>JAJJKD010000005.1:0-600000 GCA_022376535.1 Xylariaceae sp. FL0662B
TTCGTCCGTTTGAACCTCGCAGTCCTGGACGGGCTACTTAAAAGTCCGAAGATCAGAACTGAGTTTCTACGAAATGATGGCATGAAAAACTTTTTGCGGATCCTGCTTCGCAGCGAAGGTGTCTGGGAGTCTAGAAAGGCTAAAGTTGCTCGGATCGTGTCTGACATCTTCCTCGATGAAGATGTTGGCGCAACATTAGGCGTCTGGCCGACCAAGAGTTTAAGCGAAGACAGCATCTGCGCGAAAGGGGAGCCGGAATCTCTGGATGAAGGATGCTGGGAGTACCACCTGCAAAAGATCAGCCAAGATACCAATGGGGCTGCCGATTGGAGTGAATCATTGTTGGCCATGTTGAAGCAGAGACGGCCGTTCACACCATATAGAAGTAAGGATGAACTTTGAGAACAACCCATGACAAAAGCATTCTTGGCGTTCTGGGACAACGACATTGTATTTACGGTGGAAATAGATATCCAATTGATCCATTAGCTAAAGCTGCCGTCTACTTAATAGTTAGAAAGTGCAACAGTTGCGAAATATTTCGTAATAGTATGCCTTGTTACTTCAACTGTCAAACAGAAAAATGAAGGCCAACATTCACTTATAATTCCTATTCGACATTCTAATAATACACGATAGACGCCTCTCGCTAATGGGTATCGACGCGCTTAAAGGAACCAACTATGCCGCCCATCCTTTTCTAAAGAAATACGACAATAATATATTTTGCTTGTCGAACTTTATGTTCTTAGTCTACTCATCTGCTCGCAGACATCATCCCACCGGACTTCAAAGTCGCGCCGAACCTTCGCCGCTTCTTTCAGACGTCCCGCTCTGCGCAGGTACCCTTCCAACGTCGCACGCACGGTAGCGGCGGAGCTGTCGCCCCTCCCGTACTCGCCCTCGCAGATGTCGAGCGAGTCATACATCAGCTGGATGGCCTCGTCGTCCTCGTAGTGGTGGTTCGTCGTCAGGGAGAACAGCATGCTGTAGCACGAGAAGCGCGCGATGCGGGGGTCCGCCTTGCGGTTCTTGGACATGTTCTGCGCCGCCATCCGGACCTCGGCCGGCTGCTTGTGCAGGTGGAACATCCAGGTGATGAGGGTCCGCATCTGCTGGATCTCCGCGGACCGGTCCCGCGTCGTGTCCGCCTCGAGCTCCCGCACGAGCCCCTGCACGAACCGGTGCGCCGCCTCCTTGTCCATGAACTCGCTCGTCACCATGGCGCGGTAGATGGTCGCTAGATACGTCGGGTTCACCCAGCTCCCGCGCTGCATGGCCGCTATGTACGACTGCATCACTATGGCGGCGTACGGGGCAACGCCCCCGGGACCGACGCACTTCATCCGCGAGAGTAAGAGGTTGAGAGGGTGTCTGGGACCCAGCACGATGCGGGACATTTCGCACGCGTAGTTGATCAGCGCCTCCGGGAGACCAGGCCCTGTTTGCAACAGGGCACCGAGACCGAGGCACGTCTCGATGAGCAGCGACGGGTCCTGCCGGTGCATCACGTCCCTGTAGTGGTCGAAGGATATACGCAACATCTGAAACCCTTCTTTCGTGAAGCCGGTGAGGAGCAGCTGGCGCGCGCAAGAGACCGGGTCGAGCCACGTCCTTGCGCGGGCGGGGAGGACCAGCTCCCTCTCGGGCGTCACCCGCCATATGGAGGCATCGACGGCGCCGTCGACGTAGCTGTGGACGATATGCATGCATTCCTCCGGCAGCCTCAGGTCATCGGGAGCATCCAGATGGGGCGGAAGAATTGTCGTCGTCGGCTCGGGCTCGGGCGACGGCGTCCGGCACGCGATATCCCATTTGATCGCGTCGGCCCCGGACTCCTCCTCCTCCTCCTCCTGCTGACGCCCCGCGAGAATCGACTCGAGCTCCTTCCGCCGGGCGGGGGAGACGCGCTGCAGATAGGCGTGCAGCCTATCCCTGTCGATCTTGCGGCCGTGGACGAAGGCCACGGAGGGCTTGCCGGCGGCGGCGCGGCGGTCCTGCTGGATGAGGAGCTTGCCGACCTGTTCGGGGCGCAGGTTCTTGTGGACGCCCCATTTTTTGAAACGGATCTTATACATCTTCTCGCTGCAGGTGTGTGGTATCCATGATCCGGAGTCAGCCTTACGGGTGGATCTTGCTGCTGGAGACGACGACGACGACGAAGAACGATTGTGTGGGACTCGAACTCACGTTGCGAAAAAGTAGTACTGCTCCTTCATGACGCGCATGACCTCCTTGAGCGACTTGTTCTGGTCGATGTACATCCGCGTGATGGTGTCACGGTAATTGGCCCAGTCCCCTTCCGTCGCAGGGCCGTTGAACTTTCGTGGCGTCGCCATTGCTACCTACCGACAGGGCGAGATCTCAGCTTAGTCGTCTTTGGGGTGGCACAGCAGAGCCGATTATACATAATCGCGTACGAGGATAGGTAGTGAGATCCTCGGCTAGGTAGGTATGTACATATGTATGTATGTATGTATGTATGTATGTATGTATGTACGACGTATTAGTGCCGGAGGATTGCGCCGCGGCAAATACCTAAGAAGGCATGTAGTTATATAACTTTAATCAACAAATCTGGAGTTGAGTCGCACAGCGTCGGTACCTAGGTATGTGATGGATATCTATGCCCCTCTCTCCGCGTCGCGCTCTCTTTACATCTGTAATGCTCACCTTTCGGCGTATTTATGGATCATGCTCGTATTTCATACCTCTCATATGCTGGGTTGCCGGCGTGCTCTTTTACAGGGTCAATTATGTAACCGAGCTTATTATGTAATTATAGTATAAGTCTGAATGAGACTGTCTTGGTGGACCTCATACCATAAATAGGCATGAAAGGTTCAATCCTACCTACCGCTTGCCAATGTCGAATGGAAGAGAGACTGACTAACACGACCAAGGCGATCGACGGACTTAGTATGTATCTGGTGCCCACTCGCAAGCGTCACAAGGAATTCCTTCATGGTAACAACCAAGAGCTTCCAGCTGATCCGAGTATGCTGAATAGGATCATCTATTCGGGAGGTTTTCTCATTTTGTCATATAGTCTTGAACAATACCACTCATCAACGAATGAGGACTTGAAGAATTGTAGTAGTATATATTTAAAGTAGTCATGGCTCCCGAGCTACCGGGTAACGAATCCTCCCCTAGGCGTCCGGAATTTATACGGGAATACGCATCTGGATCAGGTTGGTGGTTGGCTACCCATGCTGGCACCGGCATTCATGTTTCATCTTCATTGATTACTACCCCCTACCAGTGCCTAGACCGTCAAGTCAACGATCACTATTATATGCATATATATCTTTGCAGCATGCTGTCACGTTCGGTTTGGTTGCCCGAATGGGAATACACACTCCGGACTTAATCCTAATGTTGAACAACTCTTCATCCTTTTTTTCAGCTGGTAACGCTCACCGCAGACTATTATCACGATCTCCGGCGGGAAGGTGGCATCAAATTATTAATAATTATGATACGCGCCATTATCTAAATATACACCGCGGCAAACTTGAACTATTAGTATGCATTCTCGATTATACTTGTATTCTTATATATGTGAGTTCTCCATCCTACTAGGCTTCCTTTTACCTAGTATGGAAGAGCTATATGTATATTCACGATTAGAAGCCCGGGCGAGATACCTTACTTCTGTGCAGCTCAAACGGAGAACTCCGTATATTGAAGTTGACTTAACGTAGTCACGGAATTTCCGGTCATCACCTGCCCGGAACCCCCTCCAAGTAACGCTTCGAAGGATTTGATAGACTGAACTCTTCTAATATTAGGTCAAAATGCCTTGTTGTCTTGTGTAATAGGTATGCTCGAAGTGCAGCTTCTAAGAAGTGCACGTCGCGTAGGAGAGAAGGTGATGAGCTCAACGCAGCACATCACACACCTAGGAGGCGATATGAGGATTTCTCATCAATAGTACACTTCTCCTCTGCTACCCGCCCTAAAGGGTACACCTACCCCTAGACCATTAGGAGTCATGAACTCGACCCTAACAGATCGAAGGCCGTTCAGAGAAACCAGTAACTATACTATATTAGTTTACTCGTCTCATCATCCCGTTTCCTACATTTACTAACAACGTCGGACGTAGGCAACTCATGCCGAATCTGAATCCGTCGGCTGCACATCACGTCCTAGGCAACAGCCTCTTGTGCCGTCTGCGCATATTGCCAACTATCTTGTAACCAAGATTGACCTGACCAGACGAGGCCAAGTGTTTTCCGGGCAAGGCGAGATCCGAGTTTCGAGGATTTCTTTGTTGTTGGCAGCGAGCGGTCTCACGACCCGGAGGCCGTCTTCATCTTCGTTTTCATGATCGTATGAGGAATTTGTCTGAATGAGCACTTGCTTGGCGAGAGACGGTTAATACGGCGTGAGCAGCTTATCGGTAGGTATACTCAGACTGTACAGCCAACGGCATCTACTCAAAAGAATGCAGTTAGAAACCCCTGTAATAGATCAATGCTGGATCTTAGGCTAAAAAATGAGGCCAACTAGTTAGAAGTTAAATATCCGGAATAAAATTCATGATGACCATCTCATAGGCCGGCCTCCGCGTGTCAGCCATGGTGTCTCACATTGCGACGATAGATGAAACCCCCACAATCGCTCAGCCTCCAAGTCAACGGTGCCCGCGCCGGCATTCGAGGCTTACTCTTGATGTGGGGAGACGCCACGGGTAAGTGCAGATGCTCGGAGCGTGGCGGCAGACGCTTGCGTATGGATGCATCTTGAAGTGAGTCTGCAGGCGGCCCCTCCTCTTTCCTCAAACACCGAAATGAAGCTGTACCTATTAAGGTGGTTTGGAGGCCACTAAGATAGCAAAACCCGAATCCGACACCAATACCAATATTATGGATGAGTTATTATGGGCTGCGAATATCATATACCTAATATCATATTGTTAACAATTCGTTGTACAGTGAAGAGGACGCGATTCGATGACACAACTTGATGTTGTCGGAGGTAAGTTTCAGAAGACACGGGGCAATGATATGTCCCTTCATTCACCTTCATTGTGCTAATATAGCACAGTAGTAAATATCACAGCTGTCATTTGCAGCTAATAGGTACGGCAGGTTTGGAGGTAAGTAACAAGAATTTAATGAATCAGAGACACGAGACATCAATGTGGTCTTGATAACATGAATGATATACAATACGTCGGTGACGTGGCTTTTGAATGGCTTCTATATTTGTGCTTACATACTTCCTACACACAGACACATCATGTGCTCAGTTCGCATTCATTATGTACAATTTCAGTCAATCATATATGTATTTCATACAGATCATTTCTACGATTATTATTCACGCAGGCATCATTCAGTCAGTTGGTACCTTGAATGATAGATGATTTATACCTAATTAGGTAGACCGTTATCTCCGTTAGGGTTCACGGGCTTAAGGTTCAATATTACAGGTATGATGTACCTCTAGATTGGTTCCATAGGTGCTGTGAGCCACAACCTAATACGTATGTACACATGTATGTACCTTGCATACTTAACAAGGTGTCCAACTAGAACATCATACTTTCACCCTATCACAATACCCGTAGATTTTCAATTTTACGGGGTCTCAATGATATGTGCCTACCACCTAGGTCAGGCAGGTACTACCCAAGTATGTAAGGACGGGAGTCACAACCCCCTGTTAGGTGTGGTCGATGTAGAAGCGGGTCTTAGCGTCTGCAGCCGCGATGTGAAGATGTTGCCGCCCAACCAAACCCACCGGACCTGTCAGTCCATCCTTAGCGTAACATCACCAGCCAGTAGAAATGCCACAACTGAATCCGTCGGCGGCTACATCGAACGCTCAATCTGTGTCAAGCCAAAAACTGACCACACAGAAGCTTCAGTTTGGCTGTTCATATCAACAGCCGCGAGAGCTTCTCAAGGCTCGACCTTGCTTCGGCTTGGTATCATGTAGCTGAGACAGCTACTTCGGATCCGTCCACCACTCAGACCTCGAGCAGATTTTGAGGCCTGTTTTGTTGCCTGATATCAGCCAACCAGTACTTTGTATGGGTTCATTCAGTCGTATGCGTATGCGGGTGCGGTAAGGCCCGAGTCCTTGTCATCAGTCATTGTTCGTTCACACACTCTTCATTTAACACTGGTCCTCCCCAGTGGTCTGGACACGCGTAACGACTTCTTTGAACCACCAACCTTTCCTTTGTGTTGGCCAATGTATCTTCTTTTGTCCCGTGACCATACAATCTTTTTTTCTCCATTATCAGATGAATGACTTTTAATGACTCGGCTGACTCGAATTCACTCCAAAAATAACATCCTTCCGCATATTTACGTCCATCACGTAGTTTATTTCTACCAACCTAACAACTACACCCACCATCTTTAGCGTTCACTTCGTTTGGGGCTTTTATGAACACCGAATCTCAGAGCTGGCTTTTGAGTTTGGCATAATTGCCACAGGTTTTGATATTTTCTTTTGATTTTCATTTTAACAGCTACATTTGCCCAAGTAGGATACGACATGAATGCGACCAAGTCAACTACAAACAATCCTTTCAAGCCCCCCTTCGACGATCCGAGTCCTAAGGATGAATGGGAAGACTGGGACGAGGAGGAAGCAGGGAATACCGGCGTGCCAGCAGTGGTAGAAGACAAGGATGGCCTTCTCATCAACATATCCGATCATCATATTCAGACGTCGGATGAGCCTGGTACCACACATGCCAGCACACGAAACACACGGCGGTCCTCGGTCCAAAAGCCACTCCGCCTGAAGTCTAAACGCAGACAAAAGGCGCAAAATGCCAAAGCTGGTATCAGATTGGTTACCGATATGTCAAGGTTCCGCCGACCAGCGCCAATAGCACAGCATACAAGAGCCAAGTTTGCCGATTCCGCGGCGCTCCGGGCTCTGGAAGGCGAACCTACCTCAGCTTCGGTAGGAAGCTTCGCCTGGCTCAAACGAAAGCCTGGAAATGCCCGAACCAATAAGCCGAACAAGAAAGCCACGCAGGATAGCCCTTCAGACCTTTCTCCTGAGGCTCAACGGATTGTCATTGGCATTTCTGTGCCTTCCGATAACTTGTCAGACCACCAAGTTAGCCCTTATACTGCGGTTATTGAGTCGCCGCCAGATTTCTCCCGAAAACTAGCTACCGGGACAGGGAACGCTACAGCTCTCACACCGCAACAGCAGCGCTCTGTCTGGTCTCCTGACACCGAAGCTAGCGAATCCCCTTTCCATGGACATAGGCCTGCGTCGAGCATCTACTCACAGCTGGGTGTACATAGTGCTTCCGCCCAAGATACTGAAGTGCCTCCTGTGCCTACTTTGCCAGCGAATCTCAAATCCAAACAAAAGCAGCCGATAGGGCTCGTCGATCCAGACGATGACGATGTTGGGACCCCTTGTACTCTTTTTGAAGAGGACGGGAGCCCTATGGCGGCCCGCAAATCTCTCAAACCTAAGGCTGTGGCAGTAAGCCCTGAGAGCGCTACTAGTCGGTCCCATGGTTATTGGGACCAATTGACACCTTTTAAGCAACAGACGAACCCATTCAAGCAGCAACCACAGGAGACTGGGCCTAGCTCCGCAAATTCCCCTGAGGAATGGTGGGCTGAGATCGATGAGAAGAAAGGCATGTCTTCGAGAGCACCGGGCTTGGCTATAACTACACCAGCGACCCTTCACCAGCAACACACGGCACAGTCGGTTGCTACTTCGTCTCGCCCACCTTCCCCAGGCCATCCTCAGACACAAACCGAAAAGGCAAAGATCCTCCTTGAAGAGAACCAGACTTCAAGCGAGGAACCACCCCCGTATTCTCCCCCTACAACCGTCAATCAGGTTAAGTATGGCGCGGCTTTACCTCCCGCGCATATTGTCAATTCGGAACCAATTCCATCACCAGGTCCGATGACTCCTGGTTTACCAGGAACCATGACTTCACAAGGTGCTATTAACATGGCGGACTTTCATTTGACAGCACCTACAGTCCGTAACGGACCAGCTGCAGGGCTCCCCGATCGGCCGGTAGGCTCATATGTGACCGGCGACCATTTCCACGAGGCACCAGGGAGGGCCAATAGGTCTGAAAGACAACGACGCCGCCATGAGAAAGAAGAGGCCATCGCAAGGAAAGCTGGGGGTTTCTGGAGAGGGCGCGGCCTGATACCCGAGAATGGATGTTTTGGACGTACTGGTCGAGAAGGCAGAAAAAGAAGACGGGTTTGGTTGGGAGTTATCGGTGGCGTTATTGCTGCCATCATTCTCATTGTTGTTCTGGCCGTTGTTTTGACTCGACGACCATCAGAGCAAAGGCCAGAATATTCAATCTGGCTCAATTTGACGGATTTCCCACCAATGCCAACTGGGGTGTTGACGGTCGCTGGTCCAGATAATCCTGAGGCGAAGTCCGGCTGCCTGGATCTGACTGCCTCAACAGCCTGGTCATGCTCCTTACCCAAAGAGCAACATGATTCCGTGGCACCATATGCTCCCAACCAGCCCGAATTCATCTTTCAGATTCAATACGACAACAATACCCGAGCCCTTTGGAAAGTCACCAATAATGGCGAGCAGCCCAACGCGGATCGGCGCAGCATTGTGACTGATCAAGGCTTTTCTCCTAATCCTGACCCACCTTCTGTCGCAGAGATGCGTTTCCTAGGCAATACAACAGATCATATCGAGGCGGATGAAAAGGAGGGGGAACCAACGCCTTTCTATATCAGTCTCTTAAAAACGGCCAATGATACGGTGGGCCCCAACATGCTTAGCCGTCGTCAGGGGTTTAATAATGCCATCGGTTCATCTGACGACGATGGCACATCCGGCTTCAACCTTACAGATACACTTCCCGCTCCGGCGTTAAATGGCGATGGTACAGGAGCTCCTGCTACACTGTTTCCGCGACCGGTCCAGCAACCTGTCCGTCTCTTTGATCGTGGCTTGCTGACTGAGCATTACGGCTTTTATACCTACTTTGACAAGACAATCTATGTGAAAGATAGTGTACACGCGGATGCTGCTGATGAAGACGGCGGCTCACCCCTAACCGAGGCTCAATCCCTAGTAACATTTGCCCAGACGCGCTTCCTCGTCAAGATCTGGACGCGCATGGAAAACGATACGCAGCTACTCGGAAACGGTCCCGTGTCTAGCACGGATGGCTCATCGATCTCATCCCGGCCGGGTACCATGCCTTATCCGATCACCATCACGGAGGACATGCATGGTGGCGACGCGAACAAGAAGGTGGATTTCCTCTACGCGGTCATGGGTAACCAAGAGATCAACAGGACCGACGCCAAGCTGATTATCACGGACCGTGGTTTCGGTGGCACCCTAATAAATGGCATGAATAACGACCCCAATCTGTCGCTCGGGGGTATCGACGGTGGCACTGGCGGCTGCAAGTGCACATGGATCAACTTCAAGGGCCTTTCTAAAGCCTCCTAAGCCCACAGATAGCAGAATATCAAAAGTGTATTGCATAGCATAGGCTCGGATATAGGCGTTTCGGATTGCATACGAGGAACGCACTTTGTACCATCACAAAGTAGCATTGCATAGCTTTCGGAAATAATTCTTATTCTTAGACCACCCCAAGTAAATATCACGAGAAAATAATTAAGATTATGTAGTGTATCGTATATATGGTATCTTAGGGGACAATAAACCGTGATTAATGTATGACAAACAGAATTCAGTCTACCACTGTCTTTTTTCCCCTGTAGAACCTCGATAACCACAGCATGTAGAAAGAAATTCAACTATGTTCCCAAGGCCTTGTTTCAAATATGCCACAGCCATGAGACCAGGAAAAGTTTCATTGTCTCAGGTGGCTGACACCATCTCATCTACCAGGCCTGAACGCAGTATATGATTAGAGAGAGACAAGTGTATAGGCTTTTCCGCCAAAGAGGCAGGCCTGGAAGAAAAGGATCTTTATACATTGAGGAGTTAGTAGTTTTTCTACCAGACAGCTTTCGAGCGCTATTAGGAGGAGTATGACAAGGGTAGACAAAGGCTACATCGCTCTCGAGGCATGTTTCAAGGGTAGGTATGTAAACCGGCGCCCCGGAAATTGTTGGGTGGAGGGGAGAACAAGAAATTCGGGATATACTAACTTCTATAATCATATCCGCACCACAGGATGAGGTATCCGAGAGTGCTGAGGAAATTAATGATTCTACCGTGTATTACATATCAAGTCAGTGTGTTATATTAGTAGGGATGTGTCGCATTTGGACGGCACTCACAGGTTGCTGACGCAGAAGAACAACACACACCCCATGATACTATCAACCTTCGTTAGGCCGTATATCCCAGAAGCCAGAGCATATACAGGCAGGATCCAGAGAATGGTGGCCACAGACTCTGTGATAAGCTGCAGGCGGAATCTGTACATGCGGAGCTTGACCCGGTGCTCCGTGGTGAGGACATATATGAACGGCAGGACGAGACCGATCTACCAAGGGGTTGGTGGTTAGTTCATTCATCGATCAGATCGCAAGACGGTGCGTGACTAGAAGTAGGCAAAAAAGGACATTGGGCTTAACATATCACCGAGTGTTATATACATACAGTCATAGGTATCACAACCATGAGGTTCCCCGGACAGATATAAAAAACTATGACAGTGCCCAGCAGGGAGAAGCTGATCTGAACGACGGTCAGCATAACGATGGTGAAGTAGGACAACGCCCGTATCACCCCGCAGCGCGCGTGCCTCGACGGAGCGGGATGGTTGTTGTCCTCCTGCGAACCGTCGCAGACGGGCCAGCCGCAGGTGCGGCATATTTTGCCCTCCAAGCCGTTCACGAAGGTCAGGGTGTAGCCGTGACTGCGGCGATACTCCTCGCTGCGCTTCGCACGCCAGCAGGGGAAGCAGAGAGTTCTCCATGTTAAGTCGGCTGAAGCACTGCGGTATTCCGAGTTAGTACTGATCACTAGGTAGGCACCTACGGAAGGTTTCGTTCTGGGTGTTGAATCTCATTATAAATATATTTCGCGAGCACACCACCTCCTCTGCAGAACCAAATAGGTAGGTCATACGAGCTTCGAAACGAGCCCGTAAGGCTAATACTGGATATCGGATGAGACAGAGACTCACTAGTCGTCCAGGACGGCATAGCCGCCCGCGGGCATGTCGAGACACCGTCGGCAGCAGCGTCTGAGCTCCGGGTTGGGCATCCCGCGTTCGTCCGCGAACATCTTGCTGATCACGTTGAACGTCAGGTAGTGGTAGTACAGCCGGCAGGTCTGCCGAAGCTGGACGATGGCCCGGATGTCCAGGTTCGAGATGATCATGAGCTGGAGCTCGAAGGGAAATGGGAGAGAAGAAGACGGCTGTTGTTGTGGCATTTCCGCGGTGGCTTTCGTCGCCGTTCGAGGTACCTGCGAGATTGTCGGTCTCTTCCTCGTCATTATCGCTCTGGGGTTGAGGATCGTGGAGCTCGTGATACGCCGTGGGTGCTGCCTGTGAGGTCGCTGTGAACTTGGAGCTTCGTTGTGCGCTTAAATGTGTCGTTGTTTATAACGTTCGGCGATCTCCTTTCACTCCCTGACGAAGTATATTATTTATTTAATAGCGAGGTGTAAGTATCCCGGTCAATATTTTATATGTTACTTTCGAAGTGTGGCGGTAGGGAATATTGTCGTCAATATGGTCGGTGCTGCATGGAAATCGACAGTGCTGTACTGGAACAAGGTCAAATTTGACAGGCATGAAAGTAGGAGGAAGAACCTACTTCTAACTCTGAGAATATTATATAGTTTCTTCTGGCAGCCGGTGGGTAGCCAAGGGTCGTCGACAGTATTTCCTCAAACCAACTTTATTAAATATAAGGTTCTTGGTTCTAGATGTCGAGGACCTATGGTCCTAATACAACAACCATCCTGATCCACCTAATCCTAATAGCAGATATCCGGGACCGTCAATGGGCTTAGAGCTGGCATATATGTCTCGTAGAACCCAATACTGGCATTTCTTACATCTTCCCATACTGCCGGACGCTACTTACAAGATCTCAGGTAAGCTACTTATTCAAGCTCTTAGCCTCCGGAAGCATGAAGTGCTAGTATCTGCTTCCTGCTGTTTGGTGCCCCTATAAATCATAATAAGAAGTCAGGCATATTTTAACATTGAGAGAAAATGTGCAAATCTGGCCGATGTACTTTGTGGTAGTTTCTCTGTAAGATACTCATGATCCAATGGCTTGGTAGGCATGTTTTGGCGACACAACACTATGCCATAGACGTGTACGTATTTTCGGATCAAACAAGATCAAACCCTAAATACATAATAAAACTCACACCGAAATCAGGCACGCATACCCTCCAGTGTTTTAGTCACACAGGCACCTACTCGAGGTTGGGATCCTTGATAGATCCAGGCTTGGGCACGGAATTGGCGATCTCGCCGCACTTCCGGCACTTGCGATGCTCCTCGCCCGACATGAAGGTCTCGATGGCGGCCTTGATCTGGGTGCCGAGGTCGGTGCAGTGGAAGGCGGCCTCGTGGACGACCTCGCCACACCGCTGGCAGTACCAGCGCATGCGGTCGAGGGTGCCGGCCGGCCGCTTCTGCTCGAGCACGACGCCGACGGTGTTGGCGAACCGCACCGGGTTGTGGGGCGTGTTCCCCGGCAGCAGGAACATGTCGCCCTCCCGGATGACGATGTCGCGGAACTGGCCCTCGTCGACGACCTTCAGCGTCATCGCCCCCTTGTACTGGTAGAACCACTCAGGGGTCTGGTTGATGTGGTAGTCCGTACGGGCGTTGGGACCGCCGACGATCTGGGTAAGCGTGTTGAGTTAGTTGGCCACTACTGTTTGAAGAGAATGCGGTTTGCACACCATGATGGTGAAGTCTTCATTGTAGACACAGTAGTTGTTGACTGGCGGTTTCAGAAGGTGAGAGTTCTCTTGGAGCCTGGGTAGGTAGTTGTTAGTTGAGTCTAACGTCGGGTAGTCTTGGCGTGGTGACTTACCATTTTGGGAGGTTAACCGGTGGAGCGAGCATCTTGTTTTACGGGAAGTTAACTACAGTTGTATGTCTCTTAAGTTGCGAGGGAGAATATATTGATTTGATTTACTGAAGTGTAGAGTCAGTATAGTCTCAACCGAGAAATATACCATAAAAACTGCTAGCTTGCTCGCTATTTGCTATTGTCGTCTTGTTATTGGATGACAAATTGATTTGTATGAGAGACTTTCACACATGGAACATACGATCAAGTTTCCATATGCCGGGCCTTCTATGTTGTGAATTATTAAATGATTAATGGAATCAGTCATCAGCTTGGATGTTCCGCGATATCCCGCTTGTATCCCGTCGTTTGAAAGGTGAATTAACAACCAACCCCACCATCTGATACATGGATAGTACTGCATATGTACGTAATTCATTCGCTTATCAGATTGTATATTCAGACTCCCAGGGGTGTCGCTTAGTTTATGCAGGGATACCTGGCTGTTACCTGATCCTCCCTCCTCCCTCCCTGGCTTGAAACTCCGCCAGAAACAGAGTGCTTAGGGGCTCTCTCTCTCTTATCGACGAGTTATCGTCATCAGAAGCTTACATGTTATATATCATCACTTCTCCAATTGACCGGTTTTGGAGTGAATTCCAGAGCTGACGAACGGGTCACGGGTTTCATGTTAAGCCGGAAATATCAGCTTGCCTCTACCTTGCGCGATATATATGTTCTTCCGTTTCCGTCGGCAGATTTGAACACATAATCAGCACTCCTCTCTTCATTTCTCCCTTCTAAGTCCGCCTTCTCGTCAATATGGACCACTCGCACATGGATCATAGTCATATGGATCACGGTCACGGCGACATGGGCCACGGCGATATGCCCATGCCCATGTGCAGCATGAATGTCAGTAGCCTCGTCCCATCTCAACCCCTCCTCCAACTACCATTGGGTACCGACGAACGCAGGTAGCGTGGCGTTTGGCTGACTAGCTCCCGCCCTCTGCAGATGCTGTTCACCTGGGACACGACCAACCTGTGCATCATCTTCCGGCAGTGGCACGTCCGCGGGCCGGCGTCGCTGGTCTTCAGCTTGCTGGCTATTGTCGCCGTCTGCGCCGGCTACGAGGCGCTGCGCGAGACGACGCGGCGCTACGAGACGTGGGTCGCGCAGAAGCAGGAGCTTGCGCCGAGTGAGTAATTTTCATTACCTCTACCTATCTCTCTGGTGGTCACCTTGCGCAACTATGTATGTACGTATGTATGTATGCGGCGAACGTACGTACCTGGTCATAGGTATATGTGGTGCACTCCGTACACGCGCACGACATATCTAGGTGCGACGGCGCCATCTCTCTATCCCTTTCCCCCAATCTTTGCGTCGCGTTTGCCTTCTGGGAAGTCCTCGGGCTAAGAAACCGCTATTGCCGAAATCGAGACCCGGGAGAACAAGTTACTGAGACCACGCCGTTCCTGTGGGCAGGGCGAAGCAACCGGGGCGGGGCGATTGGGCAGCGGGGGCGCATCGTCAAGGCGGTGCTCTACGCCGTGCAGAACTTCTATGCGTTTATGATTATGTGAGTAACCTACCTGCCTGTTCCATCCTATCCGAAATGCGACGTCGCCTAATATGTGTCCGCCGTAGGTTGCTCTTCATGACTTATAATGGGTTCGTCATGATTGCGGTCGCCGTCGGGGCTGGCCTCGGCTATTACCTGTTCGGATCGCATACGAAAGTGACCAAGGAGACTGCTTGCCATTGAGTGCGGGCCGCTCCGATGTATGCATAGTGTGAGATAAGGGTTAAGATATGAACGTGAGCATCGTGGTATATGTATGGAATTATGATAGCGAGTGTTCGAGGAAAGATGCTGTTGGATGGAGACTTAGATCTGTATTGGGCGGTAATGTTGGCAGACGACTTGAACCTGCTACTAATCTATATGCAACGAACATAACATGTTAGATGCTAATTATCTTCGTTTACATCTTTTCATCCTTGACCTCGTCTTTTATCGCTTCTAGTCCGATTTCCTTTGTTTTCTTCTCGGGCAGCCGACCTGTAGTCTCTAACCTAGCAATGATGCCCTCGTCTCCGTAATTTGTGTTATGTTCAAACTCGGGCTCTTCGCCGTACGCAATTCTTGCGGCGTCCACCACCATCCGACCAGTAAGACCCCAGACTAGGAACCGTTGGGTATTCTCTTGTTCCTCGTCCAACTCATCATCCGCCAACGCGGCTTGTCCACCTTCCCGGATCTTCGGTTTCGTGACCTTCTGATTGTTGACGGGCACATAAAAGTTGTGCACTCGCCAGGGCTCAGTACTGAAGCACCCAGGGTTAGCGTTCTCTTTCTTGATAGTTTGGCGAGTCACCGATGGAATTAAGACCTCTACTCAACTCCCGAATGTAGCCTAACAGGGAGTTCTTGCTCCCAAAACGAGATAGAAGAGGCTGTAGATGCGCTTACTGCCACTGAGCCCAGCGCCCGTCATACCAGTGACCGGGCGGTATCGCCTCCCCGTCGCGCAGCTCGTCCTGCGCTTTCAAGAAATTGTGGAACGGCGCACTGAAGACCGCCGCGACCTCCTTCGCATCTAGTCGAGGTATCATACTTTCGTCCGCCGTGGGCTTCGGCTTTCCGGGCTCGTCATCGGAATGTAGGAATGCCACGCACGGCCGCACGGCTAGTTCGGTCTTCGCGAGACTGCACGGTAGACAACAGAGCGGTTCTATCCGGAAAGGTTTCGGGATCTTGGCATCGTCCATGGGGAGGCCGATCTCCTCCCACGCTTCGCGCCGGGCTATCTGGTCTATAACCATGCATGTATCACGCGTATCAGCCTACGTGCTCCTCTATTCTCTCGACACCCAAGACATGCGCAAGTGTAAACGAAACTTACACGGCGACTCCTGAAGCGAATCCGCCTTCCCGCCGGGAAATGCCGCGTGGCCTATTGTGATTCCACGTGTTAGCCAGCTGTCGCACGGGAATCAATCTGGCTCGCGCATCCATACCCGAGAAACTCCGCAGGCTGGCAGCGCGCATCGTGATGACGACTCTCAGGTCGCCCCGCCGGTCCGCGAACAGCAGGATCAGCACGGCGGCGCGCCGGCTCACCGGCAGGCGGTCCCAGGTCGGAAACGGTGGCGGCTTGTAGGCGCGCAAACGCGCGATGGCGGCCTTTGATCGCATGAGCATGTCGGGCGTCAATCTTCGTCTCGCCCTAACCGACAGAGCGCACACACTACCACCACCATCACCACCACAAGATGTCCCCTCGTGACGTCCCCCGACGGGAGTAAAGGAAATAAGGCAATATACGTCGCTGGGTGGGGGAAGAGAGAGAGAGAGAGAGAGAGAGAGAGGAAACGAATCTTTTTATGTATGTATGTATGTATGTATGTGTGTGCTCAGGTTGTAGCTATACTGACCGCCGAGACTGCGTTGAGAGGGGCCATCGTCGATGCATCCCAATAATATGAGGCCGGGTCGTATGGCAGCGATTGGAGTAAGTCGAGCGAGAGGGCGAGGTCGGCGGGCAGGGCGGTCGAGGTGGTGGCTCGAGAGTTGCGGATGCTTTGCAGGATTTCGGCGGTCTCGAGTTCGGTCAGGGGAGGAGAATCGTTCCTCTTGGTGCGAGGGTATCCGTTGGTGATGTCCATAGTCTTACTTTTTTTTGACCTATTTTTTTAAACCTAGGTATACGATCAAACGGAGGGGCAATACAACAAAATCCGGTATGTATTTACCAGGTATGATTTACCGTATTTGTGTAGTCGGAGGGCCCTTGGGTTGCAGTGGGTTGGTTGACGTGACGTAGTCGTCGTAGGTAATCCAATCAGGGTCGTTAACATGGGAAATCACGTTGACCTTGGTTCTGGTGTATGCTCCCATGCAACTCGAAGTACATGTACATATATATCGACTTATTCCCTACCTAGGTACATATATAGTACCTCAACAAACTCAATTGCATAATTTGAAGCTGTTTGAATGTTCATCATCGATATATGCTTAACACTTATCACCGTAATCCTTTATTGCATTTCCAAGATGTATTCAATTCTCGTGTCTCCGGCGTAATTCGCTTCTTAAACCGACTGAATTGGGGAAATAAGAGACTCTGAATACTTAACCGGTGTCTGGCTAGTAAAGCTTATACGGGTTCAGCACAGAAGCGATCTCGATTCAAAGCCCTTAGTTGATGATAGTGAATTCCTTCTCAGGGATAGCGTCTTTAATTCCGAATCGCAAGCCACAACCAGCCAACTCTCACAGAGATCTGGCGAATATGTATTCCTCAATACTTCCAAGAGATACTGCCTTCTGTACCAAACAGTGTTGCAGAAATTAGATCTTTCTCCGTAGATCCTTTCTTTCCTAATTTGAAATAGATTACACTTATACACCAATCAAATTACATAGAAAAAGCGTCCAAGAACAGCTGAATAACTAGCGACATCCCCAGTAAAACTATGACCAACTAGAACCAAGATTTCTCCATTCGAGGATCCAATACCATGCTACCATCCGTGATAGTACGGCTTGTTAGCTTAACGCGGCTTTACGGGATCTCCAGACCGGCTTAGTTAGGTAGAAGATTTGTCATGCAAGCAGTATTATAACGACATATCGATTCGACTAGACTCTCCATTGACCTCATCAGGTCAGAACACCGTCTGGATAAGAAACTAGGTAGGCAGAGGTCATTTTGCCATTATGGGATGAGGTAATGAGGAGCAGAATGGCTTATTGAGTGCTGAATAAGCTAGGAAGAGGTACCTAAACCCCTGACTTATTTATATCTTAACTATTGTATCGGCAACAGCCATGTGTCGCAGTAACCGGTGGATTATCGACCTATCTCGACACTTCTCGCCTTGTCTACTTGATTGTTACTAGCTTCTCTCTTGTCAGCTTAAATTCAGCGAGCAGGCACTAATCAGTCCCACGAACCTGAGCGGCCCTGTACTTATCCTGGCCTGATGGTGAAAAGCCTGCCGCTTCTGGGAGCAGTTGTATGTACTCATAATCAACTTCAATCTAGTGTCAAGCACAAACTGGAGCCTTGGAATATTATACCCGCCCCTTTGCGCCTTTGAAGCTATCCAGCCCGCCCCTTTCACCCTCAATAGAGCATTAAGTAAACTGGGCTATAGCCACTCAAATGTTAGATATATTGATAACAAAGCCACACCCAGCACGTGTACCGAGCTTCCACTAGGTGCTGAATACGTGGAACTACTATGTCATATCCTGAGTCAATGTTCATTATACCTATGGTCCCTCTCGCGAGTTTCTTTTCGGCGGAAATGTATTCCCAACGCGAGTGTTTATTTTGTGTTTGTGTCTAGACGGGGTTATTTGAAGACTCGAGAGGTCCCTGGGATAATAGCTTGGTTCATTTATAGACAATATCTCATCTTCTAAGACAATCAAGCCATGTGAAAAGCGCTGGAATACCCTTTTTACACCATTTGTTTTCAGCCCTTGAAGCAATATACAATGCTAGTGTCGAAAGCCAACCTTCTAAAACCTGGAACTCTTTAGTAGTAGGTGTCTGGCTAAGTTCAAGCTCGATATTTACGAGAAAATGTGTTTAATTGTTAAATATTTACTGCGCTACGCGAGCTATACGGCCTACAACCTATATCTTAGGCTATTTTCCATGCTTCTTCACGTTTGCGGGAAAAGCCCTTCTGAAGCCAGCTATTGTTTTCACGTTGGGTTCCCAGTCAGTCAAGCCTGCAGAAGCATTCTGTTCATCTTTATTGACATCAACTAACCTAAATAGTCAACATAGTCAGTCGATATCCTGCTTGAGGCATACATCATCAGACATTTTACTGGAGAATTCTGATATACCTAGACTTTAATCTCCTAAAGTGCTCGAATGGTCACCGGTGTTCTTCTCGCAAGCTCTATCACCACTCCTCAAGGACGTAGTTGATTTTCCCATCTTCTCCAGTCAGGCTTATCTCACATCGTCATTAAGTAGAGGATTATCTATTCGAAGATATAATACCAGTCATTTCTGTGGCAATATTATCTTGGGAATATAATCAGAATTTCTTGTAGTATGCTTAAGAGCCAGCCTCATAATTTTTGGGGGGGGGGGGATTTTTCAATACTAATTGGATATGTGAGCTGCTACAGGCTAGCTGATCATACTTATGAAAGTTAATCCCCCAATGAGCCCGAACTTCAAGTAAGGGTACTCATTTATTAGTATGGTGGCCCAGCCCAAGTATGGCAAATATCCTCGAACAACCCCAATGATCTCACTCCTGTAGACATATTTACGATCATTGGGATATAGAGCGACATCATCCACCTCGTTATTGTCACCCTTGGTAAGAATCAGCTGCCTACAAGACGGATTCATCTGTTAGTTCTAGAGGCCTTAGAGAGAGACACTACACACAAACATGGGCTTCTGTGCAGGAAACGAAACAGAAACCACATAGGTAAAAAGCATCTTACTCAGTTTCTCCCCCCCGAACGCCAGGCCTTGTTCCCCAGATGACCTTGACGGCCCTATGGACCATGGGCAGGGGCTTCCCGGCGAACCAGACGACGGGGATATCGCCAACGCGGATTTCGCGTTCCCGGTTCGACAGGACGACGATGTCGCCCCGTTTGAACGCCGGCGCCATCGAGTCGGACACGACGACGTGGGCAGGACAGGGCGAGTCGGTGAGCACCGAGAGTCCCTTCCATAGGACGAAAACGGTGCTTAAGAGCTGTAAGACGGGTAGTAGACGACGGAACTGGGTTCGCATGTCGCTGGTTCGAATAGCACGGATAAGATAACATGTAGAGAAAACGAAAGCTGAGTACCTGGATAGGTAGTTTACGTTGCCCTCTTTTTTTTTTCACTTTGCTTGTGTTACGGTCGAACGAGGTCAAGTCTTGGCATGGTTGTGTCTGCTACGAGCACGTGGCGATATTAATGGAAGATAGCCCAAGTGCGTGATCCTCCAGGAACGAAGTCATTGCATCAATAGCGGCTCCTCGACTGAGTAAGCCTGCTCGTGTGCCCAAACAATCTGAGATCTGAGGTCACAGCTGAAGGATTCTGCTACCGTACGCGCCTCACGCTTATTCCCTGTTTGCTACGTCTTGTTTGAAGATAGATACAACTCATTACGCTTTTCTTGCAAAAAAATATGGTACTTTGGGCTTCGCATCGATGAGCTAAACTTAATTCATCTTGTTCTTCACCTTGCTAATCAATACCTCGCGAAATAGTCTACGAGTTTTTAATTTATTCATTTTTTTTTCACAGGCCAATATCTAGTATTTTAGACAAAGGGACGTCTGAGTTGCCATTTGGGTAATCCTCCGAGCGATGATCATGATCGCGATGACTCGACCGGAGTTCCAACACGTATCTGACGCTTCAAGTCCTCTCGCCTTTTCTCTTTCCTCACCTCGTCTGCGATAAGTCCTAAGCCATGACCCAGGCCATGCTTCGCCCTCGACAAAATGTTTTTAACCTTCGGCACGGGTGATGCTCTGCTAGAAGGGACCTCGG
This sequence comes from Xylariaceae sp. FL0662B, assembly GCA_022376535.1. Lineage (NCBI taxonomy): Eukaryota > Fungi > Ascomycota > Sordariomycetes > Xylariales > Xylariaceae > Xylariaceae sp. FL0662B. The sequence goes on from JAJJKD010000005.1 coordinate 20,525, forward strand.
CATGCCGGGCGTCATTTTGCTTCGCTGACAAGCCCTCGCTGCTTGGGTTAGGAACGGAGCGGAGAGACCTTGCGAAATCGGTAAAGCTAGATACCCGCTTGTGTTTCTTCAGGCTCTCGTCGTCCTCGAAGACGCTCTTCTGCGATATGTCTGAGCTCTTCCGAGACGGCGGGAAGGGCGTCTTGACGTAATTGTCCGCCAACGGCCGGTCCTTCAGCTTCAGCGGCGCAGGCACGGGATGATGTTTCTTCGCTGTCGGCCTCGTAGAGAAACTGTCGTTCTTAGCCGCGGCGAACGAGATCTTTGAGCCGCTGGGTGATGCAACCTTGGCCTTGCTGTGGTTATCGACCGGATACCCGTACACGGACTGTGTATTACGACCAGCTGGCCGCCCTTGAGCATTGTTGGAACGAAGTGCGCGCTCGACGTCAGGTCCCTGATCTCTAGAGCCGAAGGAGCCCGCTGCGACGCCCTTGGTCGGGCTCCCTGGGTCACTGTGACGAAGATTGAATTTTTGAATCTGGGAATGAAGTAATTCCGGTTGTACAGTCATCGCTTTCATGTTCCTCGAGGGTTGTGTCGTAGAATCGTTCCAGTGCAAGGAGTGCCGCCGACTCATTTGATTTGATGCTGTACTGCTTCTCGCCCAAGAGTTGCTATTTGTGTCAGAGATGTGATCCGGCTCTGAAATTGTCACATCGCAGCTGTATTCGGATCCAGACCCGTCCGGTGTGAGCGGCGAAACCACATATTGATTGTGAGAGTCTACTCCGGACCAAGCGGCGGACACTGGGCTGACTCCATATTCATCTCGGGTTTTCAGCTGTAGTACTGTGTTGGCTGAATGTCCGGGCTGTGGCGAGTCTATTCCCTGCTGTTGTTGTGGTTGTAGAGTATCTGCGCTCGACTGAGGTGGACGAACCAGAGCTAGCGCTTCCTCGTCTATAGCACCAGCAAAGCTCATAGTGGAACGATTATCATTGTGCTGGCCCAATGATAACTGATGCTTCGGCGTTGGCTGCTGTTGTGCATCTTCACCATGGGAAGTGTAAACAGAAGAGGAACTGGACGTCGGTCGTGGAGGTAGGGGAAGCGCCCTTTGAACGTATTCCGACATCGCCTTTGGCGGTGTGTAGTGTTGATGCCTGGCCGGCTTCCGTCCCGTTCCAAGTGAAGCTCGCAGGCGTTGATTGTTGCCATCATCATGCACCCCTACGTTGTGATATGAATCCATCTTGCTGGCTGTCGAGTATCTCATCTCTTCGGACGGGCCGGGACTGTAGATGAGAAATCATGCTGTCTGTGTCATAAACCACGCATATAGGATTTGCCCCAAGAGCCGAACAAAGAAACACGAATACACTGGGTGTATTTCAATCGCTTCCGGACCTAGGTTGTTTGGATGGATGTTGGCTCCTTTGTCAATGAACCACCAACAAAGAGTCGCACAGGAGAGGCGGCACGAGCCGAACATGACAGTATGCGGCGTCGAACATAGCAAAAATCAGAGGAAGAAGAAAAATATGTTATTAGAGGCCACTGGGCTTCATAGTCAGTTGAGCTACGAGCGAACAACTGCATAGTACTGATTAGTGTCGAATCTACCTCACTTTATAACTCAACGGGCTCAATATCATTGTCCTAACGCCGCACCCTAGGTAGTTACTCGCCACCCTATAGAATAGTTTCGAGTTATGGAGAAGCTCAAGTGAATATGATTAGCCTAGATACTATAAGCAGACCTACCATTGAGTAGGTATTCTTCGCTGCAGGGCCGTTAGGTGAAGTTGTATTCTACCTACCTTCGAAACGCCTAGGTATCCCACCCACAAGTACTTTTCACCTTTTTGAGCAACATGATACTCCAGTTCGGTTTAACAGCACTTGCTACTTAAGGCTATTACGACGATTTAATTCACATCAATGACGCTGGCAAAGAGTTTGAGGAGGTCAAGGAGGTCAGGAGGTGCGCGTTGGAGTTAGTTGTTGCTCCAAGAAATCGATTATTTGAGGTGTTGCGGCTAACCTAATAGCTACAAAAGGCGCTATACTATTCAAGGTAAAATACCTCTTGAGGTTAGCTGCGGCTTCGTGTTTTTGAAAGTTATTTACGTTCTATTAAAAGGTAGCGATGCATGCTTGCCGATCATGTGCCGTAGGGGAATCGTCAGCTGAAAGTTGGAGAAATCTCAACACACTGACAGAACTGATTGAAACAGCATAGCTTGTGACTTGCTGCTCAGCCACCCGCAGCCCGTCCCGTAGAATGGATGTACACTAGACTTGGGCCTTGGCAGTTACAATATGTACTTACTGCGTACTCCACATACTTGCTTGCTTATCGGACCATCGACATTATCAGCCTGTCAGCTTGTCATCCAATCTCGTACATTTCCATCCTCCCAACGCCGTAGCCGCAGTCTTTACTTAGCAGAAGAAAACACCTGACCGACATACAGTCAACTTAAAACTTTTCAAGTAAAACAAGAGCAGATAACTTTCATGCTATCATGTGAGTCAACAACCACGCCTCTGATAGACATGACAGTTGCTAGACACTATTATTACCAGTCTTCCATTCTCTCTGCTCCGTTAATTAAATAAGCCAATATAGCTAATGACCAACCCTGTCCCAGAGTTAGGTACTTTTAAACTTCATCCTCATCCCAATTGCGAATAAGCTTTCTGTCTTTCTGTCATGAAAGAGTATTTCCCTCTCTAGCTCACGGGCTTCTTTGCGACCAAAATTTAAAATCCGAGCCCCGGAAGTGTCCCGTAGGCAACAATGGCTCCACGGGAAAAGAGCCAATTGAAGCGTGTCCGAGTATGGCATTACGCTCTGTCTATGATTTGTCACTCTTATTAACATCTTTGTAGGAATCCCCTGCCAGTCCCGACAGTGACCCAAAGAAACCCCGTCGATCTGGCCGCTTATCGCAGAAGGCCGATCATGTCTCCGAGCAGCTGAAGACTCCCATCTCCCGGAATAAGCAACAGCTACCTTCGCCCGTCACAAATCAAACAGGCAGCGAAGAGGTATACAAAGAGTCAACCGCCGAGCCGCCTGGCGGACGGCCCAGTCAGGTCACCCACCGAACACCCGAAGAGACCTTCTCCCAAGCCCAGAACCTTTCCTCCCCACCGCAAGATACCCAGGCTTTCCCAACTTCCCAATACGTCGATGCCGATGCCGCTCTTTCCGACGAGGTAGAGGATGAGATAAAGGAAGGAGTATGGGGATATCTTTTCCCTCTCAATACGAATCACGGCGGGAGATGTGTGGTTCTGAAGAAGCGATCAACATGTTCCGAGTCCAATGATATCGCCGCGACGTTGAGCAAGGAACAATCTCGCGCTCCTGCTCTCAAGCAGGAAGAGACGTTTGAGGTATCAAAGATCAAGGGTGTACCATCTGGCGGCTACCTGATTGGACGGCACCCTGAATGCGGTACGTTCCTGCTACCCGTTGTCATGTCGTCTTCGCTTGTCGGTGCTATTACTAACCTTCCGCAGACATTATCGTGAATGACCCCATAGTGTCAAACCGGCACTGCTTGCTATTCACCGAGAATAAGGGGCAGGACACAGTTGCCATTCTCGAAGACTTGTCAAGCAACGGGACGTTTGTGAACGAGGCCATCGTCGGACGAAATCAGTACCGCGAGTTGCAAGAGCAGGATGAAATCGCCGTTCTGGACAAGGCACGGTTCATCTTCCGTTACCCGCGAAGTCGGTCTTCCAGCGCTTTCCTACAACAATATACCTTGCTTGAGCGACTGGGCAAGGGTCACTTCGCCGAGGTTTTCCTATGCGTAGAGAAGTCTACCGGCCATAGATATGCTGTCAAGATTTTTACGAAGCGGTCCGACGTGGATGAGAGGTCAAAAACCGATGGCTTACAGCAGGAGATCGCAGTTCTGATGGGCGTCAGCCACCCCAATGTTTTGTGTCTAAAGGACACATTCGATGAGAAAAATGCTGTCTATGTGGTGCTGGAACTCGCGCCCGAGGGCGAATTGTTCAATTATATTGTTATGAAGCAGAAGTTGACCGAGGATGAGACACGGAAACTGTTCATTCAGCTGTTCCAGGGTATCAAATACTTGGTATGCAGCATTATATACCCTTTGTTTCGAGGTTACTTGTTAACGCCATCAATAGCATGACCGAAATATTGTTCATCGAGACATCAAACCCGAGAACATCTTACTAATCGACAAGGATCCTCATGTGAAGCTTGCTGATTTTGGACTCGCCAAGATTATCGGTGAGGAATCTTTCACAACAACTCTCTGCGGCACACCGAGCTATGTAGCTCCGGAAATCTTAGCGGAAGGGCGGCATAGGAAGTATACGAAGGCTGTGGACATTTGGTCGCTCGGGGTGGTGTTATACATTTGCCTATGTGGATTCCCTCCCTTCTCAGACGAGCTCTACAGTCGCGAGTTTCCATTCACTCTGTCGCAACAGATCAAGAGCGGCCGCTTTGACTATCCCTCGCCCTATTGGGATTCCGTGGGCGATCCTGCCTGTAAGTCTATCTCGCTTCGTCCTTTATTGATTCCAGGATGTTCTTATGGAAACTGACCTTGGTTCTTTTCTAGTGGATCTTATTGACCATATGTTGGTGGTGGAACCAGAGAAACGCTACAACATTGACCAGTGCTTGGCACACCCGTGGCTAACCCAGAAATACCCGGGTGTCAATGACAGTACCGATGGCCTTGTAGCAGGGATCGGGGGTCTTGATGTGAAGCGGAGAGGCGTAGTCCGTGAACGAACGTTGCTCAGCTCCATCAACTCGGTCCACGTCACTCAGAAAGTTCCATTAGACCCAGACCAGAAGAAAGCACCGTTGAAGGTATTCGCCAAGAACACGACTGCAAATCCACACAACGTGAAGTCGAAGGAGGCCCGACCCGCTGACCAGCGAGCGCCTCAAGAGTTCATAGAGATGGGCGGTAAAGGAGACCAGGAGCTCTTCGGCAACGATGCTGCAAGTTTCTATTCTAAGCCTGAGGCCATGGCTGCTAAGGCCGGCAAAGCAAAAGACAAGGGGAAGGCGAAAGCTAATAGAAGATGAGTGATGGATGGCGGACTGTTATGTGTTACTTGAGATGTAAGGGATGGGCGATGTTGGTGATGTTGATAGCTCTATTGGGCGTTACTGTGTGGCATATAGCGGGAGAGATACGGAGCTATCAGGCTCTCCTTTATTGTTTACAAGGCGTGTCAATCTCATTTGCGCCCAGCTGGCGGCGTTGCTATTGCTTTAGAGTTGATAATTTCCACTACTTTGGGAGAATGGAGGTATATTCGAACTAAAAAGGTGGCCGGTAGTAAGAAGTAGTCTTGGTGTTATTACACCATAACTATCATGTCGCATTATATAGGGTACTCGATTATAAATAATAGGTGCTCCAACAGAGAGCTTTGGAATATTTATTTATTTCAACGTGTGTTTGCAAAACGTGTGCACTCCTTTCAAGTATTCAGGTCATGTCATCCACGAGGCTGCCATTTCTTTTTATCTAGAATATCTGAGATTTTGCGGTGAGAGGTGAAGGTACGGATTACTAGAGTGACATTCTCTTCAAACGGCCTTGTCATCGGGCTCTATAACCCCTACATACCTAGTAGTCTATCGACGAGACGTCGGACTTTGCATCACATCGACAAAATTCCGTCACTCATTCACCATCGTCTCTCCTACAAGTCACGCAAACCTTAGCACCGATCCCCGCCAGTCTCCCCGCCAGATCCTCGTAGCCCCGAAGAAGCACCCCTGCGTCCCTGAGCCGAGACCCGCCCGGCGCCGCCATCATACCAACCACCAGAGCAGCCGCGGGCCGAATGGCAGGCGGACACGCGAGGTTGGCCGCCCGGAGCCGCGCGGGATCTTCGGAACCGGTGACGTATACGCGGTGGGGGTCCACGACCTCGGCGTCGACGCCGAGACGTCGGAACGCGGCGTACATGGCGCCGCGGCCCTCGAACACCCAGTCGTGGAACAGCGTCCGGCCGCGGGCGACGGCGGCGACGGGGACGAAGAGCGGCAGGTTGTCGATGTTGAGCCCCGGGAAGACGTTGGGATGCAGCTTATCGGGGAGCGCGCGCAGGCCGCCGTCGTCGTGTTTGTGGGTGGTCAGGTCGACGAGGTCGGTGCGTCCGTTCCGCGCCTTGTAGGCCTTGGACGTTTCGTATGCGAACCCCATTTTTTCCAGCTTCAGGAGCTCGAGCTCGAGGAACTCGAGGGGCACCCGTCGGATCGTGATGCGGGAGTTCGTGGCGACGCCGGCGGCGAGGAACGTCATGGCCTCGATGGGGTCCTCCGTGGGCGCGTAGACGGCGTCTCGGTTCCGGATCGAGGATGTGCCGTGGACGATCAGTGTGCCGCTGCCTATTCCGTCTATGCGGATACCGAGCTCTAGCAGGAAATAGCACATATCCTGGACCATATACTGCGGCATCGGGAGTCAGCACTTTCTCCTTATAACTTCGCATGCTACTTACGTTGGCGCTTGCCATCTTGATGACGGTGATTCCTGGCGTGAGCGCAGCAGCCATCAGGACATTTTCTGTGACAGTGTCGCCCGACTCATAAAGGACGACCGGCCGACCCGGCACCCTCGGACTGCTACGAACCGTGTAGTAGCCCTCGGAGTGGATAGTCACCTTCACGCCAAACTCCTCGAGAGCGTATAGATGCGGTAGAATCGTGCGCTGGCCGAGCTCGCAGCCGCCGGCATACGGAATCCGAAACTCTCCCGCGTGATGCATCAAGGGACCGATAAGCATGATAATGCTACGTGTCTGAGAGGCCGCGTCCGTGTTCATCCTGGTTGCATCTAACTGCGCCGGGGGCGTGATCACCAGATCGTTCCCTTGTAGCCAGCGGACCTCGACGCCGATGCTCTCGATGACTTCGCAGAGTCGATCGACGTACCCAATACGGGGGATATTGATGAGTCGTGTCATTCCCTTGTTAAGGAGACTAGCGCATAGTAGGCCCACGGCAGCATTTTTGCTGCTGTTAACGATTATTTCGCCTCTCAGTTCGTTGCCGCCTTCCACCAACAGGTCGAGGGAGCCGTTTGAGCTCTTCATTGCGCAATCTATTTCCTCTAAGGACATACCCGCACATCCGTACGGCTGTGAATTTAGGGGGGAAATAATTGGTATGGGGCAACGAAGAGAGTCCTTTTGAAAGCATCGCCATGGCGTACTCTTTGTTTAAGTAGTTGACCCTATTTTTTGTAGAGATGAGCCAGCTAGCTATTTGATGCTCCTCGTACCTCCTATCTTAACAATCAGAGACAGTTCTATGTTTTACCGACTGGGTCGGAACAGAAACCCGGACTATTCTGAGACTATGTTAGGTAATAGATGGCCAAGTCATTAATGTTGCAAGACAATATCCTGACACCCTGGGGTAGCGTCTCCATTAGCTAGGTTCCGACTGAAACATCAGATAATAGCGATGCCTGTCCTCATGTTGGCGTATTACAATGCTATCGTTTTCATGAGAAACATAGAGCAACACAAAGGTTCAACATGGTTGAAGTCACAGGGGGGGGAAAGGCCTCGTCTCCGTGGTAGACAGCAGTTCGGCTCCCTAAACACACAAATCCCAAAACCTCACATACATAGCACCAGCCATCTTCTCCTGAAATCTCAGCAAGTAAGCCGTCGATAAAACGCATTCGTTTACCCTCGTACACGAGTAGCTGGGTAGTCCAGGTTGCCATCCCTATTTCGCTGTCATAAGTCCCATTATCTACTTAGATAATCAATTTCAAGAAATAAACTGCCTGGTTTAGGTTAGCTATTTTCCAAGTAAGTCCAAAGGCAGGGCTGCCTATATGTAGACACATGATGTCTTATAATTTGGAACTAACCTTACATGTCTGTATACGTAGGTGTACTCCGAATAAAACAACTACACGGTATGATCCGGTATCTAGTCGTACGACTGTGAATATATTAGCCTATCTCCTATGTATGTAGTAGTGTACAATGTTTATTTTAAGTAGCCACTAACTAGGCAGCACTACCTATAGTAGTTAGGGGGCCTCTCATACATCCATTGACCCATCGAATGTAAGCAGGATGCATCCGTAGTACGGATCAGATGCAAGACCAATGATGGGCCTCTACACTCCCATAAAAGTTATCTGCATGTCTCTAACCAAGTTCTTCAACGATTTCTGTCAAACCAAAATTATTCCTATAATTCCGCGCATACCGAAGGCGAGGGGATGGCTCGCGTTGTTTACCTATCTCTATCCGTAGCACTTATGGCTACATTGTGGGCTCTTACTACTACTCGCACGCGCGATACAGATGAAGAATCCACACTGCCAGTGCCCAGCGGGCCCGATCCCGAGCCTCTAGTGGATGTGTCTCTCCTCGATCAAGCGGCGTGGCGTCCGGTGCATGTAGACGGCGCAAAAGAAGTCGTCTTGCTCGTACACGGCACAGGCGTAACGTGAGTACCCATCCTTCCTCGTCTTGAAATTTCTTACTGCCATCTATATAGGTAAGTAAATACTAATGCTGACCGTCTATACCGCGCAAGCTAGTCCCGAGATCAACTGGGATTACACCCTCGTTCCGCCGCTCGTCAGGCAGGGTTTCCAACCCTGCTATGTTGCGGTGCCGTACAGGTTGCTGTTGGATATACAGACCAGTGCGGAATACATCAGCCACGCCATCAAGAAGTTTGCCAAGGAGTATCAGTCCCCGGATGGGATGATCTCCATCATCTCCTGGTCCGCCGGCTCCCTGGCGACGCAGTGGACGCTGACCTTCTACCCCGAAACCCGGTCGAAGGTGCGGCGACACATCGCCTTGGGGCCGTCCTACCGCGGGTCCTGGATGATGGCGCCGCTTTTCTACCTGAACCGGTACTCGGAGGCCGTGGTCCAGCAGTTGCCCTGGTCTAACTTACTGGCTACACTGAGGCGATTCAGCGGGCTGAGGGCGCATGTGCCCACCACCAACATCGGATCCAGCACCGACCAGGTTGTCCAGCCGAGCTTCTTCGGGGAGGCCAAGGGCGGACACCATCGCGATGCGTGGCGGCTCGGCGGTCCCCTGGCGAGCAATGTCGACATCTTCAAAACGTGCCTGTCTACGGCCCTAGCGCAGAGGCGACTCCCGCGCTTCTTCACGCACGAGTCGCTCCTGTGGGAGCCGGCCAGCCACGCTGTTATCTTTGATGCTCTGACGAACGACGAGACACGTGTCGGGACCGCAGAGGCGATCGGCCCGGGCGATTACGATAGCAAGCTCGCGCCGGGCCTCGAACCCGCGTGGCGGGAAAAGCACCGGGACATCTTACCGGAGCTGTTGAGATATGCCCCGACTCTACCGCGCAGCGGTTGGCCCGAGGTGTCGTTGCGAAATTATACGAGGACATAGAATTTTACTTAGTACGACCGAAATCTGGATATTATGAGACAGATAGAAATTACATATTATGCTCGAATAACAAAAACTTGGCACGGGGAATCACCAAGATCCACCCCCTTTCTCCCCCCCCCCTTTTGTTATCTCTCTCGAGACCTCATGGGAGTCCTTGTAGATGCGGTGGGTAAGCGCCTTGAGTCCAGACGTCTTGGCTCTTGACGTCGCTGCTTTGCACCTCGTGGCACCTAAGCTGGTCCCTCCACTTATATATACGCTGCGCTATCGTCGCTGTCACGCCCTCCCAAACCCCACCAGGCCGGGTCGTCCCTAGATGGTAGCGTGATACAATGGTTCACCTTAGTCGAGTTGACAAGGCGATCTGCATCCTCGTCCAGGGACGCATGGGAGGAGAAAGGCGAAGAAAACTAAGACGAGGAAGAAGAGAAGAACGACGGTGGCTCTATGATGCTATAAACATCCAATAGTTGCGGTCCCGCTCGCCCCTGTTCGGCTTGTTTTGGCGTTCGGGGCTTAATCTGAATAGTACAATCATAATTTGGGTGTTATCATGCACATCGCCTCTAATCAACGTGTTGCCTCCTTTCTGTTAACAAAGGACTTAAATATACATCTGTATTAAGCTTGCTCATTTGCAAGTTGCACGAAGCTAGAATGTTATATATCATATGTACGCATACAATTCAATGGCAGGGCGCAACACTCCGTTTGAAAAACGACAATATTAGTTGTTCCACTAACCAACATATTCTGTCCGGGAAACACTCAAAGCTCTCGAGAGCTTTATCATTTCCCTCTTTAGGGCATTCGGCCCGGAGTAAACCTCGAATACCCTCGAGGGTTTCATTGTCACTTCCGATGAAACTCCCTGTAAACTCCTGGTGACGCCCGAGACCTTTCCAAATAAGGAATTAGCGACTCCTGATGTTGGGTTATGCCCCATAACGCCTTACACAAAGGGAATACACATATTCCTCCGTGGGCCGGAAATCCAGATATGCTATACCAATGCCCAACGTTCAATGCAGTCCCTCATCTTCGTCATATAGATGTAAATTCATCAGGTCGTGAAGCAAGAAGTGCCATCAAATCAGGCATATGACGAGACTAAAGGGGAGTCGTAGTCCTCAAACGACAGGAGACCGGCATGCAGAAGGGAAACAGAGGCGGTGAAGTATTCAAGTGGGGTATTTGGAGGAAGCGATTCGATCGCCGTTTCTATCGTTCGGAAGTGGATGAGGAGGACTGTGAGCCTGGAACGTTCGACTTCCGTCGACGGAGCCGACTCTGTTGCGACTGCGGCGACGACGAAGGTTGAGACGAGAGTGAAGCATTCGACTTCCGCCGTTTCTATCGTTCGGGAATCGGCGACTTTGCCAAGCGTCCGCCAGCACTAATACGCTTCTGTAGACGTGCGTCCTTATCGCGCTGAAGCCGCTCGCTCGGGCTAGGACTGATGTTGCTCGGCAATGACGAGCCCGATGCCTCTATGGCGGCATTGCGACCTCGCTTCTGGTCAACGTACATCTGGGCACTCCGACTCAGGGGGAAGGCAGGCATCGTAGAGGGTAATTCGGCCCCGTTCTGTATTAGCATTTCGGCAACTGGGAACGGAACGACCCGGTTTTCAGACTCGGGTCTCCCGGTCGGAGCAATAATAGGAGACGGTGATGCTGGATCTGCTGCTGCAAGGGCGAGGAAGACTGCAGGGGTTCCGCGAGACTTGTCGAGGACGTTGGGATTAGCCTTAAGTGCTAACGCATATATCACCTGTTGGATCTCGTTTCGTTTAATAGCTGCGAGGAGAGTGTCGTCGGCAGTCGGATATCGTGAGAGAGTAGTTGAAATCGGTTCTACGAAGGCCCTTTCCACGTACTTGGCCGTAATGAACTTCAGACGCTGCTCCCGCGTGGCCAGTGGGCTGGGTTTAAGGCTTGGGTCAAGTTTAGCTTCCCAGACCATGTTGGAAACTCTATTTCCGACAAGGAGTAACAACTCGATAATATCGGGAGTGAATGACGTGATGTCGAGAGTGAGTGATCGCACTTTGCTGATGTGTGTGCCGAGGGAGCGATGAATGCCGCTACACTCGATGCAGAGTATGATGGCTAGATTGATAGAAACCCACTCAACCTTGGAGCCGCTGCCACAATCGGCACACCAACAATTGCCTTGATCGTTGTCACGAAGCATTTGAAGGAGCTTGTCTGGGTGTTCATCATAGCTGCTGGGAGGGTTTCGTGCGGTCCCAGGCCGCGCTCCAACCGTAGTACGGCGAGAGGGAGGCGCAGAACTTGAACTGGTGTGGCCACCATGTGAACCATGGTTCAGAGAGCTGCTCTTTCCGGTTAAAATGGATCCTATGTCTCGCCTTAGGCTGGATGGTTCGCTTGGGGACGCTGGCTTCTCCTTGAGGCCTCGACCCTCGACAGCACTCTGGAGAGCATTATTTATGGAGAGGATCCAGCTATTCATGTCATCACCGGATGTCGCCTGATACACTCTCTTGTAGTGAGGAGTGATCACTTCAAAACAGAATCGTCGCTCCGCGTTACGCGCTTCGCGGACAGATGCCATACGAAGGTCAATGGGCTCCATATGAAGATCGAGTTTCTGCTTCCAGTTGCTGTATTCCGACAATTTGCCCTGGTCCAACACAACCCAGAACCTATGATTATCAGTGAGTCAATAGTCCTTCCATTTGATAGCCGAGCTAAACTTACTTGTGCCAACCCTGTTTATTCAGCGATAGGGGGTCCACATGCGTGCCTGGTCGGTTCAGGGCCCAGAGAAGGCCTTCCTTCCGGTGCATCGAGTTCTTGTCAACATTGGCGAGTTGAGTAAAATCTCTTTCTTCTAAGTCGCGAATGCCCTTGAATTTCGAATTCTGCGCTGGACTATGCAGACCGGGCTGCCCTAGGCTGCCGGGAGACTTTGAGAGATCAGTTGTGGGCATCGATCCGGAATTGCCTGTTGAGACCCCTCTGAGTTGAGAACTAGTACTGTCAGCTCGGCCGAGCTCAGAGTCTGACGTATGCTGGTTGCCGTTTGTGTTGCCACTCGGGCCGGTAGGGGCTGTTGAAATCACATTCTCCGGCTCGTTATACTGGAGATTGCTCTTCTCTAACACACGCCTCTTTTCCTCCCGTTCGCGTCTCTGATATTGGAACTCCTTGTCGGCATCATGTACCTCGTTTGTGAGAGCCTCCAGTTGCGGCAGTAGGCCCTCGACTTTCTGGGCAGTGGCTAAGAAGCTTCTTGCCTGAGTGTCAGCATACTTGGTCAAATGTGACAAGACCTCCTGCTCTTTACGACCGCCATGCAGATCTTGCATAAACGACGAATAATCGAAGCGTTTGAGCTCAAAATTTCGTCTTTTCGTCTGATATTTGGTATCACTATCAGCGAGTTTCTTAGTTTTCACCGAGTCTTGCCGTTGGCCAAGATACCGAGATACGTAAGCATAGTAGTCCTTGCTCTCCTCTTCAAAGTCGCGCCTCTTCGACTCCGCTTGTTTGATGTCAAATGTATATAATTTGCTTATAGGATCGATGATAGTCTTCTGTAGGTTAGATGTGTTCTGCCTTTCGTAAGTAAGAATCTCCCGCGCAATTCTGTCGAAATAATTATCTATAGCAGGCTGCACGGCATTGGCATTGGTTGCTGATGCTTCTCGCAGTGCATCCATAAAACCCACAAAAGCATCATTTGCCTCGATCTGGGCAGTATGAGCTTGCTCGGCTTTCTTTAATACTTTCTTCATCTGTGTTCTCATATTGCCAGTTTTCTGTTCGAGCGCTTTAATGGTAGCCCTGAAAACTGGTCCGTCGTCACTGACAGACATGTCTTCAGCTGGTCGCGGACAAGCTATGTCAAGTCTGACGGAGTCTCGCGAACTCGGGGTGGCAGTTGATGGAGCAGTTAATGCGTCATGCTGAATGTTTATTGGGGTGGCTGGCTCGTCTTGTTCGCTGATGCGAGATTCAACGGACTGAGATGATGGTACACGGATTCTTGGGGGTACTGCTAATTGGAAGACTGGAGATGGAGAATTAGGGTGACTAGCGAACGGCGAGGTGTCTATGCACATAGTCAGATTATTGTTGGGTTTCCAACAAGACCAGCTGTAGACTTACTAGCAACCCAGAATGAGAAACTGGCCAACGTGTCTAGACGATGTGCTCTCTGGTCATATTCAACGAACTGCAATAATATCAGTGGGCAAAGATCACTAGCAATGTTGATATTCATCATGATGACATACGCTGCAGACATTCTTCCACCCGCCTCCTCTATCTTCTGTTGCCTTGGGTGGTTTCCATTTCCATGACCATTCAAACGTCACCGAGGAGCTTCCACCAGTATCGTAATCGCCTACTAACTCGACGTTTGCATTTTTGTGAAGGTTTGGGTCGGCGTGAAACTCGCGAGTGACAAGATTCTCGAGTTCTCTGCTCGTCGACGCATACACGTATGTTAGACCGTTGATATGTGTGTCCGTAGGGGCGCCACCCTCTTCCCGGCGGATGACGAAGGTAAAATTGAACACAAGCTCGTCATCATTATTGAGCTTGAGGAGGAAGTTCGGGATGGAAGAGGGTTCAATATCCTAGAAACGCCGGCATTAGAAACATATGACGATGTTAAAGCAAGGTAACTCTATTCTTTTCAGTAGACTGACCTGAACAAATTCGACGGGGCTAGAGTCGCTTGACGTTCGTGTCGCAGTCACTCGAGTCGCGGGAAATGAATTAGGAACTACGGAGATAGAAGTGCGCTTTCGAGGACAGACGATAAGCAGAGAGGAAATAGTAACTAAAGAGATTAGTCTTGACCGCGCGCATTGCGAAAGGGGAGAAGGTTGACGAACATCGGCTCTGGTCCCTCAGGTAGATGGCCGCGCCATCATCAGGTCTGCTACTCACGATGCCCATGGTGAGAGAAGCTGACCAGATGAAAGGCGGCGCAAAGGAGAGTGGGTGGCGATAGGGTTGAGTAAATAGCAAAAGGCGAGTTAGCGATGCGAATTGGAATATCTGTAACTGATGACGCCTGTAGCAGATATGTATGTATCAAATTGGGGGAGGATGGTGTCGATGTGGTCACAGACGTAGTGCGGGCAGTCAACCTAGGCGCGAAGTCGTTAGCCTGCGTTGGTGGTGTATGTACCTAGGTAGGTACAAACAGTGTATGCGGTGGACAGATTTTGGCGGGGTATTGCACAACACCCAAGCAGCCAAGGCGTTGAAGTTAAATGAGGCGTTGTTCGCTACCTAAGTACATACTGTATGTAGGTACAGATCCGTAGGCACTAGGTTACGTATTACCTTATGTTAGAACAGCGCCCCCCCTCCTGATCATCTGCATCAGGTCATAGGTGAAGCAATACGCCTTACCTGCTAAGATGTTAGACAGCCTTTAGACCTAGACTGGCGCAGCATTGATTACGTATACACAAGATCTGTCATATGTATACGTAGGAATGAATCACGGCGGACTGAGGCCAAACACGAGGGCATGCGCCGAATAGTGTTGTCAAAGACAGTGGGGAGAGGGAGAGGGCTGAAACAAACTTGGTTGACTGAATAATAAAGAGTCGTGTACCTTTTGCCAGGCACTCGTGAATGCAGACAAGGCTGAGCTAACCCTTCAGCTGTCGTGTTCGTTCAATACCGTATGTAATCTCTAATTGGATTAGAATAGTGGATATCCAAGATGTAGGTATTCCGTGCACGATATCGGGTGCTTTTCGATAGATGTGTCTGTTACTGCTGTATGATGTCGAAGCGTCTGAAAAATGCAATTCTCATGAAGAGGGAGAAGAACAACTCAACCGAGGTTGAAGTGGTCAAATCATTAGTACTACATATGTATGGATGTATGCTAGCTAACCCTAGATTAGTAGAGTTAGAGTTACAGTTGGGCCTGCCATCTCCCAACGACTGTTGCAACTGCAGCTACCTGGCATAGATTCTTTAGTTGGATAGGGCCTGTGACGAGGGCCTGTGACGAACGAAAACTAGCCAGGACAGGAAGTTGGAGCTGATCTACATTGATGTATGTATGCATGTACCTGGGGGTTTCCAGGTAGTGGTTAGTACATGTAGGTACCATAACGCCTAGGAAGGTACCCTAGGGTAAGGAAGGTTGACTGTCGATGTTCACGGACGCTTTGTTTTGTAAGTGCATAAGTACCTTATATATAAAGACACAGAAGGTATAGGAAGTATGAAAGTGTATAGGGGCCTCATCAACTAGAACAGGCCGAGCTAGAATGGACAAAGGCTTGTAGAATAAAATAAAAAGTAGTTAGATATGATATATTTGAGCGGAGGTTCATTCTCCTAAATGTGTACCTTGATATATCTCTAACTCAATTCTTCGTCTCCGAACAGGATCAATGAGAAAAATAACTGTTAGTCGGACTCCCCCCCAATTACGTACAGTACACTAATACTATCGAACAACAACACTCTCATCAATCAGAGTCAAAATCAGGGTCAGGACCAGGATCATCACACTTTTCGTGAGAGCTAGGTCTTAAGTGCATAGTTAAAGCGGTTAGGTTTGAGGATAGGTGGGCACATGAGGTAGGTTATTTAAGCCCGATAGACTTCCTATATGTAACCTAGTTGAAGTATGCAATGGATTATTGTGTGTAACAACAGATATCTTCCCAAGCTAGACACTTAAATATAGATTGTGTTGGCAACGTCTGAATTCCGCAATTAGGTAGTCTCTATATTTAGATAGGTATGTATGGCCGTTGACGGCAACTGTGCATACCTACTTGGTAACTACTAAACTGGGATGTGTATATTTGATGGCATTCCTCTGAACCCTAGAGCTACATTTATAATTATAGGGGACCTGTGAATGTGCTTAAAATACTTTGAGTCCATCGTGTGTAAGTGACTGGAACGGCAGTATATTCTATTGTTAGGTGACTTAGAGGGTATGGATAGGTAGTGGTACGGATGACCCAACCTAGAGGTATCGTGTTTATTCATACGTAGGTACTTTTCTACGTTTGTAGAGTGATAAGATGAGAGTCATTTGGAAGGTTTTCCGGGAGCATGGGCTATGCACAAAAATATCTGTTATACATACGTGTAGATCTGGATCATCTGATTTATGTTTCCTTGACGAGGAGATGACTTACAGGCAGTTGAACACCAATGCATGTCTCTTGTATACCTACATATGTACTGATCCATGTGTCTAGATAAACTGGGTTGGGGGCAGACAATAAATCCCAATAAATTAGAATAAGGTACCTACGTAGGTACCTAATTAAGGTGTCGGCACACCCCGCATTTACCTACGATAGGTATGTAACTGATGTCCTCTCCCCTTTCTTGCTCTTATTGTACTTGAATGACGTTGCTAGACCTCGTACGGGAAAAGCTACCCTGTCATTCTAATTGCAGATATAATCTACCTAACCTACTTAGTTTCAATTGCCGCCGTCCCATTATCACCTGCAGCATACTACTTTAAGTACATATCGCCGACACCTGTTGCCCCATCCTCCCATCTCGTCTCGCCTCACCAGTCCACTGCACTGCGAGGCTAAGCATAAGAACATGCGACGCACACAATTGCCCGACCCCGAATAGATCACACCGCTTTGCCTTCGTCTTGCATCATGTCGACGTCGTCGAGGCAGTCCTTTCAGCCATTCAACCGCCGTGTCAGCAGTGTCCAGAACAGCGAACGAAGGAGCCGCGCTGCTTCCAGCGCCAGCAAAATCGCTGTGAACCACGATGATGCCTACAGCTACGCTCTCCGAGTTGCTTATCTCCACTACCTTCTCCAACCGAAAACCAAACGAAAGCAATGGGTCCCCGCTGCGAAGAAGCCCCCGGCCCGAGCCCATACCAACATTGGGGACCTGGTCAAAGAATTCGTGCCCGGGAACTCCAACAGTGTCAAGCTCCCTCATGGATTTCGGGGCCCGCTGGAAAAGAGAATAGAACGTGTCATCATGGGCGCTGAAAAACTACCCGGCTACAACGATGCCGCCGTCAAGAAGACCTTCGCTCAAGCATACACTGCCTTCACGGAGCAGAACTTCCGTAAAAGCGTCGACAAGGAGCGCAAACTCGAGCCGCTTGTCTTAATATTCTATTCAGCTGCCACTAAGGCATGTAGTCTTGGCCACGAACGCGGCGATGATCATTGGAAGCTTCTGGTGGATAGGCATGTCGCTCTCTTCGTGCGCCTTGTAACCAACATTCTGCGAGATCAGGGGCATGATCGAGACAAGCCGGAACTTATGAGCAGGTTAAACACCCTCGAAAACAAACTCCTCACCAATGACCAGAACCTCTTTATCGACACCGGCCAAGATTCTGGTAGCACGGTCGAGGTCGTAATCCCACTAACCTACGATGTCAAAGACATGCCCATGGTACAGGATGTCGCAAGAATATTCGGCGTCTCGCATTCCGACGTTCAGAGTGATATTGACGCTCAGCGGCCAAACTGGACCGAAGAAGCGGCACTGAAAGACCTCAAATCATACCAGCATCGACTGAATGCTAATATGGGTGGTACTCTGGGGAGCCAAGATTTCGACATCGACGAGGCTTATCAAGAATGGAAAAAGGCAGAGGCGCCCCATCTATCGCAAATGATGCTGGACATTTTAACAGCTAAGCCCGAGTTGGCCCGGCGATCCACAAGTGCCTTTTCGCCTTCCGATAAACATTTACCTTCAAGTCCTTCCTCAGCACATGCGGAGGACAAGACATACTCAGACCTAGGTAGAGCGCTATCCAACCCAGATAGGTCGTCTAGGTCATCTATATATGGCCTTGATCATATCCTGAGCCTTGGGTCTATGTCACTTGACGACACTAGCAGCATCAGGACTATCGATGAGGCGAATTATACCTTTATCCCGCCTGACCCTCGCGAGTTTCTAAAGGTCATTGCGACGCACGCGCTGGACTTCGACGCCATGCATGATAACGGTGCTGAAGAAGATAGTGTTTTCTCGAAACAGACCATGGACCTTCTTACAGAACTTTGTGTCCGCTGGAGAATAGCCCAATTCACTCGTCTGGTTGTCTTCCTGGAAGTGGCCGCTCGTAAGTTTACCGATGGCCTGTTTACGCCCATTGATTTGGATGCCGCTTTTGAGATGGTAAAAACTCCGCCTCCAGAACTCAAAAAAACACCTCATATCTATCTATACAATGAGAGCCTTGCGACTATAGACAGAAGCAGGTGGACTTTAACGGACTATGCTGTATATCAGCAGACACTCTACGCAGTGAAAGACGCGCTTCTGCGCGAACTTTATGACACGCTGATGCATTGTTACGAACCGAAACCTCCCTCGGTTGGCCCGCCAGTACACGTGCTAACAAACCATATCTTCAATGATCCCAGCTTCTCGCGAAAAGAGGAAGACGCACTAGAGTTTACCAGGTTACTCGAAACCGGCTTGCAGGAACAAGCCGCCCTCGTCTACCGTGGGTTTCTTGATGCCGAGGTCCCTCAGAGTCAACAGGATTGGGATTTCAGCCATGTAGTTCAGCTTGGCAAGTCGGTAGTCAAGCTCTGTGAGAGAATCCAGAAACGCTATAAGAGAAACCCAACCGTCATGGGGGTCAACCCGTTAACCGTACTTGTGGAGACTATGTTTCCTAATTTTGAGGACGATGCTCACGACTTGGTGAAGAGAATCGTGCAAGTTGCCCAAGATCGAGGTGAAGAACTGCCTCTGCAGGATGGGTTCGACTTGTATAAAGAGCTAGTGGAGATACGGCGCATTCATAGATCATCGTACCCCGGCAGACCTTTCACGTTTGATGTCGAAGAGCTACTTGTCGGCTTCGTGTGGCGTTGGATTCAGAATGCCGAAACCCGAGCGGAAGAGTTCGTCGATGAAGCTATCAAGCAAGACCAATTCCAAGTTCGAGGCCATGGACCCGGCCACATATCTCTGGATTCGGAACGCCATAGTCATTCTGTCATTGATATGTTCCAGCTATTTCACCAAACTGCCGATCAGGTCTTTCATCTTGAGTGGGACAACGATGTTCATCACGCTCGGTTCATGACGGCGCTATCAAAGATATTCGCTAACAGCATTGCCCGGTACTGCGAAATAGTGGGCCAACGGTTTATGAAGGAGATGGATACCCCAAGGCCCAATGAGAAGGACGCAGCAGGGGCTTCTCAAGTGAGGTTCATGCAATACGCCAAAGATGCCTGGAGTAGCAAGGAGAAAATCGAACCCTTCCAGTTCTATCCCGAGGTACGATTGACTCCGGCTGATCGGTTCTTATTTCCCTGCTAATATGCTTTTAGTCTCTAGTGAAGCTCAACAATATTGAATGGGCTATGCAGGAATTGGATAAGCTTGAAAAGTCGATGAATGTGGATGCTTGCGCTTCAATCCTTGAGAAAGCCGACGGGCCTAAAAGGCAGGTCAAGAGGCCAGCAAAATATGTTTTCACTATCAAGATCGTCGAAGCCGAGGAAATCAAGGCCTGCGATCCGAACGGTACTAGCGATCCTTACGTAGTGCTTGTGGACGAGTACCAAAAGCGTTTGCATAAGACACGAGTCGTGATGAGGACGCTTAGTCCTCGATGGGATGAATCTGTTGATGTTACAGTCTCCGGACCTCTCAACGTCGTGGCGACAGTATGGGATTATGATACCTTCGGCGACCATGATTTTGTTGGTAGAACGTCGTTGAAACTGGATCCAATTCACTTTAGCGATTATCTGCCAAGAGAATTTTGGCTGGACCTCGACACGCAAGGAAGGATTCTCTTGAGAGTAAGCATGGAGGGAGAACGAGATGACATCCAGTTCTATTTCGGTAAAGCTTTCCGCCATCTCAAGAGAACAGAGCGTGACATGGTCCGTAAGGTTACAGATAAGGTGAGTTCTTTGCAGCTTCCTAGGCATGAAAACAGACATCTAACCTTGATTAAGCTTACGAGACATATTCATGCGTCGCTCTCCCACGAAGCCTTACGAAACCTACTTGGGCGCAACCTTGCCTCACAGGTCAACTCATTTTTCAAGCGCACATCGACCCAACCGCAAATCACCAATGTAGAGATTGAAAATGCATTGCAATCACTTTTCAACTATTTCAACGAAAACTTCGCAACGATGAAAGAGACGTTGACTGATGCAACCATGGTTGCCGTCATGACACGTCTATGGAAAGAGGTGCTCATGGCTATCGAGGCCCTCGTAGTGCCACCGCTATCAGATAAACCGTCTAATCAACGGCCACTCAATCAGCGTGAGCTCGACGTGGTGTACAAGTGGTTCGAGCTATTATTTGACTTTTTCAATGCGCGAGATGAGGACGGTGAGGTCCTCGGCGTTCCCGTGGGAGTCCTTAAATCGCCTAAGTATCACGATCTCGCCTCGCTCAATTTCTTCTACTTCGACAGCACCGATAACCTGATTCGTACATCGGAACGCATGGCGGCGGCAACGGCCCAACGCCAGCAGCAGCAACTACAGAATCAAATGAGCTCCAACCGTCTATCCGCTCCCGCGGCAATTGGCAGCTCTCTCAGTCCTGCCAGTGCAGGCCCTGCCTTCGCGAGCATGGGAACTATCCGCAGGGGCAAGAGCATCATGATGAGCCGTAACCTAGGTACCATGCGTCGAGCCAAGGAGGAGAAGCGCAAAGAGGCTCAGGCTGACCCATCCGATGATATGATCCTCCGAATCTTGCGCATGCGACCGGAGGCGGCGGGTTACCTCAAGGAGAGGCACCGTCAAAAGGAGCGTATGGCCGCGGCTGCAGCGGCCGCGTTGATAGTAAAGCAGAGTGTCAGCCAAGGCTGGAACTCCGGTGGTGGCTTCGGCCGAGGAGGCATTCCTCGGCGCTAGAGTCCGCTCCAGAAATGAATCAGACGTCGAATTGAGAGAGGTATTGAATGAGGATGAAGAGCTCGGTCTCAAAGGACTTCGCGAGACTTCGCGTAAGAAGAACGGAGAGGAGAAAGGGGGAAGATGGTTTGAATGGAGTCTAGTCGGCGAGGAAGTGCGAGGAGTCAGCGTCTGAGCTCCACAACTAAATTTTGGGGTTTCGAACATAACATGTCTTGCAACATCTCACGGGCAGGCGTTAGAGGCACGTTCGATGACACGGCATTGATAATTTGATACCCTCACGAAGCGAGCTTTGGAGGTTCACGGCGCTTGCTTTGATGTTGTCTTTCTTGGCTTACTCAGGGGTAGCGCTTTGCTGTCGTTTTTTATGTTTTCGAGGAATCTAGTCTACTTAGTTAGCTAGCTTATTGCAGAATGAAACCCATATTATAGCCTATCTATGATGAGGATGGTTGTGACCCCATCTAACAGCATATTTCCTACCGAATCCAAAACCTGACCGCCAGCGGAAGTATCCCAATATGTTGGGCCATGTGAGCCGGCTACATCTGTCCTGTAACTGTTACACACTATCTTAGCTGCTGAACTCTGAGCAACGTCGTCTGTGTTAAATCTTGACTAGCACGCATTACACAACAGCCTACTAGACCCTCAGATCGATCACCACAACTTCTCTTGGGCCGGCGCGAGGTTTCGCATCGAATAGACTTCGGAGACAGGGTAAATTCGGACAAGGTAGCTAGAGCCAAGGCTAGCTAGCCGTGTGACTAACACGCAGTGCCGTTTGGGGGGTTCATTCGTCCACCGCATCACATGAACACTTCTTTGTTTGGGGTTGACGATCCACGCATGCCAACCTGGCCTGGGCCGTCGCGTGGGTGACATCGACCCAGTTTATTTTGGCATTTTTTTCTCTCCCCCTACATACCTACATACCTCCCTTCCGTCCCCGGATTTGTGGCTCACAGCTGGTGGTTCGGATTTTGGGGCGACTCCGTCATGTAGATCGGTATTGTGACTCTGGGGATGAACGAGGAGCGGATTGTGGGCGCTCTCATCTCACGTCTGAAACAGATTGACGAGAGGGATCATCTCTGTTTCCCTTGGTACGTGGGATCTACAGTACAGTGTACATCCCCCCTTGGGTCAGTAGATATGTTTGTACCCGGGAATCCCATTTTCGAGACTTTTTCTCTGGCCCCCTTTCTTTTCCCGCTGCCGGGTTGCGAAACTGATTGGCGATATCGCCCCAGCGAAGGCTGACAGCTGTTCGGTACCGTCCTTATTGCAGATTACCTAGAGCTCGCCTGATGCCCCAATCCGCCCCGGTACGGGATGGATCGGGCAGGATTCGAGAAAGGAGTCGGCTCGCAGCTCGCAGCTCGGTCTGGCAGATACCTAATACTATGTAATACCACACTATGTATGGAGTATGTAATACTATTAGGGGTGAGGAATTTACCACTGCTGGTGCCGGCTAGTTAAATGGAAGCTTCGGCTTGTCTCGACTGCTTATGGGAATTACACGGATCGCGAGTTGGCTCATGATATGGTTCAGTCCATAGGTGGAACTTGGGGTTTTAGTAGGCTACTATGAGATTGCTGTTATTGCGAAATCCGGAGTATACTAAGTAGGTTTGACTCTAGAACCGTGAATCTCTAGCTTTTGAAATGAATGTTCATTTCCGATTGCATATGACACTTGTTAAATACATCATCGTAATTTCTTCGTAGTCTTTGAAGGATTATGGCTGATGAGGGACCAAATGAGGGTTGAAATCTTGACAAGCTTTTCCCATGTGGATAGAGTAGATAACAAATGTAGAATAGACCACTCGCCAGATGTCTTGTCCTGATTAGTCTGGACCGCCGAACAGAAAATTCTTTCTCTGGTTCGGGTATAGAGCTGACGGTTTCCCACGATGCGAAACGCTAGCGTGTCGACTCTTCACTTCGATCCTATTGTGGCTCAGGGGGGAAGTGCATACTACGTACATACTTAGCTAGATGGACCAGCTCGCTGCCTTACATACAGGGTGGTGTATACTGCCCTTCGGGACGTGACCCGATTTCCTTGGTGGATTCAATTAATGAGTTAGACATGTGGTTGGCCTCTCGGGTACCTCGAACGAGAGGCTATCGTGCACCCGGGAGCGACAGTTCGGAAGGATTTGTGGCAGACGGTGAGGATGATGAGATGAAGAGAGCCACACATATTGCACCATCTTCACAGACTAATAGACTAAGTGGGAACTTTGGCCTCTCTTGCTACCATACCACATACATACGTAGTAGTATGTATGTATGTACATACCGGCGTGCGTGCTACGTTGTAGTAGCTGAGATTGCCCCTCTGTGGGTCGACGGTGAATCCCAAGGGTCCTCCTCTTTCAGCCTTCTCTCGTCCGACTTCTCTCGTCCGATTCTGCTTACGAATTTGTCAACCTCCTCTTCGGTGCACCAGATGAATGGGATAAAAACGCGGCGATCAACCACTAGTGAGCATCGGGCAGTGGTTTCGCGTGAAGTCTACATACGAAGCATGTAGACATGGAATATTAGCTAAGTCGATATTCGGTGGAGCACAAGCCTGAATCGTCTCGCCTGTTTCTCCAAAACATAAGCGTACATATATACATATATATATATATATTTATGTATTTATGTATACGTGTGTGTATGTATACACACTTTGTGTATTACGCCTGTACCTACCTATAGGAACTCCCAAAGCAACGGAGGCTTGTCCGAGTAACATAATCAGCATGTTGTATGTAGAGCGATATTCGTAGTACCGTTGTCTTTAAATTGAACGCCATTGTGTACACTTCTAGAAAGTAGTACAAAGTACGTACCTAATAAATAGTGACAGCCCGTGCTGAACACCCGAGAGACCTGAACTGGCCGGCGCTTGGACCCGGCTTGGGTCCGGCTATGTGCAGATTTTATGACGTCACTTGGCGTATGTGGGGGAAATGGGGTTCCCCCCAAATAGGGAAGTCGATCCACTTGGATAAGCGCGGACTGATTGCTTTCGATATACGCTTTAATTTGTTTCCAAGCTTCTTTTCCTATTGGAATGATGGAATGAAGCAATTCGCAAGTATCACGGCGTTAAGCCCCAAGTAGCCCGAAACAGTATGGCGTACCTGTCGATCGTTGGCTGAGGAAGAAGAAGAGGTAGTCGAGCGGTCGCAGACGAATTTGCCACACATGCAACTCTTGAGATTGGATGGAAGCTCTCTCTGGCCCTTTTGCTGGCCCCCTCCTGCCAGCCTGCCGACCCTCTGCCGACCCTCCAACATGAGTGTAAGTTCGCCGGTTCGCTTTGTGCGTGTGTGTGCATCCGCGCGCTGGTATGGTCTTCCTGGCTGCCTGCCTCATGGCGAGCGATCGACTGTCCGCAATAAGCTTTGATATGTCGCCCCAAACGGGTGTTTATCTCGAATTCAGAAGTAGACGGTCGCCCGCCTAAAGGTTGAGGTGCCACCATCTTTTGTATACTATACTTGGTGCCGATCCACCGTAGAATTGGGTGGACGGGCAATCCATCCCAAAGCGACATCTGCAAGGTGTGGTAAGACAAGACCAGGCGGCGATACACCTAATTTATTAACTGGATGGAAAGGCCTGGGGTCGAGCCTAATCAGGGCATCCATCCAACCCGGAAATGCAGCAGCCAGCAGCAGGCAGGTGATAGTATGTGCGATGTGCTGTCCAGGCCAATCAAGGAAATCGAATTGTCGAATACCGCCGGCATTACGTCCGTTATCGAGGTGGAGTATATCTGGGTTTTGTTATCCTGACTGAACGTCGATTAATGGTCTCGAACTACAGAGTGTCCAGATCGAATTGAACTAGGTCGAAGAAGATGGTACCAGCTGACGTATCACTTGGAGCTGTCGCGTTCACTACATATATATATATATATATATATATATATATATATATATATATCAGATATGACATGAAGATAGACGTCGGCTGGAACGAGGGCATTGAGGGTGATATATGTGGAGATGGCAGATGGCCGAGAAATGGCGGGAATACCTAGCGCACATGACTACTTATAGCGAGATCCAGCGTTGAGATTTCAATTCATGTGGCGGCTCGCAGTGTCCCTATCACGTTGACAGCCCTATTCTTAGGACCTCACAAGCAGACAGGCCGTATGATGTGGATATAGAAGTATTGCACGATACTGCATGTACATACGGCAGGCCAAGGAGGCCGCTAAACCACCTCGATGTCCCCCCAAACTACTCTATAAAGAGTGGGCAACGGGAGTGTAGAAAAATGCATCTAATTCATATGCTACGTATTAAGACACGCACATATGAAAATACGCGATCGAAAACCGCCTAGATGGATCGTCGGCTTTACACGAGATGGCACAAGCCATAACCTTGCAGCTCACGCTTGCGATCCCGTAGTAGTGGATGGGTTGACGATATTAGCCTCGTTAATTTCGTGGCCAATTGCGTTTGACCCTCTCCACATACCTTCTCTACATACTACGTACGAGTACATTCTACGTACATGATCCGAGGCGATTGACAATATGTACCTTATGTACCTGCTAGTAGCATCCAATTGCTCGTATCTACTATGTATAATGTATGTGATAGATGTTTGAACATGGGATAAACAGGTTTATCAGTCGAATAAACGACAGCCAATGTCCTCGTGTTTCTCCCGTGCTTTATTGCAGGTGATTCCCTACCTAGCACCCAGCCTAGGTAGGTAGGTATGTAGGTAGCTTCCACTGTGGCACAGCATACTGTAGGTACCGCAGCACCACATTGATGGAGCCTTAGGTAACTAGGTAGGTAGGTAGGTACCTATGTTAACTACCTAACACACCTAAACAATCAATATACATATACATGCTCTTCTCAGGCTTCTTCTTCCACTCCGCGGTACCCCCAGGGAATTGGTGATACATCCTGATAAGGTCATCCATTCATTATGTATTAGACGGTCTCGATGAAGCTATTAGACTGGGACCCTGAATTATCGTTCAAGTAAGAAATGCTCGAGACAAAAGCAAAATTGCAAGATCTGAGTCTATCTCGCAGAGCTGCAAAAGCGCGTCATTTGTAGGGGTATGTACGTGTACTTATTTTCTTTTTTAGCGACCCCCTTTCCCCCCTTTCGAAGATGATTGCATTCAATATTCAAAAATCGATCGTGGGATCTCTTGTGAGTATACATGTACCTACTGTGCTAGGTATATAAGCCTAAGATACGTCAGCAGAACGTGTTGCATCGAGCCTCATTCACTCACTCGCTTGCTCCCTCTCTCTTTCTCTAAAGACCAGAAGGGGCTGAAGGGTTGGTTATTCTAGCATATCAAGGCTAGTGATCAAAGAGAGAAAGATCTTCGGGCAACGGCAGCACAAAGGAAC
This sequence comes from Xylariaceae sp. FL0662B, assembly GCA_022376535.1. Classification (NCBI taxonomy): domain Eukaryota; kingdom Fungi; phylum Ascomycota; class Sordariomycetes; order Xylariales; family Xylariaceae; species Xylariaceae sp. FL0662B. The sequence continues at coordinate 47,245 of JAJJKD010000005.1, forward strand.
AGAAGACGAAATAAGACGTACAGTGCAAAACAGAGCGAGGGTTGGCTGAGTAAATCGGCAGGACGGGTGTCATTGGCCAACTGTAGGGAAGCACCCTGGACTGTGCTTAGGTAGTAGTGGCCGAATCTAATGTAACCCGTGGGCCGTGGCAGGTAGGGCCCCAGTCACACACCCAGAACACCCCCTTGGCAGTAGCGATCCAGTCATGAAATAGCACGAGTGGGCTACCATGGACTTATCGACCTCTCATCTTCAAGAGCTTGGGAGTGGGAGGAGGAGACCAGCCAGACCCGTCAGTTCCATCCCAGGCCCTCATCCCCCTTCGTCTCCGCCTAATTCTTCGCCTACCTTACCTACCTCGTAGCCCTCATTGCATCTTTGGCACTTTTGGCACTTTTGGCACTTTTGGCACTTTCGGATTCTTTGCAACTTTTTTTGTCAGGGTGCCAGGGGAGTTCCAATTATTCCTGTAAGGTGGTTGTAGCGGTCCTTTCACCTCCTCCCTCACCATCCGAACCTTAGTCGAACACTCTCCACACTTGCTGCTGAATATACCGTATACTCCCTAATCCGACTCCTCCATCAATTCTTGTCAATATTGAATTCATCCTATCTTCGAGTTCCCGATCGACTATTTTTCATAACTCTGTTTTGTATTGTCTCACTGGTGTGGCTGCAGATTGGGCCACCAACGAGCCCCTGCTGTGTGAACTTCATTCCTCGCCACCCCGACCGCTGTCGAGGCGGATATGCCGCGACAACCTGCGATATAGGTCTATTCATCTTTGTCCCCCTCCAACACCACCACTTGATTTGCTACACCATCGATAACGAGCCGTTGCCCTACTCCATGCGCTCCCCATAAGCTTAACTCAGCGCCTGTTGAACGCTGCCCTTATCGCTCTATCCGATCATTAACCACCGGCCACCGTTGTGCATTCCCTTGACGATTGAGCCCTGGAGTGGTCATGAAAGTTATGGCCGACGAATCGGCTTTGGCAGCGGCAGCTGCCATTGTCAAATCATTAGCTGCCTCTCCGAAAGATCCCTCTCCTGCTCCCGTCCCTATTGGCACCAATTCCCAGGTCAAATTACCCGGTCCTGGCAGTGTTGCCAAGGAATCCCTCGAACGTGAACTCTCCGCCCTCGTTGTCAGGGTCCAACAGCTCGAGGCCAAAGCCAATGCTGCGAACGCCCCAATCTTCCCCGACACCCCTAACGAAACGGCCGACTCTCTCTTTGGTGACGAGTCGCCCAACTCCACGGGGAAACCAGGAAGGTCTAAGTTCACAACATATGGCTCCAATCGTAATGGCTCTACCGAAGAGCGAACCGTTAGGACTATCCCTCTCACGGACGAGGCTCTCGAGGGGCTTCAGGAACATATTAATGATCAATCCAAGCTCCTTGACAACCAGCGCCAGGAGTTGACCAACGTCAACGCCCAGCTTATGGAGCAAAAGCAACTACAAGAGAGGGCGCTTCAAGTGCTCGAAAAGGAAAGGGTTGCAGCGTTAGAACGAGAATTATGGAAACATCAGAAGGCCAACGAAGCCTTCCAGAAGGCTCTGCGTGAAATAGGTGAGATTATTACAGCTGTCGCTCAAGGCGACCTTACTATGAAGGTACGAATGAACACCGTCGAGTTGGATCCAGAGATCACGGCGTTCAAGCGAACTATCAATACCATGATGGACCAACTCCAGGTCTTCGCGAGCGAAGTCTCTCGCGTGGCTCGAGAGGTCGGGACCGATGGCATCCTCGGCGGCCAGGCTATGATTGAGGGCGTAGACGGAACATGGAAGGAGCTTACAGACAATGGTAAGACATTCCGCTTTAGGTACGCACCAGAATCTACTAACATATTCATAGTCAACGTTATGGCTCAAAATCTTACTGACCAAGGTTCGTCCCTAACCGATATTACTCCCTGATCATGAACTAACGAAGAACTAGTGCGCGAAATCGCATCGGTGACGACTGCAGTCGCACATGGTGATTTGACAAAGAAAATCGAACGACCCGCCAATGGTGAAATTCTCCAGCTTCAACAGACCATCAACACCATGGTGGAACAGTTGCGCACCTTCGCCTCCGAAGTAACTCGTGTGGCCCGTGATGTAGGCACTGAAGGAATGCTGGGAGGCCAAGCCGATGTCATGGGAGTTCAAGGCATGTGGAACGAATTGACTGTAAATGTGAACGCCATGGCGAACAACCTCACGACCCAAGTCCGTGATATTGCCAAGGTCACCACAGCAGTTGCCCAGGGTGATCTCACTCAGAAGGTCCAGGCCGAGTGCAGGGGCGAAATTTTCGAGCTCAAGTCGACAATCAATTCCATGGTTGAGCGATTGCAACAGTTCGCGCGGGAGGTCAGCAAGATCGCGAGAGAAGTCGGCACTGAGGGTCGTCTTGGTGGTCAGGCCACGGTGAATGATGTTCAGGGTACCTGGCGTGATCTCACCGACAACGTCAACGGCATGGCCATGAACCTGACAACGCAGGTACGAGAAATATCCAAGGTCACCGCCGCAGTAGCTGCCGGCGACCTGACTCAGAAAATTACTGTCGAGGTCAAGGGCGAAATTCTCCTACTCAAGCTCACCATAAACTCCATGGTTGATCGGTTGAGCAAGTTTGCGTTCGAAGTCAGTAAGGTCGCTAGAGAAGTCGGAACCGATGGGACGTTAGGCGGTCAGGCCCAAGTCGATGATGTTAAAGGCAAATGGAAGGACCTGACCGAAAACGTGAACACGATGGCTCTGAATCTCACCTCGCAAGTGCGGGGTATATCGACCGTGACCCAAGCCATTGCCGATGGCGACATGAGCCAGAAGATCGATGTCCAGGCAAAAGGCGAGATACTAGTACTAAAAGAAACGATCAACAACATGGTTGACCGGCTCTCCATGTTTTGTAACGAAGTACAACGAGTGGCGAAGGACGTCGGCGTGGATGGTAAAATGGGCGGCCAAGCAGATGTTGGGGGTCTCAAAGGACGATGGAAGGAGATCACGGCTGATGTCAACACGATGGCCACAAACTTGGTGAGCTAATTCCATCTTGACGTGCTCAATTACGTCATGTTTTAAGCGATACTGACATGTCCGTGAAGACCACTCAGGTGCGAGCCTTCGGCGATATAACCAACGCTGCTACCGATGGAAACTTCACTAAGCTGGTCGACGTGGAAGCTTCCGGCGAGATGGATGAGCTGAAGCGCAAAATCAACCAGATGGTGTACAATCTACGAGACAGTATCCAAAGAAACACCCAGGCAAGAGAAGCAGCCGAGCAAGCGAACAAGACGAAGTCCGAGTTTTTAGCCAACATGTCTCACGAGATCCGCACCCCTATGAACGGTATTATCGGAATGACCCAGCTGACGCTCGACACCGACCTCACGCAATATCAGAGGGAGATGCTAAACATTGTGAATAACTTAGCCAATAGCTTGTTGACTATCATCGACGACATCCTGGATCTGTCAAAGATAGAGGCTAGAAGAATGGTGATAGAAGAGATTCCGTATACATTACGGGGTGTTGTCTTCAACGCCTTGAAAACATTAGCCGTTAAGGCTAACGAAAAGTTTCTTGATCTTACATATCGGGTGGATAGCTCGGTGCCGGATTACGTTGTTGGCGATTCGTTCCGTCTACGACAGATCATTCTAAATCTAGTCGGCAATGCCATCAAATTTACGGAACATGGCGAGGTAAGCTTGACGATTAGTAAAGCAGAAGGTACTCCTCCGAAGAGCCCGCACGAGTACGCGATCGAGTTCGTTGTTTCGGATACGGGGATAGGAATCCCTCAGGATAAGCTAGACTTAATCTTCGACACATTTCAGCAAGCAGATGGCTCAATGACTCGTAAGTTTGGCGGTACCGGTCTAGGACTTTCGATCTCGAAGAGGTTGGTTAGCCTTATGGGCGGGGACGTTTGGGTCAAGAGTGAATTCGGCAAGGGTAGTTCGTTCTACTTTACCTGCGTGGTGAAGCTGGCAGACGGTGGTCTTACGTCCATTGAAAAGCAGCTGAAACCATATAAGGGACACCAAATACTCTTTATCGACAAAGGACGGACGCAGTTTGGAAACCAAATTGTTAGCATGCTGCAAAGGCTTAGGCTGGTGCCGGTTGTGGTCTACAAGGAGGGGAAGTCTGGTACCGACGAATCAGACGAGCCACCATACGATGTCATCATCGTGGAGTCTATCGAGACCGCTCGCAAGCTGAGATCCATCGAAGACTACAAATACCTCCCAATTGTTCTCCTGGCCCCGGTGGTTCATGTTAGCTTGAAATCTTGTCTAGACCTAGGCATTACTTCATACATGACTACACCTTGCGAGACAATCGATCTAGGGAACGGAATGATACCAGCCCTTGAAAACCGTGCTACCCCATCACTAGCGGATAATACCAAATCTTTCGAGATCTTGCTTGCCGAGGATAACCGAGTCAACCAGCGACTGGCTGTCAAGATTCTCGAGAAGTATCACCACCAAGTCACTGTGGTTGGAAACGGCTTGGAGGCAGTGGAAGCCGTGAAGAAGAAGAAATTCGACGTTATTCTCATGGACGTCCAGATGCCTATAATGGTTTGCAGCCTAACTTCATCGTTTATTCTCTTGGATGCAATTTACTAATCTGGGTGCACAGGGAGGCTTTGAAGCTACTGGCAAGATTCGCGAGTATGAGCGCAACTTTGGAGCTCAGCATCGAACACCGATCATTGCACTTACAGCCCATGCTATGATGGGCGACCGAGAGAGGTGTATACAAGCCCAGATGGACGAATATCTATCCAAGCCTTTGCAGCAGAACCACCTCATCAAGACAATTTTAAAATGCGCAACACTCGGCGGTGCTCTGCTGGAGAAGAACCGAGAACGAGAGCTTCAACGCCAGTCTGAGCAAAAAAGCCATACTCAACCGAACGGATCAAAAAGACCCAGTATTGATGCTCGCTCGATATCGACGAACGAACAGATAATGAGCAAGATGGAAAATCCTTCTCATGTCTCAACAAGTCAAGATGAATTGCAAAGGGCACGTTCAACCCCCTCCAAATCAAACCCGCCTCCAATATAGCTAACGCGTTGCTGTCTGTTCAGCTCTTGTTGAGAGCCAACAGTAACTGATTCAGTTCCCGTAACGGTCGGGCACGGGAAACGTCCCTCGAACAAAGTGCCCTTCCCGCCTTGAACCGACTTGCATTCAAGATCATTGAGTCTTAAATCGCTTCTCGATACCCGTGGCAGGGAATTGCCATCAGCATTAGGCATCCATCGTTCACCTAATTTTCTTGTTCTTTCGCTATGATCAGTTCGAACGTGGATGCTGTATATCTTGGCTCATTTTGCCCGTAATCCGGGTCTATGCATTACTATGACGACGCACAGGGGCCGAACAGGACGTGCTCGTTTTGGGGAGGAAAGACCACAGCGGCCGGTGTTTCATTTGGCGTTATGACTGGATTCATGTTTGAATTTTGACTGTCCTGCGTTGCTGTGGATGATTCATTCATGAGGAGTTTCTCGAAATGATTATTGACTAGTTTTGCTTTCTCGCAAAATGCCTCCTTCTAAGTGAATGCGAAACTAGATAAAAGGGACAGCTTCATATCACCTATTTTCCGGGAGTCTATCGTTAAGGCCTCTCGCATGGGAAGCAAATCAGTTATTTATGGGTGTCTGTGCATTATGGAATTCAATCACCTGTTACGTGGGCATGTTTAGGTGATCCAGGCTATATACGGCTTGACTGACCCCCTACCTGACCAAAGTTATCATTCGAAACCTACGTGTCAGATAAATCGACTCCACTAGTCGATGTACTTGGAAAGCCACAAGGAAACGCGCCTTTGACTCAGTTGGGATGATGCATGGTTTTCTCGTGGTAAGACAAAAGCTTCGGATCATATGAATAGAACATACACATATTAGGGGCTATTTAATCAGTATACGGTATTTCCCATGAGCTAGCTATTATGATTACTTCCTCCATCGATAAGAGCAGCAGCACCCTGGCTGGTTATCTCGTCCATACCTCCCCTGCCTACTTTCTCCGGTCCCAAATTCCACCAGGACCACTCGAGTTTGATGGTTTAACCTCCCGTGCTTGCTTTGTTCGGCTGTGTGACTGGGTCTAAGGCGTGGAATTTCAAGAATTTGAGTATAGGGGTGATGATGATAGATAGGATGGATGCTACGTGAATCCGTCAGGCGAATGATGGTTTTACATATGTGATGGTGAATGTCATGGAGAAGGCAGATACATATGAGGTATCACTGGTAGAGTGTAGGGATAACTCTTCAGTTTACTTGATATCAGGTTAGTCTGATTTAAACTTTCTCGTTTGCTGAAGCCGATAGATGATATTTGGGAAGGGAGCATATGTACTCTACATATGCCGGTTTAGCTGCCCATCTAGGCATCGCCATCTAGTTAGACAGTATTATCTAAGATTCCTTGTTCCAGCCGCCATGTATTCGAAATTTTTGGCAGATAGGTGTCGAGATGGGGAGACCGGAAGCAATAAAGAAAAAGAAAAAGGAGAAGAGTCAGGGTAAAATAGAAGTACTGCATAGGTACTGAGGCCTATCAACCACGATAGGTCATCATCTGTACTTTATGACACGCCAGCCAGGTTTATTCGAGTTGTGATGTGGTTCGCATATTCAAGGCACACCATTATAGTATATTGTTTTGAGTTTCGTGGGTCTCTAGGTATCCCATAATTTTCAGACCCCGGTGGTATGATGTTGGCTTATATCTAACTAAAATCAGTGTCGGCATGAGCGCGTGTACACTGTTCTGAGTACTAGGTGTGAGTATAGACTAGCAAGCCAGTTCGATGATGAGGAATTTGATCGTTTTGATCCTTGAAAGTTGTTTTAAAGTAGGGTGAGCACTTGACTTTAGAACGGTCTATGTTGAAGAAAGGATAAAGAGTAGAAGCATTACTCTGATAGTGGTGTTTGGAGCCCTATGGTAATTACGTGGTAATAAATAAGCGCTTAAGGGCAGCATTTATCTTCCCTTGTAGACGGCTTGTTGCGGACAACCCTATATATTGAGCATATCGGTGGGCATGTAACTGCGCCGACGCGTGTTCTAAGCACCTCTTCTAAGTCGTATATCACTAATACCGCAAGATGTATACATGAGATGGATAGACTTCTGAAGGAGAGAAATCGCAGTAGGCAATGGCTATTGATTCGCTGAGGGCTACAAAGCTCAATATTCTGCAAATACAATTACAGCTTTGGGATGCTTAGTGAGGTATATTATAACGTTATCTATAGTGGTTAAGTCTATTAGGCAAACGAGCCATCTGACAGGGCAAAAGGACCCCCGGGGACATTCGTCTAAGATTCTACGTGTTTTGGTATAAGTTGCTAGCATAACAGGGGGCAGGTAGGCCTATGTTCAATATCAGATAGCAAATTTATAGCACACTCTAGACACAGCCGATTCTACTTTGAAGCGGTTAGGAAAAAGGGGAGGGCTCCAAAACCGTTTATGGATGGCTGGTAACTAGAATGGGTATATCCTGAGTTCTTGGTCTGGTAGTTGAATTTGAATTGGCGTCACAGTATAAGAACCTTCTAAGGTAATATATGTATAACTAATTACCCTTATGTAAAGACGTTACAGCTCATTAAAGTTTATGGTATATGCCGATATAGCTGTGTGCATATGTTAGTTGTACCTGTTGACTTTTCTATACTAGTTGACTAACTGGGAAAATACTAATATTGGGACCTGAATCCGGATGACCAGTGATGGCTTCTGCCTCATGTCGAGGTGAGTTTTCTCCTAGCTATTTAAGATATCATGCTATTCCGCCGCCTTGTCTTTTGGGAAACGGAATTCTCGTGCAGAAGAAGCCAGGAGAACAGCCGTAGTTTTAGAGATAGGCGTACATGCATACATATACCCTCAGACTGTCTAACATACCACGATTTAGAGGCTTAATTGATTAACCCAGTGGACTTCCGTCTATGAGAGAACAAACTTGACATTCTACGATCTAGGCCCCTCGAGTAGGTGGAGCGCGCCTCTCCAAGTTTTGATGCATGAAGGGAGAACTTCTCAACCCCTATATCTAAGGATAGAGACTGACAGCGTCGATTTCGTCTTCGGCTTCAACGCTACGAGTTCTGGCCCCTGGGTTAGTTTGAACCAAGAAAGTCGATGGTTGGAGACGTGGAAGGAGGGTGTAATGACTCGGCTTCAACCCAACCTGGTGTCGCAATTACGATTGTGAAATGGTAGCCCTTTCAGGGTGGGCATTTCAGGGGGGACATAAGATATAAAAGAGAGATACGGAGGCCTGATTTATTTTTTCTTACTTTGCTTTCCCCCTCATCTCTATTACGTGACAATACATGAAGGCGGGTATCACGGTATCACCTGACATTGCGGAATGAACTCGTGGTGGGCGACTCGAATATCTCTATTGTTCTAAGAGCGCCGGCAACGCCAGTTGACGCACCAGTAAGCAGATATCAGAACGATTCCTACGTTCCTATGTCTATTTCGGGGTGCTCTAAGATTGAATTCCGGGCTAACTCCTGGCCACAAGTGGGTGCTGTCTCAAGGACCTCGGCATGAAGCTTCATTCATTGTTTCTTCTCTGACTCCCGTTCGGTGCCCGAATCCACTTGCTGTCCTTTCCCGTTGCTGGATGAAGCGGATCCGTCTTCGACTGGTGACGAAGCAGACCCCCCTTCAACTGATGCCAGTAAGGCATCAAGCTTGGACTCCAAGCTCGTGAGACCGGCTTCTAGGGCAGCAACCTGTTGTTCCCCCCTGTTCGAGGTCCCGTTAGCTGGCATGAGTCTAAGACGACTGATTGAACAGATCAAGGTACGTCGCGTGAAGCAGTTATGGACAAACGGAGCATAGCGGAGGTAACCATTTGCTGGTTGAGTCTTTAGACTATAGAGGGCAGACGCGAGCACGGAGGACCGGTACCCGAAAAGCTATTGCAATATGACGCTACTTCCGATTTAGAGAGCTCCCGCACTGACAGGGCACTGGTATCAATATTCTTTTAGAGACGACAGAAGAAACTAGTGGTGTATATAGTTTGCAAGCCATGAAATGTGTAATATGTTGCTGTGCTAACCGTCTAAGTGTGGGTAGAGATGTGGGGGAAGTTGAGGTTGCTATCTAATTTGCCCAGACGCCCTTAGACTGTGTTTTACGTTTGCCTCTGGAAGAGTCGATAGACCAAAACACAACTGTACTCGAGATATGTATGCTTTGTACGAGAGGCTGGAAATAGTTGGTGGTGTGGTACTTGGAGTCAAGTCATGAGGCGTGTAAGAGGGCCTGATGGGAAGGTTACGCACACCGCGTTATGCAGAATAGGAATTTACCATGAATAGATAGATGGGCAATGCAGGGACCCGGGACTGGATTGTAGGACAATGAGATATGCAAAGGAGTTTTGAGATTTCCATGTGCCCGTCATCATGTGAAACAAGATTTGGCATAGACGGCTTGGCCAGATTCAGATCTATGGCGGATCTTTCCGGTTCTCTGAACGTTAAGCTTGGATGATAGAAAATATACATACCTAGCAAGGTCTTGGAGGGCCTGGAGCAGGTGTTAGACTAATAAAGAGCATGCAATGCTGAAGATGTTTCATAGAACCGTGAACTGACCTGGGCTATCTCCGCATGTGTCGATGCAGCCGAGGTAGAATTGCTTGTTGAGCCGCCGGTTGGTACCTGATCATCTGATGATCGTGACATAGCGAAACTAGTTAACTTAGCAACCTCGTTGGGAGGTGACAAGTGCACTCGAAAAAGTAGGTATGCAGTATGTGTATGTAAAGGTTGATAACTACACTGCTAAAAGGACGACCCCAGGCGGGTTGGTCCGCACCGATACATAGGCTGTTAACCACGTGACAATACTTTATTCAGGGGTCAGCAACATTGAACCTACATGTACAGGTCGGCCCCTGTATTAATGTTCAATTCCGCGGTGGAGAGATACAACGGAAAACCACCGCAATAAGGTATACTACAAGGTACTGTTTCAATATTGGCAACGTCAATAAAGTATTCTAAAGGCATTATCGCCAGAGAAGTACATTTCTATAAGATCGTGCTTGATCGTCATAGGGATTTTCAACAAACGCATAAATTCACTACAAGAACCACTGAATAACATTAAAACAGGGGGCGTAGTGTACCTACATACATTCTTAGGTAAGGATGGATGGATGTATGTACATAAGTACCTAATTTACTTAGATTGCTTAGGTTACTGACTGCTTGTGTACATACATACGTTGGGGATATTGCCATTGCGGCAATGCGGCTGGATCAGTTGCCATGTACGTATAGGTTAAATCCCTCGCCTCAAATGTAGATCTCCTCCCCAGCTGGGAAAGTATTTCTTATTAATGCTGGAAATTTACGGGTTATAAAATACATTGTATAGGCACCATCTCCCTATTGCGTTTTCCCACTTGTATAAGTTGTATTATGGCGGTAGGGCGGATAGTAGGTTGACTTGGACGCGTCTAGAACATCTAATCTACAGTACACGTATCGTTGCATATGTTGCCACAGTTATGGTATCTACATGGACTTCCAGGCTCCTAGGTTCCATGTTAAGTCGTGCAGTCGTGAGCTTGTTGCTTGGATACTATTGTACATACGAGTAAGGGGTATAAGGCATAGGGCTTATTGCCACATCTCGATGTGTTATTTGCTTGAGTAGTTGTTGCATTTGTATCTTCTCGAAGTCAGGTAGTCTGGCAGTCAAGTAGTGAAGATGACGATGATCAAGGAAGTTGTCAACAAACAAAATGTGGATGGTGGTCGGCGGACGGTAGTGTTTAGCAGCCGATAATCCGCTTCTATCCTTAGGTAACTGCTTCAGTGTACATAAAGCAGCCTCCCCGTCCACAGCTCCACCACCTCCAGCCTAACAGCAGGTACTTATAAGCACACCAAATTATAGTATATGCTCATATAATCATGTTAGGTTGAGTACTTGTAGCCAGGGCAAATTTAGGTGATACCGGATGTATATTGGTCTATGCGTTTTCTGATGGCACTATCCTTGGTATTTGTGGAAAGGCTGCTTTATAGCAGACTAACCCCTGTGCCGGTGCCGGCACCTGCACCTGCCAGCCTGCACCTGCATTGAACCTAGGTACCTAATCAGCTGATTCATCCGTCATCTTGTACTAAACTCACTTAGGTAGGATCGTTTAAAACGAGATGAAAAGGTGCATGTAGAGGTATTGCAGCAATACCTCCATCCCTCCCTCCATTTCCCATGCGCCGTCACAGGCAGACAGGCAGACGGGCTGACACAGATAGGCAGCTCAAGAGCCTCACAATCTCGATCTTGTCCCACAATGACGATTGCAGTGATATCTTAACGGGGATTTTTCTCTGTTCCTCGTGTGTCACTGCGATCGAATTCCAAACCTGCGATTAATGGTCGGCACGACATTCGCTCAGGATGCCATGACACCACACGCCACACACCACCATACCAGTACATACATACTACGCACTGCGCTCCCCCGTCCGCAGCGGGGGAATCCGTGGTACGTATATTTGGAAATTGATGCAAGAAACATCTGATGGCTCCGAGTCTGGGGGGTTCGTCCTCTTGGGAAATGCCAAGACCTTCGATCCCGGGCCCAAAAGTCGATTGCAGCACCCTGCTTTGCTTCTGTCTCCTTCACTCTTGTTCCATTTCATTGGCAGTCAGTGACAGCCTTTTGGCTCCCGTCACCCGTCTCCTTCGACGTTGACTAGTGGTCCGACGCCCCGATCAATCGTCAAATTTTCACGAGACTATCGTCCAAGTGCTGGCTGATAAAATGCCCCTAAACACAGCACTACGTGTATGAGCAGACATGAAGCAAACTTTGCTCGGCACCGGACAAAATGTCGGCTGGCACATACTGTACATACATATGACGGTACATACATACTCGTACATCCAGACATCCCAGGAAGAGAGACACACGGGATTAAAGCAGCCCACCTGTAAGCCGCATTCTTATTCGTCCTGAGCCTCAACCAGCGATCTCGATCTCTTTCCATCCATATATTCCTCTGACGGAATCTGTCCCTCGACCTTCTGTTGTATCATAACCCATCTAATCATGAGCTGCAAACAGTCGTCAGAGGTCTCAGGGTTTCACGACTCTAGCAGTCTAGAGCTGACCTACATATAGACATGCTACTAATGTTATGTATGGTAGGCAGGCAGGCAGGCAAGTACCTGTAAGTAGGGGATGGCCGACCTTTTTTAGTTACGCACACATGTGGCTAGTCTGGCTAAGGACCAGGTCCTGGGTCGCATAAGCTTGACCTCTCTCCGAGGAACTTCATTCATTCAAACATTGCATTTATGGGTCTGGCGACAGGTCGGGCTAGGATCTTCTAGATAGTCACGTTCCTGAAAAGTCTCGCCCAGGTCCAGACAGCCCAGCTCGCAAGGCGTGATCTCATATCTCAACACGCTACCTAGAAATGCTGCACCGACCGACCGATTAATGTCCATCAGTCCATCGATTCTTGCACGAGTATGATGCCGGGGCTTCCCACTTGACTTAACCCAAGAATTGCAAAAGCCGTACCTGTAGGTGGGTTCTAAAATCCCCTTTGAGCGTTCATGTAGTTTTCTGGGTCCTTGCCGCAACGTTTTCACTTTCAGCTGTCACGCATCGAGAACCTCGTACCGCGATCTCGATGAATGTGCACCGTTATCCGGATCTCAAAAATGTAGACAGATCGTATATCACCACAACAGCCCAGGATCCATAATGCTAATTTTCTAGATTCCCCTTAAACATTGCCATTGACCCTTACTGGGCAACAGACAATACCGATTTTCAACCATTTAACTCCACAACATAACGATTTCCCATCCCGCACGACAGCACGCGTACCGTACCGCACAACACCACACCGCATCGCACTGAGCCCTTGCACGCTAATCCAGCAGACAACTGAGGTATCTCGGCAACTTGCTACTACGCCGCTATAATTCTAGACCCCACGCCCCACACCCAACTTTCGGACCAGCACACGAACGCGTCCTCGAAATTGTTCCGTCGCCGATCTATGTCGCTTGGGAAGCCTTTTTGATATATAGGAACTCCTGGTTGTATAGGTTGGAAATCACGACATAGTCCAGCCGACTGGTTATTAGACCGGCCTTCGTAGTGAAGAAGAAGGGAACGCGCCTGCGTATGAACACTAAAGGGTTCTGTGCGAAAGGGCCGAGATCGTCAATTGGCACGGTCTAAATAAGACATTGTCATCGGCTACGCGAACGGCCCTCGAGGAGCCAAATGTTGACCTGAGAAAATCGCCGAACCCAATCGTGGAAATACGGCAAAGTCAGCTATATGAATTCACTCGAGGAGATCTTTGGCGAGCTGGGCATCTCTCAATACCTCGATCCTTTTGTCGAGCAGGGCTTCGATTCGTGGGAAACAATTCTGGACATCACGGAGTCTGACCTGTAAGTCTGATTGTGTGTTGTGACTAGGTCCCTAGCTGACACATGGAATAGTGATGCTCTTGGTGTCAAACTAGGTCATCGAAGGGTAAAGCTGCCGGTCTGGAATAGTATGCTAAGCAGAAGACATGCTGACTGCTCTGGTAGAAACTCCAGCGACGTATCGCAAATTATCGAGGTGTCTCACCTGGGACGTATCTCGTATCGCCTACTCGCACTAGTATTGAGGATGCTAAGCTCGATTTGAGTCGTTCGGAACCCGCGAAGTCCGAGAACAAAGATGGAACAGGTGTTGCGAAACGAAAATACAGGAGACATCCGAAGGTTCGTCGTTGCTCCATGTTTTGCTATAAGAGCAAATCCATTATTGGGAAATTTTTTTCTGTTCTTGTAAACGACGTGGAACTAACGTTAAAATAGCCGGATGAAAATGCCCCAGAACGACCACCCTCGGCCTATGTTCTGTTCTCCAATAGTAAGTCATGTTACACGTTCGAGAAACTCACGATCCGTGCTGACGTTTGCAGAAATGCGAGAGGATTTGAAGGGCCAAAATTTGACCTTCACGGAGATCGCCAAACTTGTCGGTGAGAACTGGCAAAATTTGACTCGTGCCGAAAAGGAGCCGTTCGAAAGGCAAGCACACGAGGCAAAGGAGAGGTATAATTGTAATCTGGTAAACTACAAGAAGACATCCGAATATAGGAAGTACAGCGAGTATCTGAATGAGTTCCGCAAAAGGCAAGCGGTGCAACTACAAGGTAACGTTAAAACAATAACTTGGGGAGTTCCGCCGTCGAGTTTTCTAACCCCATCATAGAAAAAGATGTCTCTAAGCGGCTGAAGAAAGACATCGACGACATGCGTGGTAGTAGTACAAGCGGTACGTCGATTGGGGCCAGTGGTACCCCCAGTGGCACGGGTAGTGGTTCCGATAGCCAGCCAGGTAGTGAACCTCCCCCAACGCGGCAGCAAAGGATGGGATCGTCAGCATCAATAGCAGAACCCCATTTTTCTCCGCGAATGAACGGAACGCACCATGGCGATGATACATTGCACTCGCCAAGGCCTTTCTATGATGATATGAGTAGTGGACAGCCCCGTGGGCTATCAAGTCCTACTTCTCGTGACCCCTCCATCCATCAACCAAGTCGCCGACCTGGTCGGGTAGATGGTCAACGGGGTTTTGGGGATTCTGCTAACGTTCCCTGGTTTGATCCGAGGGCTGGTGGCCAAGGGGCTATGGTGCAGTCCCCCGAAAGCAGTTTACCCGGCCTAATGGCGAGTCACAGTAAGGGTAGTACATCTGGTCGCGGATCAATGTCTTCTGGATCTGTATCTGCGTCGCGGCCCCCGTCATTGAAAACCGAGCCATCATCGACCGGGAGTGTGGGCTCATTGAGTTCCTATGGCATCCCCCGGACACCAAGTGATGCATCCCTGCCGATACATGCACTTCTATCCAAACCAGAACCGCCTGCATATGTGTCATCTCAGGCTCCTATGCCGTCCCAACTAGCCACTTCGGTCTCGCAAGCATCCCCAACGATACTTCAGCCGCAATCTGGTCGCCCGCCTGGAGATCAAGCGAACATTGGAAACGAGGCGCATGGCAATGGTACGCTGATGAACCCGATGACACAAAGCTTATAATTAACGTTTCCTACTAGGATTTCTTCCAGGGCCACCTGTCGTAAAATACGCAAACACAGATCTTCAGAATGAACCCGTATTCTCTGCACCTGCTGAATCGAAGTCAGCTTTCGCCCCGAAACTGGGCGATGTAAGTGAGAATAATCTTGACGGTATCAGTGCTCTGCTCAAAGCCCGAGAAATCGTCGACCGTCGTTGATCATAACATCAATGAGAATCCTCTTTTCACTTCTTCCCTTCCAACAAATAGATGAATCTTGAAGGTCGTCGCTTACGCATATTACGCTTCCGCCGAGTATCGCGTACCTTCATTTACGAGATCTAGATTTCGATGGGCCCTTGACCTTACTACCCCCTCTTCTTTATGATATGGAATGAATGTTTGGAAAAAAGAATTTAGGCACGATACGACATGGACGCGGCGGCTGATAGACTTTCGAACCTTTTGGACCTACCTTGTTTTCTTAAACTGACCTGATGAAAAGATCGCAATCACAAAGTTTTGCCGCAATATACCCCTATACTTCCCGTGACACGGTATCCATGAGGAAGAGATTTCGAATTTGACTTTGCCAACGCCAGATTTGTGGCTGCAGTTGTTGACGTACGGTTTTACATAGGAGTTATACTGGAATTACTACTACTGCTACTATTATATTAGGTGGCCTCCCGCCCCGTGAGAGAGGGGCAGAAAACGGCGTTGGAGGTGTTCTCACAGGATGCCGTTTTGGCCCTCATTTGTCGTTCCTAGTATGAGTGCACCATTATCGAACGAACAGATGTCTATTAGCTTTTGATGAGTGACGATGGGAACACATTGCTGTTGCTGTTGTTGCTGTTGCTGCTGTTGCTGCTGCTGTTGTTGTCTGCGGCACGTGTCTTGGTGTACATACGCACATACTCTTTAGTTAGTAGTATTGTAGTCCAACTGCTTGGGATACCGAAACATACTATGTCAGAATGGAGGTTTATCTAGCGTGGCATGACAATGGGTTGGTTGCCTCACTGGACTACCTATGAGAATGGTGGTTTATCTATTATAACGCGTATTAGCGGCGGGTGTTCAAACCGTGAGACCGATCCTATCGAAATTGCAAAACCTGTACATACGTACGTACCCTCCTTGCTGGAGAAAAACATCGTGCGACTTTCAAAGTGTCAGTTAGGTTAGGTTCAGCTCACGCACGACACGTGCGAAGGATGAGACATACGTAGTACGGTATGTAGACGTAGAAATCAATCACGATGATGCACGGGCTAATTATAGAAGAGATCTCGATAAGGTTGCACTTTCCGTGTCTACTCAAGTACTTGGGGGAGAAACCTGGTCACTGAGAGGAGTTACGATTGGAGGCAATAAACGTCACGCTTTATGGATTCATCAAGAGGATCGATCGATTGATTACTCGCATCAAACAAATCCGTGATATTTTCTGTAAACGCAACAAACAGTTGGTTACGCCGACCACCACGCCGTGAGTACATAGTTACCACACAACAACCAACAATCGTTCGCGATCGTTGCTTCATTGTGGCTCCCATACCATCATTAATCATCTCATTTCCTTGCGTAAACCCTCATTCTCCAAAAAGGGGAAGAGGGGGAATAAAAAAAAATCTGGATCGCCTGTATGTATATAGGGTACTACTATAAGTGATGCACCAAACTAACCCTCGGCGACGACCTCGGCCGCTGGGTCCCTGCGGATATCCAGCTCCAGCAGCTCGGGCGTGTTGTCGATGACGAGGCCCTTCTCGTTGGCGAGGTGCAGCAGGCAGATGAAGCAGAAGCTCGTCGAGATGTCGTCCATGACCGACTTGGAGTAGACGGACTGCAGATCGTTCATGACCTCGGTGAACTTGAGCGTCGGCGTCGCCTCCCTCGAGGATTTTTCCGCCGTGACGTCCTTCGGAGGAGTAGGCAGTCTTGAGCGCTCGGGGTCCTGTGAATGTCATGTTAGCCTTATTTATGGGAGAAGCACAGTGATATATATATATATATATATATATATAGAGGGGAGGGGCGATATCGTTGGTTGTAGACTTACCTCGGAGTCCTCGGGGAAACCCATGCCTTTCCATAGTTCCTCTTTCAGTCGACGGACATCGACCTTCTTGGCTACTCGGGCGTATTGGACGTACTCGGGCCTTAGCCGACGGGTAGATGTGACCAGCTGTGTTCCGAACCCGCCGGTCGTCATGCCGTTGCCTAGCATGCCAGTGATGCCGATGTCTTCTGTGACAGGCACATCGGCGCCTGGCGAGAAGTGATCCCTAGCGTCGGCAAACTCGAGATCGTCATCGTCGTCCAGCATGCCGCCACCGGGCAGCGGCATCTCGTCGTCGAAGAAGTTCGCATCGTAGTCGCCCTTGGGCAAGACCGTCTCCTCTTCGGTGTTCTGGAGAGGCTCCTTCTGTGCCCAGAAGGCCTCGTCCATTTCGCCCGGAGCCACGTTGTCCTGCATGCCACCGTTTCCGAACAGGCCTGTCTTGTTGCCGAAGCGGTTGCGCCGGCTCAAGCGGGCCTTGGGCTTAAGGAAGAGACTGAGAAGGTCCTTCGAATTGAAGTGTTTGTCGTCAGGAAGTAGATTCCGCGTTTTCGATTTCCAGTCTTTCTTTGGTAGAGAAATAGCGGAATTGCTCGATGCCTGCGTGAAGATCGTCTCCGCTAGCTTCGGGCTTAGGGGCGACGCGAAGTCGATCTCGAAGGGCTCTTTCTCCTTTCGTTGGCGAGTGGTAGTCTCGGGTTTGTTGGCGTCCTTGATCTTTCGTATTCTCCAGTGCTCCGGGCCAGCCCAGTTCTTCTGGAGAGCATGATCAAAGTATCCGAGAATATCTTCGTGCATTTGATCCCCGTTCTTAGCGCGGTTCATGGACACAACGTAGTCACCATTGTCCTCATCGATGCCATCAGCGCCATCAGCTCCGTCCATACCATCATCAAGACCGACATTGTAAGGCCGCATCTGAGGTTCTAGCGCAGCCTCTCGTGCCCAGGCTTCACCACCCTCACCAAATGCGACCTCAGCAACATCAAAGCCTCCGATAGCGGTCATATCATCAAAACCTGCAGGGTTATCTTCATCAATGAACATGCCGGATTTATTACCGACTCCGCCGGGTCCCTCCTCATCCTCGTCTTCATTCTCCTCTTCCGAGGCACGCAAGAACGGAATATCCAAAGAGCCTGAAGGGTTGCCGAGGTCGAAAGTCTTCAGCGAAGGGCAGATATCTTGTTCGTCTAGTAGGCTTAGATCGGGAAAGAACTTGGCGCCGAGGGCGGCGATGTCAATCTCGACATCTTCGTCCTCTTCCGGCGCAGGCTGCTGTTCGGTGATGGTTGTTTCATGATCCTCTTCCGGTTCTTCTTCTTCTTCCTCTGCGATGGCATCCTCTCGTCTTCGGGGCTTGATACCTTTCGCAGAAACGTCATTGGCGTCGTCACTACTATCGAATACGATGCGGCCCTGGCCATCGATCATAAGGTGATTTAGTAGAAGACCTTTAGCACCACCTTCATCAAAGTCGGCTGACGCCTTCTTGAACAACGGATCAACTGCAAACTCAAGTTCGAATTTTTTGAGCTGTAGCGAAGCAAATGACGGTGCGAGGGTTGCTTCGGAGGATCGTTGCTATATCAAATGTGATTAGAATCTAGTTCGTCTCGCACATTGGGGATGAAACATACCCGTTTCTTGGACTTCTTCTTGACGACGTTGCCATCTTCGTCGACTTCCTCATCGCTTTCCTCGCCTTCTCCTTCGCCCTCCTTGTCTTTCTTCTTGGAATTGCTGTCCGCTAAACCGCTCAATAGTTTGCCTGTCTCTGTAGCTACACTGTCAACTCTGCTTGTATAAATTTTGACGCAGCCGTCTAGTGTGCAACTAGCTCTTTGGAAATTGACACCGTCTCCATCTTTTAACAGTGACATGTCATGAAAGTAGTCGATGAGGGCGAAGTTCCACGAGTTGTTTGCATTGATCTTGTTGTCGGTGGCCATCTTCATCCATTCTTCAAAATTGGCTAGAATAGGGACGCGTTTCATGGGCGTCACTCCGCTACCGACCACGAAAACTTCATCTTCGTCATCCCCGGCCCGTCGTGGCGTCCGCGGGTTGGAGCGGGGAGACGCATTCTCGCCGTCCGCCAGCCTGATACCGGCTTTCTTTGTAGGCGTCGCCGCAGCAGCCTGTAACTGGTTGATTTGCCTTTCGTGGAGCGCTTTTCTCGAGTGTAAGCGACCTTTCCTCTCCTGAGCGTCGTCGTTGAGAGGTATCCTGTTGGCGGTCAGACCGGTTGCTAGGACCGGTGTGATGGTAAATAGTGACTTACTTCAGGGGGGATTTGAATGGGGAGCCGGAAGAGCCAGAAGTTGTTCTACTGCCAGCGCTCGCGCGAGGAATCTGAGCTACGCGAGGCATCTTGATTGTCGTTATGTGGTTTGTGGTCGTATGTAGGCAGGTCGGAATTTGTCGCGTTGTGAGAGGTACATGTAGGTATCGACAACTTCACTGTTGCGCAAGTAAACAAATCGATTTGCGCTAGCCGCTTTGGCTGAAAAATTGGGACTGAGGGGATAATGATCAGAGCAAAACAAGCTCAAATGCTTCTGACACACTGCCACAGCGACCATGTGGCGGTTATCATCACGTGATAATTACGAATCAAGGTATTGCGGATACGTACCTAGCATCCCATTACCTAAACTGCCATCCCTTTTAAGTCCCATTTCGGCACCTAATAAATCCGAGATCCTTACCACTCCAGCTACCTAAGGTAGTGTACAACAGCTGAAATACCTAGGTACCTTATGTATATCTAATTCTAAACGCTCATTGGATGCATACTTCCTGCCAGACCCCTGGGTGCCAAGCG
The DNA here is from genome assembly GCA_022376535.1 of Xylariaceae sp. FL0662B. Lineage (NCBI taxonomy): Eukaryota > Fungi > Ascomycota > Sordariomycetes > Xylariales > Xylariaceae > Xylariaceae sp. FL0662B. The sequence continues at coordinate 67,302 of JAJJKD010000005.1, forward strand.
AGATAGAGCAGCACCTCCACACAAATATCAAGGATAGTGGCTGATCAGAAAACGCATAGACCACTATACATCTAATTTCACCAAAATTTGGCTTAGCTATAAGTACTGAGTCTAACTTCGCTACATGAACATATACTACCTAGGTAGAACTTTGGTGTGCTTCTAGGTAGCTGTTGTTAGGCCGGGGGGGGCGTGGAGCTGTGGATAAAGGTGCTGCCTTACGGCAGATATTAATGGGATATGTATGTACATACGTGTACTATGTATGGACAGTTGTCAGCCTGCACTCCACATGGATGCAACATAGGTGCTTTGGCTCCGGCTCTCTGGTACGCTGTCAGGGCTGCCAGGGTACATGGAGTCCTTGTCATTCAAAGCCACATGTGCAAACCAGAGGTGAGCTTCTATGTACCTCAGGGAATGTACAGATAGATATAAGTGTAGTGAACGATGTTTCCGGGAACTCTTGGGTCAAGCCAACGACAATACGACTAATTATCTTGGAATAACTCAAAACCTTGGAAGTTGATACATGCGCCGTTTGGGAGGGGTTCGAACTAAATATCCCGGTCGCCACCTAAGAAGTGAGGGCTCCAATGCCAATCCAGACAGATCCGTTAGCTGCCTTAGGTAATTGACGTATTATGTACCCTCCCCAATCGGTACGGAGACCGTGGGGAATCAGGGAGGTGGATAAGCCTGTTTTTGTCCCACCTACCCGACCTATCCATATCAATCACTTTTTTACATAGCAACATCAGCCGGTGAAGGCAAGTAAGTAGCGGTAATGCGGACGGCAGCCCGGGATCCATGGCAACCATGGGATGATTCGCACCTCGTCAACACCTGGGCATCTACAACCTTAGTACATATATACACGTATATATGAGCAATCCAATCATCACGTACACAGAAATACATACAAATACATACCTATCAAACATCTAGTTACCTGCTCTCCTGCTTTCTTGCCTCTTTCTTCGTTTTGTTCCTGGCATCCCTACCTTTTTATATTTCAAATGGTCTTTGTCCCTCAACTTATTCATAGTCCATAGTCCATTAACATCTTTATATACGGCGGCCTCATCTTCCATATCAACTATACTGGTGGTACTACTGTATACCTACATATGGCTCGTGCCAATCCCATGGCGTTTTGACTGCAGCTCGCTCAAGCTAGACCAAAATGCTGAACGCCATGCGCGGGAGGAAGCAGAAATTTAGCCCTCGGCCGTTGTACGCAACGGTCTTCGTCTTTACACTGATCACCGTCTATTGTGTCTTTGTTCGAGGATCACCGACGCCGTTGGATAATCAACAAGATCTTTTCGCGCGGTCTGGCCAAGACTGTCGCCTCGTCCAAAATGCCGAAGACAAATGCGACTTTGTAAGGCGCAATTGCCAAGATGACGAAGCCGGCCTTTTCGACTATCTCACGCTTTACTACTGCGATCTCGGCCGTGTGCAACCCGTTGCTTTCATCATACTAGTCCTCTGGTTAGGACTATTATTCACCACCATCGGCATTGCTGCGAGTGACTTCTTCAGCGTGAACCTCAGCACCATCGCTACTATCCTTGGGTTGAGTGAGAGTCTCGCCGGTGTCACTTTCTTAGCCTTTGGAAATGGGTCTCCTGATGTCTTTAGCACTTTCGCCGCCATGGGCTCGAATAGCGGAAGCATGGCGGTGGGGGAGTTGATCGGTGCCGCCGGCTTCATCACGTCGGTCGTAGCAGGCTCTATGGCCCTGGTGCGCGAGTTCAAGGTCGGCACCAACACCTATGTGCGAGACATCCTGTTTTTCGTGGCAGCTGTCAGTTTTGCTATGGTGTTCTTATCCGACGGGAATCTCCATCTATGGGAGTGCAGCGTCATGATTAGTTTCTACCTCTTTTACGTTGTCGTGGTAGTTGGTTGGCACGCATATGACAAGAGGAGAAGCACTCGGCGGGCCAAAGAGGCATTATCTCGCAGCCACTTCTATGCATCAGGAAGCAATCGTACTAGTGACGAGTTGGAACCTTACAGAGACGAGCCGGGCAACGAAGGCATCTCATCGGCAGATCGTCTTACCGTCGACAGGGATCGACCTGCCACTATGGATGCTGGAATATTGGAACGAGGCCCGCGAATCGAGGTTGGTGCTTTAGATGGCCACGAGACTCTTCATCATAGTCAGCATATAGCTGCGGAGATGGCAAGTAGTATGCGAGTGAGTCGTCCACGTTGGAAAAGAAGCGCCACCACAATCACACCCATTCGGCCTAGCTTAGTTGGTGCGCTCGAGTTCAGGTCAGTGTTGTCGTCGTTACAACAGGAGAGCAACGTGCACATGAGACCAGTCTATCATGCCCGTAGCTCTTCTGCGGACCTTCTTGACGGGGGACGATATAATACCATGGCTCCCGCCGTTCAAGGCACACAAAGTACGCACTCGATCCGACGCTCTAGGGAAGCCCGCGTTGTGACAAGGAGTCGAGCATTGTCCTCTGGTGCCGTCCCAGCTAGCCTTGATGCCGATCTTATACCCCGAGATTCCTCGGATGATAGAGGTAGAGCTTCTCACCTACACACGATAGGTGGTAAGTTGGCCCCTCCCCCGACTGATCAGTCAGGTAGTCTCCTGGCCGAGGGCTCTATCACCGAGGGTTCGCCGGGAGGTCCGCAAGTACTCCACGTGCCTAGTCCTCATGGGAGTGACAAGTCCTCGTCGCCACTATCACCGTTTCCTATTTTCACAGACTCACCTTCTGAAACCATCTCAAACCAACAACAACCTCCTCACTTGGTGCTTCCACCTCCTGCTGTTGAAGAGCATTCAGCTTTCCCCCACCTGGTCGAACGTGTAGACTCAAAACCCGTTAGATGGTGGCCTTACCAACTATTACCCCCGCCGCGTGTTCTCTTCGGCACCTTGTTCCCCACTTTACAAGGCTGGCGAAGCAAAGGGATCTGGGATAAACTTATTAGCATAATTTCTGTGCCTAGCATCTTTCTGCTTGTTATTACACTACCTGTGGTAGAGAGCGAAATAACAGGTGACGAGCCTGAAGACAATATTGCAGAACAGCCAGCTTCCGGTAGGCTGAACAATACAGCAACACCGGTATCCTTCGAACCGAATGGTGTTATCGAACCTGAGACCGAATGGCAGCGGTACAGAAGGAACTCTAGGTCTCGAGGGGCCAGTCGCAGTCGCTCACCTACGATTATCTCCGTCGACCTTCCTGGCGACGCGCAGGGATCTGCACCCAATCAGGCCATACCGGTCCTCCCTTCAATAGACGCACAAACGCCGAAACCTGCTTCAGAACTTGGACAAGCCGATTCGGTCCTTACTGATGAGGAACAGGGATGGAACCGTTGGCTATTGATTCTTCAGATCTTTACTGGCCCACTGTTTTGTGTGTTCATCGTCTGGGCGAATATGGCGGAAGAGCTAGACCGACCCGTGATGGTCCTTGTGAGAGCCCTGCTGATTTCGCTTGTTTGCTCTCTGGTGCTACTCGGGTTCTTGTTGTTGACCACGTCACCATATCGGCGGCCTAGATACCATGCTTTGTGCTGCTTCCTTGGTTTTTTTATCGCCATTGCCTGGATCTCGACAATCGCCGGCGAAGTAGTCGGTGTGTTGAAGGCATTTGGGGTTATCTTGGATATCTCGGAAGCAATCCTGGGCCTCACCGTTTTTGCTGTCGGTAATTCGGTCGGAGATCTAGTCGCTGATGTGACTGTTGCTCGCCTTGGCTATCCTGTAATGGCACTGTACGTTGTTACCGTAACTATCACACCGTCATACGTGGACTGTTCTGCTAACCTTGCACAGATCCGCCTGTTTTGGCGGCCCTCTGTTGAATATCTTACTCGGAATCGGCCTCGGAGGCGCCTATCAAACGATAAAGGCAGCAAACAAGGAAAAAGGGAAACATCCCGAGAGCCCTATGCAATATAAACCATATCACCTACAAGTCAGTGGTACACTCATGATTTCTACGGTCACCTTGCTTGTTACACTGCTCATACTGCTCGTTGTGGTTCCAATGAACAAATGGATTATGAGTAGAAAGATTGGCTGGGGATTAATCGCGCTTTGGTCTATAAGCACAGCGGCCAACGTGGCTATTGAGATAACAGGAGTCTGGCAAGACATAGCGTAAAACTCTCAGCTGTTGGAAATCCAACTTGTATATAACTATCGTTGACAGCGCTTTGATTATGGCGGGAAGGGATCGAAAAGGTTCATTGTTACGCGTTATGCTTAGATACCCAATACACGATGCATTTTCTCTTGGGAGTACATAGGCTTCTAGAACATACGTGCTCCCTTTCCCCTTCAAGGTACGGTTTCGTCACTGTGGGACATAGCGAATCGCCTTGCGTCGTCAGCAGCGGTTCGCCTTTCAAGACAGCAGATGAAGCACGCCGCTCGTCCTGCGGCTTATTTGTACGCGTGAAAAAATTCTTCGATTGAAGGCTCGTGGCCCCGCTTGTCATCATCACGTTGGATCGTGGCATCATATCATCATGTCACTCAAGGCAACTAGAATGAACCCGATTCCAGTCAGTCCTTCAACCACGACATCTCCAGCCATGGCAGGCCACGCAATTCTATCGCACAAGGGTTACATGGGCGGGCACAGAGTCAGGGGCAACATGTCGAGGGCCCTCATGATAAAAGGAAGCAAAGCTGCTCCGAGTCCGAGATGATGCGTTCGTGGCTATCAACAACACGGTACCTGATCACATCACATCTTTGTTCAAATTTTCACCACACTACTCCCAAACTGCTTCTTCTCTTCCACACCTGATCATCCCGATCGAAAAAAAAAATGGCATTCTCCACCATCGTCAAGGACACCACCGACGCGGCCCAGCAGCAGGGCACCAAGGCCGACGCCGCCGCCAAGCACGCCGAAGCCAAGGCAGCCGGCGGCACCAAGGCCAAGACGGCAGCCGAAGGGGGCGCCAAGGGCCAGACGGCGGAGCAGCAGGAGGACCCCACCGTCAAGGGCGACGACGAGGGCTGGCGCAAGGGAGACAAGGAGGGCGTCTACCATCACGTGCAGCAGGGCGGCGACAAGACCTCCGGGGATGTCTACGCCGAGGACAAGAAGAAGGACGGTGAGTACCTATTCGATCGCTCCACAGTCTACACCATACCTGGTGAATGAACGAAGCGATGTGAGGAGTTGACGCTGATTATGTGCGTTGTTGACGTGTTATAGGATCAACGAGGGTCTAGAGAAATAGACTGACTGGAAATGAGGTGGTACTGGTGGTGATGGAAGGGGATACTGCTCAGTAAGGGAGAGGAGGAGGAGTGTATGAGACATACACACACACACACACACATTTACGGTCATTGCTCGATGGGTTTCTCTCGTCACTACTCTCATGTTCGAAGGGGCCAGCTACGTGTCTGAGAGAGTTCTAGAAGGGAGAGAATCGGATGATGATACCAATTTGCTATTCTTCCGCAGCTGTAGGCCAGGCCATCTGGCACGGCGCCTTTCGTTCGCTTCTGAGCTGAGCTCTTCTTTTGTCTGGTAGTAAATGGGGTAGAGTTAGATAGAGCAGTATACCAATGAAAAACCAAGTATACTATTCTCAAGGTTAAGGACTAATAGATGTAGTATGTAAAGGTCTTGTATTAGTTAGGCAGCCGGTGTGTTCAAGTAATGTGTCGCCTACCTAAACTAATATTAATTGTGAGCTAATTCCCTGAAGTCTGAATAGTCTATGTATGCCATATTTCGGTTGTTCTAAATATGGAATCTGTAAGACTTGTTAAAGGCCAGGGTTAAGTTAAGCTCTTAGCCTTAAGGGATGACTACCTAACATTCATGTAGCTACATACATAGATCAACGTTAGTTACCTAATCTGCTATGAAGGGGAGAAAGAAAGACTTCAATTCTAAAATGATAAGCTCTTATGTAATTGATTATTCCGTTCCTCGAGGAAATGATACTAATTTTAAATACGAGCACGTTTTATAGATGATTGGTACTCGAAAGTGAATTTTGAATACGGGAAGTTGAGTGTAATAAGCAACTGGTGGTTGTTAAGTTGGGAGTTGATTGGTAATTGGTAGCGAGCAGCAGCAGGGTTGGCTACTTAAGTACCTAAGTTAGATCAAGCTTCAATTGGCTCCCCCAGGCGACCCTACACTAGTAGCCCTGACCTTATTACACGTAGTCCCGCCCGCAACCGTGCGCATACGCAGTAAGTGATAGGTCGAGTTTTCTACCCCTCAACCCCTCAACCCCTCCATTTCAGGGGTCTCTCCTCTGCCTAATAATTAATCTACCTGAACTTGCCAGCTTGCTGCATTGTAAATTGAGGCGCAATAGACGCTACGACAACTTCAACAACACATTTAAGCCGTTCGTTTGTTTCTCCATATACATACGTATAATCCACACCTCTCAAGAGCCTTAAGGATATCTCGATAAAAAACGACCCCGAGTGAGCCATGGCCGCCGCCACGCCCCCGTACCCTCCCCTAGAGGACCGCCCGATCAAGAACACCATCTGCCTCTTCGACGTGGACGGGACGCTGACGCCGGCGCGCCTGAGCGCCTCGCCCGAGATGCTCGCCGCGCTGCAGGCCCTGCGGCAGAAGGTGGCGATCGGGTTCGTGGGGGGTTCGGACCTGGCGAAGCAGCAGGAGCAGCTGGGCACCTCGGAGCGGCGGGTGACGGACATGTTCGACTTCAGCTTCGCCGAGAACGGCCTGACGGCGTACCGGCTGGGCCGCCAGCTGCCGTCCAGCAGCTTCATCGCCTGGCTCGGCGAGGACCGCTACAAGCGCCTCGTCAACTGGGTCCTCCACTACGTCGCCGACCTCGACCTCCCCGTCAAGCGCGGCACCTTCGTCGAGTTCCGCAACGGCATGGTCAACGTCTCCCCTGTCGGCCGCAACGCCTCCACCCAGGAGCGCCGCGACTTCGAGGCCTACGATAAGGTGCACAAGATCCGCGAGACTATGGTCGCCAAGCTGAGGGAGAAGTTCGGCGATCTGGGCCTGACGTGAGTCTTTTTTTCCCCTCCCTATCTCCCTTCCAAATCCCCTGAATACCAGCCTCCTTAACACCCCTATTTCTGCATTACGAATAAAGAAGAAGAAGAGGAAAGAGATAATCAATGATAGCTGACTTATATATATGCGCGTCCAGGTTCGCGATTGGCGGCCAGATCTCCTTCGACGTCTTCCCCAACGGCTGGGACAAGACGTACTGCCTGCGGCACCTGGAGGACGAGGCGAAGAAGCCCGGCGGCATCGAGTACACCACCGTCCACTTCTTCGGCGACAAGACCTACGAGGGAGGAAACGACTGGGAGATCTACAGCGACTCGCGCACGGTCGGCCACTCGGTGACCGGCCCGGAAGACACGCTGAGGCAGCTCAAGGAGCTGTTTGGCATTTAGATGATATGACAAGATCTGAAGCCGGATGACGATGACGATTAATAATGGGTGATATCCCAGGGCAGAAAACTACTAGAATTAGAGAGAGACAGAGAGAGAGAGAGAGAGAGAGAGAGAAAGAGAGTCGGCGTATTCGACTTGCTAGAATATGGCGATAATTATGCCCATGTCTGTCCCAAGATATACCTATGCTTGGTCCAAAGAATAAAGAGCCTATTTATGACATTCAATCCTGCATGTAAGCCCTTTTCCCGGGCGGCGAGTTTCTTCACGTTGCACAGTATTTTCTTATTCCCATACCTATACGGTTTTCGAATCAGGTTCTTGTTCCAAATGCTTCCTATGGGAAAATGTGTGGTATATCTCAGAATTATCGAGGAAAAAAAGGGAAAGGGGAAAGGGGGGCAGGGAGAGGGGGAAGGCTGCTCTCTACTTTCGTGAGTTCGGCTCATCGTTCACACACGAGTTAAGTAAGTACTTATCTGACAAGAATCTTAAGCTAGCTCGATCTCATCCGCCCGTTTCACCTCGCTTCATTTCATTCGATCATCCTAGCACAATGCAGCCCCCCTTAATCATAAATCTCTTCCCTATCTCTTTCCAAAACTATCATCTCGATTCGTCAAGATATACCCGACCCCAATTCCCGCGCTACCTCTCGGTATCTCATCCCCCATTTCTCTTAATCTACCTCCCAAACTCAAGATGGGGCACAATAACCGGCCCGTACTTAGTCGGCGTGGTGAACGCACCGTCGCCCTGGACGACGAAGTCGACGGCGAGGCTGAGCTTCGAGAGGCCCTGGGCCTGCTGGGCACCATTGGATCCGCCGGTGGCGGTGGCGTACTGGGCGCCGGGGATAGCCTCGGGGTCGTAGGCGAGGACGGCGACGTAGTTGCGGCGGCCCATGAGCTTCTTAAGCTCGCGGGGGCTGCCCGAGGCGTCGGTGTGGAAGATCTCCATCATGTCCTCCTTGGTGTCGCTGACCTCGTGCGTCGACCGCTGCCCGTTGGCCGGCACGTAGTGCGCCTTGTTGTTGTGCAGCATCTTGAGGATGTACTGCGCCGCCGGCGCCGCCACGATCGGCGACGTGATGACCTGGTACATCGTCTTGTGGTCGCTTGGGTGCGACGGGTCGTGTACCAGCCCTGCGCCCGCTGCGTTGACGTCTGGTGAGAGAGGGTCAGCCTACTATATATTCTCGAGAATGCTTGGGGAGGTAAAGGGAGAGGGCGGTAGGGGGCAGAAAAAGTGCGAAAGCGGCAAAAATGCAAAAAATGTGGGCGAGAGCAAGTGATTTCAACGTACCTCCGGAAAGGAAAGTCATGCGGATGCCCTTCTGATGCGAGATGCCCTGCAGGGTGCGGATCAGATACGTGCGCTCGAGATCCTTGGTGTCGTGCGTCCACATATCCCTGAGGATCTCGCCGATGTCGAGGTCGCCGAACTGGTTCACCACGTTGCCCATGAGTCCCGACTTGCCCACGGCCTTCTTGACCTGATTGAAGCCCTGCGCGACCATCTCCTTCCCGCCCACGATGCCGGCCACCGAGCTGGTCACCTTGCCAAGCACGTTGTACGTCGTGTTGACGGCCTTCTTGCCCGTCGCGAACGTGTTGGCAAGGCTTTCGACCGTGTCTAGACGCGGGTAAATTAGGGGCACCGAGAGCATCCAAATGCAGTGCTGGACGCTGGGTGGCAGCATTGCTACCTTCGGGAAGAGCCCCTGATATGTCGGGCCCGCGAGCACGCGGCTCTGCGTCCGCTCCGACCTCAAATCCGCGCCGACTACGGCTACGCCGGGGCCGAGGAATTTAACAAAGTGCCAGCCTTGACCGGTGATGGTGAACAAGTCCATGTCGTGGCTGACATTTCGGAGGATTTCCAGTGTAGTATGATGCTGGAATAACAGGTACATGTCAATAGCTATCCGTCCGATATTCTTGAACACCTGAGAATTCTGCATGTAGTCCGGGTAGGACCCGTAACCGTCGAAACTAGGAGAGCGTCAGCGCGAGATTAATCACATAGACTAATGCGTTACCCGAACTTACATGTCGTGGTCATCGATCTGGCACACATGAGGAATCTGAGCAAACGCCTCACGTAAGAACGGTTGATCGAAATGGCTAGTATAGAAGTGGAAGTAAGCATGTGCGACATCTTCCTCATGGCGTGCCGTCCACGGGGCATTCTTTCTGTTATCTTTACCAGGCATCGCCAGCCACTGTCTTAAGAGTGGCACTTCCTTCCATAGCCGATCTCCGTAGATCTGATCACCTAGGCCCAGCTGGACGTGGAAACCGCCACAATCTACGTTCTTTTGCAGAACATCTTTCCACATGAACCCAAGTCCGCCCAATTTGCTACGCTCATTCTGGGAGGTGCTAGCAGCAAAGTCATTCCCAGAATGCGCTATAAAGCGCCAATTTGTCTCGTGTCGGCCTGCAACCACAAACTCGTATCTTGTGCAGCCTAGATGCGACGTTACTGCGTAAGTCCACCTGTCGGTACCGCCGTCGCCCATTTGCAGATCCACATCGTATTTCAGGAACTGCCACCGTTGATGTGTGTAGATAGCGTGAGATGTTAACTGCCGTGGGTTCGGTGACAGATCGAGACTCTGGTGGATGTGGATTGTGGGTGGCTGGGGAGCATCCGTGACTATAAGTATGCTGCCTAGCCATATTCCCTTTTCGAGGTCCATGTTCACATATCTAAGATAGGGGCCAAAGTAGACACCGTTTGTCGGCTGGACCTTATACATGTCCACGCCGGCACCCGGGGGCGGCCCCGAGAAGCCGGCTGCGGTAGGCGTAGCTGTCGCAACGCTCATAATGCTCTCAGCATACCCAGGGGTTTGTGGTGGGAACATAGGTGACGCCATCGCACTCTGCTTGCCGAACATCGGCGAACCGAGAGGGTTGCCATACGTTGATGCCGTGGGAGACAGGGGCGCAGTCTCATGATGAATAGGGTTGGGCCCCTTGGGAAACTCCCACTGCGTGGCTTGTGTAGCTAGGTGGATGTAATAATACTGACCGGAATTCTGGTCAAGATGGGCGATCCAACCTTCAGGTAGTGGCGGTGGCGAAGTAGGACCTTGCCCTTGAAAAGGGGAAGGAGTATGGGCAACCGCTTGCGCTTTCTGGGTATTTGGTTGACTTTCGGGTCTGGGATCGTTTGCAAATGCAGGATGCCCGGGATGTTGCAGAGCCGGTGAAGCAAGTCCAGCTGCTACCTCGGTCTGCTTCTTCGGCGGAGACGCCGCTTGAGTAGATTGGGCTGGCGTAGAGCCCGATGAACTCGGTTGACCGGGTCTTTGTTTTTCATTAGGGTAGGCCGAGGAGCTTCCGTTAGGGTTGATACTTGAATATGCAGGCGGAGGACTTGGCGACATCTGCATCCGCTGGAAGTCTTGTTCTAGGACACTGACTTGGAGGGCGGGCCCTCCACCGGAATTAGAGTTCGTACTAGGATTTGACGGCCGCGCAGCCTGGGCACTAAATGTCGAAGCCGTAGGGCTGGTGACAGGATTAGCCCCCTGATAAACTGTGGGTGGCCCATGGGGTTGCTGATCCGGAGATTCGGTCGGCGTCCAGGGGCGGGCGGGTTGCGACGCAGGGTGTTGTTGCCCATACTGCGCTAATCGCTGAGCTGCCGCAGAGCTCTGAAGACTGTTGAGGGTTGCCGTTCCAGATATCCCAGCTGCCGCGTATCTCGCCTCAATACCTCCTCCGGGAATGTTGCCCGGTTCAACGACAGGGGTTTCCGGTGGAGGCGGCGACCCTCGACTCGCTCTCGTGGTCGACGTAGAAGCCGTCGATGCGAACCGGTTTACACCATTGTCCACTGGCATCTTGAGAAAGTTGTTTTCACCTCCCTGAGGTCGCGCATTGTTGTTAGAGCTCAAGTTGGCGCCCGCTGTGTTTCCTCTCGGCGGGGGATAATAAGGCTTCTTCTGATAATCGGGGAAGGACGTGGCAGAAGTAGATACCGGCTTCGGCTGGTTTCCGAGCGGCTTCGCGAAGAGACCGCCGTCGTCTCCTGGCGGCGTAGTAGGGCTAAGCGCCCCTGGCAAGGGCTTGGGAGCAGCTCCCCGGCGTTCCGCGAGACCAGGGCCTTTCTTTTCGATAGGACTTGTATCTAATCGTGGGGTGATGTCGTTCAAGGTATCGGAATGCGATGAGCCGGTGGGGCTCGTATAGGGTTTGTTACCAGAAAACCGACGTCCATCAGTTGGGTATGACGGTCGGCTCGAGGATGACTGACCTATGCGATGGTCGTCGTCGTCTTCAGGATATGGCAAGGGTGCGGCAGAGCTCGAAGCGCCCGGCGGCAAGGGGAAGGTTGGCTTGGATGATGGTGGTGCAGGATACTTGAATCGCTCCCAAGCCTTGTTGGAGCCGGGCTGGGGACTCTGGGGCTTGAATATCCTTAGAGGCTCTACGGTAGGGCTGTCGCAATCTTCGGTAGGCTTATTGAGGAACATTTCCTCCTCAGGCCGCCCGTGACGATCCATTCTGTCTCACGTACTTTCCGCAACTGACAGGCACAAGGTACTTGCAGTACGCGCAGGATGACGCACAGAAAAAAAAGTTATTTATAGGAGCTTGCGATGGTTGTACTTGGTGAACGTATGGAGGGTCGACCCTATCGAGGCCAGGCGGGGTACGACGATTGTCCCGCTGATAAGTCGTCAAGCGAGTTGAAGCTGACGACTACCTCTTCAGCGCAAAAGGGCTTGACCAAAGAAATGGAAGTAGTAGTTGGAACACTGACAGGAGATGAAACGAACTCAAGAGAGAACAAGATGGCTTCGAGGTGGTTTGATATGCGGCCAACCGTATGGCTGTCTGCGGGAAGCACCTCTCAGTGAGTGGGATAGGATGGGACAGGGCAGCTTTACTTACCAGGGTCTCGGTGGGCCGTCCGTTGCTCAGTGGCCCTCACTCAGCTTGGCAGCTTGCGAGACAGGCCATATTATTGGTTGTTTCTCTCCAGGCGCTTAGGAAATGGGGGATTATAGGCAAGATGGGTAAGATGGGTGAAGCAAATCGCATTCACAAGCGCCCAATCAGCCCAATGCATAAATCGCGGACGATGGTGGGACTCGCACTTCCGCCCGTATGCCGGTTCCCTCAGATGAGAGCACGAATAGGAGGTTGCCTGTCTAGCTGGGGTCACCACTGACTATCCACTATCTCCATTCCCCTTTACTATACACTATCCGGTACCAAAGCAATATAGAATATAGTAGGACGAAATATGATGAGGAAACGAAATTCTGTTTATTTGAAATAAGAGCAACGACTTTAAGCCTAGTCTGCTAGGTTGATAAGGCATTGAACAGGGCTGGTACCATCCGTCTCCATATGCTCATCACTGCCTCTAAATACAGAGGCAGTTCTCGGGCGCCGGTATCTCATGATCTTGGTTCGTGAGATAGCCAGGCCAGGATGCCCGAAGCCCATCATTCAGATGCACACTTGTGTATTATAAAAGAGAAACACACAACCATCCTTGGACTCCATCCTTGGATGAGGGAGAATACGGGTGTGAGATGCTATACTACCTTCAAACCGGGCCTAGCCTTGAGCCTAGCCCAAACAACTTTCGATCTAAAATTTGACAGAATAGGTATCCTAGTGTAGATGCCTGTGCTTGATGAACTTCATCCAAAAGATAGCTAGCTTGTCGAAATAATAAGGTTCTGCTGCGCATATGTGAGAGACTGACTGAGAACCTTGGAATGCACGCGGCTGCAGACAGATGGCCCATCGTATGATGCACATTATCGGGAAGACCCGCAAGCTGACATTAGTGTGGTTAAGTAGCAGATTCAGCTTAGAAAGATTCGACACGTCGTAGACTAGCGTTCGGGGGGTCTGTCGGCCTCGCAATGCTTCGGTTCGGCTGGGCTGGGCTGGGTAGGGTAGACGGACGGCCTGCTTCGTTTGGAGACGACGACCATCCGATATGAGAGTGCGTTAACAAGACAAGATCAGAATATCTTATAATCAGTCGTTTTTCAGACGGTATCCGGGTTGATTGAGCATTCAACAGAGCACGCTGTAGACATGTGACTATATTCAGTTCCTTTCTAACGAGATAACGAAATTACCTTTTTCGCCGAGGTACCTTGGCGAGTAAAGCTGACTGATTTCAAGATATATATATATATATATATGCTCTGAAGCTCTGGCTAGGTGAAGAGGAAGTTCAGATGTTAGCAGCCTGCAGCCGGGTGACAATTCGAGTAGTATAATACGAAGTACAAATATTGTGTATCACTTTTATTCTCGGTCCCGATAAGTCCGAGCCCCTTTTCCTAGGTGGTTCCAATAGGTAGTTGCGTAGAAGGTTAGGTAAGCTGCCTACCTATCGACTTATCAGTGCATACGTAGTTACGACGTAGGTAGAAAGTAAAGCAGGTTAGGTACCTAGTGACGCACGGCGGGGCTCGGCATCATGCCTATGCGCATCAGCACATGTATGTACGGCAGTACATACATAGCAGGCAACCAGCTCTCAACCGCTAGGTCTAGGCTGCTATGACTCCGTATGCTTTTTCTAACCCCTTCGCATCAGTTCCAGAGCGCATTACGTACACGTGGGTGACTGTTTTAAGTATGTTAGGTAGTGCTTGAATTACGCCGACTATTTGCCACCGCAGGTAAGTTACGTACATACTTGGCTTGCCTGATGCCCTCTTATGCTTTGCCTATAAGTATCAGTCTAGAGTCTATCCCCTCCTCCGATTTGTCTAGTTAATCCAAGACATATTCTCATAACATCACATCTTTAACTAGAACGATTTCAATATGGAGAACAACAACCAGAATCAAGCACAAGGTCCCTTCTGGGAGTTCGTCAACTCATTCGGCCCTGGTGGCTCTAGAGCTGGTTTCGGGGTCGACCACTCTAACTTCGGCCCTCAACCCCATGCCGGGTTTCCATTCGACCCCGCTCAGTTCAATCACTGGTTTGGCCAAGGCTGGGGCCCGGCCGCCTGGGGTGGGCCCTGGGCTGGCCGCGGAGGGCCTGGAAGACATGGCTACCATCATCAGCGAGGTGGACATGAGCCGAGTGGGGATGAAAATGGAGATGATCACGACATGGAGAGTTCCCCGGAGACTTTGAGGGAAACGATGGATACACCAAATACCGACGCCCCTCCGCCGCCACCACCTCCGCCCGGGGCTTTCCCTCACCCACCTCCTCCGCCAGGCATGAACCCTCCACCGTACCCACAACACCATCGGGGTCATCCACACCCCTTCGGCCACCACAGAGGATGTGGCGGTAGATTTGGACGGGGAGGCCGACATGGGATGCCTCCACCGCCAGTTTATAATGGCCCCTTCGACTTTCAGCCCCTGATTCAAGCCTTTTCTAGTCACCCATTTGCTCAAGCCTTCAGACAATGCATGGAGCAGGCGCGCGCTGCGCCTTCACAAGAGCCGAACGAACAACAAGAAGACAGCTTTGCCCCTCCTGTCGACGTCTTCAACACCGAAACGGCGTACGTTTTGCACGTCTCATTGCCAGGTGCAGCAAAGGAGGATATCAGCGTCAGCTGGGATGGGGAAAATATAAAGATTGCTGGAGTGGTATACCGTCCAGGGAATGAGGAATTCCTCCAATCCCTAGTTTCAAGCGAGAGAAAGGTCGGCTTGTTTGAGAAGAGCATCAAACTACCACCTGTCGGAAGCGACGAGAAGGACGACGTCGAAGGCCTCAGCATCACCGCCAAGATGGAGAACGGGATACTTATCGTAACCGTCCCCAAGACCGAGAAGGAATGGACCAAGATCCATCATGTCGATATTGAGTAAACGGATGGCTGCTGCAGAGTTTTGTTTTCTCATTAACCCCCTGCAACCAACAAACATTGTCAATTATTTTGACTAGGAGTCATACCTTTTGAAACAAGAAAAAAAAAATTGATAATATAGTCTTTAATATATGTATTGACAAACATTGCTTGTCTTTGACCATTGAACGTGCATCTTATGTATTGGTAATACCAAATTCTAATAGTGTCTTAGCAATCCGATGATAGCTCGTCATCTGTGCTTAATCTGATACTCACTTATCGGTGTCTACATTCCAGACTTTAAGATGCGGAGTTGTCTCAAACCCCCTTCTCATAGCGACCTATCTCGAGTGAGACCTCGGTCTACATCTCATGCTGTGGCGTCTACGGCACCGAGGACATCTTCGTCAAGTTCTTCCATGACTTCTATGACCAGATTTAAGCTCTCCATGAAAGAATTAACTGCTACTCGAAGCATCCTATTGGTCGTAGCCTTATACTCGGTTCTCAAAACATTGCCTTCTACGTGCCCTTCCTCTTCGGTAGAAGACTTGATGGAGAAGGTTCGCGTTACTAGCGGAGACAACTCCTTATCGACTTGCAGAGACCTAAGGGCAACAGAGGCTAGCCTTGAGGTTGGGAAAGGCACCTCGATAGTCCTAAGCAGAGGGGACCGATTAGCACACAGCCGGAGATGTCTATTGCAAAGTCGTGTACGACGTACATAACACAGGGGAATTCTAGACCGGTAGGAATCGTCATATTGATCATATCCTAAAAGTTCATCCAGAAATGGACTGAGTGGCGCTGGTGACCGGGGAGGATGACAGTATAGGATGTGTTTACAGCATAGTGGGGTATGAATTGGAATGTGAATTTCGCAATGAGCAATTCTGAGGCTGCGGGGAGGGATGTCAGGAGGGGCAATAATGTTCTGAGTGATAAGATAGGCTGATAGGGCACATACTAATCCGTACTTATTACATCCAGTGTGGCTAAGGCAGGGTCCGGGCGCTAGGTGGGCTTTTCAGCCATAAACTTTTACCTTTGCATTGGAGTCAATGGTCGGACGGTTGCTTAGCAACGGCCTTAGGCATAAACATGACAGGGGCACTGCGGGCTGTCTTAACCTCATTAGGAAATGGATCCAATGAGACAGCTAGCAACGGCCTTACCCTTGGCCATACCCTTGGCCATACCCTTCCCGCCTCAACATAACAATAATAATAACTACAATATGATACAAAAACACCACCTCCTTAGAAGCGACTCTTGATGGTCTACACATCTCTTCAACCTCTATTCTTTTGCTCACTGCATTCTCTGCCCATGCTGAGTTGTGCCATCAATTGCTTGCGCCCATTCCTCTGCATACATGAGCTTTGTTTATTCCAAACTTTCCACACTGTCCCGTTATAGACATCATTAGCCATTCATACTAGATACCCTTGTGGTTCAAGTTTGCGGTGATATAGTATACCCAGGTCCATTGAGCCTTCCTCGTTCGAGTTCTTTCCAGAGCGTCGTCAGCAAAGACAATAGATAAACCAACCAACAGCAGCGGTCGCAGTTGAGATGTTGCCTTCTTCCAGGAACCCCAACCTGGGGCAGGTCATCGAGTATATTCCAGGTATGTTTTTTGTTACTATTTTCTCGCTATTTCTTCGCCAATGCCCCTTTAATACCTCGTATCCTTCGTCTTCAGCTCCAGCCCGCTGTACCAGTCACATTGGTTACGCCTTGCTGATGTGTTTTAACCACCTATATACATGTCATGTCTCCCGGGCTCCCTTGCGGCACCCTCCACACATCCTTATTGCTGAATGTGGAAGCTTTCCCGGTTTCAGTACTAACAATTGCAGATCGATTATATCTAGCATCCTACCTCCATCCTCCTACTGCCGAAACTGTCTTCCCGTACCCTGAACCTCCAACCCGTAGCTCACCGAGCAAGAAGTCGCAAAGGGCGGCCAATGGCCCTTCTCCTGTCTCATCAAAGACCGAACGACAACCGCCGTACTATTTTACCGTAGACGACAGTCTTCTCTACAACGCCTTCCACCATGACTTCGGCCCTCTTCACATCGGTCACCTATACCGCTTTGCTCTGCAGTTCCACGACGTTCTAGGCGCAAAGGAGAATCAACACAGACCAATTGTTTTCTGGAGTCGCGCTGACCCAAGGAGTATGTTGTACATCTGCTGAAATTGGGATTGGGAGACGGTTACTGACAGCCTGTTAACAGGTCGTGCGAACGCCTCCTGTTTACTTGCCTGTTACATGGTTTTGATTCAATCCTGGCCACCTCACCTGGCTCTCGCACCGATTGCGCAAGTCGATCCACCTTTGATGCCCTTCCGAGATGCTGGTTATAGCCAGGCAGACTACGGGCTCACTGTGCAGGATGTCGTATACGGTGTTTGGAAGGCCAAAGAGGAGGGCTGCTGTGCATTGGACAACTTCGATCTGGACGAGTACGAGAGATTTGAACGAGTCGAGCATGGCGACTTCAACTGGATCACACCCCATTTTCTGGCCTTCGCGTCTCCGCAACACACTCCTGTAGCTCGCATCTCAGAGTCATCCGAGGCATATGCGTCGTTGCCCAAGACCCTTTCTGCCGTAGATGCCGACCCCCTCCTCCCACAGCCCTTCAAGAACGTATTGAAACATTTCTCTGAGCGGGAAATCGGCCTGGTTGTCCGGCTGAATTCCCCTCTTTACTCACCGTCCCATTTCGAGGCGTTGGGGATCCAACACCTTGACATGATCTTTGAGGACGGAACTTGTCCTCCCTTGTCTACTGTTCGTAAGTTCATTAGGCTTGCGCACGAGACTATCACGGTCAAGAAGAAGGGCATTGCGGTTCACTGCAAAGCTGGTCTTGGGAGAACCGGGTGCTTGATTGGAGCGTATTTGATCTACCGCCACGGTTTTACAGCGAACGAGATTATCTCTTTCATGAGGTTCATGCGGCCAGGCATGGTAGTAGGACCTCAGCAGCACTGGTTACACATCAATCAAGGGATTTTTCGGGAATGGTGGATTGAAGAGAGGGTGGAGAGGCGGTTGAGGGAGAAGTTTGCTGCAAACCCGCCGCCTAGCACGCCGATCCGGGCCATGCAGAAAACTTCTCTGAGCCGAAATGCTCAAAACTCAACCCCTCCTAACAGGAGTCCCTCCAATCGGACACCTTTGGGCGAGATGGATCAAGAGCGACGCAATGCCGGCGTTCAAGAGGACTATCTCCCTGCCCCAACCCCGGGTCAGCCGCGAAAGACGAGTCGGGCCGACCGTCACCACCCATACCAGCGCAACCCGATCCACCAGTCTGCTGTCGAAGAGGAGAAAGATTCCGAAGACAACACACAAGTCATCTCCGTTCACCGGCGATCCAATGATGCCGAGTCAGAAGAAGAATGGCTTTTGCGTATGCGCACCCACCGAAGGGGATCAAATTCGCCAAGCCGCAGTGAGAAGTCGAGGTCTATCAGCCACACGACGACGACGACTATCTATCAGGTTATCGACAACGACGCATCAAACGATACCGAGAACGTCGGTAGCGCTCGACCAAAGACCATCGTAGATCACGTGTCCGGCTCACCCTCTCGGTCAGCGAGCGCTTCCGGCGTCTTGACCAAGGTCAGGGGCAGCAAGAGGTCCAACGAGTCCGGTCGCAGCAAGGAGTCGTCTGGCGTGCGCAAGACGAGCGGTCGGGTTGGCAGTGTCAACTCCACACCCGGTGTCAACTCGACGGCACGTAAGGTCTCCGCGATGTAGAAACATTGAGGGACTTACCGCCGATTTTCCATAGGTGACCGTTCGATTCGCCGCAGACCTTTTGACGCATACCCCTTGAGTAATTTTCCCCGCGGACATCTATTTCACGATGACGACTATCACGACACGGCCGGGTCATGGTTCCCTGCATGCGTTGGCGTTTGGGATCAAAAGGTACAAGGATTTCGCAACATAAACATCAATCCGCCTCTACCCTCTTCGAAGAACTTTTGCAAGGCAGCTACTAGCGTTCTTACCAGCTGCCACCCGTCTCGTACGACTTGAATGACTCGGCGTTCTGGTTCTAGGATGCTTTCCTTTTTTCTTTTTGGCCTGGAATGGGACACGTCGCATTCTAATCTGGGCTGGCTACTGCGTGTGTGTATTATGTATGGACGTCAGTTGGAAGGCGAGTGGGAGTAGAACGTTGGAATAAGACGACAGGCCTGTTAGAGAATACTGTTGATTAAAGAGAATACGCGCATATGATGAATACTTTCGATGAATACTTTCAATACTTGTTTCATTTGATCTCCCTTTGAGCGCGTCAAGGAAACGGACGTGAAGTCTCAATTGCTTGCCTAGTGCCTCTCGTGAAGTTACATAAGTATATATGTCTACTAAAAGCTACACAGAAACGAAAACGGAAACACTAGATGAGCCGAGACATATTCCAGTCATCGCCACGGGCTAACAGAATAAGGAACTAAGAATGTAGCTAAGACCTTTATATATGTGGCTAACAATTATAGCATCGCAAAGACCGCTGTCGTCACCAACAGCGAAAGGCTCATCGGATAATACTCACGAATAAGCATAAGGCCATACAATTATCAAGGGGCAAGAGTAGAGTGTGTTTTCGTTTTTCTTCTATTATATCCGCCTCGGGAGTCCGTCGCAATAGTTTCAACATTTAAGTTCGACGACCGCTCGCATGCGGATCGTCGTTCTAAACTCCACACAACGCGCGGATCCCTGTCTACGGTCGTTTCAGCTATCGTCCATGGCGGCCAACCTGCCAACTCCGATTCCCACATCGACGTATCCTACTTATCCAGTAAGATTTCCCTATTGCTTTCACGACCTCACGATAACCACCGAGTCCAGGCAAAGTGAGTGAGTTCCGGTGTTCGCTCTTACGGAAAGGAAAGCTCACATAGACAGACAGACAAGACAAGACAGACATAGCCCGTGTTCGCAGCTGGCGGCTACGGACATTGCGGCGGCGCCGATTGGTTCCCTCTCACGGTGGTGGCGGGCGTGTTTTATACGCGCCCGGGACGACGACGACGCTGACGATATCGAGAAGCTCACTCGGTGGTCGGTGGGCCTCTCAGCATTCTGACCTGCGCCTCGCAAATTCATGGCATGCGAGCAGCGAGTAGCAGCAGCAGTAGTAGTAGCAGTGAGAACCCGGGGCCGCTCGCCGCCATGAAGAGGAGTCTCCAGGCGCTAAGGCGGAGAACAAGACCATGGCACGTGTTCGCGCTTCTTGCCGCGGTGGCGACGATCGCCGCCGTGTTGGCGGGCGTTTTGGTTGCGAATCGCGAGCATCAGAGGAAAATCGAGGAGGACCGGAGGGTATGATGACGCCCAGCATTCTTTGCTGTGCTTTTCGATCCGTTTCCTACATGCTTTCTCTCTCATCCGGGGGTCGGAGCTTGCTTAGTCCCCTCTTTTCCCTCTTGATTACTGACTCTGTTCACCACCGTCGTCGAATCAAGTGCTGACTTGGAATTTCGCCCTCCCGCAGACCCCATCGGACCAGGGCAAGGCCCGCACGAACCTGGGCTACGCGCAGTATCAGGGCTCCCTGGTCGGCACCGACCGCGGCGTCGCCCAGTATCTGGGGTTGCGGTACGCGGCGGCGCCGCTGGGCGATCGAAGGTTCCGCGCGCCGCTCGAGCCGGAGGACGACTTCGGCGACCAGCCGGCCAACACAGTACGTACGATGTTGTACCTCTCTTCCTTCCATCAGTCGTTGTAGAGTTATTTCCCCGTCCTATCCCATGACCTAGCAGGACTGACCTCTGCCTAGTTCGGCCCCATCTGTCTCGGCATTAGCGTGCCGTACCCGGCCGCAGACCAGAGTGAAGATTGTCTGTACGCCAATGTCTGGGCGCCGGCGAACGCGACGCGGGAGTCCAAGCTGCCCGTGTGGTTGTATATCCAGGGCGGAGGTATGTGTATCCATGTTTGCCTGACTCCGGGACATACATGTTCCCGTACCCCGTCGTCCATCCATCCTTTCAAATATACAGACAAATACACATATATACACTATAGAGCCTGCGTCCAAGCTGACACGGTCCGCCTGCGTAACAGGCTACACCAGCAATAGCAACGCGAACTGGAACGGGACGGAAGTGGTCGAGCGATCGGGGGGAAACATCATCCTCGTGAACTTCAACTACCGGGTCGGCCTCTGGGGGTTCCTAGCAAGCGAGCGCGTGCGCGATGACGGGGCCCTGAACGCGGGACTACTGGACCAGCGCGCCATGATGAGGTGGGTGCAACGCCACATCGTGCAGTTCGGGGGCGACCCATCGCACGTGGTGATCCACGGAGGGTCCGCCGGGGCCGGGTCCGTGGCGCTGCACCTCGTAGCCTACGGCGGCACCGACAAGCAGGAGAGGCTTTTCGTCGGCGCCGTCGGCGAGTCGGTGTTCTTTCCCGCGCAGCCGTCCGTGGCCGACCTCGAGTGGCAGTTCGACCGGCTCTTAGGTCAGACCGGCTGCGACGGCGCCGATCGGCCCATGGCCTGTCTGCGGAGCCAGGGCACGGGGACCCTGCAGGCCGCCAACGTCCCCTCGCCTTTCCCCGGCCGCTTCTTCCTCCCCTTGTTCTACTGGACGCCCTGCGTCGACGGCGATTTCCTGCGCGACCTGCCGGTTCTGCTGTTCGAACGCGGCCAGTTCCTCGACGTGCCCCTGATCGTGGGCACCACGACCGACGGTACGTACATCTATCTATTTATCTATCTAGCAACCCCGCCGTAGCAACACCTTTCTAAACTCAGAAATACAGAGGGTACCATCTTCACTCCCAACACTAAGACCGCCGTCGACATGGCCAATTTCCTACGGGACAACTACCCGCGGCTGAGCGAGTCGCAAGCCGAGGGCATCGTGGAACAGTACCCGCTCACAGGGCAGGAGCTACAGCCGGCGCATTGGCCGTGGTACACGTCGGCGGCGCAGGCGTACGGCGAGGCGACCTTCATCTGCCCGGCGGCGCACATGCTGAGCTCGTACGTACGACACCTAAACGCGACGAACCGGGCGTGGGGCTACCGATACGACGTCTACGACGCGATCAACGCCGCGGCCGGCCGCGGCGTCGTGCACCTGTTTGAGAGCTGGGCCATCTTCGGCCCGGACAGCATCGCCGGCCCCGGCCGCGGGCCCCCGAGCTACTACACCTACAACGCGCCCGTGGTCCCCCTCGTGATGGACTACTGGATCTCGTTCGTCAGGACCCTCGACCCGTCCGCGATGAGGAGCCCCGACGCGCCCGTCTGGGAGCCCTGGTCCGCCGACAAAAAAAGACTGCTGATGCAGGTCGACAATTTCACGACGGAGACGGTGCCGCAGGATCAGCAGTCGCGGTGTAACCTTTGGAAGACGCTCGCGCCCGTGACGCAGCAGTAATGCATGGTAGCTATTTATATTATATATCAGGGAGGCAGGAGGAGGTGCTAGATGCGTAACAGTGATATCCCACATGCATACATGAATATAGACAATAGAGGGGGCGGGATGTAAATAACGGGATGCGGTAGGCATTTGTTAGACTTGGGTATTACTTAATGAACAATAACAATAGAGACGGCATCATTTCATCTTAAATAACATATATATATATATTTGAATATTCATTGCTCATGTATTTATCTCGTCCGCTCTAACCAACCTTGCGCCGAATACAGATACCATAGCTAGGCGGTTCCCCTGAGAGTCCCACAAAGACCTGCACGGAATGATTGCCTCTTCCCTTAAGGAATCATCTCGTACCCGCGATGCTTCAACGTATGTGAGTTTCGGCTTTATGGCAGCGGCAGCAACGGCAGCATCTAAATCAGCCAGCGAAGACTGAGCTGTCGCCAGACTAGCTAGCGAGTTTCCCACCAACGTTGAAGCATGGTCAATAGTAGTTCTAGAAACACCCAACGACGCCTCGTTCCCCCTATAGACGACGGTAGTCTGGACGAAGACGCCGTCGGGGCACTCCACAATAACATGAGATAAATCAGGCGATCCCTCCTCCGCAGACGTCCCGCTGGAGGCAAAGCTTCCGTTGACGACGGAGTACAGTTGTATACAGGCAGCACTCACCTTGGCAAACCCCGCGTGCGCATGCCACTCCACGCCGGCTTGTCTAGGCAACTCCTCGACCTCGGCAGAAAACACGAACGGCACGGGCCTCCGACCATCACCATCACCACCCCGTCCGCCTCCTCTCAGGACCTCCCAATCGGGAAGCGCCGGCCTCGCCGCGGCCGCATCGCCATCTCCGCCGGCGAACGACATGTATTGCGGGTTGTATTTCCGATCCCAGAGATCCGGGCCGTCTTCGTCTTCATCTTCGTCGCCGCGGTCGGCTGAACCGGACGAAAGGTGCGCAGACCTCCAAGCGGTAGCGGCGAGGAGGGCTTTGTGTCTCATGCCCCCCGGGGAGGGCGTGTGAGGGAAGTATGCAACGGCGCCGCTCCACCACTGCACCTGCATCTCGACGCCGATGCGCCAGAGGTGCTGCAGCGCAAGCGTGACCTGCACCGCGAGGTTATCTGGTGACTCCGGGGGCAGCGTCATTGAGAATGGAATGAGCGGGACCTGCCCTGCTATCGAGACGGCGACGGGTGAGTCTGTGCGATTCTGCTGTTGGTCGTCCTGCTCTCCATTGCCTAGCAGAGGAAATGCAATGGCTTGGCTATAAGGTCCGATGTTCGCCGGCGCCCAGTACGATCGAGATTGGACGTGCAGACCTCGCCTTTCGTCTGGTATTAGATGAGGCTGAACTGTGAGATAGATGGTGATGGCGGTGCCATGGGGTAGTAGATCTCCGCATGAGATGGTAATTCTCGCAGGCGGATTCGGTTCCCGAAAAAGTGAGCCGTAGAGCTTGTTGACGATCGAGAAATCCGACATCTGCCTTAGAACAATGATGGTGTCGGTGATAGCGGTTGCTGGCAGGGATTGGTCGGATAGTCGCGCCATGATGCCATTTACTATCGAGACTGTTTGATCCTCAATTTTAGAATGACTGTGGGCACCAGAGAAACACCAATTCTGAGTAGAGCCTGCCTGCATTTGCAGTCGAAACCGCGGTAGACTTGGTGGTGAAGGCTGTGACATCTCAGCATAACCCAACCGACCCTCGTCGCGTAAGGAATCGAGAACATCCTTGAAATTTGGATCGAATAATTCAGGTACGCGAATACCCAGACCGCCCGCCTCGCACGTCCTCAAAGCAGCCTCGTCCTTCATTTCGACCGCGGCGTCACGGATGCTAAGCCAGGCGCTACCACCGCCTTCCCGGACGACTCTCCTCGCCTCGTCTCGAACGACGATCCGGCCCTTAAACAGCGCCGGCGGGCCGTCCACGACGAGCGTCTCGAACTCCCCGCCCTCGCCCAGCACGGAGCCCCGGCCGCCCCCGCCGAAGCGTCGCAGGGCCCTCTCGACGCGTCGCACCCCGGCCTCGTCGGCCACGTTCTCCCAGAGGAAGTCCTCGTCGAGGCCCGCGCTCGCGACCTTGACGATGCGCGCCTCGAGGCCCACCGCCGCCATATCGCGGAGGAGCTGCGCGTCGTCGCGAAGCGCACCGAGGACCGCCGAAGCAGTACCATCTCCGCGGAGGAGGTGGAGAGGCGGTGAGGAGATGGGCAGTTCCGGGAACTGCCACAGGTAGGCCAGGGGCACTAGACCGAGGCGCAGGGCGACGGACTCGACGCGGGTCCGCTGGTAGGTGGATAGGATGGCGCCCGTGCAGAGCGCGTTGGCCGCTGGGTGAGCCCGAATGACGGCCCGCAGCAGCGGGACGAGCGACTCGGTCTCGTCCTGTTGTTCCTGGGCTTCTCGCCCGCCGGATGCAGCGGACGAGCTAGATAGCAGGCTGCCATCGCCTGAGTCGGTAACTCCTGCTGAACCTAATGACGGTTGCTCGTCGGCAGGGTCCTGATAGCTGATGCCGTGGTGGACTGCGGATCCCAGGATGGGTTGGCGGAAGAGAGGCAACCCGGTGGCCTGGGCGTACAGGGGGATGACCTGGTGGCCCACGGTCTGGTACATGAAACTGTTCAGGTCCGTCTCATCGTCGCCGTCGCCGTTGCCATGTGCACTCGTTCCAGAGGGCGAACGGTGCGGCTGCTGGGTCACTTCGCTTTCGCTTGGAGGAATCCGAACGGCATTGGAGACTCCAGATTTGGCTAGAGGCTGGGGCGGATGCAAATTGGCCAGGGCCACTACGCGGTGCCCATTTGCCAGGCAATGAAGAATGGAGAAGAAGCTATCCTTCCCACCGGATACCAGCGCGATGACATCTAAGGGTCCCTCAGCCATGGTCCGCAGCGCGGCTGAGCGCAATAACAAATACAGTCAGTCAGTCGGCCCAGTGGCAAGTCATCGCCGCCTTCTAGGCTAGATTCGTCGACGGCTTTGCTTAACGTCTGCCACCTAACCACAAACTCATTTCTTATTTAAATATTTGAATACTGCGTAATTACTCTAAGAGTTGACGATGGCGGGCTGCTAATGTAGATAGATACGAAGTAGAGAATTCTAGATAGCGGGGACCTGATTAGGGCAAAATGATGAACAAGTGTTTGGCAGTAAATGATCCACAAAGAGATGACCATCATCTACTCAAAGTTATCTAGAATGAGAGCTACCTAAGTTGTTCGTCTTCAAATGATTATCGACAAAGGCACCAAAGCACAGCTGTATATGTAGGAATGTCATAGTTGGATTCAATGAATTGCACTGCAGTTATTCACGTAGAAATCAGAATTCAAATTACTTCCGAAACAATGCCTCCATAGATTTGTTGTTATCTGTACAGGATATGCCGACCTACTTTCTTGTGACCGGCACCACTGGAAAGCCATCGCACAAAAACGAAGTCTGGAAATGAACTGAGAGATAGATACAAGAAGGGAAAAAGACGTTGCCCTTGGGCAAATTGTCCTCCCCCACTGAACCGTGTCCTAAGCGTGCGTACGGCTGGCGCTGCCCGGCCTCTGCTGCAGAGATTACAACGAGTGTAAAGAAAAATAGGCCGCCGAAATGTATGTGCGGTTGCCTCCCCATTCTGTTGCCAATTCAGGAAGCGTCTGGTTCAAAAATGCACAGCCGTTCACGCCTCGTCACCAAACCATTGTCATCCCTTAACTTGCCGCGCCGCTCCCATGAAACTTTTGTTGGCCGTCATGATGGAAAATTTCTGTGTTGCAATATTGGTACAAGAAGACAAGTCGATGCTGAAAAATCAAAGTGCAACTTTTGTGAGTCCTCTAGGTGAATGCTGCCCTTATTCCCCCTCGAAGGAGTTATCTGGTGAACCGTCTATAGACCCTATAGACCGATCCGCGTAAAAGGCTAGCGGGGTAGGTCGGGTATGTGTGTGTGAAGTCGTAATATCATTATCAGGCGTACGCTGCAAGGAATCTTGCGAATCTTCAGCGTGGTAGATCTGCTCTAAGCATCCCCGCAAACCAGGATGATTTAGTCAGACCGCTTGCGCTTCTTCTTGCCGTGGCTCTCACTAGGAGATTCATCAGATGAAAGATCACTAGCGCTGCCAGGAACTTCGGCTGCGACCTGGAACAGGACCTTGCCGAAATTGTGGTAGTCCGTTTCGCCCGCCGCCATCATGTCCAGGCCCTCCTCACTACCGTCGATGAGATTCATGACGATGGCACCGCTGCCATGAGTGCGTGCGTGCTGGGATAAATTGTCACTTCGTGAGAACTTCTTGCCGCACTCGTTGCATTCGAACGGCTTCTCTTGAGTGTGGAGGGACCGGTAATGACGCTTTAGGTGTTCCTGCCGGCGAAAGCGGCGTTTGCACAATTCGCAGACGAAAGTCTTGCTCGGGTCCTCGGTCAAAGACTGCTTGCGACCTCGTCGGTTTGGTGGTGCCGGTGCCGGAGCAGCTGATGCAGCCGACCCAGAAGATGCAGCACTGCTCTTGGAGTCGCCGGCGTCGTTATGGGAAGGCTGTTGCTCCTGGCCTTCTTCGTCGCCAGCATTAGCATCTGCAGCGGTGTTCATGACGGGCGCAGCTTTTCGGCTCTCCTTTTTAGACTTTTTAAGCTTCTTGTCCTGGTGGGAGTCGGGGTCTGATGACGAGTCGGAAGGGCTGGGAAGACCAGTGACTGCACAGGAGGTGGTGTCTTCGTTGTCAAATTCACCGTCGCCCAAGAACGACTCGTGGCCAAGCGACAGGGTGGTGGAGCAGGTAGCGGAACGCGATCTCTTTACCTCAGCACCAGCTTGCTCACCCAAGTTCACAAGGCGGTTCACGAAGTCGTCTTCAGATTCAAGATCAGAAATGTCCTCAAATGTGGGTAGGCCGTGGTGAAGTTCGGGATGGAAGTCGAAGTCCTGGGACAGAACTGCGGGTTGTTTGGTCGAGTCGGTCTCACCCCTGAATTCCTCTAACGCGACGGGTGCAGAAAATTCAGGTGCTAAAGCAGTGTTTGATGCACCACCAACAGTCAAATTTCGTGGATCACAGAAGTCGACGTCTTGTTCGGACGCGACAGATCGTGCGTAAGGTGAGGGCGAGGGTGAGAGTGACGGGCAGGAAGTTGAAGTTGTCGAAAGGAGGTCGCTTGAAATGCTGGAGCTAAGCGAAATATTATTACCTCCCTGGGATTGCAGGTAAACTGTGCCAAGGGGAAAAAAGTTAGCACACACGGAACCCCCAAATCAATCAGCTAAAAGTACCGCCCCGCCCGACACCTCGGGCACTAATAACCACTAACAACCAACCGCCAAACTCAGTCAAGCTCAGCTCAATAAATAAATCCTTTGTTTGAGCCCAACTAGGGATTTCTCCGTCAAGTAGAACCAACAGTTTTCTGCGACAACGTTTTTTTTTTACTAGAAACAAAGAGCACCAATCTCAAAATCAAAATAAAAGGTTATATGAACCTACCAGGTGTTAATGGAGGTGAGCCACAGCTTGCCCAGTCCAGACCCTCCACGTTTTCCGGTGCCGTCTCAATTTCAGGCTTCACCGTCTCGCAACCATCCAGTCCAGAGAACATCGGGTTCAAGGGTGTTGCCAACACATCGTTGGTATTGCACGGACTACCCATAGAACTGCCCGATGTTGACAACGGTGGCGTAGCCGGGTAATAGAAACCATCGTTCTCTCCCAGCTCAGTTTCCAGCATCAGCTTGGCCGGTTGGTTCTGGACAAAAATTCCCGGTCTTTGCGAAGCTTGTGGCGATGCCATGGGCGTTACATTGCTCGGGACAGTGTTGAACACTTTGGCTGGGATCGGTTGTTGCGAGCTGGACGAGTTTGGCCTGGAATAGATGGGAGTAGACGGCAGGGTGGGCACTACAGGATACATCGGCTGCTGAGGCTGATGCTGTTGTTGTTGCATCTGTTGAAAGCCCGGGTGCTGACTGAAATGGCCATGCTGTCGGTTCTCTGGGTTGGGATCTGGTGTGTAGTAGAAGAAGGGTGCTGGGCCCATTTGCGAGGGCATCATGGTTGTTGAGTCCATCGTTGTTGACTTGAAAAAGTGTCCGGTTAGCCTTTGTCGGCCGTTGCCTCAGGCCACTGTAGTAACTAACCTATTACAAACTTGGGTTGTTTGGATTGTTGTTGTGTAGTGTGTTTGTTGTGGTGGTGGTGGTTGTTGTCGTTGCTGTCAGTATCTCAAAAGACCGGCGTTTTCTCTTCGTTTATGAATTAAGTATACACTACGTGTACTATACAATGCGTTCGGGGGCAGTTGGCCTAAAGATGGTGGTTTCGGCTCCGGGTGTCTGAATGAATGGACGGTAGTCTCGACGGTGAGTCCAAGACTATCTGGTTGCTGGTGACTCGGTCTACCAAGTTGTTTGTTGGCTGGCCTCGACTTTGACTCCGGAGTCTTGGGATCGCGAAAGGACCTGCGGGAGTTGGCAAGTGGTGCAACTTGTATACTTAATGAAGGGAAGGAAGGAATTCCAAAAGACGAGTCACAGAATGAACCAAGAACCGATAGATTATGAAGAAAAATAGAGAAACCGCTCTTAGTCGACTGATCTGTCGATCACGGACTGGATAAGAGAATAATGAACGTGGTTGAAGGGGACCCTGAGAGGATAGTGTTAAATGTTCGAAGACAGATCCACGACAGATAAAAACCCATCGATAGGCACTGGAGGGCCCGCGGGTGGAATGGGGACCCAGAGAGCATCCACCCACCCATGCATGTCTCACTTGGGGAAAGCTGACAAGGGCCTAAAGATGGACCTGGTCGACAGGAACAGAGGGGCACGACGGTGTTGAGAGAGAGCGGGACCCCCCTCCCCCCTGTCTGCATGTCTGGGGCAAGACGGTAACATCAGATGAGTGGGTGGGTGTGTGTCGACTATGGCGCAGCCACCGGGCAATTCTAAATCTGGATGGATGGCAGCGTAGAGCAGCGAGGTACCGGCCATCCATGGGTACATACATGTCTTTTCCACCAGACGCCAGAACCCTGCCCGCCTAGCCATGAACTAGCACACACGCATACGACACCTTGCATATCACCCACATCGGTCATAGACGATACGGGCTCTATTGCAGGCCCGAGCATTCGAGAGAGGCTTAGTCCAAGCATAGTACTACAAGATAGTCTGATATGTAGTGTGCATTCAACAGCTATGCAGGGGTCACTGTGCTTCTGTTGTTGTTCTTTACGAGTAACTTATGTACTTACATGGTATGTCCGTAGGCTAGTATGTACTGTAGGTTGATGGCTAGTAGGGGACTTGCTGGACTTATACATCCAGTATTCATGCGAATGTACATACAGACTATTCTACACTGCATCACCACATTTCAGTGGAGTTGTGCGTGTTCATCATAATCCGAGAGTGTGGAAAGGTCTATTATTGTGTCATATGCGCAAAGCACAAAACGGTCGACCGACTTATGCTACCACATACATACGTACATATCTGACCTGATAGTACATGTATGGATGTGTATGAATGTGCATATCTAAGATGTACATACATAATTCCTATGTACTTACATAGCGCGTGCAGAAAAGTGAGACGATATCTATAATCTACCTCGGCGACGTTCCTATGCCTCTGCCACTCTTTAAGGAACGGATCACCGTAAATGGCCATGAAATGGTACTCTGCACAAATACATATTCAGGATTTCTTAGATGGTTGGGACATGCATAATGAGCCATCAAATGCTATGTATGATAGGTGGATTCCACCGCCTGAGCACAGCAGAAGCGAGCCACACTATTTGCATAATTCGTCTTTTGCCAAAGCATTCGCGATGGTGGTTGTGGGTAGTGTTCGGCTGCAACATTGCACAGCCAGTCGCTGAACGCCGTTCAGCCTTCGCGCGACGCGGAGCTTTCGTGCAGCCACCGTCCTGTCCAGTCATTCTTCTCGGAACAACGTGATGGAATGCAGGTACGGGCGGCCAGGCGTTGCGCTGTGGATTGCACATACATACATACATACATACAGACACATACTACGTATGTAATATGTAATCGCTCGGTGCTTCACGAGAAGACTCGCGCTTGTCTCGCGCTTGAGCCGCTTGCTAAACCCGCCATTGGAGGGTAGGGTGGAGGTTTTTCCTCTTTTTTGCTCATTTTTGCTCTTTCTTCTTCAATGCATCGTATAATACGCATGAGTATACTCTCTATACTCTCTACTGTGTAAACTGTCGAGGGTCAAGCAGTCAAGTCACGTCGGAACATATGAAGTCATCCGTCTCGTGAGGAACAGGCGTGGAAAAACGCGTGAAAGTCGGATGATTTCGCTCGCGACAGCACTGACTGACAATGAATGCTGGGATAAACCCGATTGGCATTATGCCTAGCAAATTGAAAAGAAACTGTTAGGATGGGGTATGCGATGGGTTCATAGGTGCTAAGAATAACAAATACGAGTTACTCGCCCGTAGACTTGGTTCTTGCTAAAGACGTAGTGACAGCGATGAGGCAGCCTATACTCTATAAGTTAAACCTGTATGTATATATTGTTCATGCACGCACAGTGGCATTCTATCTACTACCACTTGGTGCAGTTGCAGTGCAGCAAGTTTGGCTCCAAAATGAAAACCAATAGCGTAATCCTTTTGCCTAAAGATGGCCTCGCATTGGCGTGTAAGAGAGAAATGGAGACCAGTAATAGTGAAGTGGTGGTAGCAAGTAGATTTCTGTTATAAGTCCGTCATGTTGTACTGCCGTTATACCTCTGGCTTACTGGTTGCATTGACTGGAATTGGAAACACAAATTGGAAACAAAGGATCGACTTCAACGCCGTGAATGGACAATTTCCATGGAACTTCAATGATCCTATAATGTGGGAGCGTTCCTCGAATATGCGAGCACTTTGCTTTCAGTCGCGCCCAGATGCACCACTCAGAAGAAAAGCCCACACCGGCTTACGCTGCAGCCAACACCACCACTGCCGAATCACAGACTTGGGTTCTGTTTATGGAACGCGCTCTAGTTAGTTGGCGTCTCTGAAATGCAGTACCGCTTTTCCCCATCACAGACGTCTCCAAGGTGAGTGGAAGGCAGTGTGTCTTCTGTCATCATCATCCCTCTTTCTAGTGTATACCCACCGCATGGAATGTCGTCCTCGTAACTTAAGGCCTCTTCATCCGTGGATATATGTTGGTATGTAACTAGTATGCTTGTCCTCGTATACCATGTCCTTTGCCACTTGGAGGTGACATGGAGGATGAGATTAGACCGAGTGCTGGTGGATGTGATCGAGAATCCGATGGGCCACCATGGCATTGGAAGCGTTGTGTCCATGCGCCCTAGAGCTACCAGGCCGATCAACGTTCAAGCAAACCAACGATGTGATGTGTAACAGAGACAAAAAGACGGGGAGAAAATGAGGGCTCTTCCAAGGGAGAAGAAGTAAAAAAAAAAAAAGAGCGAGAAGATGCATACGAAACAAGATGAAAGAAAATGAGATGCCGGGTTACAGTTTGCTCACCGTTTTTTTCCCACATTCAAGCCCCCAACATCGGTGTAAGCCATCTGGCCATCTCCTTAATTAAAAATGCTTCTCTTCTCTTCTTCCCACACGCAGATCGGGATTGTTAGAGTCTAGAGAAGAAAAGAATAAATGACAAACTCAATTCGGTATCTTCACATTTACCACTCAGCCACTCCTCATGCGTAGTTCCAACAAGTTGTTGTCTCTACTAAGTAACCTACATGTATGTATTAATGTGTTGGTTCTACATATGTACTCATGAGCCTCCAAAATATCATTAATTCTTCCTAAGCTAGGTATGTCTTTATCAAAGTAAGTATCTACTATATCTATATCTCTATCTCTATGCGTACTACATAATTAACTGCCTACAAAGCCTGAGACGAATGTTCCTGCATAAGCGTCCGCATTGGTACCGAACCTCGCTTATTGTGCTGCCATTTGCTTATCGGCCCTGCTCATAAAGGATTCTGCTGATTGTGTCATAGCATAATATTCTATGTTATGTATTTAATCCATCCGTACATACATACATTAGTACCTTATGTTTGATGCATTACTATTCCTATGAACCCTGCTCCTGCTAGCGTACCATCAATGGAATCAATGCAGCGACGGCTTGTTTCATTATTATGCCGTGCTAGTGCACCAGCATTGCATTACATACGTAACTAATTTAGTATATAGGTACATAGATTCACACCTACATATGCCTAGTACATATTGCACATCCAGGCCGGTGCATCATCACGACCCATCCGTCCGTGACCATATATCGGATCAGAGTCCCGGAATAGGAAGCTTACCAAGGGTCCATACGATCATCCACCGCAAGACACCAGAACAGAATACCCGGACAGCCAGACAGTCCAGGCAACCCAGAACATTTGCTACTAGATATCCCAGATATCCGCCTTGTATCCGTAATAGTTCTGATAGTTAGCCCGTGGAAGACTTCCGGCTCCTTAGACCTTGTCCATGGGCCCCAGTTTAGAAGTTACCGTCCGGCCAATTTGCCTTTCATTATGCGACCCTAAAACCCGCCTCCCACAGTGCTGGAAAGCCGATATGTACTCCGTCGTAGAAGGTACAGCGTTCTCCACACCTGGGCATCGGGCGATTCGTAGGGTCGGTTGCTGTGTCCGTACCTTGCATGACAATTTTGCTCCTGCAGTATTCGTCCTGCAGGAACAATGCAGACAGGCAGATTTATTAGTCTTCTACCTACTACTATACTCTCTCGCCATTGGCTCGGGTATTTAGGTATCTATAATCTGACAAGATGAGAAGAGTATTTCGATTGACTCGCATATACGAAGGTTCGGGCTAATAACAAAGCATATCCCCTACATCTCAGCTACAGTGCAATATAGTTATTTCAACAACTCATCTAAAATACTACCTTTTTACTTATTTTAAAATTTCAAAAAAATATAAGGTGATAAATTAGCTAAAGCGTAATAGATTGGTATAATTAGATAATTTTTTCGATATGTTTTCGATTTTTTATTATAGTTAGAAGTACGGCTATATTAAAATAAATAGAAACTAATAAAGAAATACGTATATTTTTAAACGGTTATATATTTTACCTTTTATATGGTAATTTACCTAATAAATGGCCAACTTTACGTAATTTTTTAGCCGTTTTTTTTTGTTTTTAAATGAGCAAATTAACATTAATTTATAGCTAATTATTTTCATTTTTAAATTCCTTAATTACTACCAATTTCGGGTCTTTTTTAATCCCTTTTAGTTTTTATTATTAAAAACCCTAGCTATTAACCTCCTATTTTGCTTCATTATAAACTTTTTAGGGATTTTTATTTTAGCTTTTTTATATAATTATTTAATAAAGCTATTCGGCTTTTTTTTATACTATCCGGAAGCTATATACTTTCCGGATATTTATTATTTTTTTATAAAAAAATTACCTACGTTACGTTATTTTCGATCCGATCTATATATTTTTAAAAGGTTTTTAATTTAAAATTTACCTATTCCTTTTTTTAAGTTTTCTTTATAACTTTACAGCTTTTAATTTTATTAGCTTTATTAATATTGGTTTTTAACATAAACTAAAAAGATTCGATAATAAAAAGGTTTAGGGAATTTAGAAATTAAAATAATACTTTAATACCTTCTTTTTCCTATTTACTTTTATACTATTACGAAATATATAATGGGGCGTTATTTTTTTAAGTAATAAATTTACGGCTAGGATATTTTTTCTTTAACCCTTTAATAAACGGTATATATAGCGGTTTTAATACCTTTTTATAATAATAAATTCAATTAACTTTTCCTTTACTTTTCGGATTACGGGCTTAAGTACCCGTTTTTTTATTAAATTTCTATTTAGGCTTATAGCTAATTTAGTAGCGGTTTAAATTTAGCCGTTTAAATTCGGTATTTAGTTTTTATTTCTTATATATTACGGGCTTTATTAATTTATTATAATTATTGATTATTTCGTTATATTTTTTAACCATTATAGCAATTTATTTTAGTTAATAATAATAAGGTCCTATTTTAAAATATAAAAAGTACCCCTAAAATATAAATTCCGTATAACCTTTTTATCTTTTACGGATAATGTAGTTATAATAAATTTCCTATAGCCGTTTTTAAATATATTAACGGCTTTTAAAATAACTAAAAATAACTAACGTTTTATTACTTTATACGATTTATTATTAGTCCTTAAAGAACTAGTTTTTTATATATATAGCGAAGTTATATTAGATAAGCTTTTATATATTATTAAACCCCGGTTTAGTAGTATATTTAACGGAATTAAATTTATATACCTTAAAATATCGGAAAATGGTTTTTTAAAATATCGACTTTTTATTATTTTTATAGCTATTATTAATATAATCCGAAATTTATTAAATAAACCATTTATAAATAATACTATTTTTTATTATAGCTTTAATAATTTTGTTTTTTTTTATTTTTCGATCGAACCTATAGTTTTCTTTTTTTATTATAATCTTAAATATATTTTTAAAAAATCGGGTTATTAATAATATAATTACGATTTTTAATTCGGCGTAAAAATTAAATAAATCCTAATATTATAAAGCCCGTTTTTTTATAAATACGTATATAAAAGGTACCCTTAACGTATAACGTAAGGGCTTATATATAAAGGCTAAAATCGGTATTTTTTCGAACTATCTTAATTAATAAAATAATAGGCGGATAATTAAACCGTTCGTAATATTATAAAACCTAAAATAATTAAATTTTTAGGCTAAAATATATATATAAAGGGGGGCAGTAATATACTAAAAAGTGCAATTTATCCCTTATAGTCTAATTTTGTGTTGAATTATTACTGTGGCAGGGGTCCAGCGGATGTGCTTTGTTGTTGGCCCGAACCTTCGTACAACAACACTGTAATAGCCATGTGTGGGCTACTACCATAACCTCTAACAATACCGCTTAAATCGCAGGATACGATACGTAGTACTGCATACTATCTACATAGTGTAGTATGTAATAAGCCTCCAATCATCCAGAGCGGCCAGGTCAACCTGCTTCAACCGGTACCCCCGGCCAGGGAAATCTCTTCGGAGTAAATGGTAAGTTAGCTAAAAGGATATTAGACCACTCATTAGGTAAATACATACTGCGGACTACATTCATACACATGTATGTACACACATATATACAACAATCAGGCTATCTATCGTCAGACCGAGGAAGTATGGCTCTACTACGAATACAAAAAGACAATCATCCTGGCTTATCGACTTACATATCTGGCAGTCTGGCCACAAGCAGACCATCGCCTCGATTCGTCCTTAGCGCAATCCGTACGAACTGGGCACTAGGCGGTGGAGTTCAATACAGACCATCCACCGCGCGGAACCGGCCCTAGGACGCCAACAGGCCGGTAGGTAGCGTTGAAGTTGCTTGCGGCATGCTGAGAAGTGACAGACAAGCCGGTCGAATTAATAGTGTGCATTTTAGACATGTGAATTTAGACATGTGGAGTGACGATCAGATATTCCGCGCATAACAGCAAGCCTTACTCCAAAAATCCTGCCATGCAAATAACGTATTTGATTTCTTGTCGGATCTCAAGAGCCTTGAGGGCGAGGCCTGTCGTCGACATGGGTCAATGGATCCAAGACGAAGATTCTACCTCCTTCTAGCCGGTACCACCGCCCTGGAACGACACGATTCCATATACACTCTAGAATACCTAGGTAAGTACGTGCCGTGGCAACGACATTACATTAGAGATAGAATATTGATATCTACATTAATTATCTCATTATATGACGCCGGAGCCATTTTTCATGACCCACAAGACATCTTCGTCTTGGTCATGTATTCCTGCTGAGACCTCATTGCGCACCTGTCTATTTTCTCATCCGGAGGCATCTCTATCTACCTATCGACAAGCTGACAGCCGATGCCATCATGCCTCATCTCGGACGGGCCGCTTGTTGGAGCAGGCCACAATGGCGTCCGCAGTCACTGATCGATTTGGCATCTCGGAAACAGGGTCCTAAAGAGGAACAGTGTGGACTGCTGCATGCGTACTCCCCCGGATTTGAGAGAGAGTTCAGGGATCCCTTGAGTGGTCGCTTGAATCCTTCGAGCAGGTTGAAATGCGTGACTTTATTGAGTTTAGCCTCAACCAAGAACCCCCCAAAGGGTCGACGACAGGCGTGATTCTGGAAGATCTTGACACTTCCTCCCTCGACGTCTTGGCTCCCTAATCGGCATATTTATGGCCAATTAGCATTGATACCAGATCACATGGAGGTGTGGGAATAACTGGGACTCGTTTCTTCATTCGGGCCTACGATGCACCGCTTGCAGGCATCCCATACGTCGTGGATGAGCGAACCGAGGAAGAATGATGGCACGCGTAGAGGATTGGTAACGTGAGTCTCCAAACATCCCAACATCACGCCTTGAATGGTTCATGGCAGGCAGGGCAACCGAGTGGCCGGAAATATTCGACATGATGTTTCGAATAACTACAAAATCCCCAAGACACCTTTCGACTACTACATAATCCGACACATTGAAACTGAAATACATAACAAGTGTTTCGAATTTAAAGATATATATTAACCCAATAGTCAATCATCAAATTACATATAGTAGTACGTACGTACGTATGTACATCTGCCACGGTTCAATGGTCTGTCAAGAGCGCAGACCCGTTAGAGAAGCTACCTAAGCCGTTACTATTATCTTCATCATCCGAAAATGACGCCGTCGTAACAGGAGCGACCTGCCTATCTGCGTTTGTACCGAGACGCTACAAATACGTCGCAATACATACGCAGTATATACGTGGTAACTCTCTACATAGTATGGCTTGGCTAGCAGAGACCATATCATCCTAAGCCAGCGGTAGAGCCATGTTCTCGGGGTCGACTATGTAAAGTCGGCGAACCGGCGAGCCACTAGGCAGTACATAGAGACGTGCGTGCGCACATACATCCTAGTATGAGGATGTATGTAGTTATTCGGGGCTAGCCTAGCCTCAAGCCACGAGGGTTCTCTCTTTGAGCAACTATGTAGACACACGCACACGTGTAGTAGACGGGTACTTACTATAGGTAGTATAGGTTTACAGCGAGCAGGGTTCCTGTCGAATGTTCCCCGTCAATAAAACTCCACTAATGCAGGTCCAGCCAATTAGTGATTTTCCACCATCCTTCTCGAAAGCTTCTGAGTTTCAGAAGAAGCGGCCCCATTCCAACGGTGCCAAAACGTTACATGTATGGGCCACCAAGCCCCCCACCTCTACCGAGTCTTGGACCTGTCAATGAAGCAGTCAGGCAGTACATACATATCAGTCATTACCCATAACCAAGGTAAGGTTGAAATTTAGAGGCCCATATTCTACCTAGGTAGCATAGCATCCAGTCCAGCCTGAAATTCGAGTTCCATTTCTCGTCTAGCCTTCGAATACACCCGCCCCACCAGCTCTTATTACCCGTCCTATAGTCTTCTCTCTTTCGTCCCAGAGCCGTAGACACGGACACTCTTCTATGCCAGGATCCCCAATTTAACACACCTAGCCTACCTAGCCTACCTAGCTCTTCCGCACGCATGAACCATCAGTTCGTGTGTAGAGACGGCAAGGCGAGTAAGAAATTAGACATCAATCACCTCGTGCTCAGATCCACATCTCAACCAGCAATGTCCCAAAAGTCGTTCTAATTTTATACACGCCGAAAACAAGACGTATCACTATCGACAGATATGTATCGATCGGCTGACACCAGACATCAGCAAGCGGGCATCGCGGGTTCACTAATGCGTGATTATATGTACACATTACATAGTACATACTAGCATATTCCTATGTATGGATAACGAGATCGGCATTTGAGGATACACGCAAGCTAGCAACGCGCTTTTTACCGTCACCTTTCGCGGAGAAGGTCGATCTTCTGAAGATCTATGATGTGTAGGTACTTAGCTCAACAGCTTTCCTGGCTATGATATGTATGTACTGCGCATCAGCGGACACCACGGAATATGTACCGCGACGAGCCTTGGTGTGAGGGGATTAGCAGATCCTCATCTCCCGGACACACATACAGACAGTATTTCAACAAGACAGACGGGTTTAAACTCTACGTAACCTGGTAACCTGGTAACCTAGGTAATAAATACTACGTAGGGGCCAAACGGGCGTTCTACATACAATGAGGATCTCGTGGGGTTTATCTAGGTTAAAGGGTTCTTACAATGGGGGAATAGGTAAATTATCTTAGCCAAAGACTATGCGTGCATGGATAGTAAGACGGCAAAGTAAACAACAAAAAAAAGCATCGACAACTTATGTATGTCCGCGGTAGATAACCTTAGAAACACTTACGCAAGTAATAGCGCAACCCGCGACGTAACGGCGTAAGCAGCCACATCTTCTTCATGCAGGTACGAGACTTGTTTCGTTACGTAGCTTACGGGCTGTATCTCATTTTCCTATCTTTATGCGCCAATTTTTCCATATCCGTCTCTAATGGCATATCGGCTCAGATAGGTAACTCTATGTTCCTAGCAAGTCCGTTATCAATCTAGGTTGACAGTATGCATGCAAGTATTATGGCATCATTCGGAACCGACTTACGTATTCGGTAGGAGATATCAAACAGCACAGCAGCAATTCTTCCATATCTGTATGTTCAGCTTTGTTTGTTACCTGAAACTGCATATGTGGAAGTATCATCCTTGTCTATTCTCCCAGTTTCGTTCACATGTCGCCTAGTATACGCTATATATAAACTTATATTCAGGTTTTATTAAGAGAATGTGAAACTTATCTCCGGCCTTCCTATCCGGAGAATTGTTTGCGGATTGTTCCAGAAGACTGAAAGAACCCTCCCAATACATTCAACTTATTCAACATACTCCGATAGTAATTTGGACCTCTGGAAGCGAGGCACGATTAGGTATTCGTCACATGGCTACTGATAATCCCTTCCTCCGGGACTCCGCCTGTGCCTTTGAGTGTATGAACCAAGCAAGTGTCGTACTGAATCTAGGTTAGATCCTTTTATCACCCTGCATCATATAAAAGGAACCGCAGCCTTGACCGCTTTGATCGAATATCTACACTTTGACAGAGGGGTTGATGCAGGAGCAAGCAACCAGAGGGCCTAGTTGATACGTCGAATCATACTGCGTACCGCATACCGCGTAGTCTCATGTACAATCCTGCAAACACCCGATTATCAAGAGCCCATTTGCTAACCTGGCAGCTGCCTAGCTGCTTAGAGATCCGAGAGGCCACCTGCTTGCTGCATGACCTTGGCCAATGCAACTCTGCTTGCATGCCCAACACGTTTATCTCCTAGGTGCCAAGCCTATAACTGCATGCATAGAGCGTCAGATGGTCTCCGAGTAAGTATCGTCGCCCTCCCAGATCCTTCGGGTCAGTATTGCCGCCGGTGTGCAGCTGGTGTATGTGGGAGTTTTCGCAGGTATCGGCACTCCAACTCGGAGCTCCCATTAGGGTGACCGCTGCTGTGCCTCTTTCTCCCCGCCCGACTTCACCGAAGGACGGGATCCCCGAGCACGGCCACAACAAGACCTTTAACTACGAGCCTTGGGAAAAGCCCTAACCCAGGCAGCTTGCTCCGTTGGCCTTTGGAATGACCTCGAGAATGATATCGTAGACAAATCATATATACCAAACCACGTCAAGGACCGCAGCAGGGTCCACACCCCTGGTTTTCAGAGACCTGATGTCACTCGTCATCGCCGTTTTGCGTACGGGCGCAGCAACTCTACTCTACCCACCATACCGGAAGCCAGCCAGCCGCTGGGTTTGCTTTGAATTGACAGACCTTACATTCAGTTGTGGTTATGGATGATTGCATCATGGGATCCTTCCGCGCTTGTCGTCAAATCGAGCCATGGCTCAACGCCTCTGCCGTTCAATCGAAGCAATCCTTCGACGCCCGCTACGCTCTAGACTCAGGCTTCTTCTGATTTGTCTACTGCTTGCGTCGGCTGCATTTGTCTATTGCGTCGCACACACACACACAAAATGCACAGCCCGAATCCATGACGCCTCTTAGGAGCCGTTTGGTACTACCCAACATATGCGATTGAGCGGTTTTTATAATTTTTTTCTTAGGGGAGGGGGGGGCGGCTGGCGCCGCAGGACCCGATGGTCGAAGATATATATGAGGGCTCAAGATGCGAGCCACCAACAATCTACAGCAAATGATGTGGCACAGCATGTCAATAGGGTGTGCTATGCGGGCTGGATCGTATTTGGCTGCCGGCTGACGCCCGACATATCGATCCTTCTCGGACCCCAACCCTCAGCATCGCAGAATCCTAACTTACTTGCATCTATCTGTAGTTGCATGTCTTACCAAAGCAGGCGGGCACACACGTTATAGCATGCTTACTCAGGTGTCTATTTTGACATGTCGGTGGGCAACTAATAAATACTGCATGCCCGCAAGTTCTGGTTGATTGGTAGCTGTGTGATTCGTCATTGGTTTACACGGCATCCAATAGCCACCCTTATTACACCCACCAATATCCATAACAGTGGGCTTTGGGAGCCAGCTGAATGAAGATCTGGCTGGAATCTGTCAGATGTGACATTTCTCCTTATTGGCCAAGGGCGGTACCACTACTGAAGACCAACGTTAGAGATGCACACTGCGGAAGCCAACCGCTAGATCCCAGGGGCGGGTAACTGCACATGAATCAACACTTCTCTCAAGGCTACTGAGATTGCCGTCCGTTCTCAGGGCGTCCCCGAACGTCTATTGGCCAGTCACATCAGCACTACTAGCTGGCCAAGAGTGGTCTACGTCGTCCAGCAAGAAGTCACTTCTAACTAAAGTTACAAAGACAAGTGGGATTTTGCTTGTGATAGGCAAGGCCAGAAGATAGTTTCATGAGGCCGGCGCGACGGCCCCAGCGATATGACATATTCACTGGCCGGAAACAATCCGGCCAGGGTGAATCTAAAGCTTGGTAGTAGCTGAAGGAGCCTAGTTCTCCTATCAGAGATATGGCTGCTCGAAAGACCGACCACTAGATCCTGTTAATATTAATAGGTAATGTAGTAGTAGAGAAGATCCATATAGTCACTCCCGGGGGGTCGTGGGACTCCTTATTCGTCACTCGGAGTGTGACTGACGCTGGGTGTATATAACCTCAACACACCATTTTCCTCATATAGGTCATGCTGACGCAAGTGCCTTCACCAAGCTCAACGTTTGCCTCTGATGTGCTTCTCTTCGTAAGGCGATCGCCAAGCTTGAGATTACGTAGACCTTAAGATGGATCGGCTTGCTTGCTTGCTTTGGATCCCGAAGTAAGACCCCGATGACAATTGCATGTGGGACCGGCGATCACGTCTTGTCTTCGACTTCATCCTATCATCTCCAACCATATTGTCGTGTAAGCTTCAGGCACGTATTTCACTATTCATTCAACGTATATAACCACTACTCCTATCATTAAAGCATAAACAAAGATCGTTAATATTATTATATATCCTGGGCACGCTTCTTTGGCTTTGATATGTGGTGTTGTATGAGATGCTGGGACTCAGTAATTATGGTCTATAGGTTATCAGATGACATCTGATATATAGCAAGCTGGGCTTAAATAGCCTACTCAATTCATGTAGTGTGGCGAGGTATCGAATTCATAGATAGAATATTATCCCAGAATTAATTATTCTACTGAAAATATCCTAGCGTTCATGATGCAAGATCACACATAGGGAGATGACACCCACCTGCGAGAGCAGTTATGATACCTAGCAAGATGGGCTTTCGTTTTCATACGCCTTCATAGATCATTCCCCCAGAGATCTCACGCCGTGCCGTGCCTCATTTGTGACACTAGTAATCATCGTAGTTCACATCATTATAGAGGGCAGGTTAATGTTCATCCTATTTCATACACTGACACAACAAACCAACTGCAGGAAAATCTATTACTTTGCTAGGCTTAGCTAAATCTTACTTGGTTAGCTATAGTATATGATATCGTTATATATCATTTAGAAAATTAAGGGTATAATCAAATAGATTTTTGAATCCTCACACATATCACAAATATATCTAGTCCCAAACAGGGCCTATAACCATGAGGCAAACATAGTATTGTCAACTTACCCACACCATACTTACTCAGTACAACTACCCTAGAGCCTAGAAGCAGGCCAAGGCGGAAGTAGCTCGAGAGTTTGTATTACAGAGTCGGGCCAGTAGGGAGGTAAGAAGAGAGCGTGTCTACCTTTAATGGTCGCTAGGAAAGACAAGCCGAGGTATCACATACACGTTCAGAAACATACATAAGAATCGTCCGCGCCATATACCGGCATATTGT
This sequence comes from Xylariaceae sp. FL0662B, assembly GCA_022376535.1. Taxonomy (NCBI): domain Eukaryota; kingdom Fungi; phylum Ascomycota; class Sordariomycetes; order Xylariales; family Xylariaceae; species Xylariaceae sp. FL0662B. The sequence continues at coordinate 110,394 of JAJJKD010000005.1, forward strand.
CTCAGCCTAGTGACTACCTATAAGTCGTGATAGCTTGTGGTTAGGCTATATATAACAGACGAGCATTCTTGTGGCTGAAACATGATCCAAACATCCCAATTCGCCACGAGGACCTCGTCCGTCGGACAAGCTTAAGAGTCTAGCACACTGTCTCAAACATATTTTTGGACATATCAGAGACATCTCATGGCGCCAGGAATGTCCCAGCTGAGATACGGCGGTAGTTGTCTTATAAGTCGTACACGCGCTGACTAAAAGCTACTCACTACGGCTCTAAGTGTCCCATGCCGTGCCATCCGACGCCCAATGTTTCCATATATCGGCCATCGGACTCATGGCGTCTAAGTCCTGGTGCGGCGATAAAGTGTGCAGTGTATGTCACCTGGCATATCACATACGTGCGTTGCCAGAATTGACCGTACAACTAGTAGTCCGGAGTTTATGTAAGTACAATACGATGCTGCGTTACACCTTACGCTTCCTTAGCCGGTGTCTTCTTTCAACCCGGAAAGCCGGAATCCAAAAGGGACAAGGCATCTTGATGAAGTCAACATCGCGTGTATTAGACTAAGCTCTAAACCACTCACTACACAAGCCTAGACAGCTCTGAAGGCAGTTAGTGTCCTTCCGGTTAGTAGCTCATGTATGACATCTTCTTCTGTTGAATTCGACGCTATAAACTTGTTTATTATTCTTAGTCGAACCGAGAGCACTGGTATCGATCAAACCACCGACCCAGTACCATCGTCACGTCTTTATACCAAGAATTTACTTGATGATATCATTATCTCCCTACGTAGTGTATATACAGCACTTGCTATCCTGGACTAAGGGGAAACAGTATATCAGTCTATTTTTTTCGGGACACTAGCTGCTATCTCCGTGATGGCTAGGAGGAAGCTGACCCGGTGTCTAGTCTACGATCCAAACCGACCAGCCACACAACTGAGATCGACGAATCCGACTTCCACGCAACAATGTACTACTTATTCCGATCAAAAAAGAACGGCAATGCGTGCAGTGATTGGTTACCAAAAGATTGGATGGTATTCTACCTGGAAAAAGTGATTGGCTTATGTGCATCGGATCTTGCGGGTTCTTAGTATATTAAAGCATCAACCGCCACCTCCTAATATTCCGGCTCGGTACCCGGATCCTAGATCCCTTAAACCATCATATCGCGTCTTTGACTAGTGCTTGCTACCATTGGAAAGCCACCCGAGAATCAACTGAATAGTTACTTTGCTACCAACCTGTCTGTCGATCACGATGCCCGTCAACCACATCGTTCTCTTCCAGTTTAAGGCCGATGCCAGCCCGCAAGCCGTAGCCCAAGTATCATCAAGCCTGCGATTCCCCGTACCTACTCATCCTCACTAACCGTTTTACCTGTAGACATGCGCGAGTATACTGGCGTTGAAGGAGACCTGTCTCCATCCCCAGACGCAGAAGCCGTATATCAAGTCCCTGACAGGCGGGAGGGACAACTCGAAGGAAGGCCGACAGGTGAGTCTACCGTAGTTCGGCGGATTTGTATGTATACGTCCACGGCTAAGCAAGTGCCTATGTACCTGGAACAGAACGGCATTCAGTGGGCCTTCGTCGTGGAATTCGACAACCTTGACGACAGGGACTTCTACGTCTCGACGGATAAGGCGCACGCTGACTTCAAGGCCGGCGCCCGTCCTATTATTGAGAAATCCATCGTGGTGGATTATAGTTTTTGATTTTGGGATGACGGATTGTTGAATTCGGATGATGTGTTATATGGCACTGTATCTGTTCCTGGTAGTTAGGAAATGTGATTAAACCATCTCCGTGAGTTCTTCACCATGGCATCTAGCTTAGAAGACTCGTGAAAGACTCGTTCGTGTCGTTACCGTTACTCTCTCTATTCGCGATCCTATCTTCGCTACGGTATTACGCTCTCCTTGGGCTGAGTACATTCGCCGCCGGTGCTACCGAGCTTCTTCGCTACTCCTGCCAGAAACCGTAGTGGTCTGGTCGCCTTGGTAAGGTCCCTTTTGCGTTCCGAGAATTGTGAAAGTTTCACCTAGAAGAGCATTTGCACCATCGTGTGAGAATAGAATACGGTGTTAGTGCAAGATGATGGGCGGATAAGGCCTCGGCTGATGCCATTCAGGTCACCAAAATGACTCTTATACCTAGGGTCCGTAACTGCATCGTCGAACTTATAACTAGATCATTAAGTAGTGACATATTAGGGTAGGCAAAACAGGCATAGTCACCACGCACCCAAACTGATCGAGTAGCAGTCCATGACCAGATAGCTAATTTTTAGTTTCGCTTATCAATCGTTTGAGTATCAAGTCTAGGTCGAAGAATGCTAGGAAGGACTTATCATACACATGCAGCTATTTACCAGGGCCTAGAGATGCCATGCCTTGGATAGGAAGAGCGCTTGGGGTACAAAACTAATAGGGAATCTAGTTGACTGTTCATGGTTGAATAACTGCCCTCGGTCCCCGTGATACAACATAGATTATTTAGTAAATGCGCTGGACCGGTTCGAAAAGGAAAAGGAAGTTGGACTATATAAATATAATCTGTTTACTGGGTTCGTTAACTTTATACATACCTAGTACAGTAGTTGTCTCCCCCGTAAAGCCGTTTATTGGAAGCTCCCCATGCTGTAGCCAAGTCTTATTACGTAGTGAGAGAGGCTAATAGTGGAAGGCAACTAACTGATCAAGCAGCCTGTGAAAACACAACCCGGGCATGGATATAACCATGAGTTGACACACAACTTGACCGTCACCTCGATGCACTAAAGATGGTGTTATCAAGGCTAAACTTCGCAACATGGCAATTGGCATCATTTAAATGAGTTTTTGACAACCACGGTCGGCATCCATGATGGCCTCTGCGTCCGGTGGTTCTCCCAGGCTAAGGGGCCTGTCGACGGTGGGACCGTCTCCCTTTTTGCGAGGATCGTCGTCTGCGCCAGAGACACCCTTTACCGAGTTGCACCTGTCGAAGCGACATTCGGCGCAGTCTACGCAGGAGAGGATTGATGATATCCTTGAGGTTCGTATCCGCATTGCATACCCAGCACTTTCAGATGTGTTCTTAAGTCAAAACGTTTCCTTGAGGATTCTGTGCATAGGCAAGACATCGGATCAGTCTGACGCCCATTATCGATAACTTCTTTCACTTTTGCTGGTAAAGTCGCACTCGATCGACGTCTGCTAACGCAATACATTTCCTCCTTCTAGACGGCTAGAGAGCGCGCCGACACGATGGGTTCGCGCACGTCGTTACGCAGTCCGAATCTGGGCGCCCAATACCCGCCGTCGCGAGGGCTATATGACGACAGCGCCGACGAAACGACCGGAATCGTAACGGCACGAAACGTACCGGACTACCAAGGTACTCAAATATCGCCAAGTCCGAGACAGCGGAGGCCTATGCAACAGCCGGAGACGCATCATCCACCGAATGATCGCGCAAGTACGCAAGTAGAGGAGAGGCATTGGCTAAGGGACTACTTCAGTGGCCTATGGTCGGTAGAGTTAGAGAATAAAGGGAGTGTAGCGAGGGATCATTTAGCCTTAGGTATGTCGACGTCCTAGTCGTGACGTTGTCTGCATTAGCACGTTGCAAGCTGACATGCGCTTGTACACACAGAACGGACGTTTCTCGCCTGGCTACGAACCTCTCTCGCGTTTGCATCGATCGGAATAGCGATCACCCAGCTGTTTCGTTTAAACACCTCGATAGAGAATGGTCCGGAAGACCCCCAGCTCCGGACGATTCGACATATCGGAACGCCGTTGGGCGCCACCTTCCTGGGAATATCGATCTTGGTTCTGTTCCTGGGATATCATAGGTACTACCAAAGCCAGCAGTGGGTGATGAAGGGGAAATTTCCCGCATCGAGAGGAACTATCGTATTGGTTTCCTTGGTCGCGTTCGCGCTCATGGTTGTAAGTCTCGGCGTGGTGATCTGGATACACCCTAGAGGGTCTGGGTAAGCCGTAGGAAAGAAATATTTAGGAAATGCTGTCCAATTATTTCGAAGATGGTATGAAGCACGCGAAATTAAAAGAAATCTATTGAATTTCTTCAAATCCCATTGACGATACGGTATATGTAGTTGTAATAGTTATAAGCTAGAACGGTTAGGCATCACTCCCTTTGTGGCTTGCTGTCTACAGTATTGGGTAGACACTGAAAATAATAATGCTTGCTTCATGGCTCCACCAAACTTCATCTTCTACAACTTTCAACAACGGTATCAAGAAACAACCCCCTTCTTCTAATGTGTGACTACGTCGTTAATGTTTCCGCTTCCGCTTGGTAAAATCGGTAATTAATGAGTAGGGAAGTACTTTCATTTGTAAAAATAAAATAGACACTCATAGGGGCTGCTGTGCATCAACCATGTCACTCCTGACGCAGTCGGTCGACGTTCCGGCGTTTGCAAGCACTCAGCTCGCTTTGCTCCAAGCCGAGCTTCAGAGTGAACTGCAAGAAACCGGCGGGCTCGTCTCGAACACCAGCCCCACTTCGCTGCAGCGTGCCGGTCTCGCCGTCACCAATCTCGTCATTTCTGCGCAACGGACGGGGCTAGGCGGAAGAACAGTCTTCGAGCTTGGCCCGGACAGCGCTACGTCTGGGAGCGGCGGAGAGCTGCCTGAGCATGGCATTCGGACCGGCGATATCGTGCTGGTGTCCGAGCAGCCGGCCGGCAGCGCTAAGAAGCGAGAGATCAAGGATCTAGAGAAGAGAGGTGTCAGGGGCGTCGTCACCAAGATCAAGAAAGATGCCATCGCCGTCGCTGTCGATGAGGAGAAGGAGGACTCCTCCATCAACGGTCGTGTATGGATGGTTAAGCTAGCCGATGATGTTACTTACCGTCGCATGAACACAACTATGGAGAGACTCCAGAAGATGGGTGAGTCCGAGTACTCCATCTTCATGAGAGTTGTCTTCGGCCTGTCTAGTCCCTCGCCTGTGCCTGCCAATCTCACCTCGGACCCGGAATATAGAAAGCTGGAATGGTTCGACCCAACGCTGAACGATTCCCAGAAAGACGCCGTCAGATTTGCTCTCACATCTAAAGAGATAGCGCTCATTCATGGTCCACCCGGTGTATGAACCCCCCTTCTTAATATATAGAGGTCACGACCGAAGCTGATGCATACTAGACAGGTAAAACACATACGTTGATTGAACTGATTCTACAAATGATCAAGCGGGGCTTGCGTATATTAGTTTGTGGCCCATCAAACATCTCGGTGGACAACATAGTTGAACGGTTGTCTCCGCACAAGGTGCCTATCGTCCGACTCGGGCATCCTGCGAGGTTACTGCCCTCCGTCCTGAACCACTCCTTAGATGTCTTAACCCAGACGTCGGAAGCTGGCTTGATCGTGAAGGACGTTCGTTCAGAAATGGATGCTAAGCAAGCATCGATCAAAAAGACCAAGAGCGGGAGAGAACGGAAGGCTATCTACGCTGACTTGAAGGAGCTACGAAAGGAGTACAGGGAGAGGGAACGAAGATGCGTGAGCACTTTGGTCGGGGGTAGTAAGGTCGTGCTTGCCACTCTTCACGGTGCCGGTGGCTTTCAGCTGAAGAATGAGGAGTTTGACGTGATCATTATCGATGAAGCTAGTCAGGCCTTAGAAGCTCAATGCTGGGTCCCCTTGCTTGCTGCTAAGAAAGCCGTGTGTGCGGGAGATCATCTCCAACTTCCACCTACTGTCAAGTCCACGAATTCAAAAGTAAAGCTGAAGGTTAAAGACGGAGAAAATATCATAAAGGGGATGGGCCTCGAGACGACGCTTTTCGATAGATTGCTCTCATTGCACGGTTCATCCATTAAAAGGATGCTCACTACGCAGTACCGGATGCACGAGAAGATCATGAGATTCCCCTCGGACGAGCTGTACGAGTCTAAGCTGATAGCTGCGGAGGCGGTCAAGGACAGACTTCTGAGAGACCTGCCTTATGAAGTGGAGGACACCGAGGACACTAACGAACCGGTCATTTTCATCGACACGCAAGGAGGTGATTACCCAGAGAAGAATGAAGAGGAAGATACAGGCAAAAAGGCGACGATTAGATCGCTGTTCGGCGAAAGCAAAAGCAATGAAATGGAAGCGGCCTTGGTGCGTCAACACGTCCGGAAGTTGGCCAGCGCCGGTGTAAAACCGGAGGACATTGCGGTCGTCACGCCTTATAATGCCCAGGTAAGCTTCCGAGCTCATGCGCGGCTTGGATAATTACGAGTGAGGCTGATCCTGATCATCTAGCTTGGGCTACTCGCGCCTCTAAAGGAAACCTTCCCCGGGATCGAACTCGGCTCTGTGGACGGCTTCCAAGGCCGCGAGAAGGAAGTGGTGATTGTCAGTCTGGTCCGCAGCAACTCCGAAGGAGAGGTCGGCTTCCTGAGCGAGAAACGCCGTCTCAATGGTTAGTCGCCGAAGATGTAGTTATACGAAAGTATTAAGCTAACGCAGAACCCTTGCATTAGTTGCGATGACGAGGCCTAAACGCTCACTGGTTGTTGTGGGGGATTCTGACACGGTTCGACGGTGTGTGGCCTATCAATCCCTTATCTACTGCTATACATATATCCCATCACAGCTCGTATTCCTGTCTTAGGAGTGTTCGATGGCGCCTCACAGACATTTCCTCTTTCTTATCTCGAACACTGCTGCTGGCTATCAATTTGCTCTTACCTGGTGACTGACTTGATTACTCTAGAGGCAGCAAATTTCTGAATAATTGGATGAACTGGCTAGAAAACAATGCCGATCTCCGTTACGTCGACTCGGCCTCTATTGAGGTATGAAAGAAGCGAATACCTCGGTCTGATGTTGAGAACCGAACGGTAAGAACGGAGAGAGCTTGTTCCCGACTCTGTAGGATAAGCGAGATGAAGGAGCAGGGTCAACCATAGTTGCGATGGTGACCAGCCTGGGCCGGTGTAACTGTATGTCAGATCTCCCTGGAATTCGTTCCGGATTATAGCCCGGCATGGTGTGTTATCATGCACATCGTAGAATTTCTCCACGAGGGTAGGGAGCAATAAGCCGTGGTAATATCGACGAGCAAAACGCTCCTCCCTATTCCCGGTCCAATATCTTGACCGGAGTGGCGGTGTTGGCATTGAATGTATTGTGTAAGTTGTAGATGGTAAGCTACTAACAGTGGGTACGTGCTAGCTACGTAGTAGCTAGCACACCACGTGACAGGCGGTCCCATTTCGAAACATCAGACGATGACGATAGCTCCCGAAGCTAGCCCACCCCCCGTTGTTTCAGGCTGCTCTTTACGACATGGCCCTCCTGTTGAGGTCCACTGGGCTAGCCCAAAACGAGAATGACAGTTGAGCACATTCATCAGATCTGGCGTGTTGCCGGGGGCGCGAAGACTTCGAGGGTTGCTTGCACGTATCCGTATTCGATCAAAGTGTCGTTGAGCAGGCGGCACCACGTATTCAACACTGCTACGTAATAACATCTACGTGGATACGAGGACGAAGAACCGCCATCCAACGAGGATCCCTCGCTTATACATACATAGTAGAAAACCATCTTTTCTTATTAGACTTTACCGTGCAGTCTCATCCATTCGAGAAGCGCCTGTTATCTTTCTTATAAGCGATGGGCGACTAGCTTGCATAAGCCTTTTTCATGCCTTCTTGCGACTACTACGAGGGGCAGCAGCTTGCAGCCAGCGAATTATGAACGATATCAGCTTGGTAGCTCAAGGAGAGACTCTCATTCCTCAGCCCAGGCTGCTCGCTCCCAGGCGGACACATGGGTTAATGTCGGTGGTATGCAATTCTGCGCGTATTTGTCCCGGTTGGTTCCTTGACGACATTCGTGCAGATGCAAGAGACAGGAGGGGACTTCCGGTCTTGGATCATCCAGAATCCAGATGCGCCATACATTACATAGAAGTTAGAACAGGCATCCATCATCTTCAAAGCTACCTAACCTAGTTCACAGACAACAACAGCGACACCGCTATTAGTTATATTAGGTACTGCGTTATGTCCATAACATCATACTATACCTAGTTAGCCCACATATCTCATCTGAAGGGACTGATACAACGACAGCTTGGCGTGTGTCCCACCCCATCTCCCTCAACACTAGTGTAATAAGGATGCGAGTGACAAGGGGTGTGTGATTCCATGTTTTGATTTCGCACTTCGTATGTAGTGTAGTGTACATTCGCAAATGCAACGTTGGACCGCTGCATTTGGCGGCCCCGCGGGAGATCTTAACGCGACCCTGACGATAGGATGAGCTAAGGTCTCCTCGCAGTAGTTTGACACTATTGTTAGAGATTAATATGGCCGTCGATCATCAGTATAGTCTTTATTATTGCCAGATTCTAGCCCCCAGCTACTACATATATGAAGACCTAGTTGCTTTGAGGCTTTTGGCTAGAAGTATGTAGTTGTGGTTACATAGAAGATGTTGATGGCTCGAAGATAATTCGTACGAGAGGTCCGGGTCGCTTTACTCACCGCCGGTACGTTCGGATAGGGCTGCTCTACAGTAGGTAGCTGCAGACTATCGGATATAAATAATATAAATATACATATGACTAAGATTGGTATACGTGCATACCTGTTAGATTTCAGATCAAGCCACTCTCCAGTCCTGAAACCTGAGCAAAAGGGTTGCACATACGTATAGACGAATAGTGAAATGACATCTTTCTCACCTGGGGGCATATCTAACTAAACTCTTGAGTTATTAATACTTACGCCACATGTCCTGCTTGTATACGCGATCGAGCTACTCGGAAGCATGCTGCTGACGCAACGCCGAGGCTAGGTAATATATACTGAGACTGATACAATATACTAGGTTATATATATGTACATACATACGTACATACAAAGTTGAAGAGTCTAAGGCTACTACATATAAGGTTAAGCTGCTGCGTAGATAGCTTAGCCAGTGCACAATAACCTTACTGACTACATAATAAGTGTAACGGGGGGAAACCCGCAATCGGAAATGCTCCGAGCTCCTTTCCACTGGCGAGTGCCCTGTGCCCCTTTTACATACTTAAGTACCTACTTAGGTAAGTATCTAAGGCTGGTTTTTTTTTTTTTTTTTTCCCGTAGTTATTTATTTATGATATATTTAGGATATTCTTGTCATCTCAGCCGGCAACGTAGGACGCGCCTATTCGACAGATGTATTAGACGCAAGACGTATGAGACAGAATAGATGATCTCATACACTCTACCAAATCGCTCTCATAAGTCTGTTACAACCTTTGCTCCGTCTTCTATTGCGTAGGGAGTCGAGACATCTCAGCCAGCAGCACACAGACCTCTTCCATAGCACTGGGCATGCAGGTCCGAGCATGGACCATACTCCTTTGGCCAATATCTATCTCCGTAGCATTCCAGTGCCCTATCCTAGTCTATTCTAGAGGCCTTAGCTTTCTTAGACCTTATCACGTTAAACCCTTCGAGGGCATCTGGGTTGCAGGTTTCATGGGTTCTAGGTTGTTACCCATGCTAAACCTTGCCTCTCTAGCGTTCTCTGCATGCGGGTGCGTGGGTGGCCGTCGCAGCAACTCATTATGATATGCGATGTAGTGGCTGCAGGGCATTCCATGGCCAGATCTCTCATAAACTGGCTGGCGTGCCCTCACACCTGACCTTACTTGACCAGCCGTTGGCCCTTTGCCACTGTCACTGCGTGACTTTGAGAGGAGGTTTTTCCTGGAACCTTTGGCCTCCACATCAGACGTCTTACATCCTGTTGAGCTGCATTGCTGGCGATGTAGGACGCAGGTACTGATCTCATCCCCAAGCAGAGTGGCCGGCCGCACATTTGGACTCTTGGTACCCAGACAAACGATGATGGGTTAGATACTTGCAGCTCTTAAGTCACTCTTTTCAATCGCCTTTATAATCTATCCTTTCGTAACACCCGCCTTTCTCCGGGTTCAAGGCACCATGGGCATCTTCAAACCCGCGCCCAACAGTCCCCGGCCAAAAACCGCCCACCCTTCTTCAGGTACTTCCGCACCGTCCATCCGGGGCAAAATCAGCGGACCGATTCCGATGGACGACGAATTTCCTATGAGACAGCCGGGCACCGGAATAGCTCACGAGGGCAGGCCTCGACCACTAGAGTCCCTCGCCGAGGACAAGCCTACTTCTCTAAACCCTGGAAACACATCCTCCGAGGTAACGCGGGAGGACAAGACCGACTCTGGTGTGACCCCTTCCGGTCCCAGCCAAGCGTCAAACGTCTCAAATAGCCCGCAACGGCAGCGAAGGACTGCTCATTCTAGCACTTTGAGGTATTCTACTGTTAGCGAAGGTACAGGTACGGGAACAGACACGGACCGTCCGCAGCGGAAGAAATCAACAATCAGAAGCGCTCTCGGCAAGCTCTTTGGGCGTAAGAAGAAGGGAACCAGCCAAGCCTTTCCTGCAGACTTCCCAGCCCCCGAACGAGGCAGTACTGACCCGCGTCAAGACGTAAGCACAAATGTCAGGCTCTATTCCTAAACCGCTTGTCGTATGTCGTATGTTGTATCTTGAAATACTAATGTTTATTTCTCCAGGATGCATCGGTATCTACCCGACCTCCTAAAGAAGGCGAGTCCAAGCGATCGGCGTCCTTACCCATCACCGAATTTGATAGAGCCCTGAGGTCACATTCGGTCGGCCCGGATGATATGGTCGCGATAACCAGCGCCCGCAACTCATTACAAGTAGACCCGGCGTTATACAGGAAACGGGCTATGTCATCGAGCAGGATTTTAAGCACAAGATACAAAGATTTTGATGGGCAAGTTATAGGCCTGTCGCCGAGACCTGCTAGCACTCACGAACAACACGACAGCAGCCAGGCGCTGGGGGGAGAAGATCCCGATGATATTGGCCGTGCTATCACCAGCGATATTTTGACGTACCGTCGGAAGTCAAGGAGTTTGTCACAGCTAAATGATCTTACGGGTAACCAAACGCTTAGTCGAAAGCGTAGCGACGAAATTCGTTACTGGAGAGAAAGCTACACCCCAGGTATTCTGTCACCAGGATCTTCAGCCGCACCTGGTGAAGATGCCAGTGCCCCAGGTGGGGACAGGGATGGGGATGAGCCTCCAACTGATCCGCCTACCCAGCCTCTGCCCCAAACGCCCCCGCGACCCTTCAACTTCGGTCCCATGACGGGAATGAAGATCACGGAAGCTGCAAGCTTGGAAGATCGACTGAAAGCCCTAGAGGTACGAAACCAGAAGCTAGAGAAAGTGGTATCTCAACTATTTCAAGTCATACCCGGCGTCAACAACTATGTTGATGTCTCCGAACGAGCGCCGCGTCCAGCGCCTAGGACGTCGTTCATTACTCCGACCGTGACGAGCGACGCTGCTGCGGAGGCATCATCCATTTACCAGACAGCCTCGCACAATACTGAGAATTCATCAATATCTAGTCTGTCCCGCCAGTCTAACGAGTCCTTTGGGGACGGACGCACATTTATAGGGTCTATCCCTCCCTCAACAAGGCCGGCCGCCCGGCCCCTATCAAACTCGACGGTCCGCGGTGCAACGAGTTTGCCTACGCTACTAAGAGAGGACCCGGTGACATTAACTGCAGAGCATTATACAACCCTCAAGGCCTTACTAGATACCGAGCGAGACGCGCGGCAAGTGCTCGAGGATCGGGTGACAAAACTTACACACAGACTCAACCTCAGTTTCCAGACTCCGCAGAGACTTGACACCGCGACAACCTATTCGACCGTCTCTGCGTTCGACCATGACGACGACGATGATGAGCCTCGCACTACTGAGGCTGACTCCGAATCCGACGCCTATAAGACGCCAAGGGAGGAGCATCCATCGCATGGCTTTGGCGCTTTTGGCGAAGAGCTCCGCGAAGAAGAAGGAGACGGTTCTAGAAAGAAGGCGGCCAGGACGCTCTCATTAAGCCAAATGACTCTGAAAAGGCCTCTTCAGGCCCAACCGAAAGCTGGCGTTGACGTGTAACGGCGCGGTTTTGTCTCGACCGCAGCACCACCGGGCTTGGGCCCCCTTTAGATGATTCCTGGTCTTCTCGACGTGATCGCATTTTCATGGCGCATTCTGGATTTTCGCAACGGACTTTTTTGATGTCTCTGCCCTCAGCACGACATGACGACGTCTTTACACGATGTCCGAGCACGGCGTTGAGGTTGACGACTATATGACAATCCTTTCCACTCTTTCTCTTTTTGCGGCACATTACTGTCTTCCAGCGTGTTGAGCGAGCGAGCGAATGACCGACTGCACATGCTGCCTTCTCTGGATCCATCTCGATGGCCCACGAGGCCTATTCCGGCCTAATTCTCTCCTTCTACGACTGTATTCATGACTGAACCTTCCAGACTATTCATACCACTCAAACGTTCCATGGATCGCGCCACACAGATCGACTTACATTACTTAGGCCACTCAAACTTTTCTTTCTGTTCTTGTCTTAATCACATTGTGTGGAGCATTGCCATGTATTTTTAAAGAGGAGGGGATTATGATGATACCAAGGAGCAAGCAAGGGGAGGAGATATCGAGAGGGAAAAAGTGGAAAACTTGGATAGTGGTAATCATTTAATGAACGAGTTGCGCATGTCGATGACGCTGCTATCGATAGTCAGATCCCGTCTTCCACGTTCCCACGTAATTGTCGCCATTGATGTGCTCATGTTCTATGTATGTGTACCAGGTCACTCACTGTTGCTTAGGTGTTGACCGCCTTCTACTCATGGCCCGAATATCGCTAGGCATACATAGCATTCATCTCGCTAGTTAGTCCGTTCATACCACGCAGCTCCAGAAACCCCTACTACGCTTCAGAAGTCAACGCTCAAGACGAAGGGAAAGGAAACACAGCGACCCCGCGCATCCCATCCGCACCCCGCGCCCGTATCCCAAAGACGACGTTGTCCTTGCTCAGATCGACCGTGACCTCGTTGACCAAGCCGACGTCGATGACGTCGGTCCAGAACGGCGCGCTGGTGGCCCGCCAGACGACCTCGTAGGCGGCGACGGCCTCCTCGCCGGCCAGTGGCGGGTCCCAGTAGAAAGTACTATTATTGCCGAGGCTTCGGGCGTCGACGCGGACGTTGGCGGGGACGCCGGGGGCGGCGGCGAGGCTCCAGAGGGCGGCGGCGTTGACGCGGGCGACGCGGGCGATGTAGTCATAATCGCAGAAGCGCGGCAGATCGCCGTACTGGACGCCGTCGGGACCGAGTCGCACGTCCTGATGCTGGTGTGCGAAGTCCTCGTGCGGCTCGGTGAAGCGCGCCGCGGCGGCGTACCCGGCCTCCAGGAACGACCGGTGGTCCCCGCCCCGCAGGTAGCGGTCCTGCCGGTACACGACGGCGACGCTCATCCCCGTCGCGGCGTTCTCCGCGACCTCCTTCACGTGCCGCGCGAGCTGCCGCGCCGGCCCGTCGTTCTCCCCGCCGATCTGCAGGCGCGTCGCCCGCGTCGCGTCGTCTTCGGTCGTAGGTATCCCCTGCGCGAAGAGCCGGATCACGTACGGGTCCGTCGTGGTGCCGTCGTCGGCGTTGGGGGAGCCGACGATGTCGTTCGTGAACATGCCTTCGACCTTGTGTGGGACGTCCGGGGTTAGCTATCGCTCGCTCGGAGCAAAAGGGGGATTCTCGTTTTAAAGAAGGGGAGGGGGGGTGGGGGGGGGGGGGGGGTTGGTTGCTCGGCCAAGCATATTTCCTGGCGGAAATATCGAGACTAAGAAGATAGGTAGACCTACATTCACGCGCGGTATAGCATTAGCGTACATCTGAGCGAGGAACTGCGACCCGTAGAGTCCCTGTTCCTCGCCAGCGACCGCCACGAACGCGATGCTCGCCTTGGGGCGCGGGTACTCCGGCCGGGACATGATCCTGGCCAGCTCGAGTGAGACGGCGACGCCCGAGGCGTCGTCGTCGGCGCCCGGCGCGTCGCCCTCGTAGTCGAGCACGTCCGAGTTCCGCGTGTCGTAGTGCCCGGACACGACGTACAGGCGGTTGGCCTCCTCCTCCTCGGTGCCGCGCAGCGTCGCGACGACGTCGCTGATGCGCGTCGCGAAGGGCACGCGGTCGCCGTCGGCGGCCTGCTCGTACCCGACCGTCTCGACGGTGAGGCGGCCGTCGCTGCCGTCCGCGTACCGCTGGAACTCGCCGTGGATCCAGTCGCGCGCCGCGCCGATCCCCCGCGTGCTGTTCGAGTTCTGCGACGACAGCGTTTGCCGCGTGCCGAAGGACACCAGTTTCAGGATGATGTCCTCGATGTTCGCCGGGTCGACCCGCGCGAGCATGGACTCGAGCTCGGGCGACGGCGCCTGCGGTAGGTTCGGCCTGCCTATGGTGTTCGGCGGCCAGCTTGAGGCTGCGCATGTGAAGATTCCCGGCTGTTCATCGCGGAGCTCGAAGGGCGCGTTGGCGCAGCTCTTCGATGTGAATGGGATGGCTACGGCGAGGGTTGCACCGGCGACGAGTATCGCGAACCTCATGATAGGAGACCAAATCCGGGATCAGTCTAATTAGACGCTTGTTGTGAAAATATCTACGCCAGACAGATCTCTATTCTCGTAAACTAGATCGTATGGAGAGTAGTTAGAATATCGTATCACATCAACAGGGCATCTATGCCGGTCTTCGCTGAGGTTTACCGCATATCCCCTCCCGATATCACCATGAGCTTGGCTGCATCCTGTACGGCCAAGCCCTCGTCAGAAGCTCGCCAGTACTAATTGTCCAATCAATGGGGGAAGCAGCTGGAAGCTTGCGATAGAACCGGTAGTATGCTCTGTGGAGAAGTCGGGGTATTAGTCGTCATTTTCGCTTGGTTGACCACATCAAGTTGTGGCTTATCGCATGTTCTTCTCTCGATCTGGAAGCTGCGTATACTTGAGAGGAGATATACAAGCGTGTTGGTCGGCTCAATATGAATGTCAGGAGTCTATGACTGGCCGACACTCGTCAACGTCATTTTAGCCTCATTGACTACAAGAGTTTGTGATCGAGTATATGAGATTAAAAGAGGCTATTGACTGAAACAGCCAACGTACCTAAATTTGCATTGTCGGGCTTATATCCAAGCTTTCGATTATACACCTTCATGAATTCTGCTCTATTTCTCTCTGGCCATACTTTCACACCCACTTTCTGTGTCTATTCGCTCATCTTATACACTGTATTTGGCTTGTTTTGTGAGGCACAGTCATGAGATGCGAGATTAGCTTGCCATCGACACTGCGCCAGCGAATCGTATAGGTAGATGAGAGGCGTACGGCCGAGGAATACTTCATCCCAACTATGGAGTCGTAGTTACCCACATGGAAGTAATGGAAGTGAAGGCTATCTGAGGTTGAGAGAAATACTGGCAGGGTCAAGCTGACGGTTGCCTTGGAAGTTATTATTACATAGCTTTGTAGACGTCATCGTGTGTTTGGTCTGAATTCAGATTTACTCAGGAGAGTGGAAAGAGGCCTCGAATCACTGATCGTAACATAACCCCGGCTGCGTCACATACACCAGGCACCGAGTCTGTTGGTGTACCTACCGAAGGTATGCATGTAGCTACCTCTTACGTGCGGCGTTAATATGTGACATGCAACTCAGGTGCAGTTTGCACTGCCAACCAACTCTCAGTTAAGGGGAAAGAGGCTTCTGAATCTCTGAATCTTCAATGTGCTACAACACCTCGTTTTCCTTACTAACGTTAAACGTCCTTCTTCCAATGCGACCCTTGACCCTCCAAAAGTTCTGCCTCGACACCTGAGACAGCCTGTCGACAATATGATCGGGCGACGACGTTTCTGGTTTCCCCTAGGAATAGTCATCTTCCTGCTCTTCCTCTACTACTCATGGACCTATCAGATCGGCGAGCTACCTAACTGGGCCGGCCCTCATTTTGACGCAAATGTTATTCAAGATGAGAACTACTTTTGGAGGAAAGTGCCCACGCAGTACGTATTGTAGAGATCTTTATTCCCTATTTCAGCCTGCGATGGAGATATGATAGTCCACTGGCCCATCTAGGATGTCTCAACAGTTATCCTTGACAGAGGACAGTGGTGTTTACTAACTCTGAACTGTGGATAGTTATCCTGTCCAGTATATGAGGCCATTGCCAACTGCAAAGCCGTTGGCGCTGCCCAAAATCCAGAAGAGTTTCAGCAAAGAAACTGAGAAGGATGCGGGCACTCGGCAAAAACGACAGGAGGCCGTCAAGGCAGCCTTTGTGCGCTGCTGGCATTCTTACAAGACGAAATCGTTTATGAGGGACGAGCTGGCCCCTATGAGCGGGACCTCTAAAGATACGTTTGGAGGATGGGGAGCTACCTTAGTCGACAGCTTAGATACGTTGTGGATCATGTCACTACACAACGATTTCGAAAAGGCTGTTGCTGCTGCTGTCGATATTAACTTCGAAACGAGCTCACTCGATGGCGTTAATGCTTTCGAGACTGCCATCCGGTACCTAGGAGGCTTCCTTGCGGCCTATGACCTGAGTGGAGAACAGAGATTGTTACGTAAAGCTAGGGAAGTTGGTGACATGATTTATAAAGCGTTCGACACGCCGAATCATATGCCTATTACTCGCTGGGACTTCAATCACGCTGCGAAAGGAGGAAGGCAAGTCGCACCTGAAACAGCGCTGGTAGCCGAAGTCGGGTCGCTGTGTATGGAATTTACACGCCTGTCTCTGATTACTAGGGACCCGAAATGGTTCGACGCCACCGACAGAATCAGGGAGGTGTTTGAAGAGCAACAGAGCATGACGCTGTTGCCTGGCATGTGGCCGATTACCATCGGTCCTCGAGAAAAGCGCTTTGACATCGACAACACTTTTGGTCTTGGCGCTATGGCAGATAGCGCTTACGAATATCTTCCTAAGATGTATGCGCTTGTTGGTGGACTCATACCCTCCTACCAGACCATGTATGAGGAATCGATGAACACGGCTCTCAAACATAATCTCTTCCGGCCCATGGTCCCAGATACACCAGACATACTGATATCGGGAACCGTACATGTACATAAGGAAGCTGGAAAGGCTGTCCTAGGTTTTGAGCATCAAGGGCAACACCTCGTTTGTTATGCAGGAGGCATGTTAGCCGTCGGCGGAAAGCTCTTCGATAAACCAGCCCACTTTGAGGCGGCCAGGAAGCTAGTCGATGGCTGCATATGGGCGTATAAGAAAATGCCACTGGGCATAATGCCCGAGACTTTCTATATGGCCCCTTGCGAGTCGGAAAGCGAGTGTGTATGGGATGAATCTGTCTGGAAAAGTGCCGTGTTGAAGCAAGCTGGCGAGAACGACCTGACAGATATGGCGAAGGCAGACGACATAATCTCCCAGAAGAGACTTCCGAGAGGGTTTACGCAGATTCCTGATACTCGCTATATCCTACGACCGGAGGCGATCGAGAGTGTATTCATTCTCTATCGAGTGACCGGTCGTCGAGATCTCCTCGAGTCGGCTTGGGATATGTTCGAGGCGATCCAGAAGAATACGCAGACGCCCCTGGCAAATGCAGCTCTGAATGATGTAACTGTGGATGACAACCCACCGAAGGCCGATTCAATGGAGAGCTTTTGGATGGGAGAGACATTGAAGTAAGTTGATGCTTTCTTTCTTTCTATATATATATATTAGTACTGAGTCCGAGTAGTTTACTGATTATAAACTTTATAGGTACTTCTATTTGATCTTCAGTGAACCAGATCTCATAAGCCTTGATGAATGGGTCTTTAATACCGAGGCTCATCCATTCAGAAGGTTATATCAATAAGGTAATTAGGTACGAAGTATGGATACTATTTTACTATGGCTTCGGGACTAGGTGAATCTTGGACGGTTGACAGTAGGTATAGAAACAGCTTTGCGGCACACTTGGAAGAGAAGGTACAACAAGCTAGGTATTGAGAACTATCTGAAGCATCTAGGTAAGAAAATAATAGAAAAATGACAAAGACGGCCAGCCTATAAGTAATTACCTTTCAAGCAAGTAATCCTACAGTAGAATAATGAAGTATAGTGTCTTACCGTACCTAGCGGTAGCTCTACTACGTGTAAGTTATCTCTTTTTAGGTATGTATCAGTGCATTTTGGGGAGTGTTTTAGCGCATCTGCTGTTGGTTCGGAGACATCGGTGTGCAAAGCTGATAGTTTGCGGGGCTATGGCAGGTGTCTCGCGTCCTAACACCGCCTGGGAAGGATTGCGGATTTTCTAGCTTTTCAGCTTGATAAATATCCGTTTCGCAAATCCATTCCCATCCAATTGCGACAATCGCGACGCAATCTGCCGGAGATTAGGAACGGGAATCTATTGTTCATGAAAAGGGACCACCAGATTTGCGCTGCAAATAGGTCTGACGAAGGTTAGGCACTCATTTCATCTCAAGCCTCAAGGTCTCTGCAGAAAGAGATCAGTATTCAGGACACTCCAAACCAGACAGACATCATGCCAGACAAATGGGTAGATTGGAACAAGACCACCCGGTCTAAGGATTACCGGGGGTCTGCCTCCTTTGCGACATTCATGATCATCGGGCGTAAGTGTTTTGTATCTCTTCTCTCTTCCCTTTTCCCATTTTCGCATGCCCCTCCTCCAGCAAGAGGCAGCTCGAATGACCACAAAACCGCGCAAGCGATGAACACGTCGCTGACCATTCGCGCCTAGCAACGTGCTTCTTCCTAGGCATCCTCTTCGCCATGTTCCCGTACGACTTCCCGCTGCTGTGGACCAAGAACCCGATCGAGCCCGCGTACCTGGACCAGCTGGAGACGCACCTCAAGTTCCTGCACCAGTCGCCGCCGCTGATCGCGCGCATCCTGAGCATCATGATCGGCGTCGGCTTCCTCGGCTTCTTCATCAAGCTCTTCCGCGCCTCCGAGTCCAACATGCTGTTCGACGGCGCCTCCCTGGTCCTCTACCTGATCGGCGTCGGCGTCTACGTCGCCAACATCGTCAAGGGCCTGCGCCTCGTCAGCGCCGGCATCTGGCACGCCGAGGGCTTCGTCGCGAGCAGCCCCGGCGCGGCACCACCGCGCGACGGCCAAGGCGACGGCCCCGGCGGCGAGCTCGTCCTCGGACGCGAGGACAGCCTCAAGGTCATGGCCGCCAGCAACACCATCCTCGCCCTCGTCCTCGCCGGCGTCCTCGTCCTCCAGGCCGGCCAGTGGTACGCCGAGCGCAAGGACTCGGAGGACTACGAGAAGATGGAGCGCGAGGCCGCCGAGAAGAAGGCGACCGCGAGCCCGACGAGCAGCAACGACAAGGCGTCGAAGAAAAAGCAGTGATACGCGGGATTACAATATATATACACGTGCACGCGCGCGCGTATCTACCTACCTGCGCGCTCGAACGCGATATGTAACGTATTCGTGGGGGGGGGGGGGGGGGGTTTGGTCGGTCATAGGGAGGCGAAAAAATGGAACTTAGACGGGGGCGGGAGTGCATTTATTCAGATTATGATGATGATGTTCTTGATGGTGGCTTTTGAGGGCCAGAAAGCATGCACCCGCACACGCACACACGAGTTATAATATAAAGTTTGAGATGCTTGTACAAATGGAGCGTATTGAGCAGTAGTAGGTATGAATCTGGACGGCTTCCGTGACTGCGATAGATACGTTCGTTCGTTCGTTCTACCTACTATTACCCTTGTCTGTGAGTCTTTTCAGAAGGAACTTAACGGGCCTCTGGGCCGACCCGACCCCTAATTGCGGTAACTCTCATCCATGAACACGTCGACTCTCTCAACTCATAGGTAAGAGGAGAGACAATGGGACGCGCTTCCGCATCAGTGACCTCTTACTTACGTTTGCATCTAAGATATGGTACCATATCTTAGCTACTTACCTGCATCCATGAGTCTAGTAAGCCCTACGGAAAAAAGACCCCAAGCGTTCCTAGGAATTCAGATGCGGGCTTCGGGTAACTAGCTTAAACATACACTCGTGATACTGCAGCTTCTTCGGGCCATAAACTGAGACTTTCACTGGTATGCTTAGGTAGGTATTGTCAATAGGTAGGCGAGCCGAGTCCCAGCACCGAGCCTACCTCCTGCTAACCTAAGACACTTGCATATTCGCGATACCTATGGCCTCAATACCGAGGCACTCGCCCGATTGGTCCACTCACGGGGTACGGCGATATTCAATCACCCACCTTCCAGCTTCATTGAGCTTTCTTTCTTTCTTTCGTTCTCGAGTACAATTTCTTAAGATACACCGGACGTCAAAGGCGCGAATCGAATAAAATAGTATGTACGTATGTAGCGACCGTACTATCTACCAACCCCAAAGCTCCAATGGCCCTTGGGTGAAAACGTGTGTATGAGCACATGGATAGGTATATACATAAGAGGTAACGTACGTACGGGGTCGTCAATCAATCCCATCCATCCAAGGTAGGTAACAAATGCCTCAGATAAGTACTCCTCCTCTGTTGTTCAGACCCAGACGAAAAAGGCTTGGGGAGAAGAAATATATGTACGTACGTATGCCTCGTCTTGTCTTTTCTCGACTTGACGTGACGTGATGTGGATATCAAACCCGGATAACGCAGCCAAAACCTAACGCCATGTGCTGAATGCCAAACAAATGCTTCCCCATGCTCTTCCCCCCAAGCAGTGAGAGTGGTATCATCATAAATCCCGTCCGGACCACCGGTCCCGATTATTGTCTAAACCTCCCCAAACCGAACCAGACTTTTCCAAGTGGCCTTATTATTACCCATTTTCCCCCACGAGGGTGAAGAAGGAGGAACGCCGAGGTACTAATCAAAATATTACGAACGCCTGTTTTCAAATGCTACCGAAGTTGGGTACCCACCCCAACAATGGGAGTCGTTTTTTCCAGTTTTAGTAATGATTTCGGCAACTTATGCACTTTCCCGAGAGCAGGAGTCGTTTATCTCCTATTTCGATAGCTCATGCACTTTTCCGAGAGTCCGGGAGAGTAAGAAGTTTACTAAAAACGGCAATTAACGACTCCTGAATGCTCGCTGCTGCCCGTGCCGGCCCCGCGAGGAAGGAAGGGAGGAAGGATTCGGACGCGCCGGTTTTTTTCGCAATTATTTATTCATTCATGCATTCATCATCACCGCCTAAGTGGCGGCAGCGGCGTCTCGGGCATCCCGTGGGCCGTTTGTTGGATTCCGGACCACGTCGTGGCGACGGTATCCCGCCGTTGTGAGCCCACCGTCTCCGGGTCCGCGAAGATGTTGATGCTCTCGCTGCCGGCGCTGTTCTGGCGTCTCTCGCGCGGCGTCTCCGGGGGCCCGCCGGAGAAGCGCGGGAAGCGGGGGAAGTCGGTGAGGCTGCGCAGGCCGCCGATCTCGGCCGACGGGTGGTAGCTGCGGGGCGCGTCCGACATCTCGCTGTCGGGCCGCCGGGCGTAGGGGGAGTAGGGCGAGTTGGGCGCGAAGCGGCCCTGGTCCTGGGTCATCGGCGTGGACGCGGCGGTGGTGGAGCTCTGCGCCTTCTTGGCCAGGAAGTCCAGGCGCTGGTTCGGGTACTCGGCGTGCGGCACCGGGTTGCTGATGATGTTGCCGAAGGAGAGGGTCGAGTCGGGCCGGTCCTCGGACTGCCGCTTCCGGCGCAGCCGGAGCATGACTATCGCGATGACTATCGCGACGAGCCCGATGACGCCACCCACGACGCCGCCGACGATGGTCATGGTGTTGGTGCTGGTGGGCGCCGGGGCCTCTGGCTCGTCTGTAGAAGGCGCGGCATTCGTGATACCGCCCGTAGTCTTGGTTGTGGAGGGTGCGGCTGAGCTCGTGGAAGACGATGTGGGTGAGGCTGTCGATGTAGTAGAACTTGGGTCTGTGCCATCGGGCTTCTTGCTTTGGTCCGGGTCCATCACGCAGTTGTGACCATCGCAACTATATCCAAAGGGGCAGCACCCGGTGCCGCATGTTGTGAGTTTCCCGTCGAGCACCGTCGTTTTGATTTCCGCGTTAGGGTTGGCGACGGGGTCTTGAAGTGAGATGTTACACGTCACTGGGCCGATAGTGGAACAGTTGCTGCCCTCTGGGCAGCACAGTATTGTCGTTTTGCCGGCGAGGACTATACATGTTGTGCTTTTCTCGCAGCAGAAGTTATCTGGAAGTCCATCCTGTGAACATCTCAAAAAGTCGGTTGCGCATGTATCGTCTCTGGAGAAGATCATGCTTGGTCGAATAGAGGTAGCCGAAGCAGTCGCGAGGACCGCCGCGAGACACCATGCCCGTAGCGGGCCACGAATACGCCGCATAGTTTTGGCTACTGATGGCTTTTGGTTTATTAAAATGTAGTTGTAGTAGATAAGCCGAGATGAGGATTAAAAAGAGTAGCAATTACTAGACTTGAGAGAAGTAGAAGAGAATATCAATCTCGGCAAAAAGGCGTTCATTCACAGAAAATCCATTTGACAACGAGATGTGCAGGGGTCTGACCTAGAAATAGCAACTATAAGAGTCACGAGTAGACAATGAAAATGTTCGATATCAAGTTTGTTATGGTGAAAGAAGGTAGGACAAAGGTGAATGAGCAAGTCAAATGGCCAACAACAACAGGCGTGAAGCCCACCTGTGATTCATATCTGCTGATATCATGCTGTCTTTGTTTCCACTTTGTCCCATCATTGTTCGTTTCCCTGGCCAGAAACACGTAGGTGGCAGTCACCCAATTGCCTGGCTAGAGTAGCGAAGAAGCTCTGGTCCAACGGATGGCGAGCAGAGCTGGTCACCAAGACGAAGCCCCGGGTAGTGAGTGGTAGAGACGTCAGCGGGAGTCCCCAGCAATCGACTCGATATCTTCATCCCCAAAAATAATCAGGCCGTAAAATTACGTGCGCAACTACCATGGCCAGTGAGCCATGAGCTTCGAATGTGAGGCAGTGCAGGTATTAGACGACGCAATAATTGTCAGAACGAGAGGTTGTCGTTGAAGCGAATCGCCCAGGAGGTCGATTGTGTGTGTTTGTTAAACTTGAGCGGTTACAGGGGCTCCCAGTGACGGCGGTTGAGTTTTTGAGTTGGAGAGACAAAGAGAGGCACGTCATTGGTCGAGAAATTAGCGTCTCTTTCAAATTAGGCGCGACGAGTCAGAATGCGCGCGTCTGATTGGGTCAAGGATTCAAACTTATTACTACGTACGTAGTAGTGAAAGACAATTTGTGTTACCTGATTTGGCATTGAATCTGGCTGCTATTTGTGCTAAACTTGCCCTGTGACATCCCTGCTAAAATCCCCCACTGGTGTCTAAATTCAGAAGGCTCCAAATGCTGCCGAACGGGTCTTCATCGAATCCGGGGGGCGAAGGCCGTTGCTTTCTCGACCTCAGGCAGATCAGGATGGAACCATGTTGGTAATTATGACGATGCCGTCCAAATTTGCCTTACAATGTGGCGTACTATAGAATTTTGTCTTTTTTAATGGACGGGAGGCCTCATGCACAACATCTCTCTAAGCCACAGATAGACTCCAGAGCCTTTGAATGAGATATTCTGGTTCGCTTACAACGGTATTGTTACTTACGCATGAACAAAGAATTGTTGCTGCGGCCTAATCCAAGGCCCTAATAGCGGGAAGCAAACCTTGCATGCCATTGTCATCCAGGAACGAGTCATTCTCTTTTCTGATAGTCTCCATATTCTCGTCGGCATCGTCAGTCCACCTGTGGACATACACGGTCTTCATGCCGAGTCTCCTCGCAGCCCTAAGGTCATAAGCGTGAGCCGCGACCATCACCGCGTCTTCGGGCAGCACTCGAACCAGGCCCAAGGCCTTTCGGTAGGCCTCGGGCGATGGCTTGTAGACGCCCAAGAGCTCGCTTGAAAATAGCATGCTGAAGGTCCCGGCAAGACCAGAAGACCGGACCAGATCGAGCTGCAGCCTTGTCGTGCCGTTCGCTAGCACGAACAGCTCGAGACCCAGCTCTTTCTTCAGCGCCATCAGTGCGGACAACACATCGGGCCACGCGGACATGCTGTGCCACGACTGCACTGCTATTTCGAGTGCCGGCATGCCGGCCATTACGCTATCCGAGGGAATCCCGGTAGACCCATGAGGACCAACAAAGTGATCGCTATATTCCTGATAGGGTTCCCGACTCAGAATTCTGAGTAAAGTCCGGCGGTGAGTGACGTCGATGTCTTCGGGGGGCAGGCCCTGCTGGGACCGAGCATGCAGCTCACCGAAGAATTCCTGGCGCCAATCAAGCGCCATCTTGGAGCGAATCGACTCCGCCATCGTCGCGGGCAAAGCGTCGACGACGCCTGTATGCCAGTTCAGACAAGTCCCCATGAAGTCGAAGAAGACCGCTTTGATTCGCCTTTGTGCGCCCAATTGGGTCTTCGGCGATGCGTGCGCTTGCGACATGGTATTATTGGCTAAATGGTTCACCGATCCAAGTCCCGTGATGAGCCCGTGGAAGACTCGCGTGACGATCCTTGGCTCTAGCAAAATATCGCGTAAAGCGAAGGCATGGACTCGGGATTGACTGTACATAAGCTGGAGCTACCAGATGGTCGAAGCCAGGAGCCGGTGACTATGGGCCGTTGGGCACAGACCGTGGAGCCTTTCGGAAGCTCGAGATGAGAGTCCTGGGTATAATTGGAGCTCGCTCATCTAAGAAAAATAAAAAGATCTTCACCTCATTTTCGTCAAAGCCTTGGCAGGTATCCGGCTTCAATGTGATGACATCGTTTTAGTTGGCTTCGGCCGAATGATTTTCGTATCGTCGGGTTATTATCCATGACTATCGTCGGTCTCATAATTGTCAAGAAATAAGGGTCGGATTTGAAGCCATTCAGCTCATCAAGGATAGAATAGGTAGTTTGGCACGTCATTTATTCCTATGTAAAAACTCGACCCAGGTTGATATGTAACGCATAATCGCCCATATGTAATCCAGCCTGCCAACCAGCCCAGCCACAATCGAAAGCTTGTCTCGAGCTAGCGTGCTCCGGATCTACATTGCAGTTCAGTTCCGAGATAGGAACCTTTGCCCTGTTGCTACGATGTACTTAGCCCTTGATCCCACTTGCCCACATCGAATCTCCCTTGCTCCTAGTCGTCAAAAATGATCGTCGTAGGGTACCCAGGTCGATGCTGAACCTAGGTTGAGTTTGACCGAGCCGTGCCGAGAAGAAAAAGAAAAAAGAGGGGGGATATCTCCTTCAGCTTGCTGAGCTGCTGGGGTAGAAGGAGCGGATTCCCGGTGGATGATCTGGATCTTCGGGTGAAGCCAACGGGGATTCGTCGACAACGGGCACCTGACTCATCGACCACGAGATCTTCATTCTTTCACCGCTTTGGAGGTTTAGGCTTTGGGCATGGCGAATCTGCGCCTGACCGTTTCGTGCATTAGGTGAGCCGTTGACGACAATGGGCTCGGGGAAAAAAACCACTCAATACCTATCTGTCATTGTTACCTTGTAGGTCGGTCAGTTGAAAGAGGGTCAATGCTGTTATCAGCCAATTCACTATGCAAAGTCTGAAGATCGGAGTAATTGTTTTGTTTTTTGATTTCTTGTCATTTGTATTTGGTACTATTATTACAATAATACGTACTCTTTGGGGTGTTTTTGTCCCCAAAGAGTCGAGAGGTGGGAGCAATCGTAGCGGTGCATCCCTAATGAACTTATTCCCAGGGGCTCCATGTACCAGACCAGGCTTTTTCATCCCGAACCAATGCTATGTAAAATTCAACCACAAATGGCCCGAAGTGCAATTGCCTAGAACTCCTTTGCGCCCCTTCAATCATGCATGCCTTGGTATAAAGATCCGACGATGAAAGGATATCGACTGGTAAAGAGTAAAAAGCAAAGGTGAAATAAAAGAAATCGTCGTTCCCTCGTAAGCTTTAGTTTAGCATGGTTCATTTCCCCCCCGAATTGTGGCTGTCCCAACCCCCCAGCTGCCACCAGATCACATACCCTAATCCCTAATCCAAGTGTCGTTCCTGTTGCCTTGCGGCCTCCTCTGTTTATGGGGTATTATATAGAAATATGAAATATGTTGTAGTGTAAAAAAAGTTGCAACGAGCCTAGGCCGTGCTAGTGCTAAGAGGATGGTGATTTCCTGCATCACCCACGGAAGGGCACATGCGAAAAAGGGGGTGGTACATGCTGTTATCCAGTCGACAACCATCCTCAAGCCCAGCTGTGAAAGGAGGTTGATTGACTTAGATCAGCAAGTAGTCCCACCCCCTCATCTGCATGACATCTCTCCAGGAGATGTAAGGCGCTTCCGTTAATCCTGTCGCACCAGGACTCGGCTGGCTGTTGTCGGCCTGTGCCCAGACTTCGTGCAGCAGCGAGGCAACGCCGCCGAAACTACCGAAGTTGGAGGCATCGCCCAGCTGGGCGATGCGATCGTTAAAGAATTGTCTGAAAGTGGAATTCATCCCGCTGACGGATCCGCCAATCAGGTAAACCCAAGAAAGGCAGCGATCAAAGCCGCCCGGCCCGGACGGGATGTGCTGGAGTACACTCGTGAGCTTCTCAACCAAGCCGACGCAGCTGCCCTGGCTAGGAGAGAATCCAGGCACGAGGCTGCACAGGTAGATGCGAGCCGCCAACCGGAATGCGCTTGTGATGTTCCTGCTAAGCTGTTTCGGGCTGAGAGAGCCATTGGCATTGAAAGGCATCTTGGGCCCGCAGTCCTCTGCTTCGGTCAGGCCGATCTGGTCACCTAGCGCGTGCACATGCTGGCATAGAGTGATATCGTCCATCCCCTCCTTCTTCAGAGCCTCGAGGCAGGCGATCTCGGAGATGAGGTACATGACGTGGTCATCGCAGCCCATGAGCTCGCGAAGTCCAAGCGACGAATTCGTTGTCGAAAGATGCTTCTCGCGGTAGGTGTGCGCAAAAGCCGGCGCGCAGCCTCGCATGGTTGCGCCGAGGATGTCGATCCAGGCTGTCAGGGTCATGTTGAAAGGAGTCTGGGTGAGCTGCTCATTCGGGTCGGAGACCAGCCGAGGTAGATCTAGCTTGGAAACCAACGAGTTTACCGCCTGGAAGTGTTGGTGCCATGGGATGTCGGGGAGCGGATCGTCGTATCGACCAACACAGCATTGGAAAAAGATGAGACCTAGAGTAGCCTCCAGAATCTGGGCATGATTCTCATCTCTGCCCAGCGCTTCGCAAATGGACATGATAGTAGCACGTCGGTGTCCCATAATGTCGTCATCAATACCTTCTCCCTGGACGTTCATTGTCGCCTTATGATGTTGCGCGGCGATCATGAGGCAGCAGTGAAGATACCCTTTATTATTCTGCAATGCGGGTAGGATAAGGTCAGAGCTAACAGATCCATGTTGATTTGTTTCCAGAATCGGGAATATCGTTGGTAGCACGAATTGAATGAAGTGGTCGAGCAGTCGCTGGTCGTTCTCGTCTAATTCGATATCGACTTGTCTCGAGTTCATTGCTGGACCATGAGAGAAATCGAAGAAGTTGCAGTTCAAATTCTCCTCCGTCAGTGACTCCCGGCGCTCCTCGTAAACTTGCTCCGTCCATTCACCATCCATTGGATAGGAGGGGAGAACAGTCCCTGGCGGAGGCGGCGTGTGGAATGTGCTGAAAGTCGAGACTGTCGATTCTCGTATTGTTGGAACGTCATTGACAAACATTTGCCGCTCGGTTTTGACATCGATCTCGTACGGTGACATACCAAACATGAAATCTGCGTGTGGCGGGAGTACCGGTGGGTTGTAGACGTTATAGTCGTTAACATTCGGCGGGCTGTTGAAGTTGAATGAGAAATGCGAGTCAATTGACGCCGACCTCGTGCGATCCAGAGGATCTGAAAAGGTCGCCGAGGTAGGAAGCGAATGAGACAAGCCTGGCGGCGAGCTCACAGAAGTCTGGATCGTGTGAGACGCTTTTTCAGATAGCTTCTTCCGCTTGATAATCATCTTGATCTCGTCCTTGTGTTGCCGCCGCGCATCATTGTTGCTCCACCACATTGGTCTTTTGTATTCGCAAGCAAGCCCAAGGTGTTTGCATGCCGTGCACATAGGGGAACCTTCATCACACTTCTTTCGTCGTAATCTGCAGGTATAGCAGCCTGGCGGAAAGGGGTTAAGTTAGTATGTGGTTCTTGGCTGACTTACACGCATAGGGGCTCGAGCCATGTAAGTGGCCGTGTAAGTCAAACTGCAGGGAAACACAAACCTGTTCTTGAACGCCGGTGCATCTGTGACTTTGCTTTTGAGCTCGCATTGTTGCTCTGTTTCGAGGTAGCCTTCGACTTGGGAGGTTGCGCTACAGCCATATTGACGGTTGCTGCTCTCATGAGATCTTCTCTGGAGTTGGGGGGTAGAGATGACATTTGTATCTTATGCTTGAGTCGAGGTACCTGCGTTGAGGTGCAAGTAGATGGTGTGGGGGGGGGGAATGCTAGTTGCAAGCCGAGCGAAAGCGGGAGGAGACCAGCAAAACAGGGGTCCAGGTCCAGGTCCAAGCCGATATTTGCTAGGATCTGTCCAGGCAATGTACCTCGAGTCCAGTAATTCCCGGAAGAAAACACTCAATACTCAAGTTCTCGTGCCCCGGGGGAAGAATAAACCGTAAGTAGGAATGATAACGGGCAAGCCCTAACCGGTGTGTAGTGGAGGTATCAGATATTGTCAAAATTAATATTATTTTCTCGTCGAATGAATGATAGGATCCAAGCAAGTGCCAGCTTGCCTTTCACGTTGGTCGAATGTTAGCGGGAAGATAGGAGATATGGAGAGGAGGAGGAAAGAGGAAGTTATCTAAAGAAACTGGAACGACACTTGGATCTTCTACCCTTCAACACTATCTTGAAAAACGTTTGTTTGGCACCGGAGGTGTGGAAAGACTTATATCGTGGCCTCGCCCTCATCGGCCACCACTTGAGCTGCATCACGAACTGGTGCGGTGTCGATGGCTGTGTTCAAAAATAGCAACATACGCAATTTGGGGTAATTCCTTTTTTAACCCATGATGATTGTGGCCTAATTACAGACCACTGCATATGCAAATTAGCCCAGCTTGGTGTGGGAGGAGGTGACTTGAGCCGGATATGCGCTTGCAGATTCCAATGAGGTTGGCCGGTTCGATGGGGCCTACTCGAGTCACCCGGATGATGGTGGGTATCGTCGACCATCTTGACCAACCACCCAACCCGAGGATAGCAGTACAAGGACATTGTACCACTCGGTGACACTCGCGGAAGTCGATGGCTGCAAGCAGACACAGGGATCACGAGGGCAGGGTTGACGCCGTTGAGCGACTAAAGAGGCAGTTCCCATACGAGCCCTGTAAAGTCCGGCCCACCGTGATGCATGATGCAAATAGAGAAAGACATGGGTATTCTTGTCAACCACCAGCAGCACTTGCAGATTCCAATTGTGACCTTGCCAGCCCTGTAGCGACCCCTGTAGCGAGCAAGCCCTGAGAGCCGGGATCGTCAAGTCTATTGAAAGTCGCAAGGATCTAGTATTGATCGGGATTGGGAAAATGTGGTTTGTGCTACACGTGAGAAAGAGGCTTTTTATGAACGGCATACTACTTTACAGCCATGAGGCATTGGGAAGTGTCTCGGGCTCGGCACGTTGTGTTCAGAGACGCTGTGCAAGACGGGCCACGAGAGGAAAAGCCCACGTGTGGACTTTGTATTATTAGTAGAGCTTTAAAGAACTCGATGGTATAGGCGGGTATTGGGGTAAGAAAGATAGTACATATATATGTAGTAGAATATGTAAATGCAAGGAGCCACGGCAGCTTGCCGATTGCCCTCGAGCACGGATGGTTACTCTGCATGGGCTGACTGATAATCATAGATTGCAATCCCATCGATGTGCATGTCAGATTCATAGCAACCCCATTCGCAAAGTACTCGAGAATGTCATTTCGCTTGTTCTTTGCCTTATCTGGATAACACATCGCCGAGTGGGGAGTATGAAGCTGATGGGCTGATGGGTTCATTTCCAAATTGCCTCTATCAACAGAGTAGGTTAAACTTGGCGAAATCAGAGACGTACCTTGATCGCTGGCTCTAATCCTATACCTATGACTCTTTATGGCATGTGTAGTATGACTGCCCCAAATTTTTAGAGCCACGATATAGCACTATGACTACCACCAATGGATGGAAGCCTCTCAAACTGAGTAATGGGATTGGTCGCCTATACTATATACGGACCAGTCACTAGTCGCCGTTCGCTCAATGGGGCTAGGTACCAGGTCTGGCTGGGTCCTCGGTCCTCAGTCCTCAGTCCTCAGTCCTCAGTCCTCAGAAGTTTTCGGATTCCAAGGACAGGGCTAAGGCTCGCACCAACCTAGAACCGAGGGAAGGAGGAGGTAGGTATCATCAAGTTTATTGCCATTCTAGTATGGTCACGTATGCTGTGAACCGGTCTGGTTGCTGGACGTCCATTGCTGTAGTACATGCCTACCTCTGAGTAGAGAAGACGGCTTGGTGTAGGACCAATCAAGCAGGGAAAATAGGAACTTGTGTTAAAAATCATGATGGGAAAATACCAGTTGAGGGCAGTTGTGCTCGTTGATTCGAGGCTCAGAGAAAGTTGGCGCCAGTAGCGGGCTTAGCCGAAATCTTAGTTGATGTGACGAGCTCGAGTTCGGACTGCGGATTGGCTCAAGCTCAGAAGCTAGATCCCTGACAGACCGGGATCTTTAGTTAATGGAGGGGAATGCTTTGACCAATCTCCATGCAAAGACGGGAACTGCCCATTAGCGTGTGGGTCTGGGTGGATCTAGTGGGGTCCATATGCAATACATATCTCTTTTAATCCTGCCTAGGTGGTATGCCAAGACACGGCATCAAGGGGTGGGATTTACGGCTGCCAGATCAGCCAAACAGCCAGAGGCAGGGCTACCCAGCTACCCCATGTTCATCATTACATATCATCATAATCAGTGGTCCATGCTCCCGAGAGCTTTGGGCACTTTATGTACATAGTTCTTTTGGACGTGGCTGCGTGGCTTACATACATATATATGTACATATATTAGGTACAATTTGCATACAGCATGGCTCGGCTCATGGGTGAGTGACATGGGCCATGGGGGCGGCATGAGGAGCCGGAACGTGAGCTCACCGGCTTCTGGGAATAAGATCGTCCCGGCTTCCGATAATTCGCGGGCATGTAAATTAGCCCTCTTTCTATTATTATCCCACTTATCATTCCCAAATCGGGATTAATTTGGCTTAATTCTTGGGCCACCTTTTTACGCGCAGATGCACAACGGGCGCTAAGAATCACACACAATTGCTTGCAACGTTGACCAACATCAATATTATTCTATTTTTGATTTAACCCACATTGATATCGATTCAATGTGGGCTAATTTGGGAAACTTGGTCTCGGAAAGTCGGACATACGTTAACATATTTCCAATTAACTTCCATACCTAGGTAGCCTAACCTATCCTGTGTATGTACATGTGGCCCCTATCCTGTCAAGTCAACACTTGTCAAGCAGGTAAACCCCTGCTCTAAGTACACACACCAGTTATTGCAGCTATACCTTTGCAGTAGTATGTACACAAGATACTATTCACAATATGACCCAAGCTTCTCTCTCACCGGTCGCCCCAGCAATGCGGTTGTAACAATCCCGGGGAAAATCTGGCCGAATTTTGACTTGTAATGGGTTGAAAAGCACAGCACAGACTATACTATGTAATGTCTCCTTCATCAAGGATAAACGAGCTCATGCACAAGTATCTTTTCGCGATCACGGGGTTCGGCTGCTGTCAATCTAATCTCTTGCCTGTTGAGTGGATCGTTGTAGACAGACTCTGGTACACGCGGTCCCTAATATTGGGATGTACTAATGACAGGATAGATAGTACATCGCCGGAGTAAGATTCCGTGACTAGTCTCCCACTCTCATTGAATTTCTGGCTTCGACATCGACGAGGCATGCGGTTTTATTTGAACGACAACTTGGCAACTCTTCTGACAGCTGAACGGTTGAACCCGAAGAGCTTTCTTTCACTACGTACTGCGTGTACACCGGGGCATGGATCTGTAGCCTCTGTCTCTTTCAAGGGAATTGATGCAAATCATCATAAAGCGGCTGCCATCCGGTAGCCAAAGCTGCCGCGTCCCGGCCCATGGTCCGCTAGTTCGCGATGAAAATGCTGCTACTTACTCGAACAAGCTCAGTTCCCAATCCTTAATCCTCGTCCATCACTGTGATATGTGGAGATTGCATTGCATACTATTCAAATTGTCGAATACCAAAATCGTTCACAAGCTAATTATCATCGTACAAACTAGGGCTAGCTTTTATCAAATGGTGTGTCCATTGCAGCTCTAGTGAGTGAGATTGATTACCTGCATTCGCCTGGGCCCTGGACCATCTTGTCCGACCCGATTCGTCTATTTACCGGTGGGGTTTCTTGACGGCAAAATTGAAGAGTCAACGAACGAGATCAAGCTGACAAGCTCGATATGGCATCAGAAGAAGAACAGATTCATCATTGTGACCCTAGGAGACTCATTTCAGTCGAGGTATAGCAGAATCAATCATCGACCAGAGGATGGACCTCGCATTGAGGCGTCCTCATGTGATGAGTCTGGAGGAGTCTTTCTCGAGGTTCCATTGGACCTCGACTCTGCTTCGCTTAATTTACGGACAGAAATTTTCTGGGGAAGCCGTTGATAAGCTGTCTCCGAGACAACGCTCGCAACATTGAACACCGAAGCTGTCCCGACGCATTGGCCGTTACTATGTATGTACGTATAGACTGTGTTAAGCGTGTGATACGGGATATAGCAAGTGATTGCTCGCATCTCGATATTTCATTATCTAGGCTGAATGTTCGTTCCCCTCTCAGCCTGTCATGGTCAGTCCACGCAACGGTAAGTCCCTCGATTCGGATAAGAACGGAGTGCCCAGGAGAAATCGGTGGTCAAGTGAACCCCGAATTGTGGACTACGACGATTGTACTATCTATACTAGTACTATGTGGTCGACAAGATGATAATAGAAAAAGTGGTTTGTAGTTACGTGCGCAAGTTCACTGAGAAAGTCACGACATGAGTCTACAGTTTTCTTGGTCACCGACTAGATACTACTAGTACACTGCCGTATTTGGAAGAGGATCGACTTGTCTTAGATCTTGGTTTGCTTGCCCGGGTGGTGAATGGCGATCTTGTTCTTGTAATATCAGCTCCGCCAGTCCAGTATCATACCATCGGTGTATCCCGCTAATACTATACTACTATGTTAATCGACTTTAGCTAGTATCACCCTCGCTTCGTGGGGAGTTGACGGACACAACATTCACTGCAAAGAACGGGAACTTGCTGCTTCTATGCAGAGCTACAAGACAGGTGTGACCCTGCCACATGCTGTTCGTGGAGTTTAGCTAAACCATTCAGCCATTCAACTGCCTGATTCGTCATCAATTGCTAAACCGTTAGCCTTGCCCAACCTGCCCAAATTCGAGAGCTTGCATGGAAAACTCTTCACGACTGACCTACCTAATCTTGCGTAGCTCATTTCTCGCACGTCCGGGACCGAGCAATGAAAATTCACATTCTCTATCATGTCGTTGAACCACACACCACGCTACGTAGGTAGTGCCTTCGTCCACTCGTGGCATAGTGGGATTAACTGAGTCATCCACGTAACGGCGTCGGTATGGCGGCCATCACGTGTCTATTCAAGGTCACGCAGACGTTCACGATATGTCCTCATTGGGCATCGAGACTATATAAGTCGGCCACTAGGGTTTATAAACCCTTCAAAAAACCTGTTCCTCCACCGCCGGCTACGGCCGCATCCCCATTAGCTACGAAGGTTGGATCCGTGGGCTAAGCCGGACCGTTCCAGATCTCACATGCCCTTCATAGTGCCATCCTATCAAGAATGGGAGCATTTGCGAGGGCATGCAATTGGCTTCACGATGTCCTCTGTTATCCGCTACCTAGCAACGATTGGCAAGGGAAGCTCCAGTTTCTCCGAATAAAATAGCCTCGAGATTATGATGTCGTCGTGGGCCAAAGGCACCAATGCAAATCCCTTGTAACGTATCACGAGAGAGGGGTTAGATCGAGGAGAGCATGCGTACGGCATGCTATTATGTATCTAGTATAGTAGCCATGAAGACCCTTGCAGGATGATAAGTGTATCTAGTGGAGATGCTGGCAAGCCCCCCTTGTCCGATATGGGATTTTCCCCTCTCCGCCTGCCTATCCGATGTGAGCCGGATAATAGACGGGTCTGCTATAGTATCCCATCAACAGACCGACTTACACGGCCCGCTAATGCCAACGCGTAATGCCAATGCCAATGCTAGTGTCAATGCCGTCTGTGATCCTTTGAGAGAATTTCCGTATCTTGCTTGATTCGAAGGAGAGCCAGGCGAATCAGTTGGTCGTCTTTAGTCGGCCGACTTCGCTAGAACGATAGCGAGATACGGATTTCCTCTTACCGCCTTAGCTGAGCGTATACGCAGTACTGGTATGCAGTAGCGTGGTTTCTCATTGTCGTACGTGAGTGCCGACAGCACCCCATACAACATCGTACAGCTTCTGCAGAAGAGATCGAGGTGGTGATGGCCTTGCATCTAGAATTACCAACATTAGGCATACTATACTGGCGAGCGCCTCTAGAATTTTTCCTCGTCTCTGTGTGGTCGAAGGAATATCTGTTGGTCCCTCTTTGCAGGAGTTTGCAGTTGTCTAGAGGGCGCCACTTTTCGCCAACGGTTAAGGCCAGCCATGCTTGATCAGGCTTGTCATTGTGTGAAGTGAGGAAGCCGGCATGGTTACCCCTGTTCACGCTCTCGGGCGCTTAGAGAGCGCTGCCCGGGGTCGCTGGAAACTCATGGCCAATGGGAACTTCAGGAGCCCCGACTATCTTCTGCAAGCTCAGCGTCCCGTCCAACCAGCCCGCTGCTTTTCGGCCAGTTAACGCTGGGCAAGCAGTGGGATCATGCTAGCATTCGTGGGATTTGGGGCTTTTCACACGCATACACATGCGTATAATGCTATTATTAGGGACTAGAGCTACTGTAATAGGTGACTCTTGGGCGGACGTCTCTGTGTGCTCCAACGCTGTTGTGAAGGGCCTGAGTAATAAGTCACATCGTGATAAGTACCAAATTATCACAACGTTTCACTCGTACATATCGGCACCATACCATACATATACCTTCAGCAAGCGCCCGTGCTGTGTTCAAATCTCTCTTCTTTTCGCTTTTGCGACGTCAAACCTATCCCTCGACTACCCATAGCTAGCTTTTCCTTATGGTCTTCGTATATCTCTTATATCCTTTGTTCTAAAAGAAAGTAGGCTCGCCGGCAACGGCACAGATACCAAAAAAAAAAAACCGCAAAAACGCACTTGCTTAATTCCGGGTTTTCCTTTACTAGCTATCCAAAATGGTGAGTTGGTCCGAGGCGTCACTGTTTCTAGAAATCGACCTTCGCATTTAGAGTCATTGCTAACTAATATTGCGGTAGAATACGCAATCGCTTAGACGAAGCGAGCAGCTGCGTAGCGAAATGCTTCAAAAGAGTCGCTTACATGACCCTTTCTTTGGTGTAAAAAGCTTCGAGCAACGGCCGACTTCGGTGGCCACAGAAATTGTAGATACCGACTGGGACGAAGATGATATAATTAGTGAGATAGAAGACGATGATCCGAACTCACCACGAGTAAGCTTAAACTCGGTAAGACAAACACCAACCCCAAGGACACATTTTGCGAGTGCTTAGCAGCTGACGGACATCAGTCGGGCCAACAGAGTGTGACAACACTCTCATCATACGATGAGGTCCAAACGCCCAGGTCGAGCAGGGCTCGCGAGGCGTACCCGTTTGGCATTGACCCTTCGAAACCGGTCGAGGGACCAAGAGGTCCACATCTATTCCGATCCTCAACGGCGTCGTCAAATTCCTTCGAATATCAAATGGCTCTCTCTCTTTCGCCCATAACGCCTAAGACGGCAAGACCGTTCGAGGTTGATTATAGGCTTCCTCTCGCTCACGATCCAATGCCCCGTTCTCGGAGCAGCCCGTTCCAGTTTACGCACGAAGAGCTAGACCCGAGCGAACTGGCGACGTGGACGCCGGAGAAGGTGGCGCAATGGATGCTCAATGCTGGCATTGAGCTGTCGGCCGCAGAGAAGTTTATAGAGAACGATATCAATGGAGCCATCTTAATAACGCTAAAATTTGAGGACCTGAGAGAACTTGATATTCAATCCTTTGGTGTCCGGACAAAAGTATGGGAGAATATTCATATTTTGCGAGACAGTCGGTCAGCTACTCCCAGACCCGAGACTCCAATCCAGGATGAAGAGAGCAGGGAAGTGCGAAAGGAACGAAGAAGGATTGAGAAGGCAGAAAATGGCGAGGCCGACGAGTCTCAAACCGCCAACCGCTCTAAGGGTTTGAAGCGAGGTAACAGCAGGAGGAACCCGTCTCACGAGGACATAATCTCGCCGCTAGAGTCAGTGTCTATTGTCGGCATCGAGCAAATGATGCCAAAGCCGCATCACTGCTCCAAAGGCGAGAACTGCTCGAAGTGGAGAAGGCAACAACGGATGATCGAAGCGTTCAAGAGAGATCACCCATTCGTCAACGTCGAACAGGGCGGCATCATCATGGTCGCTGGAGACCCGGGAAACCCGGAGACCGCCCCGGCAATTAATAGACAACCTTCGACTGAGGCCCTGAGACCAATGTCTGATGCTGTGCCCTCAGTGGTTGCCTCATCAGACGTTCTCGGCCCTGGCCTGCCGCCTCTCCAGTATCTGCAAGAAGCCGCGCTTCGCAATCTTCAGACACGAGATCCTCAGGACAATGTTAGGCAATTCCTGGACTTCCAACATCAACATATCGAACCTGACTCCAGCGAGGTTCCACCAACTCCCCCATTTGAGGTACTACCGACAACCAGGCCGCCTCACGAAGGCCTACGTGCGCTGCCCAAACTCGCCATTCCGGGACAGAAGCAGGCTCAGCGACAATCACAACAGGCCCGGCCGGCGAACCCACCGCAACCTTCTTATCCCCAACGGATGGACAGGACTGAGGCTGTGTCGCCGGATCTGCAGACGCCTACTGCTCCCTACCGATTCGGCACACCCTTCTCGGATATGGACGTACCATTAACAGCCGTTGCGCTGGGACCTGTTGCCCGGGATGCTTCCCAATCCGTACCGCCGGACATGAACTACCGAGCAGGTCCCGCGACCCAGATCTCCAGGTCACAGTCGCGGGCCTCACGGCGCCCGTCCTTCCAGGTCATGGCTCCCGTCTCGGAAGACGCATCCACGCCCGTGATGCGGCGCGCGGCGCCCAAGCCTCTCTCCATCTCGCCTCGGTCGCCTCCCAGGGCGGCAGGGCGTCCCCAGCAGCCGCTCCAGGCGCCGCCGCGCACGCAGTACCCCTGGTCGCCGCAGCAGCGGACGGCGTTCGAGCGGACGCTGCCGTCCATGTCGGACGCGCTGATGAACAGCAACACGATCAAGGACGCCGAGGGCGTGGCGTACCAGGGCCCCGTCAAGAAGCGCAAGACCAAGATGCTGCGGCACGAGTGGCACGACCAGTACGCGACGCTCAAGGGGACGCGGCTGGCGCTGCACAAGGACGCCGCGTCGCGCGACCGCACCCTCGAGTACATCGACGTCGACGACTACGCCATCGCCTGCTCCTCGCTCTCCTCCGGCTCCAAGCTCAACGCCGCCTTCAAGGCCATGAGCATCTCGCGCGCCAAGGACCGCGCGGCCGCCGACGACTCCGTCGCCGCCTTCAGCTTCCAGCTCATCCCCCAGGACGTCCGCGGCGGCGCCATCGGCGCCCGCCTCCGCAAGCGCGAGTCCCACAATATCGGCTCCGGACCCCTCACCGGCGGCCTCGAGGGCAGCTTCAACGGCACCGGCAAGACCCACCATTTCGCCGTCAAGAGCCGCGACGAGCGCATCGACTGGATGCGCGAGCTCATGCTCGCCAAGGCGCTGAAGCAGAAGGGCGAGGGGTTCGAGGTCAGTGTCAACGGCAACATGATCTAGACTGTTATTTTATTTTGTTTTGTTTTTCTTTCTCCCTTCCCGCCCGGTTATGTGCGGGCAGGCGGGTTCGAACCGCGTTTTACGAGGTTTTATTATTCTTCTTCGTTTTACTTGGTTGTTATTACTTCTACCACAACTATATACCTACACGACGTTAATGTCTTGTATGTTGTTTTGCTTCCCGTCTCTTGGTGTTCTGCGGACGCTGGTGGTGGTGATGGTGACGAGTATGATGATGATGGGCGTGGGGAGAAAAGGGGTTTGGTGTTACAAATTTGATATCCCCTGTTTCGAGCTAGCGTTCTGCTTTTCTTGGTGATAGTATGTATGCCTTTTGTCGCTTTAATTAGCAAAGCTACTATTTGCTAGGGCGGCCTGGATGATTCGGTTGACGGCAATGGACCGTGAGAAATACCAGCCACACTCCTTATTCTATTTGGGTCTAAGTAGCTAGTTAGTCTGAAGCGTTAAAGAAATTAGAAAAGTGGCTGATTATCTACATACCTCTGCTAATTCAGATGTGCTATTAACTTGACAAAATGAAGACATTTTGCTGCCACAGTGTGCTAACTAATGCTTGAGTTCGTTGTTGAGGCAATCCTCTGCGTTGAGTTAGATGTGGGAAGTATGCTTATTTCGTACAAGCATGTTACATGTGAATATATGACACAACTGGCCCTCTCTATGTACAACAAGAGGTATTTGAGTATCTTACACCAAGCTCACTGTTCTATGGATAGCCTACGTTTCGAACGATTTACGTTGAAGGTTTGCCCGCCCCTCGACCTTGTCCCAGTCAATGCAGTGCCACCATCTCTCGACATACAATCGCTTGCCTCCTGTATCAATTGTTCCAACGCCGTAGTCGGGAAGCCACACATGCTCCCAAGTGTTCAGACACAATAGGGGGATAACATCTACACCGCCCGGGCCGGCCTGGTTTTGTGACATGAACTTTGTACCGGTATCAGCGCCGGCGCCAACCTGCCCACGCTCTAGAAAGCCTCTGACGGTTTCTGGCGAGCCCATGCCCTGGGTGTTCATGTCGACACCTTGACGTCGCCAATGTCCCGTCGTGTAGGGGGTACCGGCCAGGTAGGTGGTCAGGATCCGCATTTCGGTAGTTTTCGCGTTCTTGACAAGCCAAACGAAGCCCGGCCCAAACATGCCTATGGCGGTCAGGAGGATTTCACGACGGAGTGTCTCGATCGAGCTGAAGTTCTTCACAAGTTCCTGCTTCAACCTGGGAGGGATTCTGTCTTCCTCGTCCTCCGGCTCCGTTTTCGCTTTGTCTTTATTTTCACCCAATGCCCTCAAGTTTACGAGGCTATCGAAAAAGAGGGCGTTGTTATGCGCCATAGAAGCATAATTGAAGACGGCTGCATATAAAGGCTCGCGTGCGGTCGCCTTGAGGATCGCCAAAGTGTCCTGATGCTCGAAGTCGGTGCCTGGACTTATAATTAGAAAACGACCTCTGGATGCTTCGTACCTCATTTGCCTGTAGCCAACCTAACACCTAGCGACGGCAGCAATGATTGCAGTATGGACTCAAATCAAGTATGTGTATCCGACGTACCGACAATCAAAACATTGAGCTTCTCTACGGTGAAATTCATGTACTGTGTCCATGCAATATCAAAGCCGCGGGGACGTAATAATCCAGGAACACCTTCTTCTGGTGTGAATTGTTTTAGATCCGGAACGGTATGTAATGAGCGCTGCGATAATGTTGGCCGCCGCGGCAGGCTCACTCGCGGTATCCGTAATCTGGGTCGCACCATCGTGTTGTGGTATGAGATGTCGCGAACTCGAAAGGTCAAAGTAAGTTCTCTACCTACTTCACTTTTTTCTTGTATGTTAACTGCCCAGGTGTGTAGGCGCAAATTGAAAGACGCATTAGCGCTGATTGGCTACCTAGGTACAGACATTTTCGGCGGGAACATTGAATTGCCGGACGGTATCCACTTCACTGTCAGCTTGGACAAGAGCACCTAGGGCCGGGCAGTCAAGCTGTCAGTCCAGGTGTCAGACAGCCATGGCAATGTACTTAAGTACTCTAAGTACACGTACATTGCCTACAACACCAACTTCGCATTGTAAGTCTCGAAGCGAATAATGCGTACACAACGAGTTGTGTTATTTCATAAGTTTTGTATACTCTAAAAACTTTGCCGTCTTCGAGATTCAATAGCCATCTTCAAAAGAGTCAGCGGCCTCTAGGTATCGTTGGTAGGAGTCATAGTCAAGGTTCCGTGTCTCTAGAAGTACTACTTAGTACTGTGCACGTAAAGAAGTCGAGATAGTCTCTTTTCCGTTACTGCAAGTCTGACTTACACTAAGTAGATATCAGTCTTCATAACCATGATATGCCTGCCCTTAAATCCGAACATGAAGGGATGAGAAAAGAACTGCAACATAGACAATGGAGTTAAGCAACTTCAACTCCGTCTCCCCTAGTGTAACTGGAGGAAGGGCTCTACAACTAGTTCATATGTATATAAGGGCCTGATGCATTCCCTAGAGGGAACAGAATATAATGAAGAATCAATCCCGCCATAGTCCGCACAGCAGTGGTTAGACCGCCCATCACCAACCAAGATGGCAACCCCAGCGGACCACTCACTCCCGGAGACTTACACCGGTCTCCTCCTTCACTCCGCATCCGAGCCCCCCACCCTCGCAGCGCTGCCAACGCCGGTTGCCACCGCCGGAACCGTGATCGTCAGGCCGCTGTACGCCATCATCGTCCAGTACGCCAATGAAATCTTCGCCAACGGAAACCCGAGGGGCTATAAATACCCCCTGCCCCTCGTGCCTGGCGGCACGTGTATCGCCCGCATCGCCGCCGCACCGCCCGAGGCCACGTGTCTGAGGCCCGGGCAGCTCGTCTTCGTCGAGATGACGCTGCGCGCCCGCGACGACCCCAACATCAAGGTCCTGCGGGGCTACCACGAGGGCGCCGGCGAGGGCAGCAGGAGGCTGATGGCGAGGGATATGCGGAACGGGGTGTGGGCCACGCTGGCAACGGCGCCGATGGAGGGCGTGCATGTCCTCGACGAGGATGTCCTGGTTGGGCGCCTGGGGTATAGGCTCGAGGAGCTCGGGACGTTGAGCCAGCTCATCGTGCCGTACGGCGGCCTTTCAGACGTCGACTTGAAGGCCGGCGAGACTGTCCTGATTTCCCCGGCTACGGGGTCCTTCGGCAGTGCCGCGGTCCGTGTCGCGCTCGCGATGGGTGCCCGGGTCATCGCTATGGGAAGGAACGAATCGGCGCTCGCGGACCTGACGAAGCTCGCAGAGCCCGGGAAGGTGGAGACTGTAAGGATCAGCGGCGTTGTGGAAGAAGACATCGACGCCCTGGCGAAGTTTGGATCGGTAGATATGTTCTTTGACATATCTCCTCCCAAAGCGGGCAAAAGCTCGCATATCAGAGCGGGAATCATGTCCTTGAAGCCAGGGGGACGCATGAGTATGATGGGAGGAATTCGGGGTGATATCGAACTGCCTTATTGGTGGATCACGCATAATGGCATCACGGTCAAAGGGACGTTCATGAACACGATTCAGCAGGCGAAGGACTTGATCAAGACCGTCGAGCGAGGCGTGCTGAAGATTGGCTCCAGGGCAGGTATGATAGTCGCCGGGAAATTCAGACTCGAGGATTGGGAGACAGCACTTAACGTCGCTGCGGCTGAAGGCGGTCCAGGGAAAAGTGTATATTTCATTCCGAACGGGGAGTAATGCCTACGCTTGCAGCACGTGGGAAGTCTGCATCTATATGCCAGTGCACCTGATGGCCTCCAAACTGTCCCGCAGACACCAGACACCTTCTTGGGAGGCGGGATGCCCACTTTCTCGGAAACCTTTCTGTTCGTCTTAGGAACTGAAAATACGCATAGGACCTAGCTTGAATCCGCCTAGCCGCCGAGGAACGAGTTCAGTTCTTATTATACGCCCTCCTAACAAATATTTTGAAATGAAAGTCACTGAAGCTTTCTTCTGAGTGAGTGAGCTCTATCAGGACTGGTCATACATATAATTACAACGGTCATCACAATGCTAGAGGGGCCTCTGAGTTGTTGTGGACATAGCAACAATCGCAAATTAGACTCGAGTTCCAGAGCACTCCTCAATAATCGTAAAGTAAGACAAAGGGGCTCAGTCGATAGAATCTATGAGGAATTCTAGACCAACATGCGTAAGGACTATACGCCTAGACTCCTTAGTAGGCCTAATGTGTATGTAGGTAATTGGGATTCCCCTGGCAACTTACAGGACAGATGTGGCTAACAGCTTAACAATATAAATGAAACGTCTCTCAGCTTTGGCAGGGAGGAAATAGAAGAGTATCGTGCCCATAAACTTTCACAATGATTAGTTCTTATAGCGTTTGTGGTTGGAATTCCTACAAGCATAAGGAAGCATGAACATAACTGATGAGATGAGTACTACTCGGGACCTACGTACGGCTTGTAGTATTTACCTAGCTTGGAATCAGGCTAGGTATTCAGGAGCTGAATGCGAAAATGAAGGGACAGGCAAACCGACCCTGTAAACACATGGGGCTACAGTATACTTAACAATTTTATTTGCACACACTCCTACGAAGGTCTGCGTTCTTTAGTTGACAAGATCTCTGGTATACAGGAATAAATTTGAGGTAATTTCGTAGCTAATTTGTGTTCTCCAGTGGTATCGAACATCTGTGAGGGCTTGTATATATTCTTGAGTAGTATTGGTGGTAGGGTCGGTGGACGTGGGCTAAGTATGTAGTCCGGCTGAAACTCAAGGAGGCGTGGGTTGGAATATACTGGCAATTACACATGATGCCTACTGAATGTTGAAGGAAATGATCCTACTTTATAATTATCACGAGTTGATAGCTTATGATCATGTACTTTGTCCAGTTTCATGTGAGTTTATTCAGACCTACAAACCCGCTACAATACCGCTGTACACCTGCAGTTTACCGCTTATTCATGATAACGCCGTATCATGCAGGTAATGATGCAACTAGACCAAGTTTGGCTGCCGGAATGCCCCAACAACTTTCCCACGTAGTAGTAGTACCCGCCAAACCGTGATTCCCAACGCCGTTTAAACAAATCAATATTCTGGCTTCAGCCCGTCGATTTCAAATTTCCATGAGTCCCAACGTGTCCAGTTCTGTCTTCACGATCCGATCAAATTCTTCGCGATCGATGCCCGATGCCCTGGACAGTAGAAACAGGCTCTTGATAGTCCGAGAAACATGTTGCTTCACGCCGAAATCATTTTGCTCCTGTTTTGCGGCCGCGGCCTCGAGCTTCTCGACGGATACGCTGGACCCGGTGCTGGATGCTGGTCTTGGGTAAGGATGAGCAAGGAGTGAATCATCGCGGCTCCTTGACTGAGTTGAGGAGGATGGCGGATCGGCTAACGTCCAGGTGCCCTGGGTTTCGTTGTTGAGTTCTACCTCTCCGTCGTCGTTGCCATCTGCTGCGGAATCCGCTGGTCTAGCTAAGCCCAGAGGCGGAGCTACATCCAAAATGGCCTCTTCATCGGGGTCATGGTTATCCATTGCAGGCTGAACCTCGTCATATTGAGCATAGTAATCGTCTTCCGTGACGGCCGAAGCCTGCAAGGAATGCGGAGCTGGTGACCTTTTGGTGGCCGGTGTCCTTGCGGCAGGCGTCCTGGAGGGTGTCGCGTCGTACCTCGCCCAGTAATCATCATCGTCATCGTCATCATCCTCGACGGCAAGATGACCTCCACTCTTCGCGG
Source organism: Xylariaceae sp. FL0662B (assembly GCA_022376535.1). Classification (NCBI taxonomy): domain Eukaryota; kingdom Fungi; phylum Ascomycota; class Sordariomycetes; order Xylariales; family Xylariaceae; species Xylariaceae sp. FL0662B. The sequence continues at coordinate 154,188 of JAJJKD010000005.1, forward strand.
AAGCATCGCTCGGTACACCTAAGGTCTTCGCCGATTTCGATTCATTAAACTGCCTATCGGCCTCGATTATGCTCGAGACTCCCCCGAACGACGAAAACGGCGAAGGCTTTTCGGCGACATTGACTTCGCCTACTTTCCAACCATCTCCACCTACGGGATCACCGGTACAATAGACCAAGCGAAAGGCCAGCCCGATGCCCTTCAACACAGCGAGCGCCTGAAGAGTCTCCTCATCCACACGCCGATACCGAGTTTCCACGTCGTAGTCCCAATCGACCTCAATTTCGCCAGATACAGGGTGAGGCTCCAGCTGGTCACTCTGGGCGAGCTCCGTCAACCGAGGCACTTTTGCGGGATCATAACATAACAATCGAATCCAAGGCTCTGAGCTGGCTGAATATAAAAGCTGGACGCGTTGCCTGAGTATGGGCGAGAGAAGAGGTAGGGTAGCCTCGGCCGGTTGTGCTGACGCTGCGGCAGCCGGTAGTGAAAGTAAAAGAGGTCCTACGACCTGCTGGATGTCTGGTTGTCTGATATTTGAAGTCATCATCGTGACTTCTCAAGAGGCCTGATTTACTCGCCGTGCTGGGTGTTTTCTTTCTTTCTGTTCTTTTTGGGTTGAAGGTCCGTAATTAGATTTATGAACTTGCAGTAAAATCACATGCAAATGGCTATGTAGGTGGCGGTCTCGGTGTTTCAGCGTTGGTGGCGTTGGACCAAAATAAATAATAAACTAGACAAGATGTAAAGGCAGAGTATCATAAAGGTGGCCGAAATCGTAGCTATAAGAGACACCGAGGGGTGGACCTGGGCAGGTGACAAGAGGCTATCGTGACCGGGTGACAGGAGCAATTAGAGATCCTTCAGTGAGGGCAGTGCTGAGTGCTTGGGGTAAGTGATGCCATGCGGGTTAGTCTCTGATTAGTCTCTGCCCAGGTGGTTTAGTGGCCTGCTACTGCGCCCCACCCTGGGGTGTTTCGGGCGGGCGGAAGCTTGTCCAATGCTTGATCCCCAAACCTACAGTACACATACAGGTGGGGAGCCTGCAGCACCCAATGGCTTCTACATCCTCCGTATGCATACGTAGGCTATGATTGAAGAAACGGCCTTTCGACATCAGCCGTGTGCTACTTCACGCGGCATTTCTTATTTCATGAAATAGAGTTGAGAATTTATTAGAATGTGGATGACGAGGAATACTTGTGTGTCCGAGCTACTGTACGTGTACGTGTACTTATTTGAAGTACACTATGTTTGAGGTACCCACCTAGTGATCATCACTTCAAGAGCCTCAAACTCTCGACACAGGTACAAGGTAGTACGTATATTTAGTAGGTACATATCAATGCTAAACCGAGAATCTTGGAAGGCCAGAAGGGCTAGACTACCTGATTCCCTGACAACTTCAAGTTCGTATATGTACTACCTAACGAGGTCATATGTACATATGTCGGGTATATAGAGAGACCCACCCTACTGCCAATTGGCAACTGGACACCTGCCATCCTGGGCTGCCTGGCTTTTGTAACGTGCCTACCTATCGTTGACGACTCCACCACCCACATGGGACTGTCAGTCTGTTCCAGCCCGTAAGGTTCAATGTTCCCCAAACTTCAAACAGAGGGCATACGTCACTGCCCATTTTCTTCGGACGTCGGCCCTTGGCTGCTTGGTTGACGTTGTGCATATTGAGGTACACAGCTTGAGGCTTGAGGCTTGATCGGCCTTAGAAGTCAATCCGACGCAAGCCGCCATCGTCATATTCGAGGTCAAGTCCGGCCAGGTCTGGGCATCTGGGCATCCTAGCAGATATCGGGGATACTTATTTGCGAGACTAAGCCGTAGGAGGTCATCGAGTCGTATCATCTTCACAGGCCGATTCCAATAGCACCAACTTAAGGATCCTTGCTTTTCCAGACAGCTACCAAGACGCTTAACCCCCCGTCACTACCACCCCAAGCTGTTCGAGAACGGAGCGGATTGGATCTTGACTAGCGACAGAGGAACCCGCACGTGCGTTAGACTATACTACGTAGACAGTTATCTCACAGAACCCCCTAGTTCGGCTGGGGCCGTTGCGGATGTATGTCGACGACTGGCCAGCGCCTTCAAGATGAGGTACGAGATGCTAATTCTCAAGTGGTACGTTGTACGCAAAGAGGCTGATTTGATATCTCTTAAAGGGCACTCGACTTCAAGTCGTCACCGCCGGCGCGATATCCGGTCTGATATCCCGCTTCGTTGTCGCGCCCCTCGACGTTGTCAAGATCCGCCTGCAGCTGCAGTCACACTCCCTCTCAAACCCTTTTACGGTCCTTGATCTCCGAGGCTCGCCTATTTACAAAGGCACGATCCGAACGCTGCGCCACATCGTCCGCCATGAGGGCATCCCCGGTCTATGGAAGGGCAACATCCCCGCCGAGTTGATGTACGTCTCGTACGCAGCCATCCAATTCACCACGTACCGGTCGACGACGCTGCTCCTCCACCGCGCTTTCGGCAAGGACACGCTCCCGCACTCGGCCGAGTCGCTCGTCTGCGGTGCGTCGGCCGGCGCTGCAGCCACCGCGGCTACGTACCCGCTGGACCTGCTGCGCACGCGCTTCGCGGCCCAGGGGAACGACCGCGTGTATGCCTCGCTGCGGCGCGCCGTGCGGGAAATCAAACGCGACGAGGGCTTCCGGGGCTTCTTCCGCGGCGTGGAGCCGGCCCTCGCCCAGATCGTCCCGTTCATGGGCCTCTTCTTCGTCATATACGAGAGCGCGCGCCTGCCGCTAAGTCGGATGAAGTTCCCGTGGGGCACCGAGGACGCGACGGCCGGCGTCATCGCTAGTGTCGTGGCGAAGACGGGCGTCTTCCCGCTGGACCTCGTGCGCAAGCGGATACAGGTTCAGGGCCCGACGCGGGGCCGATACGTGCATAAGAATATCCCGGAGTACGCGGGAACGGTGAGCACCATCCGACGGATACTAGCAGTGGAGGGCATAAGAGGTCTTTATCGAGGGTTGACGGTTAGCTTGATCAAAGCGGCTCCGGCTAGTGCGGTTACTATGTGGACTTACGAGAGGGCCTTGAACTTCCTTATTAGTCATGGGAAGCAGGACATTACTGATGGCGAGTGATACGATAATGTTTAGAGGTTGCATAGAGATTGGCGGACTTCATCACAGCATGGTTATATACCTCATAAACGTTACTAGATAGAACGTAAATAAAGTTAGATTGGCTCCGGCAAGATCAAAATCCTTTTTCCTTCTTCCTTCCCCATCAGACCGCTTGAAATTACTCTTAGTGATATTGTTTTATTAATTCTCTGCAAGACGTTTGCCTGGCGGAATTCATTTGTTGGCATAAACTATACTGAGTTACCGTATGTAAAGTTATATCTAGAAATTGTGCTCTTAATCCTAGGGTGATAGGCAATCAGAGGTTTGTTACAACAGGACAAAAGAGAATTCCGTTTATGCAGCTATAGTACATATATGAGGCTTCTTACAGAACCCTCCTTCCCGCCCCTTTTTAATTTATTTATTTACCCTTCTTGACCCAGCTCTTGACGATGTCGCGGGTATCGTGGACCTTCTCCTCGACATAGTTCCTGGAGGCCTCGACATGCACCTTGGTGAAGTGCCAACCCCGCTGAATGCCGTCGCGCGTTTGGAGGTGCGCGCCCGCGACGGCGGGGAACCGCTGCTCGTACGTCCACAGCAAGGCCGAGACGTTGGTCATGGTGACGGGGACGAAGAGCCAGGCGGCGCCGACGCCGAGCGCCAGGGGCACCGAGGCCCGCAGCAGCACGCCCCGGTTCCGCGCCACGATGCTGCCCGCCATCGATGCCACCAGAACGTACACCAGGCCCGGCATCAGCTTCTCGCCCGTCTCGCGCGCCGGCGCCAGCGACGCGATCGTCGACGTGAACGACCGCTCCAGGGCGAACGCCGAGTCCACCGTCGAGTTCACCGCGTCCTCCGTCGCCGCCGCGTACCGGTACAGAAACATCCGGGCCTTCCCTATCTGCAGGGCGAGCCGGTCCGTCGGCGTGGGCCGGCGAGGTTTTCGCTTCGACGTCGGTATGGTGTCCGAGGTTGGGGATGGGGTCGGGGTGCCGGCGTCTGGAAGGGGTGCCTCGTAGTCGTCGTAGATGGGTTTCTTAGAAGGCTGGTGCATGCACGTCGTCAGTAAATTGCGGTTGCGTCGCAGGTGGGCTGGGGAGAGGGGCGTACATGGTCTGGTGATAGTGATGGCGATGGTGGTGATGGTGCTTCGGCCAGAGCTATCGAGGGATATAAGGCTCCTCCGGCCAGAGTCGCAGCCATGAAAGGCGCGGCGACACGCTGTTAGTGTATCAGCATCTTACTAGCCCAATTGGCTATTTCAGAGATCAACTTACCCGTCGGAGCAGCACTCTCGCAGCCATTTTTGCCCACTATTAACGTCGGTGGTGGTCTGAATTGAAAGCTTGAAGTTTCAATCTACCTATCTGCCTATCAATTCAAGCGACGATGTACGTACCCAATCCCCGGTTTTTTGCGGTGGTAGCCGGACCATCGGCGAAATTTCTTTTGTAATACCCGACATATGACATACTCCGTATGTCGGCAGTAAGTTATGTACATAGTCTCGCATTAACTTCGGTAAGCTACGGTAAGTAAATACATGTATTAGCAGATATGTATGGAAGATAGTCCAAATCGGCCATCGGCGCTTTAGTAGTATTTGACTTCGTCTCTGTACAACTTATCTAGGTTATACTCCTCTTTTAACTTTCTTTATGTAAATACTCAGCAAGTACATAAGCTGGAGAGAGCGCGTTGCATAGCATCTTGGCGCGAGCCTCTAATAATGTGTGTTTCATTATGATCAAAACTATTAGGTCAGGTCTATGGACCTGCTCAAGATGTATTAGACAGGCATCTCGAATTCGACCAGAACAGAGGCGTTGGCTCTCTACCGCTCCCGGCGTCGCTCAGCTCGACGGGCTACATACGCCTGTTGATCATTCGCCTGCCGATTTGAAGCACGATGATTCCCTGCTGCGGCAGATCTTCGACTCGCCCCCGACCTTCCAACATTTCACAAGACCTTTCTTCGAACGGCGCGAGAATGTTGGCTTGTTCCGAAACAAGTACTTAACCTCACCGCAAGGCTTTCTCGCCTTTGCCGAGGTTACGGTCAGGAGGGCGCAGAAGCTGGTTGATAAAGTGCTCAGTGCCTCGACACTGGAAGACTACAAGGCTTTGGTTCGAGACCTAGACAGACTGAGCGATCTGCTTTGTCGAGTGTTAGATGTCTCTGATTTCGTACGGGTAACTCATCCAGACGAGAAAATACAAGCGGCTGCGTCCCAGGCGTGGGCGTTTGTCTACCAGTATATGAACCAACTGAACACTACTACCGGTTTAAAAGAGCAGCTTGGGAAAGCTCTCGCCAGCCCAGAAGTCATGGCTAGCTGGAATGAGGAGCAGCAGACGGTTGCGAAGTTGCTGCAGCAGGATTTTCTGAAGTCGGCGATACACCTCCCGAAATCGTCGCGGGATCAGTTTGTGGACTTGTCGCAGAGGATTAGTGAACTGGGATCCCTCTTTATCGAAGGTATGCAGCCCGAACAGGAATTCATCGAACTTCCCAGCAGCAAGTTCCACGGTATGGACCCCCGGTTAGCACAGAAGTATACTCGCCGAGGTATACTTCGTCTGCCAACAATGTCACCTGAAGCGACATTGGCTTTGAGAACCGTTCATGACGAAGATACAAGAAAAGCAATCTATTATGCGACTAGGACTGCGTCTGCCAGATCAATCCAAGCCTTAGAAGCAATACTGAAATCGCGCGCTGCGCTGGCTAAGTTAGCAGGCTTTGAGAGTTATGGTCACATGGCCCTCCACGATAAAATGATGGCGAAAACGCCCGAGTCCGTTCGCCAATTCCTCCTGGCTTTGGTAAACCAGAATTCATCTGTCGTTGCACAGGAAATTTCGGACCTCCTTCGAGAGATGGGCAGCAGGCTGGATCGGGCCAAACTTCGTAAGCTCCAACCATGGGACAAGGACTATTACATGGAACGTATACGCTTAGGCTTGAGATCGCGACAGCGCAATGATGATTTCTTATCAGCATATTTCTCGCTTGGGACCGTCATGCAGGGGTTGTCAAGGCTTTTCACTCGTCTATACGGGATTAGATTGGTACCCAGAGACACCTTGCCGGGAGAGACATGGCACCCGGACGTTAGACGATTAGATGTCGTGTCTGATACCGATGGGCATGTAGCGGTCCTTTATTGTGATCTTTTCTACCGATATGACAAGTCTCCAAACCCGGCCCATTTCACTGTACGTTGCTCTAGAGAAATTTCATCGGATGAGATTCAAGAAGCAGCGGAACAAAACGCAGAGGGTTTCGAAGGATTACCTCAATTTGAATCACATATTGACGCAGCAAACGACGGAATGCACGTCTCCCAGCATGCCGGCTTGGTCAAACAGCTGCCGACGATTGCGCTAGTCTGCGACTTTCAACAACAAGAGCGAGGGCGCAGTGAGCCCGCGCTCCTGGATTATTACCAGATGGAGACGCTTTTCCACGAGATGGGACATGCGATCCACTCGGTTCTGGCTCGGACCTCCTTCCAGAACGTTGCTGGAACAAGATGCGCAACCGACTTCGCAGAGCTTCCATCGACTTTGATGGAACATTTCTGCGCAGATCCCTCTGTCCTTGCCTTATTCGCACGTCACTATGCGACCGATGAGCCACTGCCATATCAAACGGTTGCAGAGAAACTTCGCCTCTTCCAAAGGTTCGAGGGATCGGACCGGGAAAACCAGATCATACTCGCTATGTTAGACCAAGAGTATCACTCATCGCTCCCCAATGAAGACAACTTTGACTCGACGGAGATCTACCTGGATCTTCAGACGAGATTCGGCAGACTTCCACCAGATGCACAGGGCACTAGATGGCAAGGTTTCTTTGGGCACCTATTTGGATATGGAAGCACATATTACAGCTATCTTTTCGACCAAGTTCTCTCGGAGCGTGTATGGAGAATCGTGTTCGCCGCAGGTCAGAACGGGGCTGCTCTTGAGAGAGACAATGGTGAGAGGCTGAAAGAGTCTCTACTCAAGTGGGGAGGCAGTCGAGACCCCTGGAGATGCCTCGCGGACGCACTGCGGGACGAGCGGTTGGTGGACGGTGACGACAATGCCATGAGACTTGTAGGGACCTGGGGAACCAAAGAAAGATAATGCTGTCAGCTAATGATAATGAACCAAACTATAATTCAGTTTAGCGGTTTATATTATTATTGGAGATAGACTATCAGCTACTCAGCAACCCTAGATGAACGTATATCAAGGAATCAATATCCCTACATACTATCTTATCATACTATGGCAATTCTCAAATGAGAAGGTTTGCATAAAGTCACAACACCACGGCCTAATCCAGAGCTGCAGCATAGCAGAGTATCTGTGCCCGGCCGTTGGACGATATATCGATCAACAGCAGGGGCGAGCTAAAGTTGTAACCATGAATGTAAGGGCAAGCCACGCGGGTGTTAATTTTATAACATTAATAGGTGCAATTTTAGCCGTGGACTATACCCATGAATCTCGTCGGTGCTTCCATTAGGACCTTATCTCCAGGCTAAGCAGGGACGAATTTGGTCCATTTTTTGGTCCAAGGGAAGAATACTATTCCATAATATCCTACATGCTCAAGCAATACAAGAAATCCAGCGCAGACTATTGTAGAGCTACTACGATAGTTTTCATTAAATTAAGGATACTACCTACGCTTGGAATGGGAATGGACACAGCGCGAGCTTCAGCTTCATGATACCTGCGTAAATACCTTATCATAGCAAACGTCCCAGGATGCAGACTATCGAAAAAGAAGCTATCGTATCGCTCACTTCCATCCAACATCGACCCAGCGACGCTAATGAGGCGTGCGAATGCGACGCTGGCGCTGTATGCGACCATCCCAATGGCTACCTGAGTGGCCTCTCTAGTAAGGCCTCAGTCTAGGCCTCTCTGGCTTGCAGAAGCCACTGATGCAGCCGTCGAATCAGCGTTACCCGACGCATCTGGTGCGTTTTTAGTGATGCCCAGCTACTCTACTATAACAGCATCATAAGCCAGGAACGCCTCAATGACTTTCTTACTTATTATCTGAGATCATTTGCGTGTGCAATGGGCCAGCACAAGGCGCCACTGGCTGTTATCTCGTATCTCGAGCTGAAAAGCGTATGCTCGGGGTCATAGCGATGCCTGACTGCAAAAAGTAAGCAGGGCGTAATTTCTTCAGTCCTGCCTCGTGAGTAGATAGAGCTAGGTTCTGCCACGGTCTGGCGCAAGGGATTTGAAACTTATTTCCTCGCCATGCAAACGCCCACTGCTTGCGATCTAAGCAAACTTCGTTCATGTTGGGGGCCGTCCGTGTCTAGTCTGATCTGCAAACTATTCAGGAACCAATCGATTTGCAGTGTCGACTGGGGTATATATGAGAGGAAGAGTCGAGGGCGCCGTTGAAGTCGCTTTGAGAAAGCGCGCCAAAGTCCTCGTCACGTTTTGCAAAGGACCGCAACGATCTCAAAGACGCCATCGCCCAGTTTTCACTGGCTGTCTGTTCTTTGTCTTCGAGGGAGAAAGACCACCTGCTTACCTATCGCGCCGGCCCATTCGTGATTCATACAGATACATACTTGAATACCTACACACATACACGATAACACTTAGAGACAGACAGAGGCAGACAGACAGACAAGTATCCCATGGCGCCGCGAACCCTCCCCTCATCAGGCCTCCCCAACCTCCTCCTCCTCTTCGTCTTCCTCATCGCCATCTTCCCGCACCGCCTACAAGCCCAAGACACCAGCAACTCCACCACGTCCACCTTGCCCTCGCCCTCCCCATCCCCAACCTGGCCCTCCACCCCAACCCTCTCCACGATCCCAACCGTCACGAGCGGCCCACACGCCTACACCTACGCGGGATGCTTCAACGAGACGACCTTAGTAGCGAACACGAGCGGCGCGCGCGCGCTGTCCGGGGGCATCGAGATGACGGCGCCGGGCACGTTGACGGTAGCGGCGTGCGTCGACTTCTGCGCGCGCAACACCAGCACCGCGTACGCGCTCGCCGGCCTCGAGTACTCACGCGAGTGCTACTGCGCCCGCGCCCTTAGTAGTCTGAGCGCCCGCCTCCCCGACGCCGCCTGCGATACCCCCTGCGACGGCGATAATGCCACGGCTTGTGGCGGCGCGTTGAGGCTCAGCGTGTATAACCTTACTGCCGACTCTGGGCAGGGGAGTGTTGCCGTCGGGAGGTTACGTGGTGGTGGTGGTGGTGTGCTGGGGGCCTTGGGCGTGGTCGGGGTGGTTTGGGGGGCGGGTTGGGCCTTGGGGTGTTTGTGAATGAGATGAGAGGGTAGGTAGTCGGCGCGGGTGGGCTTTGTGTTAAGGACTGTGCCGTGTAAGATTAGGTTTGGGACGTTCGCTTCCATGTCTATCAGTTGTTAACAATTTATGGCTAGTGGGGATACCTCGGTTGGATCTATAAATGTCCTAAACCGTGGGTCAAGTCTCGGGGGAGCTGTAGACACGGCGTTGGCTCCGTAGGTGTGCCCTTGGGGATTCATTAGATCGTATTTAGAGGCGTCTCGTATCGTCATATCGAGGTTAGCATAAGGCCAACACTTCATGTACCCATGTCACATAACCAAAGGGCCTAGTCCCCTCGACTGTACCGCCTTTTGAACTTCCTGCTTGATATCCCGCACAGCGCCTTGCCAGGCCTGTTTACCACGGGATTCGGACTCATCCTCATCAACCAAGTAGTCCAACCACCTAATCAACTTCACAACTTTGTCCATATCCTTCTCTTCCAAGACGACTCTGACGAGGTACTTTTCCAACATCTCCACATCTCCTTGATGAGGGCCTTCGTCTCGAGTATCACGTTGCCAAACGTTCAACATGTCTCTTATCTCGGACAGGCTTGTCAGTCCAGCGGTAGTAAACTTTATCTTGGCGGGCCGAGGCGGAAATTGTAGCTTCGTTTGTCCTCCTGGAAGAGCCTCTTCGGCATCTACATCTTGGTTTCTCTTATAGTTAATCTTGAGATCCAAGCCAGAACGCTGGGCTTTCCTTCGTCGATGATCTGCAATCACTTCTTTCCGCATCTGCTCGGGCAACTCGGCGAGAAAGTCTGGGTCGAGTTCTTCCATCCCACTCGGCCCAGCATCTTCCCCTTGTTTGAAGGACAGGAAGTTCGTCTGGATCACTTTCGCGTTTGCATCTGCTTGTCTTTCACGAGCTCGGGAAAATAAATTAGGACCGCGGCGCTTGGTTGGGGTCGTCTTTTTGGTTTGCTGAATTAAGCGGTCCTTTCGCGGCGATTGAGGGAGTACGCTCTGTCTCCCCCGGGGGTTGTATGACTCTAACACCTCTGCCTTCATATCGTCCGGCAATGCATTAAACACCTCAGGGTCGATGCCGGGCGGAATCGAAACACCGGTTGCTGGGCTTTGAGCTCTTGAGTCCGCTGCTGGTGAATTATCCCGGGACTCGGAGGAAGCTCTGCCTTGGCCCATAAGTCTACTTCGAATATCTGGGGGCAGTTCTGCTATCACTGCAGGATCGGGGTTTGATGGCATGATGAATTGAGTGCCTCCAATATTGAGTGGAGTGTTTGCTTTTGTATCTGTCTCGCTTGCTCGAGCTATTGTAAATGCCGGATGAGAATTGCTTGACTTCCGTTTTCGAGGAGTTAATGGGCTCTCAGTAATTGGGTCCTGCGGCTCACTTGGCCGTCGTCTCGAATTCGCAACTTCTTCCAAGTTACTGCCATCTTGTATTGATTCTAGAGCCGGCTTTTTGGCTGATCCAGGGGTCCGGAATGCGCCAAAGCTCAGTTTCTTCTGGCTTCCATCAGGACCTGGTAATGAAGTCTTGATCGATTCGAGCTTTGTGAGCTGTACACCTAGGCCACGAAGGTCACCGGGACTGAACTTGTAAGAACGTAGTATTGAGACCGCCTCTTTGCCCAACACCTGGTAGTTGTGAGTGGCGACGCCAAACATTACACTCTTATTGAATGTGTCACATTTACCGTGACCGAGATGTTTCGGAGGATCAAGTGGTGCATCCATAGCTCGTCGCATGATTTTCATAGTGAGTTGCTTGCCCTTGACTTGCTCATTGAGTAGACGCCTCTCTAATTCTTTGCATAAATTGTATACGAACTCCTCGGCCTCTTCTTGGCTAATAAACCGAATGCCCCAGTTGACTTCAGCTGAGACTGACTTTCGTATCGGTTGATCGCCGACTTCCGTCCGATCAATACCACGGGAATACTCCCAGAGCTTTTCTCCTGTTTTAGGCCCAAGCGTGTTGATCAGACGTTCCTTGGAGGTTTGCCTAACATCGTTGACATATTTTATCCCGATCTCCTCCAGCTTGCCAGCAATGCTGTATGCGACGCCAGGCAAGTCATCGACCTTCAATTCTCCGATGAAGCTTTGCACTTCTTCTGGCTTAATATGATGTTGTCCCGCGGGTTTGGCTTTCCGGAGTGCAACTTTCGCCAAAAGAATATTACCACCTATGCCAACGGAAACGGCACAACCCGTTCTCTTCTTGATCTGGTCTCGTAGGGCTTGCGCAATCTCATCGGCCTTCTCTTGTTCTCGCCATATACTCCCTTCATCGAGCCCGGAGCCTTCTGACCCAGCAGCAGAGAGGATAACCGAGGTGATATCCACAAGGGCCTCATCAATACTGACGCTTTGCACAACGCCACCAACTTCTAAAATGCTTTCATAGAATAATTTGCTAGCCTCTTCATAAGCCGGAAAATCGTACGGAAGAACCTTGAGATCGGGGCACAGCTCCTTCGCCCGCTTCATCCACATGCCATTCTTGACTCCATATTTTCTGGCTGGATAATTGCAACTTGCGATTTCCGACCCAGCTCCTGTACCATGAGCAACCACTGCAGGCTTATCCACAAACTCAGGGGCGCTTTTCAGTGAGACTGCACAAAAGAAGCTGTCAAAATCGACATGCATGATATAGCGCCTCGCGCCTGGTTTCCTCTTAGTTGGTTTTCTTTGAGGGCCCATATCAGCTGCAAGCTTTTGCATTCTTGATTTCAGTTCGGCTTTCCAGGTCGATAGGTGGTGCAGTCGACTTTCAGAGTAGAATTGTTGGATGAAGTCTGGATTCGCAGTCGAGGACTTTCTCATCCGAGGGTCCTGCAATAACAAAACATTGTGTTCTTCGGAGGTCATAGCTTTCCGCTGCTCAAGCGACGGTTCAGCCTCAACATCACCTTCTGTTTCTTTATCTTGGAAATGGATCGGTTCAATGAAAGAGTCGTCGATAGCAGGTTCTTCCGAGTTTGATCCAACCGACATTGCCGAAGCGTTGCCTGATTCGCCAGACATAGTTCCGCACGCTTGCGGCAAGTCCGAAGTCATAGTAAGTTCGTTAGCTGCGGTCATATAATCGTCCTTATTTAGCACAGTCGGTCCAGGCCGACTAGGTGACTCATCTCCAGCATGTTTCCCATCGAGAGATTGCGCAAAGCTTTTCAGTTGACCAGTATAGAAGCTGTTCTCCGTCTGTTCTCGATACCCTACTAATGGGGACTGCTGTGTACTGGACTGGGTAGAGATCTTATTTCCATCGATTTTGAGGGTTTTTTGTCTAGGTGTCTCCTCAATGACACGGTAATCTGACCATGGAAGAAGCCTTCCAGCTTGGATAGAATCGGTAACCCATTGCGGTTTAACTACTCTGTACTTATTGAAGTCGACCATCTTTTTTGGTGGTAAACTAGACGCTATGATATGAGTCGCCATAGTCTTAGCATCCAAGTACTGTAGAAATCCACCGCCATGCTGAACCAAGTCTCGGTGGAGGCTTAAGAAAGTTAGGAAAAAGTCGAATGATATTAGTCCTGGCAAATAGGTATTATACTGACATATGAAGTGGCGGCTGCGTGTATCCCGTAACATGCGCGACGATGCCCTTGAAGATCTGTGGTTTATCTAGGGAAGATTCTCGTAGCTCGGAATCAAGGTTCTGTAGTTTGACCTTCTTGCGTCGGAAATAATCTCCAAACCCACCAAAGGCGCTGGGCTCGTACTCCTCGCCTGTCTCATCCGAGAAGGTATGGTTCTCAATGCGCTTTCGCACAGCACTGGAGTTATTGTCTAAGCGACTCCCCATTTTTGTACACTGCCGGCACTATTTATTTCAAGGGTTGAAGATTATCTGTTCGATTGCCTGTAGCGATCTTTCGGTGCGCGCTCATTTTGGAAAAGACGTGGTCGTGGCAAACGTGAAAGAGACTGCAAAATCTGACCTATCTCACACTTCGTGCTATTCTGAATACACTGGTTGGCTTAGCTAAGTAGACGACTTATTTCTCCACGTCTCATCAATAGTGAGAATGCCAATAAAAGGAAATATGTCCATGAGCGACGCTGATTAATGTGACGCGGTTATAGTCGCGTCATCCCGTGACTTACGAATTACTTTAAGTACCTCAGCACTTACCTAATCAGGCATTGGAACGCCACACGGGGCCTATTACAGAGTACACCAGCCACAACAACCATCTATGTACTTACATACATGTATTTTCACCATATTTCATTACATAACGTACTGTGCCTCTGATGCTCAGCCTTGAACCTTGGAGCGTGAAGACAAACCCGCCATTTGGCACGCTCTTCATCGTAGGATCGCAAAGATGAATAACGAGCAGTTTCGTCGCCTCGTACAAAGAAATACTCCTAAACCATCCACCGCCAGCAATGGCGCATCACCACCCGGAGCCACTCCACGAGGAGTGTCTCTTGGTTCCAGGCAGAGATCAAGCATTCCTATGACCCCGTAAGTCGCTACGCTCTTCAGGTTCATTTTTATGTCTAACTAGTTTTCTAGACGCTCCGTAGCAGGTCTTGCTAAATCCGATTTCGCGCGCCAGTTAGCGGAGAAGAATCAAAGCGAGAAGCAACAAAAGAAGTTTCGATCCTACGATCCGAAAGGTAGTAAATTAGCAGATGGCTACACCGATCGAGCAAAAACTAGGGTATCGGAAGAGGATGATGATCGAGCCGCGAGGATAAAGTCCCTAGAAGAATTACTAAAGAAAGAGGAGATCGACCAAGAAACCTTTGACAAACTTCGAAGTCAGATTATAGGCGGTGACCTTTCGAGCACGCATCTCGTAAAGGGGTTAGACTTCAAACTTCTCGAGCGGATACGGAAGGGCGAAGACATATATGACGAGAACAAGCCGACCATGGAGGACTCTGAGCCGGAAGACCTCGATGATGAGTTGGACAGACTAGAGGAAAACGAAGTAGCAGCCATCACGAAGGAGAAAGCGGAAAAGAAGGGACAAATGTCCACCGCCCCCCTGAACCCTTCAAAGAAGCGGACGAGAGATCAGATTCTAGCCGAGATGAAAGCCGCTAGAGATGCCGCGAAAGCAAAAACAGAGTCTGACCTGGGGTCAAAGTTCAAGAAGATCGGTACAAGGACCCCAGGATCGAGAATAGAGCGAGACAGCAAGGGCAGGGAAGTGCTCATCATCGTAGATGAGGCGGGCCGCGAGAAGCGTAAAGTACGCAAGAGCCAACCAGGAGCTGAGGAAATACCAAAAACAAACGACCTGATGATGCCCGACAAAAATGCCAAGCCGCTCGGTATGGAAGTCCCCGAGATCTACAGGTCAAAGATGGAAGAGCCAGAAGACGAAGACATTAATATATTTGATGACGCTGGTGATGACTACGATCCTCTCGCTGGATTGGGCGAGGACTCTAGTGAAGATGAAGAGGAAGAAGAAGATGCCGACAAGGGTCAACCATCTAACGCCGAAAAGGAAGGCAAAGCTGCGATGCCGCCGCCTCCACGGCCGTCTGAACCGCGGAACTACTTCAAAGATTCCAAGACACCATTGACATCATCTGAAACACTCAAGGCTCCCGCTATGTCCGATCCAGCAATACAGGCAGCTTTCAAGAAAGCGGCGTCTCTTAATCCAATAACCAAGCCTACGGACGAGGATGACGAGGAAGCTAGAGTAAAAGCAGAGCGTCGGAAAAAGATGCTGCAAAGTGTTGACCGTGATGCGGAAGATATGGATATGGGCTTCGGGACAAGCAGATTCGAGGACGAGGAAGACTTGGACGAGAAGAAGGTCAAGCTATCAGAATGGGGCCGAGAAGGCGATGGCGATGGCTCAGGTGGACGAGGAAATAGCTCAAAGCGAAAGAGAGGTCCTAAGAAACGGAAAGGAGACGCCAATAATGCTGCCGATGTTTTACGCGTCATGAAGAAACAACGACCTGCAGAATGACCACGGGCAAGGCTGACAGGCTTTGATGCCATGTCATGAATAAAATTGAATCAATTGTATTGTCAGTCCATGGACCTACCTAATGCATTAGTTGTGATATTGCTGCGTATGGGCCTTCATCTATTCGCAAAGTATCAGAGGACTGATAGACAACACCAGAATTTCATTAGGCATCACCAAGTGAACTTCTGATCTAGCATCAGTATGGGTCGACTAGATGACCCAGGTTTCGTCAAGAGACGGAAGATCTCACAAAACGTAGCGTTCAAGATGACCGTCTTGCGACATATGTCACCTCTCGTATCTGAAGATTATGTTGGTGATTAAGGTCAACCGATTGTTGGATGCTAGATGTTCAATGCTACCTACGATACATTCAAATATATATAAATGTATGAACAGTCGCTTATCACGGGATTTTCCTCAATCATGACCGATGCTGTCGTGTTCACTTAATAGTCAGGATCGTATTACCTACTTAGTTACTTAATGCTTGGTGGGTTTTTTAGTTACTAAATAACTCAAAAAATAAAGAGACTAATGCTAATATTATACTATCCTACAATATGCTAGGGGAAAAAATAAACTAGATGATTTCAAGTTATACCTACTAGTTACCATAGATACCTACTGTAAGTGCATGACTCTCCCCTTTATTAGCCTTAAGAGATCATTATCTAACAGGTGCCTATAGGTGTACAAGGGTTCCACAACATACTAAGGCTATGTAGGTAAACGACTGGAGGATATTGACCGCTTTTGATAGGTACGTTGAAGTCATCTGCTGCCTACTTAAGGACCTGACGTTAATTTAATCTGGAACCTGTGTCGTGTTCCATTCGAAAGAAGAACAAAAACCTTATTCTCAGTGAGACCGACCTAGGTAACTTACACGCCAATTTATAGAGTTTCCTAGTTACATGAATTGTTAAGAGGCGGTATAATTAAGAATGCCCGAACCAATCCCGCTTTGGCTGGATTGCGATCCAGGCCACGATGTGAGTTCGCTCTCTACAGCTCTACCAACCAATCAATAGATCCCTTGAATACAACATCGTTCCTTTTTACCCTAATAGGAGGCGAATCAATACTATGCCGCATCTGTCCTAGCGAAAAGCTTCGCCCGGTGCCCGTATGTTTAATGTTGTTGGGGGCACTCTGGGCTGGTGACTCCGCGTGGGGATCCCGGCCGAGTACGGCCCCGGGCCTCGCCTCTCGCCTCTTACTATGCAGCCAAGTCTAACGTGTTGCAATAAACAGGACGCATTCGCAATCCTGCTAGCCGCATATCACCCGGGCTTCAAGTTACTAGGCATAAGCACGGTCCACGGCAACGCGTCGCTGGAAAAGACCACCAACAACGCGCTCTCGGTGCTCGCCGCCATCGGGAAGCACGCCGAGATCGCCGTGTATCCGGGGGCGCCAAAAGCGCTGCACCGCCCGCCGAACCACGCCCCGACCGACATCCACGGGGAGTCCGGGCTGGACGGGACGGCGCTGCTGCCGAAGCCGCAGCACGCGGCCACGACGACGGTGTCGGCCGTGGACGCCATGGCCGCGGCGCTGCGGGCGACGGCGCCCGGCACCGCCCGGCTGGTCGCCACGGGCGCCCTGACCAACGTCGGGTCGCTGTTCCTGGCGCACCCGGACCTGGCGGCGCACGTGGGGGGACTCAGCGTCATGGGCGGCTCCGTCGGCGGGGGGTTCACCCCTGCCGTCATGGGCAAGGTCGACGACGTCGAGCGCGTCGGCAACTACACCCAGTGGGCCGAGTTCAACATCCTCATCGATCCCGAGGCCGCCGCCCTGCTGTTCGAGAACCCCGTCTTGGCCGCCAAGACCACCCTCATCCCCCTCGACCTCACGCATCTCGTGCTCGCGACGACCGAGGTCCAGGAATTGTTGCTGTATGGACCGGACGGTGCGAGGGAGGGGCGGGGGAAGTCGGATCTGAGGGTCATGCTGGTGGAGTTGTTGAATTTCTTCGCGGGGACGTATCGGTGAGTTCACCTTTGTTTTCTGATTGTTGTCTTGAACGGGGTGCTTTCCGGGCCTTAGTTGCTGAACGGTGTGGTAGCGATGTATTCGGGATGGTGGAGGGGCCGCCGCTGCACGACCCGCTGGCCGTGGCGGCTGCTCTCACGGGTTCCGAGTACGAGATCCCTTTCTATGACTACGACCCTACGAGCCCGGATGGACCGAACCGCCGGGAGCGATTCGAGGTTAAGGTTGTGACGGAGGGGTCGATTGAGGATGCTTCGGCCCAAACTGGACGTACCCTCGTTAAGCTGTTGGAGCCAGGAAGCGAAGGCGTGCGGATACCGAGGGGCTTAGACATCAAGCTCTTCTGGAAGGTCATCGAAGAGTGCTGCCAGAGGGCCGACGAGGTGAACGCGAAGATCTTGTCTAAGACTTGATTCACGACCGCGACTTGTTACGCTAGAACTAGACTCTAGTAGAGTAGAGGACAAGACATAGGTAACTTGTTTAGGATAGATTTACACTACATCTAAGAGACTTAGAAAATTGTCACTCTCGATAGTCTTGTTTGAGGTTTGGGTATTTATGCTGCATAATTATTCCATGGTCAATTACCCAAGTTCTAACGTGAGTTATTCTCCAATGTGTCTAAGTAAACAAGCAACCACAAACGCCAGTATCCAGGAATTACACTATTATTGCATTTTAGTCATCCCCTGTAAGGTCGATGATCTCAACAAACTTCCGCTTACTCCCAGCTACAGGATGCGGTAGCTTCGTAGAATTTCGCCTTAAGGGGGTACTAGCAGACTTCGAACCGCTCGGGGCCCCAACCATTGATCTCCTGGGGCTTCTTGATTTGTACCAGTCCGAATCCTGAGTGGGTCCTCGCCAAGATGAAGATACTCGGTTCCGTGAAGCAGAACCCCGGTTGACACCGAACTCAACGGGCTCCCGACCTGTTGATGGCGCAGGTGTCGAGAATGAAGCCATAGCTGCTGACCCGGGCATCGCTGGGTTTCTGGGGACATTCGCAAAGGGCGACCGACTCGAAGACGATGGTGTCGTCTCCGAAGGTGTAGGGTCCACCTCATGGGCTTTAATAAGCTTCATGGTCGTGATGTTAACATACTGATCCCCCAGGACTGCCCGCAGTTTTTCCTGATCGAAGGCCTCAAGATTGTACTCTGCCCAGAGCCGCATCGATACCCAATCGTCGAGATCTTCATTATATTCTTTCAACGAAGTTCGTTTTGGCGGTGGGTTCCCGACATAATTAAGCAGGTATGCTTTGAGGAGACTTTGATATATTTGAGCCCAATATCGCTTCGAAGCCGAGATTTCATGCTCTCCAATCGTTGCCAGTAGTCCTTGTAGAAGTGGTATCCATAATTCATTAAACTCCTCTCCAGAGATGTATATCGCCTCGTTGCGAATTTTGTCGGCAAGCATCTCCCTCAAGGCTGAAACTGATGTGAGATATGATATCCATCTTATCATTGATCTGTACGTCACGTAGTTCATTCTGGGGTTAAGCGTCCTACCGTTGGACAGAAAAAAATTTGTCATTGTTCGTTGAGACGCATCAAGTCCACTGAGCGAATCCAAACTCATGGCCTGCAGTGCCGCTCGTGAGACATTCTTGTAAATGGGCATTGCTTTTCTTTCAGGAATCTGCTTGAACTTCATGCTCTGTTCTAGCGCTTTGAGGAATCCCAGGACGAACGCTGTAGAACTACTGCGTTTTTCGACGATGGGTACCACCCTAACTTGGATAAGCAAAGCGTCGAGCAACCTGAAGGTGTTATTAGAAATACTTACGCTGCTTTTAAGTAGTCAAAGTCTCGATGATAGTATGCAAGATCGAAAATTGCACGACCGTCTTCCTCATAGAGCATTTCAAATTTTTTAGTCTTCAAAGCCTCATCGATGGCTTTTGATACAACCTCTTGCAACTCCGCAGTCGTCTCCACAGCCCCATTGACGATTGAGATAGATTCATAGTATTGGCGAAGCGTACTTTGAGACTTTAAAGCAAGCAGGAGTCTAAAATACGTCAGCGAGTGCCCTGATAACCAGCGCATGTAAGTACTAACACCTTCTCTAGGTTTCTAGGCAGTGAAGTCGATTGATCAACTGCTTCCCTCACCCAAGTAAAGAATGTGACAGGAACGGGCTGTTTGTTGTTGGCAAAGACCAAGTCAACCATCTCGGGTTCGTTGCCAAGTGCAGTTAGCTGAAGGACTTCAACAAGATCACCAGGAAATGCATATTCCAACCGGCACGCATGGTAAATATATCTGAGAAATCCGTGCAACTGTTTCAAGTGTAGCCCTTTCCCAGGGAATCTCCTGCATTGGTTGAGAAAGTAACGTGTCAATCCGTCGAAAATAGTCCGAGTTACATGGCCGTAACGGCCGGCATAGCAACCAGTCATAAAAGATACAGTCCCAGCACAGGGAACAATCACCAATGCCTGTAAGTATAATCAGCAAATCTATTCTGACTGTTAGTTCGACAAGAGTGGCAACCTACTGATAAGCGGTTGGTGTATGTCAATAGAAGTCTCTGAATATTCAATTAGCGAAATGATTACAATCCCACCATGAATAACATACCGTTTCTTCTATCTGATCTGGCTTTCCGTCGAACCGATCGCTTTGCAAAATGGCGTTTTCATCGATAGTTACTCTCGAGACAATCGCGTTACCTTCTAGGTCAAATATGTTTCTTGACCGATAGAGGATGTCAGTTGCTTCCTCGAGTCTCAAGTACCTAGTACCCTCATCATCGACGTTATAATCATGACGGCGATGAAGATCATTACGTAGTTTGTAGCGGCTAAACACTGCTTTTCTTTCTATCGGGGTCAAGAAAAGATCAAACCCCATTTCAGCACAAATTCCTTGGAGGATCTTGACACGGAGACGATCGGGAGCTTTGAGTCCTTCATATGACATGTTTTCGTCTGGGTACTTGTTATACAGCACATAGTGAAGTGGAGATGCGCGTCTTAGGCCATCACTCACTTCTTGTAGCCATAATTTAAGGGCTTCGCGAAGTCTCAGATTACCCCTGAGGCGGCGCTCAGCAGTTAATCGTTCAGTATATGGACCTGCCTTTAGGTTGTAGTCGAGAGCCCATCGATATCCAAACTCGATGGGCAAAATCTTGTGGGAGACGTCTGAGTACCTAGGGGGAAACCCAAAATGTCAACTTGGCATCTTGAACTTGACCAACTATATGTAGCATACCAAAATGCGCAAGACATATTACGCTCTGAAGTCTCCAGTGTTGTCGTATTATCACGGTGCGTCACAACAATGTTTCCGCCTTTGTGAGGTGATGGAAGATCAATGATGAGCGTTCCAAACACACCCGGTCTCTCGCTGGCGCTATATGGAAAGAAATCAATACAGCTCTGATTCAACAGTGTTGTAATGCTCACTTTAGACGGGATTTAAATGTGGGATTCTCCTTAAAGAGAAGCATCCTATGCAGCTCCGCAGAAATGGGACAAGTAATACCCAGCTCCTTTGCTACATGAGCTAGAACATTGTCCAAGCAGGTTTGCCATACCGCGCCTCTAATCTCGAACTGGGTTGGACTCAGCTGACAGTAATTTCGCATTATTTCGCTTCCATCGACACCAGCAGCTTGTTGTGATTTCGTAAAGAGTTGCCTCGCTTGAGCAATAGGAAGAGGGATGTCTATCCGGCCGATATCGTGGACGAATATTTCGGGATCACAAGGTACGATGGATCCAAACGATGCGAACTTGCCCTCCCCCGCAGAGATGGAATCAAGTGCATCCAGCAGTTTCAACTTTAAGGAGTCATTGGATTCAGTTCCGCCGGGGCGTCTGACTCCCCTAGCATAATCGGTGGGCATGATAATTTAGCTGAACGGACATCCGTGTGAATGAGTCTGAAGAGTTATGTTGAGAGGTCAAGATATTTCCACTTCTGGTAATACCCAGTCCCTTCCGTCGTCGCACATCCAACCAAGAAGACGCCGGCAGGCTACTGTGTTGTAAAGACCAAATGTGAGATTTCGATGGATCAAAGGTGTTTTAGTTATGGATGTATCGAAATTAACATGAGCATGAAAAGCATCAATAAGTCGTGTTTGACGTCATGTTCAGACTCGATGTGAAAAGGTACATGTATCCATCAACACACGCGTCTGCAGTTATATAATTCGCGGGACCGCGTCGCGCGTTAGCGCTATGAGCACTTCTTGGTCTCTTCATTAACTAAGTACTTACGGATTAGTGCTGGTCATAAATCGAATAAACCAACTCCAATGACATTTTTCGAATCTCGGTACTCAAGTTTTTTTTTATGGCCCAAATCTATTCAGCTTTCTACTCTTGGTGAACAATTTGTTGCAGCAAATAACTTGGAACAAGGACAAGCATATAGGGGCTGTCATACCTAGAAGTAACATGGGGGTGCTATTATCGGAGCCATTTACACATAAAGTAGAACGAGGATCAGAACTGTCGGGATGGAAATCATCCAGACTGCGTAACAGGACAGCAGGGGTGAAGACTATAAAGGAGACGGTATTTCTGTTATTTCCCACATAATTTCATAACATGAATGTTGGTCAAGAACGTAGCTTCGTCCTGCCTACTTAGGAATACCTAGATATAGTGTATATCTCGCTTATCTCACTATATGACAGAACTGGGTTGTCTTCCTACCACTTCGCAGGCACCCGGGGGCCTCGGCATGAGAATTGCAGTATGAGAATGGCCAAAGAAGTTATTTGTCAACAGCGGGTTTAGAAGGTTGCCATATATAGCACCTAAAATCAAACATACCCAAATCCCGACTTATATTGGTCATTCTGCGCGAGTCTCCGCGACGCCGGTTCATACACTCAACATATGCTATGTTAAGCCTGCCTGTTCATCGCTGCCAATACATCCGGCGCAATTGGATAGCAAGGTAGTGTCTTTCCCGAGCCTTCATGGTGTAGTAAATTTTCATTTGGTGTCGCCATACTCGGCAAAGGACAACTCTCGGTGTGGTTCTGGGCCAGCCGCAAGATAGACGAAACGAGTCATCTAGCTCAATGACCTGTCATCCTTCTTGCGTCGCGTCAGGCGCATCATCCGACTTCTGTGCTGAGATGTTCGACTTCGGTTCACCGTCGGCATCGAACCCGAGCGCCTCAAGCTCCCTTACAAGCTCGTTGATCTTGATGACCTTGGCGATCTGTTCAGGGAGCAGAGATTCGCCGCCTTCCTTCTTGTTCTTCAGGTCCCTCGCTTGTTTCAGCTTTTTCTTTAGGTTTCGGGCTTTCTTCTCTTTCTCGACCTCCGGATCAAGCTCCTCGGCCTTCGCGCTGGGGTTATCTGGTGGGTTGTTGGCGGATGATGGTGGGTCTTGCGACTCGTTGGCGGATTTTGCCTTCTTTCTCGCTTCGCGGCGCTTAGCATTCTTATTACTGGCGGCCGATGTCATTTCCTGCTTTTGCTCCTTGATACCCTCGGCTCCCGGTATGCCGCCTTTACCGCGATTGCGAAAAATCTCGGCTGTGCGGTTTTTGTAGATTTCGATATCTTCAGGCGGTCTGTATCCGGGTTTGATCTTGATCGCTTTCCTTGTTGTGCCGTCTGCTCGCATGGATTCTGGGATGTGCCGCTCTCCACTGTTCTCGTCCGTGACGATGCCCGAAGTAGACGGCTGGGAAGGCATCTTGGCGGAATTGGAAGTTTAATTTGGGGAAGATATCGACGGCTGATTAAATTCTGGTGCTGATCACAACTCTCTGCCGCTGTAGGATGGGATAGAATAGCAATCAGCACCTTAGGTAGTTGGTAGTTAACTACCTCATGCCCTGTTAGGCGGATTAAGTAGTAGGAAGAAGAGCAGCCTGACACCCCCCACCTGCCCTAAAGTGCCCAGCAGCAGGTGGCAGGTGAACAAAAAGACCTTATAGGCAACCGGCTAGGTTAGCTGCTAGGCTAGGTCCGTATGAGAGTGGATCGCTCTCAGTCGCTCTCAGTCGGACCTCTCAGTCGGAAGCTTAGGCCAATCAAAAACGACCATTTCCCAAGCCTTCAATTCATTCTCAGGCGTCAAGTATAGGCCGATTTTGTTCTTTACTTGATAGGTATACAACCTCGCGATCAACGAATTGAAGCCCATTGCAATCCTGCAACATCGTAACTCCTATCGCCTCACATCTGTGCCCATCGGTATCTATCTGTCATAGACGGAATTCGTTATGGTATAGTCCATTACCCATTCAGGATCCAATTGACAACACTTACACTAATCGCGCAATAGGCTGCCGTACGCCCGTTCTACAAGCAAGTCGACCTCTTCCTGTACACGACGAGAACTCCTGAACTGACCACCGGTCGCGCAGCATTTTTTTCCGAAGAAACTGGCAGATGCTAGGGGTCGTCTTTGCCTCAGCATTCGCATTCGAGATGTGAGCGATCTGGCTATGGATGGTGCGGAATATGATGCATTTGTTAATCCGAGTCTAGGGCCTACGATGTGGGTATGAACAAGCTCTGGGACAACATGAACAAGGGAGTATGTGATTCCCACCAGGAATTCTGGCATGTGCCTGCTTCTGACATGATAATAGCGACAATGGAAAGATATCCGATCCAAGTACGTTGAAGAGGAATAAGTGCCAGCTCATTGGAACACTCTGGGAGTCAGAGCGGTAGAAAGGGAGACCACGACGTTCCAGGACTGTACAATTGTACATTATAAAAGGGATCAGAATACAAAAACGACCTACACAAAGTTACCTTGTCCCAACCCAACCGTCGTCTTAACCCTCTACGTGATGTTTGGGTGGATTTGCACTCTAAGGATGTCTCTATGCCGTGAAAGTTCGCGTAGCATTCCATCGGAACACAGATATGATGAACTTCTCACTTCGAGATTATTCGGTTCCAGGGAATGTTAGCTCTCTTCTAGTATTTGTTTTGGCCTGGGCAAGTATACGTGTATATATACTTGTGGAATTTAGGCTGCTGTATGATACATGCCACTTAGCAGCTTATCAGGACCATGTAGATTTGAATATAAATCGATGAGTAGGTTGGCATATGAAGGGGCGAAAGCCTCGTTTTTCTATTATATTGAATCCCTAATCCGCACCATAGAAATTGTGGGTATAGATACGTATGTACCTAGGTATATCGTAGGTCACTGTGGCGATCTGCACAGGTTGAGACCGAGTGCAGCTTATCACTGATAAGAAGCATACAGGCATATTGCGTACCTTGGAGGGGAGGACCAAACACTTCCGCTGATTCAACAACAGTCACCAACACCCTCGATTACTCATTGACTTGTAGGGGAATTGTCATTGCTTGGTTTATTATATATTAAGAAAACCCTGGCTCTTCCACGTTCCATTACAACGAGCTCAGAGCCATCCACCGAAACGCCGCCGCCCCTCATCACTCCACTGCGAAAGCCCGCAACACTCCATTCATCCAATACATCCAATACATTGAATAGTCCCCCACAACCGATAGACCTTCGATTCCTCTATCCTCTTACGATAATAATAACAATGATACCACACCCGATCTAACCATGGACACTGTAATGTCTACGCAAGAGCTGCAGCTCTGTCAGCACCTGATAGAGCTGCCGAGACGCCATGGCTACCGCTACCACGATGCTGCTTCCCGTGACCTTTTATACAACCTATTCTGGTCCCTAGCCGGAGGCAAACCAGAGTATATGCGACTGTTCTTTCCAGACGGCAAGCTCACTTCAAAGGGTACGCTGAAGCTTAGAGAGGCCCAGGGAGCTTTGGAAGGCGCCGAATACACCGAAGCCGCTCGAGGAAAAGCATGCGGTCACATATTCCGAGCCGGTGAGGCATCCTACGGTTGTAAGACGTGTAGTACCGATGAGACTTGTTGCCTGTGCAGCAAGTGTTTCAATGCCACAGACCATACAGACCACATAGTGAGGATCTCGATATCGCCAGGAAATAGCGGTTGTTGTGATTGCGGTGATCCCGAGGCTTGGAAGACTCCCATGTTCTGCACCATCCACAGCGAGCGCCAGGAAGATCGGTCCAAGGGAAAGGGAAAGGAGGCTGCTCCTCTCCCTGAGGATCTTGTTACCAACATTCGCATGACCATCTCGCGGGTACTCGATTTTATTTGCGATGTCATCTCCTGCGCCCCGGAACAGCTCCGACAACCAAAGACGAAAGAGTCCATCGAGCAAGACGAGAAGATGTCCCGCTTAGCCTCTACATATTGTGGGGGGGATATCGACTCGCCCGAGGAATACGCCTTACTGCTTTGGAATGACGAGAAACATACCGTAAAAGAGGTCCAAGACCAAGTTGCCCGGGCCTGCAGCACCACTCTTGATGAAGGGTATAACAGCGCCGTGATCACCGATTCCATCGGTCGAAGTATTTTGAAGTATGACACAAGCATCGAGAGACTGCTAAGATGTGCCACCATTCTTGAACATATCAAGATCACCGTCACCATTCGGTCCTCGCGGGATACATTTCGAGAGCAAATGTGCGGAGCCATGATTGAGTGGCTCAACGACATCTCGGGATGCATGGTGGGAAGTGATGACAATATTCTCCGTATGGTTGTCTGCGAGGAACTCTTGAAACCATGGCGGAAAGGCAGCCCCGGGACGCATGCTATGCCCGGCAAGGATGGGCTCGAGGATGAAGCCAAGCTTGAATACGATCCACTTGAGGCACTGGAGGCACATACCGCAACAATATTCGTACAGCGAGCCAGGATATTTGCGGAAACCAGGAACACGACCACTCTAGCCGACTTTCTCGACTCTGACGATGACGACGACGACGATGATGATGACGATATGGACGGTGGTAATCGGACTCCTTCTAGTGGAGAAGAAGATAATGAAGAGGACGAGGACGAGGACGGGGATGTAATGATGGTCGAAGCACGCCCAGATGCGAGCGGCGATGTGAATGTGCCAGACTGGATAGGGCCAACAGTTGCCTCACTCGAAGAGGAAGAAGCGACAATGGCAGGCTATCCACCACCTCCACCTCCACCTCCACCTCCGGTGCCGAGACGCGCGGCCCGAGACCGAGATCTTACGCCCTCTGACTCTGATACCGCCGAGCCACTGATTGCCCCAACAGTATATGCAGCAAAGGCCACTCTCGAGATCCCAAAAACTCCTGGCCTGTCAAAGACAGAGAAGTCGGGACCTCCAAAACCAGGGAGATACTGGGTCGAGACACCAGCCGCCTATATGGAACGTGACAGTGTTCATCCGTTCGAGGACGTCTTTCAGCGAGTTCGCCTTGACTGGCTAATTCTCTTCGATTTGAGGATGTGGAAGAAAGTCCGCAATGACCTGCGCTCGCTGTATATCTCAACAGTCGTCACAATTCCCGAATTCAAGAGAGTTCTAGGCCTCCGGTTCGCTGCTTTGTACACGACGTTAGCACAGCTATACCTCATTGGAGATCGGGAACCGGATCACTCAATCATCAACATTTCTTTACAGATGCTGACCACCCCTTCCATAACTGCCGAAGTGGTGGAGAGAGGCAATTTTCTGACAACCCTCATGGCCATTCTATACACCTTCTTGACTACCCGGCAGGTTGGTCACCCGTGGGAAGTTTCTTCCAGTGCTGTCCTTGGGTTTGACACGGGCTCCGTGACGAATCGCCGAATGTATCATTTCTATGTTGACCTGAAGTTTCTCCTCGGTTCCCCCCATGTTCAAGAGCGGATGAGAACCGAAGAGAGGTACCTCATGCAATTCCTCGATCTGGTGAAGCTTCACCAAGGTATTTGCCCGAACGTCCGAGCCGTCGGTGAGCACGTGGAATATGAGACCGACAGCTGGATCGGCGCCTCCTTGATGACACGGGAAATCAACCGTCTTTGCAGGCTTCTTGCAGGCGCCTTCCGTAATCTTCCTGAGCAGGACTCCCTATATGTGTCTAGAGCCATTAGAACGGCCGCAAAGAGTGTCATCATCAACTCGATCGGGGCCGAGCGTGCTAGGTTCACTCAAGCTGAGATCAAAGATGAGGTCAGGTTCAAGGCGCTGTCTGATTTCGAATTTGCTGGCAACGCTACCAAGTTTGACGTGGTCAAGTTTGTTGTGGAAGGGCAGTCCATCAGCTTCCACCACGCTTTACATTATACGCTATCATGGTTGATTGAGTGCGGAAAGCAGATGTCTCCACGGCAGCTGAAGTCAGTCTTGAGCTTCACATCTCAAGAACTAAAGATGAAGCCGAGGTCGATGGGCCGAAAAACCATGCCCAAGCGAGACTACAGTTCTGAAGATTACCTCATGGCTGCGTTCGATTATCCTCTACGAGTATGCACATGGCTAGCTCAGATAAAAGCAGGAATGTGGGTGCGTAATGGCATCAGTCTCCGGCACCAGGCTGGAACCTATCGAAACATTCTTCATCGGGACGTTACCCATGCCCGAGACATTTTCCTGCTCCAGACTGCCATGGTAGTCTGCAACCCCAGCCGTGTTCTCGCTTCCATTGTTGATCGGTTCGGCATGGAGAACTGGGTGAAGGGCATTTTTGAGCGGACCCCAACCGGCCAGGATGTGATTCAGCATCTAGATGTAGTTGAGGACATGGTCCATCTTCTGATTGTGTTGCTGAGTGATCGAGCCTCTCTTATCCCAGTCGATGACGAGCACCAGACCCATCTCATGGCTATGCGCCGAGATATTACTCATGTTCTGTGCTTCCGGCCATTATCCTTCAACGAAATAACCAACAAATTACCAGAGAAATTCCACGAACAGGAGGATTTCCAGCGCGTATTAGATGAGGTGGCCACATTCAAGCCTCCTGAGGGTGTGTCGGACGTGGGAACTTTTGAACTCAAGCCGCAGTTCATCGAGGACGTCGACCCGTACATCGCCCACTATAACAAAAATCAACGAGAAGAATCGGAGGCTGCTTATCGCAAGTGGATGGCGAAGAAGACGGGGAAGCCTGCTGACGAGGTAGTATACGAGCCCAGACTGCGACCGATAGAGTCCGGCGCCTTCTCAGAATTAGCACAATTCACGGGCACTGGGATGTTTGCGCAGATTATCTACTATTGCTTGCTGTATCCCCTCGTGGCTGCTAAGTTAACCCCCAAGGTCCCGTTTACTAGAGTGGAAACATTCTTACAGGTTGTGCTGCATTTGATCCTTATAGCAATTTCTGAGGATAAGGCAGAGGATAGTTCTAACGGGACGGGGTCGTTCATTTTTACCGCGTTGACAACACATGCTCGCAGTAATTTGATGCAGGATGCTCCAGCTGCAAAGACAATCGTCTCCCTCCTAGACATGATGTCAACGAAAGAAGAGCTCAAATCCTGCCACGCTAAGATTTCTTTGATCCTAAAGCGAATGAGGCAAAAATACCCACAGCACTTCGACACAGCCTACTTGCGATTGGGGATCCCCGTAGACCGGATTGACACAGCGTCTCCAGCGAGTGCGAACAACGCCGAAGAAGAACGCGAGCGGAAAAAGAGAGCCGCACTAGATCGTCAAGCTAAAGTCATGGCGCAGTTCCAACAGCAGCAAAAAAGCTTTTTGGAAATGCAAGGGGATGTCGACTGGGGAGAGGAAGACCTGGAAGAGATGGAGGATGTCAAGCCGATGGAGGAGCAGAAGAATTATTGGAAATATCCAAGAGGCACTTGCATACTGTGTCAAGAAGACACCGACGATGGGCGCCTGTATGGAACTTTTGCGCTCTTCACCGAGAGCAAGATCTTACGCCAAACTGATTTTCAGGACCCCGATTTCGTTAGAGAGGCTGCAAACACGCCGGTGAACTTGGATCGTTCAGCTGAGGCAATACGCCCCTTCGGTCTTGCCCATGAGAATAGAAAGATGGTAGAGAAAGTTGACGCATCCGGACACACATTCTTCGCCGAAAAACAAGGTGTTGGCAAGGGTTTCCCTGCTAAGCTTTCTCGATCAGGACCCGTGTCTGTGGGTTGTGGTCATATAATGCACTTTAGCTGCTTCGACATGTACATGGAAGCAACTGTCCGCCGACATGGCCACCAAATCGCCCGTCATCATCCCGAATCTTTGGAGAAGTTAGAGTTCGTCTGTCCTCTTTGCAAAGCTCTTGGGAACGCGTTTTTACCCATCACTTGGGATGGCAAAGAAGAGTGTTATCCCGGGATCCTCCAGACCGACTCCGACTTCTCTTCTTTCGTGGACTCGCATATGAGCGGACTTCATTATACCATGGTAGCACCACATGGCCAGGCTCAGGATGCGTTTCTCAACTATTTGCTGTTGAGAATGCCAGAGAGGCTGCATGATAAGACCAATATTGCACCCATGAATATCTGGGATCCGATGGGCATGCGATCAGCATCATTAATAGCTTCTCCCAGTGATGCTTTCTCTGCCACACTCACTCCCGGGTCAAGCGTCCGATCGAGCTCACCATCAGAGTCACACACTGATAAGGAGTTGATATTGATCTATCGACGTTTGCGCGATACGCTTCGCAAGAACAAGCTCGCTGTGGCACCCGAAATCAAAGATAAAGACGACGACTTATATGCTAGTGACACCCTAGCACGATCTGTTGGCTACTCGATTTCTGCTGTCGAGATACAACAACGTGGCGTGGAGGCTCAGTATGGGATGACTCTCATTGAGAGAATTCCCGAGCAAATATTGGTTCAGCTTCGAATTCTGGCTGAGACGGTATCTTCTTACATAGCAGTTGGGGGTCTCCGATGTGGAGGAGATAATCAAATCGAGAAGGAGTTCCGCAAAGCCAGCGAGCGCCAGCATTCCCAACTCTTCGTGTCACACTACTACGATCAAGAGATGAGGACCGGCCGCAGGCTGTTCGACGAGTACCCCCCGCTCTTGAGCCAAGACTCGTTCATATTTTTGTGCGAGGCCATATTTGGCATGTCTGTCGCTCAGGGTGTGGATGCAATGCATTTGGTTCGTCTTTGCTATCTTGCCGAGATAGTCAAAGTAGTTCACCACATATCCCGGAACCTCTCACTTTCCAAATGGCTCGAGAACCGGGGTAATCGGAACACAGAAGATCCCGCGATGAACAATTTTGCTAATTTCTTCCATTACATCACGGTAGTTGGAATGAATATCAGCCATGAAATCCTAGAGCCTTCTGTCGATCTACCCAACCTTGGATTCGATCAACCGGGCCTGGATAGTTTAGAGGATCTCCATTCCTTTGTTCGGAAGTATGCTCTGACATTTTTGAGGAAAACGGCAATCCTTCTTCACGTCCATCAGGGCGTCGATTTCAACAGTCACATATCTCCGGTCCCTGAAGCAGATGAGCTTACGCGCCTCACGGCTGCATTGCGACTACCATCCTTTGACGAAATGTGCACGGCATTGACTCCACTAAGCACCCAGTTTGGCTGGCCAGCACGCACTGAAGTTATCGTCAAGGGCTGGCTTCGCCATGAAATCAGTTGGCCGACCGCCGGCGGTAGAAACGTAGCGGAGACTTTACCTAGCTCCGCTCGTATCAGCCACCCTGGTATATTCGAGCTCATTGGTCTACCCAAGAATTACGACGCCCTCATCGAAGAATGCGCGAAGAGGAGGTGCCCGAAGACTGGCAAAGACCTAGCAGACCCCATCGTCTGCCTCATGTGTGGAGAGATCTTCTGCGGGCAGACTATATGCTGTCTGATGGAATACGATCCAGGGCCCGACAGGCCGCCAATGAGGATTGGAGGTGCGCAGCAGCATATGTTATTTAAGTAAGTAGTCGCCGCTACGGTCTATACCTTCATATACGTCTTATTTACTAACCAAATTCACTTCTCTAGATGCCAAGGCAACATCGGGCTCTTTATCAACATTCGCAAGTGCGCCATATTCTACCTGCATCGCACGTCGGGCAGCTTCAGCAACGCGCCGTACATCGACAAGTATGGTGAGGTGGACATAGGGCTCCGGCACGGGCGCCAGCTCTTCCTCAACCAGAAGCGCTACGACTCGATGGTACGCAGCATGTGGCTCAGCCACGGCATCCCCAGCTTCATCAGCAGAAAACTCGAGGCGGACATTAACAGTGGCGGGTGGGAGACCATCTAACAATTCGACTCAGTGTAAAAGGGGCGTGGGGGAGGCGATAGTTTACGGCATTGCATTGCTCCGAACGAACGAACGAATGAACACAAGAACGTCCTTACATGTAGGTAGTTAGTCGATTTGGCGTTGCGGACATGTTGAATATTTGTACGTTTGAGGCGTCTCTCGTGTCGCTATCATGTCAATAGTGAGTTTCTCAAGAAATAGGGGTCGTTGGTCGGAACTTCTGTGGACGGACGGATGGATGTATGCATGCAGTACGGCATATACTACTACCTCTACCACTACGCGATCGCTATATAGCATTCATTACTGCCTTCCATCTACATAAGACGGAAGGTCACCCCCAACATGTGGGATGCTTGCATTCATAGGTCTGTCTGTCTAGCAGGTCTGCCTGAAAATTGAACGAGTCTTGACCCATTCTTTATTTATTTGCTTTTCTGAGTCGTCGTGTTTGCTTAGCATTATTCTATCCTAAGGGCCAGCTGGCCGACTACGCTGCGGCACGGATAGACTTGTTATGTTAGGCATCTCACTCCGGTAATTGGCCACACGCCCGTCGTCTCCTTCGTGTGTAGTAACATAGATATTATTTACTATTTTTGCTCCTTGGAAGCAGGTTGGTTATTTGTGCCAGCTGAGTAGCTGGTCGATCGACTTCAGAATTATTGCTATGATTTCTGCTGCGCTTATCTGTCCACATAGCCAGGATTCTCTCTCTCCAGCACACATCCGTCCTCGCAGTAAATCATTCCTCTTTCTTGACGTCCTCGTCTTTGAGCGGCGACTCGCTCCCACTGGTCCCGTCCTCCGGCGCCTCGGTACGCAAGAACTTAGTTGCCGCAGTGTCGGTGACACTCACGCCATTGACGGTTCCGTTTTCCGCCGCGCCTCCGTCGCCGGGTTCGCGATGTCGGTAGACCCTGATCCTGCCGTCCTGGCCGGCGCTGACCAGGGTGTCGCCGTGGACGTCGACCCAGAAGCAGACACCGTCGTGGGCGGCGGGGAGGCGCTGGACGACGTCCTTAGTCTTGACGTCCCAGAGCACGACGGCGCCGTCCTCGCTGGCGGCGGCGACGAAGGCGGCGTCGCCGCCGTCGACGGTGCCGAAGCAGCCGCCGATGCTGAAGCGCGCGTTCACGTGGCCCTGGTACGTCTTCTTCACCGTCCCCGACACGTAGTCCCACAGCCGGATGCACGAGTCCAGGCTGAAGGCCAGCACGTAGCGGCCGTTGGGCGCGAAGCACACCGAGGTCACCGGCGGGTTGTCCTCGTGTACCAGGGTCCGCAGACATTGGCCCGTCGACGTGTCCCATATCCGGCTGTTGGGGACAAGGCTAGTTAGTTCGCCGTGATGGTTGACGGGTAAGGGATGGGTGCTGGGGAGGAGGAAGAAGAAGAAGAAGAACTCACGTCAGGCCATCAGTGCTGCAACTGACCACCAACGTCCCGTCCCTGCAGAAGTCGATCCCGCTCACGGGGTCGCTGTGCGCAGGCAAACTCCTCATCAGCCGGCCAGCCCTGACGTCCCAGAGAAATACGGCCTCGTCGTAGCTCCCACTAGCCAGAATGTTCCCCTTCGGTGAAAAGGCCAGGCAGTAGACGTAGTTGTGATGGCCCAGCAGGGGCTTCGCTCTCGTAGGCCGCCCCGTGACGCGGTCCCACAGGCGGATGGCCTTGTCGTCGGAGCCCGAGGCGAGCGTCTTGCTGTCCGGGGACCAGGCGACGGCGGACACGCCGGCCATGTGGCCGACCAGCGTGTCCATATGCTGTCCCGTACCGGCGTCCCATATGCGGATGGTGCCGTCGGCCGAGGCGGAGGCTATCCACCGGCCGTCGGGCGATACGCGGACCTGCGACACGGCCTTCTGGTGGCCGGCGAGCACGAGTCGGGGTACATAGTGCGGTCTTGCGGGCTGGCGGGCGGGCGGCCTCGAGGGATCGTGGTCGAGGTCGAGCGCGCTACGCAGCGGGGTCCCCCGCGCTGAACCGGAGGAGCGCGAGGGGGAGCGGGATTCGGACGGGGAACGGCTGGGCAATCGACTGTCTGAACCTGAACGGGACCTTGACCGTGACCTTGACCGCAACCGCGAACGTGATCTAGAGCTGGATGGAGAGCGGGTGTGTTGCGAACGGTCGCTAGAGTAATAGTCGGTGTCTCGTCTGGTGCGACTTCTGCTTCGGCTTCGACTGGGACTGTGACTGCGACTGCGGATTTCTGGTTGGGTTTCTAAAGCCTTCTCGCGTATGGATACGTGCAATTCAGAACTCTTATATGGTGGTAGGACATCGGTGCTATCGTCATGAACCCTCCGACGCTTGGAGGGAGGGGCAGAGAGAGAAGGGTTGGCGGTAGAGTCGACTTCAGACATGTCTGTTGTGTTGTCTATTCGGCAGAGGAAAGATTTATTTTGCTATCGGATACGCATTGATGAAAGATGTGCTGCTAAAGATAATTAGGCAGAGGACAGAATCACAGCCTCGTCTACACGAAGCCAGGTATGATGACGATGATGGTGGTGGCGGTGATGGGGAAGACCGACAAGGCTGATAAGGGACAGATGAAATTTTGGTGGATCCTTATTAGCATGCCTGTTCCTACCCAGGTTAGGCACTTACTTTAGGTAGGTTCGGGTAGCTCTAGCATAGAGCAAACCCCTGTAAATCAGTTGATAACAAGGCAATGGAATCGAGATTAATCCTTGTACACGTACTATACATATGTCTCCTGCGAACGTCCCCAATTTTAATTTCATAGGGTGGGACAGGATCTATAATTGTGCAAGTACCTGTCGGCTGCCGACGTGCTTACAGTGTACTATTAGGAAGCATACACGCAGTACTACCACGTACTAGCAGTATAAGTAGTATACAGTACATCCGTACATAGGTAGTGTGTTATGTATGCAGTTAGGGCGATCCGCTACTTTGCCTCCTCGCCTAATAATAATAGGTATGACTAATAAGGTTATTAATTTGCCGTATCTAAGGATCCATGCAGGTATTCATTCTTACCGGAAATTTAAATATTTAAAAAAAAAATATTTTAAAAAAATATATATGCACGCAAGCCGGTGTGCTGAAGGTTACACGTACCCGGGAAAGCGAATAGCCTCGGCCGGGGGTTCCGCTGTTTATGTTCCCCTTAACCATCTGACCGTCTAGCCGTTCTCCGATATCAAATCAAGTGATCGACCGTTTAACCTTATCTTTAAAGACCTTGCCGTTTTGACCTGCTTGTTTCTTTCTTGACTAAACACAACGTCGAGATCCCAGGACTTCCCTTGGCGGGTAGGGGCGTAGTCAGTTTTCTTCAGCAACAAGGTATCATCAAGGCTGCCTCCTCCTGCATACCGCCACACAACCGGATCGGCAACGGGAGCTCTCGTACGGCTGCCGAAGATTAGAGGATCAGATCCAGATCCATGCATGCTGCATATGCAAGTAATGACACAACCAACCGGTATTCCATCTCTATAACAGAACTGCCCTCCCTTTTCTTGCCTGCGCTGCCTGGTTGTCTACCGCCCCCTTGAGGAGTAGGTAATAGAAGAAACACCAAGTCGTGAGGTATCACCACCATCACCACTATCATAGTTATTCAAGATGGAGGAGCTCCCCACCGAGCTCCCCACCGAGCTCAATATCATCACGCTCAACTGCTGGGGTCTACTACACCTGAGCCGTCACCGAGCCGAGCGTCTGCTAGCCATAGGCCGACAGCTCGCCGAGTCTGAGCCCGCTCCGCATATCGTCGCCCTGCAGGAATGCTGGACCCAGGACGACTACCACGCTATAAGGCGTGAGACCCGTTTCATTCTGCCCTTCGGCAAGTTCTATCACAGCGGCGCTTTCGGCGGTGGCCTGGTAATCCTCTCGAAATGGCCAATCGAAGAGAGCACCATGTTTCAGTACCCTCTAAACGGCCGGCCCACCGCTTTCTTCAGGGGAGATTGGTTCGTAGGGAAGGGCGTCGCCTGTGCCAAGATCCGGTATGGTGCCGGGGAGAAGGACATCGTCGAGGTCTTCAACACACATGTACGTTGTCTTTTACCAGTCCTGCATCCTGTGCGTTTATTTCACTGTGCCGACTAAGCTGATTGTCAACAGACCCATGCTATCTACGAGCACGAGCCCGGAGCCGACAGCTACGCCGTCCACCGGCTCTCGCAAGCTTGGGAGATGGCGAAGCTGATCCGCGGCGCCAGTGAGCGCGGCCACCTCGTGGTCGCGCTCGGCGATTTCAACGACGTGCCCTTGTCTCTGTCGTACCGGCTGCTGACGGCACACGCGCCCATCCGCGACGCCTGGCGCGTCCTGAACCCGGACTCCTCCCTCGGGTCCGCCGAGCACGAGCTGGAGCGCGCGCGGCGACGTCCCGTCCCGACGGCCGCCTTCAACGTCGCCGAGAACGGGGCGACGAGCAACAGCGCCTACAACACGTGGGCGTGGCCGAAATCCCAGCAGCGCGCGGCGAAGCGGCTCTTGCACCTCCCGCCCGACACGCCGGACCCGCGCGGGAAGCGCATCGACTACATATTCTTCTCGCCGGGCACGACGGCGACCTCGTCCTGGACCTCGTCCGAGCCCCGCGAGATCCACGAGGCCGCCGACACGAACCCCAGCACCCACGACGGCGGCGGCAGCAACAACAACACGGGCTGGGTCGTCAAGGACATCCGCGTAGGCATGCAGGCGCGGCACCCGGAGCTGGGCTGCTCGCTCAGCGACCACTTCTCGGTCGAGGCGACGCTTCTGCTGCACACGGCCTCGGTCCCCGGCCCGGCGTCCCCGGCGTCCCGCCGCCAGCCCAACACAAACACAAACACAAACACAAACACAAACACAACCGCGCAGACTAGTACCGGCAAGCCCGGCAGCGTGCACGCGCCTTCGATCGCGGACACGGGCGCCGACGACCCAGGTCGCGACGCCGCCCTCGAGCAGGGCACCTACCTGCAGTCGCCTACGGGATCCGAGATCTTCCGGCAGGGCTCCTCCTCCCCGTCACGGCCCAGCTACGACGCGCAGCTGCAGCGCGAGGACGGCGGCCGGCACGTGTACTGCGAGGGCCTAGCGTGCGCGACGTACGACGAGATCCTGGCGCAGGTGCGGTCGTACTCCTCGCGCGAGCGGCGGCAGCGGCGGTGGCGGCGCGCCCACTTCCTCGCCTGGGCCGTCGTCGCCGCCGCCTGCTACGTCGGCCTCTGGTTCGTGCCGCGGCGGGGGCTCGCGTTCCTGCTCGCCGTTGTCGCGGGGCTAGGCCTCGTCGTCGGCGCGATCGACGGCCTTATGGGCCTCCTCTTCTTCCCCGCCGAGCTCCGCGCCCTCGCCGAGTTCGAGTGGGAGATCATGAACGCCAAGGCTACCGCTAGCGGCGCCGGTGGCCTGAGCCTCGTGCACGACGGCGACGGCGACGATGAGAAGAATTGGTAGGGCCGATTCGTCCATCCGTCCATCCGTCTCAACCAGCCAGCCCCCGCTGCCAGCGGTGGTGTTTTTGCGCAACCGGCATAGAGAAAGCGGGATTTGCTATGATATATAATATACATACACTTAACACTTAACGACTACGTATACTTTAATCCTGGGGAGAAGGAGGAGGCGTATGTAATGTCGTATTGATGATTAATTAGGAGAAATAGCGGCGGTGGTAATACCGGGCTTCCATGTACGAGAGAATTGTTTTAGGAGCTAGTGATACCATAATGACAATACAGGATCTGTTATAAGTAATGTTGTCCTAATTAATGCTTCTCTTGTTTGTTTTTTTCTGTTTCCTTCTTTTCTGTCACAGCTGAAGTCCTTCCTTCAGCGTTCTCCTTTCTTCTTTCCTTCCCCCTCTTCTAGTATTCCTTGCCTGCCCATTCAACAATAATCATCATCATCATCACTAAAACCAACTGCTACCGGACGAAACCTGGATACTCATCCACCCCCACCACGTCCACAATGCCAGGCCCGATACGAAGCAAGCTCGGCCGAATGGCCCCCGGCCTCCCCATTCCCGTTGCCATCGCCGTTCTCCCAGGCGCCCCAGCCCACGATCCCCGCCGCGCCACTCCCCCTGATGCGGCTGTACGTGTACCCCATGAAGGCGGTCTGTTTGCGCACCTCGAGCACCGTGGACTTGGTGTTGCGATCCCGGAGCAGCCGGTCGCGGGGCCGCTTGCGCTCACGGCGCCCGTACTTCCGCACGAACGCCTTCATCTGGCCGCAGAGCCGCGCGTCGTGGTGCGCCATCGTCTCGATCTCGCGGTCCATGCGCTTGAGCCGCGTCGAGTCGTACGGCGCCGCCACGATCTGCCCGAGCATGGCCCGCATCCCGTACGGGAACGCCGCCAGCTGCGCCTGGATGGCCGCCATCTTCTCCGGGCTCCGGCGGGGCGCCGTGCGCGGGAATACGACTGGGGGGCCTAACGCGTTCGCACCGTTGCCCGCCGCGATCAAGGGACCCATGTCTATATCCTCCGTCTCCGAGCTCGTCTCGGGCTGGGACTCGGACCAGTCCGATATGGATTCTTCCTCGTCGAAATAGTGCGTGTCCTCACTACTGTTGAGTTGCGGCACAAATGGCGGGGAGATCTGGTGTAGCCGATCCCAAGGGATGTCACGGAAGAATTTGTGCGCTTTTATATCCTCTGCGTCGTGGGGATACACCGAACGTTCTGTCCAGTCCTGATATCCACGGCGATGGCGGCTTTTGCTTGAGGGAGATGGTTCGGGGTTGCGGTCCCGGTATTGATACCGTTTTGAAGAGAGACGGGTCTCTTTCTCGCTGACTAGATTTGCGATGAGATCCATACATCGTCTCGAGACGACGGGACGTGGCGGGAATGCGAACGTCTGCTTGTGATTGACGATGTTGCGTTTTGTCTGTTGGCGTCCGCCTTCTTCCGATAGAAACGGAGTATGACCGTACAGACATTCATACAAAATAACGCCGACACTCCACTAGTCGCATCTTGCATCGTAATCTCCTTCGCGGATGACTTCTGGAGCCATGTACTGGCTTGTTCCCACGCAAGATCTGGCTGCGCTACGGTTCCCATATCGATTGCGCCAATTCAAGAGTGGCTCGTCCAGTAAGGGCGAAGGTATATCCAAGTGTAGGCGTTCATGTTTTCTCATCGCCTGCGCTACTCCTTGAGCCCACTTCACCGAGCCTTGCAAGCCTTCAGCCCGATCTAAGGCGTCTCCCTCAACCGATATGCCTAATTTCTGGAGCAAGCTGTACCGTTGTGTGTGATAATAGCTAGTGTCGTGAGACCAATGACCATCGAAAGCTAGACCGAAGTCTGAAAGCTTTAAATGGCCGGTCCCATCGATTAGAAAGTTGTCCGGTTTTATGTCACGGTGGACGCAACGCAAAGAATGCGCCTCTTCCACACAAAGAATCATCTCAGCAACGTAAAATTTAGCGACTGGCTCGCTTAGAATGTTTTCTCGAATAAGGAGGCCTAGGAAATCGCCCCCGGGCATGTAATCCATGACCAGGTAGAGGTTAGCAGCATCTTGAAAGCTGGCAATCAAAGGTACGATCCTGCAACGATGTGAATTAGTTTTGTAGAATCAAAGAGATCTCATGACGAACCACTTTGCGCCCTCCGAGGCAACCAGAAAATCTCGCTCGGCGCGCAAGTGCCCTTCTTGACTCGTTCTTAGCATTGTCGACTTGCGAATCACCTTCATAGCATATACTTTTTTTCGGCGATACCCGTCATGACCCTGGTCAACAGGGTTTGCCTTCTCACGAACAAGTCTGACGACGCCGAAGCTTCCTTTGCCCAGAATTTTCAAGACTTCGTAATTATCGGCAAGTTGATCGTGCTTCCCCTGCACTGCACCGATGCTCTTCGCCATTAGAACACGTGTCTCGCGAAGATGGTCACTCTCCTGTTGATAGAATATTCGGCGCCGCATATTCTTTTCTGCTTCCGTTAGTTCGTCGGCGTGATAGAGATCTCCTTCTAGATATCGCCGACGAAGAGACCGCGGGCTTGGTTTGGATAATTTCTCATTAAAGCAGGTCTCAAGAAAGATCTTTGCGGCTGCAGCCCTTTCAACGGTGAGAATGGTCGGTGATGTCAGATCAAGAGCGGTCTCTTGGATTGTCGTGAGATTCGATTCGGGATTTTCATCAGCCTCCGGCTCTCTACGGCGGAAGGGACTTGCAGATTTCCTCTCTCCCGAATTGTTGTCCTTGCTTGATGCTTTGGAGTCGGTCGAGGTTTTTGCGGTGGTGCCAGTACCATTCGTTGTATTAGATGATTTCCCACCAGACGTTGTATTACTGTTTGTGTTGCTGTAGCTGTGGCTATTCGAGTTACCGTTAGACATAGACGAAATGACGATCTCGGGAATAGCAGCCGGAACAGGCTCGTTGGCAGCTTTCTCCATGGAACGAACGGATGGTCTCGACTTAGACTTTATTCGATGAATGACGGTGACAGAAGCACCAAAGGGGCCTCTATGGAATGGCATGGCCATCCTCTTTAAGAGTCTGCGTGGCTCAGGCGATCTCTCCCCTGGAGTCGGCGAAGGAACTGGCCAGGTTGTAGGCTCTCTGATCGAGCTACTGGAGTCTGAACTCGCATCAGAGATATTACAGAGGCTACAGCTAGAGGAATTTAGAGTAAGACTCACTGCTATTCGTTAATGAACGTAGCGCAGACATAACTCGGGACCCTTGATCCCTGAGTTTCCGAGGTGGCTCGCCTCTTTCGGGCATCGATAATGAAGTGTAAGATGGAGTAGCCACCGGCGAGATCTCGTCTCTTAGTCTCAGGGATGGCGTACTGCCTATCGCCAACAACTCAGGGTTCATCTTGCGGACGCGTCATTGGTAATATACAATAGCGCTGAATGTGACGAATAGAAAATATACCAGTACTGATTGTATTAACAGAAGCCCTCCCCCAAAGCCGACTGAACAAGCTGGAGGGCTCCAATCACCATCTAGTGGTGTAGTTTCTTGGGCCTAAATAAATGCCGATAATATTGAATCTAAAATAGGTCGGGACCTCAGTCCTTTGACCTACGGGTCTTCCAAGATTATTGTCATGTAGGCAGGTAGGTAGCGCCTACCTGGTCATTATAGCATGTGCTCGTATAAAACCAATGGTTAGGAACGAACCCTCTTGGGGACTACCTAACCACAGCTTCTTCTATAAGGTAGGTAAGGTTGTGGATGACCATTCTCCTGAATAACCTCGCACTTGCCTGCTGTCTTTGGTATCTCGTGTCGTACATAGAGTTTGGTATGACATGTAGACATCCACTTAGGTACAACGTTACCTACCTAGGAGGTGGGTAAAGGGGGAAGCAAAAGGGGCTGACCTAAGATGGGACACTCTAATTACCTGATGGTACCTAGGTACCTAGTATCTTGGTCTAAATAACTACAATGAAGAAACGAGACAGCTGTATATAGAATCCCATTCATCCCTTGAACTTGATTTTTAACGCCCATAATGCAATGCAGACCTCGTCATCCCTTGTGACAATATCTGCTTCCCGCGTCGACAAGACACCGGATCCTCGCAGATGCGTGCAGGTCAGAGACCTTCCTGCGCGAGATTAGGAAATAGGAAAATTTCGTTCCGGAAACCAGCTGAGAAAAGCCGAACGATGAACCAAACAGTATTGTACTCGTACAGTCAGCGGTATCTGCAGACAAGGAAATTGTATGAAAGGGTATAGGCGGTACGCGTAATTCATCCGATAGTATTCCTCTACGCCAGTCCAGCCTATTTGATTGCCAGTAACTTAATGTCGAAAACCAACGTGCTATTCGCGGGAATACCTGGCTGGGCTCTGTTGCCATAGGCGAGGTTCGCTGGAATGGTGAGTCGGCGCTCGCCACCGACTGACATGCCCTGAACGCCGATATCCCATCCCTTGATAACTTCTCCCTTGCCAGCAGTGAAGCTGAATGGCTTTCCCTTCTTATTCGCTGTACTTGGATTAGCAGATGCTCCCTAGATTGGTTCATTACAGACTCACAATCGAAAACTTTGCCATCTTGAAGCTTGCCGATATATCTAACGTCGACCTTGTTTCCCTTCTTGACGACTCGACCGGTACCTATCTTGCGATCGTCAACAGTGACGCCTTGGATGACTTTGACACCAATGGTAGCGCCCTTCTCAGCGGCAGCCGAGCCGGTAGGACCCTGCTCGAGGTTCTTGGCAAACTGTACTTTCTTGTCGCTCTTGTCACCCTTAGCAGCAGGCTCCTTTGCAGACTCGACTTTGGCTTCTTCCTTGATACCAACTGCCTCGCCCTTGTTGTTTTTAAGCTTCTTTTGCTGCTTCTTGCTGAGCTTTGCCTCTGGGGCTGCGGCAGCCTTCGCTATCATCTCGTCAAGACTCGCAGGCTCGTCCTCTGCAGGACGCTTGTTCTTGCCCTTCTTGGTCTCAGCAGTGACTAGCTTAGGCGCTTCCTCGTCAGTGTCCACTTCCGTGACACGAGGGTCTTCCAAACCATCTAGCTCATCAACTTCCGAGTCATCAGAATCGTATTCCTCAATACCCTCCATACCGGCAGGGAAGTCATAGTCATCTTCATCTTCATCCTCCTCCTCGTCAGAACCGTCCTCGTTGGTATCGACAATGTAGTTGCCGGTCAAGTGGATAGTATGGGTACCCTTGACGACAAAGAAGACCTCCTCGTCGGGGCCAATGGTAAGGTCAAGTGGCTGTTGGTAATTCTTCGGGATGTGTTAGGGCAATGTTACAGGTATTTGATGCGGAGAAAACTTACACGCTCGGTATCAAGGGTGCAGACAACGAGCTGCTCAATACCCATTTCGCTAGAGTCGATGCTTTCATCATCATCGTCGTCACTTGATGTGGCAGGTTCCTTTCCCTTCCTCTTGAGCTTGGTGATACCGTTGGGCTTCGCATCGCCGTCGCCCATATCCTCATCGGAATCCTCCTCCGCTTGGGCGGCCTGGATGAGCTTATGTAGAGCGGCTTCCTGTTTGGCCTTCTTTGACTTGGAAGGGTCGCTAGGGCCACCGTTGGGCTCATCGTCGTCATCATCGTCTTCATCATCTTCGTCGGAGGATGCACCATCCATTAGCCCATTCAGGTACTCATCATCGAGGTCATCGTCTAGAGAGGGTCGCTTGCGGATGATCTTCAAAGTAGACCGCGGAACATTGGGAATCTCGCCGTCCTCGTCGGCCTCGGGCGCTTCGGTAGGGTCAAGAGCGGCCATGGTAATGCGATACTAGATGTCATATTAACGACCCATGTTCGGACCGAAGCACGTAATACGGTAATGCGGTACGAGGATTCAGGGCGCAAACACGTGTTGGCTAAGCTACGAAAAAGGTAATAATATTTTCCGAATGACAGATACTCACAGCAGCACCGGGAACACTGTCCTCCTGCATGGCAGGAATCATGACGCCTGCGGGCGGAACTTCGAGCCCATAGAGGGCAACAGGCAGCACTGCCATTGTAAGTGATCGGACGGGCTTTAGTGAACGAAGCAGAGATAATTAAACAGGAGGTGGTATGTAGAGACGTATGGGGTATTCCTTTCAAAAGAAAGAGGATTCAGAGAGGGAGAGGACGGAAATTTATGAGAAGCGTTGATATGTAGCAACTCCCGTCGAGATGAATAGAAAAAAAAAAGAGGTCGAAAAGCTAAGCTTCCATCACATCTCGAAATTTTTTTCCCAAAAAAAAAGTTCGGCCAAGAATCAACCCCACCCAAAACGCCCACCGCCTTGAGATAAGGGACGCTACTGCAGACACAAGCTTATCCGAAGGATCCATAGCAACCCCCGCCCAATGGGAGAGCTCAGAAGCCGTCTACGTGAGTCGCCCATACTGTATACATGAACTCGGTGGGCACGGTGACCGTATTGACTTCCTACATACCGTCACTCACCTACCTTGTTGCTAAGTAGCAGTGATGATATTGTATGTGCTACATACATGTGGTTGCCTATCATGGATATTTATAGGATTCGTTGATGCCCTACCCTCATAGGAACCAGGCTACTTTCAACTTGATCACATTGTGATATAACCCAACGACATCGTTAATATTACCAATACGACCGAGCAACCAGGTTGAGGGGTTCGGCAACACAGTTAGTCAAGGCTGTGACCGATGTACTCGTAGCTCACGGCCCCGATGATATCGACACACGCCGCGTCGAGGAATTGGGAGAGTCCGTCGGGATGAAGAGCCCCAGTCGAACCGTGTGTCTGCCGTCGTCTGCGCTGCCCATCTTTGAACAATTCCTGTTAGGGGCTGATACCTTGCAATCGAGTTAACACGAGTATTTACCAAAGAAGCTTGAGATTAAGCAAGTGTGTGAAAGGTGCACAATTTGAGTCGAGTTGCTCTATTGCCTCTAGGCAAGGTAGATAGAAGGCATATATATATATCTATATCTATATGTCAAATGATAGTGGCTACTGCGACAATGGTCTGGTTTTATAGCAGGCCGCTTTTTTTACGATCCATTAACATTAACGATTTTTTTCGTCTACACACACTTGCGAGTAGAATCGGAAGATAAGCATATGAGATGGCTGATTTGTTCTCGTAAAGCTGTCCAGCCCAGTGCATTATTATGTATGGTCAAAAAGGGATAGATGGGTTGATTGATGCTTCTACAAACCGTGTAATATGATAGGCCAATCTCTTAGCTCAACGCCGAACTGCTTCAGAGCTGCTAGGCACTGCAAGTGAATACATATACATATATAACCATTTAATGTTTAGATGTCATGTTGATTCCAAGCTCTGACACTATATGCGTTGTCACTCACTGTCACATTTGTAATAGTGGCCGAGTGCTTCACACTTACAGATACCCAACTGAAGTCGACACTTTTCTACCTGATGACCTCGACGTTTGACAATAAGCTCAAGTACACACGCCAAGGTCTTTGAATAAACCAAG
This sequence comes from Xylariaceae sp. FL0662B, assembly GCA_022376535.1. Classification (NCBI taxonomy): domain Eukaryota; kingdom Fungi; phylum Ascomycota; class Sordariomycetes; order Xylariales; family Xylariaceae; species Xylariaceae sp. FL0662B. The sequence goes on from JAJJKD010000005.1 coordinate 198,590, forward strand.
CATGAGATATCTGAATCGGGTTTGTTCATTTTTTTTTAAACTGCCTGTCTGATCACTAGAGCAATACGATATATCATTTACCGTTGTATGCATCTGAGTACTGCTTTACAACTATTCTCGACCCTGGGCCTCTCGTCCCCAGCCCCCGTCGTAGGTACTGCTCTCATTATGTACATCAATATTAGATATTATCGGGCCAGATTTGCGCATTAGGCAGCTTGGGTTTCTCTCAACCGTGAACCCATCCCGTCGTTCGCGCCGGGCTAGCCCACCCCCGATCGGACGGATCCGTCCTTGAATTCTTGCAGTCGTCGACCTTTGGTCTTCAGGTCTCCCTCTTTTGCCGTTTAAACGAATGCCGGCAGGAAGGATGCCTCATTCCTGCAATTTGCTCCTAGAACTCCGTGAGCCCAGAAATTGTCCCCTTATCTAGAATGCCAATGCCGATGCCATGCATATCAACATCATGTCCTCTATTTACACACGCTCCTCAGAGCTATTCTTTCAAAACGTCGGGAAAAGATCGCTTGTCGGTCTTCAAGGAGTCGATGGAGAATTGAACAGAAAACGCGTAACAGGCTTGACTACCGCAATATAGCCAGCCTAAACGAATATTAATAAAATCAGAGAAACTCAGTCGCTATGCTATGTCTGCAATCAGGGACTTCGCTCTTTGACGAGTGACTTTCTTGCTGACGGTATACACCAAGTCAAGCGTAAAAAAGTGCATGATTTGGGCGTGTGCCCCTGGAATTGCACCATATAACGGGGCGACAAGCGGCACCATGACGTAATCGACGCAGTTTTTCTTGACCTGGCGGTGGGAGAAACACATCCCCTTAGCAAGACCAGCTTCGCGCATTTCCCTTTCACGCGTTGAGACGCAGACCTTATGAAATCGCTCATATAGGAACAGCATGCATGCGACCTCCATAAAGCCGGCAGTTCTCAGGAAATTGCACAAATTGAATAACCAAGCCAGCTCGTGAGGGTCGGAACCACCCTCGGTCACCCACATATAGAGCGTTGAAGTAATGACCAGGATGGTCATCTGGAGCGGCAAGAAATGAGCCTCAAAGAGGCGGTGGAATAGGGCGATGATTCGCTGCCAGTCAGGCTCCTTTAGCGTATCGGAGACAACATCGGAGAAGATTCCGCTCTCAAGGGGTTGTTCGGGGTTCATGTCCAGCTGGGTCTGTGTGATGTAGGAGTCACTAGGATTGTTTCTGCGCTATGTTAGTTCTGATCATGAGCGAGTTAAATGCGCAAGTCTTACAGTGCAACGTGAAGTGGACGAAAAGCTCTTGAGGTATGCTTGCGCTCTTGCCAAAGCTCTACAAATTTCCTAAGAGCGAAGCCAGTGTCCAGAGCTCCCCACATGTGTCGTAGTGCTTGCTTGTAACGGGCGCACATGTCATTGTAGATGCGTCCGGCTCCCTTGCCACCATCGCCCTTGACATTGCTCTGACTGACAGGACTGTGGATGGTCCTAACTGTCAAATTGCCATTCAATGCGAAGAAACACTTCAGATACATGTGGAGATCCTCGCCAATAGCCTCTGAATCGCAGTCCCAGCCTCCAACTCTATCAACCAATGCGAGTGACATAGAGTACACTGAGGTCGGAGGAGCAATAGTCGAGCCTTGGTATAGACCTGAAAGTCCAGCGCCAGCCCATAGAATATCGGCAACTCGAACAATAGCCGGGACGGCATGGGCATTACGGTCGAAGATAATAGGTGCCGCGTACAGCGTGGTACTCGCAGTTTCTGGGTAAGAGGTGTGCATGTTGGCAAGCAGAGCGAAGTAGTTCGACGAAAGATGGCTGTCGGCTATATGTTATAAAATTGTCAGCTACTAGTTATCACATACAAATTTCGGAAACGATATTAGAAATTGAATGTTGAAACTAGAAGGTATAGCAATACGCGCACGTACCATCGATGCCAGTCACGATCACGTCCTTCCTGTTGGCCATGGAATATCTTTCGCTAAGCTTGCGTGCAGCCCAGGCCACATTGCTACCCTTTCCAGGAGATTCGCCTGGGATGTCGGAGGGATGCAGAGTGAAGTCAATTGACCGGAATTTCTTGACAAACTCCTGGATAAGGTTCATGGCCTTGAGCTCGACGTTATGTTCCCGTTGTTCCATACCAAGATAGATCTACAACCATGTCAGTATACGACCAAAGAAAAAAAAGTAGCAAGCCCGACACCATTAATTCCACAAGCCAATCTGCAATGAGGACCTTGCTAACCAAGCCAATCTGGCATAGAAGAAAATGGCAACTCACATCATAGGTGGATCGAGCTTGAGGGTGCGATGCCAAGACGTCGAGGGTTTCTCTCAATGTATCCACCTCTTCCTTGTAGTTGGGAACAATTATAGCGTGAACAATACGGTCTGGCTCGGTATCGTTGTCTGTATAGAATTCGGGTTCGGTGTCGCCAGCTTCGCTGCTGGCACTCGAAGAAGCCAAAGAACCGTCCTTGGACGACGTCAAGGTCTCGGAGCTGGATAGGGACGTAGACGAGCCGCGACGACGGTGGGACAACTTGAAGTCCTTGAGAGACTTGCTTCGCGCGGCCTTCTTCAAGCTTCGGGTCACGTCGAACAGAGCCCAACAAGAACGCATCGGAAAGGCGAAAACCAAAACGTGGATCAACAGACAGTAGTAGGCAAAAACGACAGTCCATATGCCACCCCCCTTGCCGGTCGAGGTAGTTGTCGAATGTGAGGGCTGACCTAGGGAATTTTGATGCATATACTTGTAGTCATATCCTGATGCAGCTGCTTCCTTTGTGATAACCCAGTAGCTGAGAGCCAAAGTCATCAGCATGGCCAACCCCCCAGCTCTCCTCGAACACCAGATGAAGAGCGACATGGCAGCGACGTGACGTTAATTGATTCTCCAACGGTCAGGCCACGGCGACAGGAGCTTGGTGTGGGAGAGAAAAAGGAGCGTGTGAGGCGGCAAAGGAGGAATTAAGATAAGGGAGAGACAAAAGGGAACGTAATGAAGACTAGGAGGAAGATAACACGGAGAACGTGGTTCAGTGGGAAGGAGTGGGAGGTGTTGAGAGAGAGTGGAGGGGGGCTGGGGAGGCTCTCTCAGAACGCGAGAACTTCCTGTGCACCACACTAGCTACGACCAAGGCAATCTTCCTTTTTCTTGGGTTGTAATATTGGGGGGGAGAAGAGGGAAAGGGAAGAGAAAAAAAAGAAAACTAGTATTGGTAGGGCAAGAAATCGGTAGGGAACAGGAAAATTACCAGAAATCTCACGAAGTAATAATAATAACCAGAAAAAGGGGAGCCTTGTTTAGTACGACGAGAAATTAGAAGGGTAGGGATTTTGGGTCCAACAAGTGGACAGAGGTAGCTCTGACGACGGGGGGGAAGGTTCCAATTCCCAGATAATGTACCTTCGAAGATGGGCCGTGGGCCACACGCATGGTAAGTACCTACGTAGTTAGCTGACCTGACCTGTGGTTTTTACTGGGTTTTTTGGCGGGGAATGCACTAAAGTACAGGCCTAGTTAAGTAAAGAGGTACCTACATAGCCGTCTATTTGTATCAATGGTGCCTGCTCAGCTTAGGTACTGTACATCGTTTTGTACGGTTCAAACCTACCTAGGTACATACATCCATGTATTGATGTAGCTACATACAGTACACTTATTTACAGGAAACAGGGTTAGTTACCTAATACAGCCTACCCAGGTACAGGACCCCAAGGCGCGTTCTACCTGAATGGGGCGGTTTTTCGGAAATACGTGTGTACATACATGTAAGCTGTACTGAACGTATGGTACGATGGTGAAGGTATAATTGAGGTACTAGGTATTTTCACCAAGGTCTCGATTCTAGTGGCTCAAAAGCTTGAAGTGATGTTCTCCGAGGGAAAAGGCTATCTACATTACCTATCTAGCTGCCTTTTGCTCGAGGTGTATGTAGTATTTTTTCAGTCATCCGTCTTGCAGACAAGACACATGCAGACAATGGAGTCCTACATACGTAACTGTCTCACATCTAAGGCTGCGGGATGTATATACATATATGTACTGCAACTCTGGTAACAAGGTCATCTGATAGGTAATTGAACATTCAGACATTGGACTTCAACTTACTTAGTTATCGAACTTACTACAGCAGTGTCATTCATTCATACTTGGACCTACATTGACCTTCCTATAGGACAACATAGCCTACCCAGAGTCGGAAAATCTCTAGCTTCCTATTGGACCGCTTGACACAGTATTCTTCGAAGTTCGCATTAGTCTCATGCGCAGTACAAGAACGTGAGGCAATGGAAGAAGCTGGGAGGGATTTCAGCTTCTATTAATGAGCACATGCATTCTATAGCGGAGACTAGGCAACTCCTCTAAGCGCTCACAGCCATCCGTTCAGGGCTGAGTCCGAATTACGACAGCTATCAGAAGGCTTGGTCGAAGTCAATCATTCTTGTCAAATTCGACGATTTTCAAGAACGAAAAGGACAGAGATGCAGAAGCAGAATTTCAAGTTGCAACGAATGCCTGTTATCGTCGATATATATATAGCATCATGTGCACTCGTCACAATGGTAGGTTGGACCTACGTATGTACATACATAGAAGTGGGATGTGGGCAACGTTTCTTCGCATATATTTTCGAAGCATCTGATAATGCTGCCGAGGACCTGCATGTACCATTACCCAAGATGTTTCTAGGCAAGCTTGGTGATGTGGTTGGTTTCCCGCTATCTCGGCATCGCTGTATTGGCTAATGCCTAGTACAGATTTAGTCTCTTTAACACCATTCGTCTCATGATTACGAAGTATTGTCCTTCAAATAGGTACACAAGGTACAGAGCCCCCATCAGCAGCCCAGACGGGCTTCTATGATGCTGTGCTACAATGTACGTCCATCACAGATGGACGCGAGTCCCAGTGTCTGATCCTGCATATGCACACGTACAATCAACCAGGTCCCCTACGGTAATTGGTACAAAAGTGACGGACACATCGTTTCGAAAGCTGCGCAAAAAGTCATGAGTGCGCCAAGAGAAATCCCCGTGGAGGAGCTTCCCTGTGGCGTCAGTCTCGGCCGCTGCGTACTAAGCGAGTCTCTTTTCGCGCCGACGTGAGTGGTCAAATACTCGTCTAATACCTTTTGCATCGTCAGAGCTATCCCTCGCTACTGCACTTCGACATCATTCATGCGGGTAATCTAAATGGAATGTGTGTGCAACGGTCCAGGGCAAAAGTGGGTGGGCCAAGCCCGTGGCTTAGTTCTCCCACGGCTGCATGGTGAGCCACGCACTGCCGACCAGCTTCGAATCTTGGGTTCGTCATCGGTCCAGTCTCATGGCTACTATCAAGATATCGTATCGCCAATCGCGGCTCTCGGCAAGACTACTAGCAAACACATGTTGTCTTTCTTTGGCTAACGTTATACTGCACTCGTCATGGCGAGTATAACACTCGGATGATTGTATATATTTTCTTTGTAGGTATGTACACGTATGTACAACCAAAACACGCTATCTGCTGTAGTCGATATCTATTGCATGAGCTAAACGGCGCACAGTGCCTACATGTAAGGTTCTTTTCTTCGCAAAGAGCCAGGAGCGCGAACGGAACCGTGTACTTTACAAGTCCAATATCCGCAAGGAGGATGGATTAATAGCACTTGCGCATACATAATACCCCTACTGCGTATGAGGTCAGACGTTTTTTATGCCACTCGTTCAAATTGTCTCTCGATTGAATTTCCGAGATGCACACAACTCTATTCTAATTGACACAGACTCCAAGAAACTTCCCGACTACCAACGATACCATCGATTTCTTCAAAGAACCGCAACAATGTACTCATTAGAGCTATACGCGTATTGTCATACGCGTACGTAAACTACGTATAATGGCAGTTCCGCCATAAGCACAGCGCAACACAACACAGCGCTCGCCTCCTTTCGTCAACCGGGAATACTATGTAATTGCAGACATTAGGACGGGCGTAGGGGCATACAGTGCGGAGGCCGCCGGCGATTTTAGGCAGACGAATATTGGACTTGGCTCCGCGGGTTTCTGGTTTGGCCCTTGTTCGGTGCCCGCGGTGCCCAGTCTGCAGCGCTGCTCTGCCTGTGCAACTAATTTTATCACGCGGTCCAGACTATTGTGATTGGCTCGAGTGAAACCGAAACCATCACCTAGCTTTCCACGTTTATTTGTCACTTGAGATTACTGGTCCACCGACGATCTGGATTAGTCCTAGTCGCGAATATCCGTATCCTTTTAGGAGATCCTACACAGGAACGGTCCAAAGCACATGCCAAAGAAAGGCTCGTTCACCCGATTCCCGAAGCAATGGCTGCATCCTGAGCTTCAGGTGGCAACTCGAATCACCACAGGGCGGCAACGAAAAGGGTCTTTTTTTCAACCCACCCGACGCGCTGAATGCAAAGCAGTTTCGCGACAGTCTAGAGCGAGCTTGTTGGTTGATCCTTTTGAAACTTCAAGGCTCTACTACTCGTGTTAGTTCGCGGAAAAGAACATGTTTGTGTCATGTCGCATGTGTACTGCATGGGGAATGTTTCAAAATGATTCAGACCATGAGGTCTAGTTGGGGTCTGAGAGATAACAGAACCGAACCGTAGATAGGTAGGTTTTCCCGCAACGTATCGTACCTATGTAATGAGATACGTACTATACATAACTCACTCATAACCTCCATAAAAAGAACGGACACAAATACCGACTTAGTTCCATGGTGGAACGGTTTCCCTTGGCTTAGAAAAAATTAGTTGCACATATTTTATATTATATATTCTGTACCTGATGAGGATCCGCCTGAAAAAAATAGACATTTAGTGTATCATGAAGTAGTACATATACTTAGTTATGAACCACCGTACCTAAGCTTCTAGAACGGTGCTCACCGGTACTGTACGCTTCAGCCCAGTACGGAAGAAACATCCATTACCAATACCAGCCAAGGCTTCAAAGTACTTATGTATAGGATGTAGGTACCTCGGTTCGGCACCTACAGTAGGCCGGCTTGGGATTTCGTATCCAGTACAGCATCGTGAGATCGTTATCTGATCTCCAATAAGAACGTTTCGATGAAACTTCTACAAGGCTACGATAGCCTAGGATCTAGGGGATTTAGGCTCAAATTTTGTAGGGAGTCTTGCTCACGCAGCGTAAAATGCATCATAATTACATACACTCTGCTCACCTAGCCTCGTGGCCAAGTATCGGACTCGTCAGAGTGCAAGCCAGAAACTTTGTAACAAGTCTGTGCTCCTGACGAAATCTCTTATTTGAAAAGCATCATACAATCGTAAGCCACGGACTCGCATACCTACTAGAGTAGCCAAGAAAGCGCTTCGAGAGCCGCTATCAGGTAATATCAGTGCGTGACTTCCTGGGAAGTCATAAGCTATCAAGCCAATAACACCAAAATCTACGTCCTCTACTGGAATAGCGTCTTGTATAATTTACAGCTAACAACGTATTGTGATCTTGAAAGAGCATGAGATCGTCATAGATTCTTAAGCTCTTCTCTTATTTTTGTATAGTAGCTGTTTCTTATGGTCTTCGGCACTTCCACTTCTAATGTTAGGTAACAAGTGATACATCTTCCACTCCGTAAGTCTATTCAAGGTACCTAGTCCGGGTTTGCCTTACCTATGTAGGCTAGGTACTTGGGTAGTTTGGTGCTCATTCCCAAATTAGGCCAAAACATGCTATGAATGCATCATCTAATTGGCTAGTGTCCCTTGAGCTTGCGTGCACAGACAATTATTGAAGAAAGTGATGGGTAACATCCCTTAAACAAGGTAAACTCGAGGAAGTTCGCCTTCGACAAGTAACTACCTACTTTAGTATAAGGACCTATTTCATTTAGAGAGGAAGAAGGGGTTCTCTTCACGTTTTTTCTATAGTTGTTACCGCCTGCCTGCGATCAATCAGATTTCATGTAGTCGTGGATCGTCATTGGCGTCAGTATGCGACCTTTTCGAAACATGGAAAGATTGATTGCATCAGCCATGTGAGGCCTGCAGTCAAACCAAACCCAACGTCAGTCAAAACCGCCGCAGGTACGAAACGTCAACAGGGCGCGATTCCCGGTATAATTACAGTTATTCTTCTCAAACTACAATTGACACACTGCGAATGAATTTGGGACCTGGTGCTCTGCATGTTACAATCTTAGTTAAATGGCCTGGCCAAATTCAAGACCATAAATTTCTGGTCAGTTCCATGGACGCTGAGGGAACTTCTGTCCAGTCCCTCTTTAACTTAAATACCTAACTGTTTCGTAGCTACATCTAACAATTGATCTCAGGCCAAGTCTAAGCTTAACCTACAATACGGGCCTCGACCATCAGCTAACGAGCTTTGATGCAGACCTAGCCAACGTGTTCGATGACTGGATAGACACAAGCTAAAGAGAGTACGCTGGATTGTCTATAGATGGGAGTAAAAGGATTAAGTAGAGGTTTTCAGGTTGGGTAGATTAGAGTACTAAGCCAACATATAGTGTCTAGGTATGTACTACCTTGACGACGCAACTGGTGTTGCAACTGTTTTCTGCCCGTACAACTGCTGAGTCTCTAGAGATAATGTACCTTTTTACCCTAGACAGCAACACACTCGACACTATACCTCACGTATAAATTAACTGACATATAGACGATTTAGGTTTGCGGCTGTTTCAGTGCTCACATCAATAAAAGTATGACCTTGCGAAGCAGTGGGGAGTCCGCCGATTGTAAGGAGCCACTTTAGAGGCCACTTTCAACCCAGCCTGGTTGATCACGGTCGACTCACGCTGACAATGAAATAAAGCAAGGTACACTAGCACTCCGAGCGAAGACTATAGCGGGTGAACGAGTTTCTCACGGGCTGTACATATATAATGGTCGACCTCAGTTTCCCCGTTACAGGGTTAACTGTGGTAATACTCTGCTGTTTGTTGAAAGACTTACTAGGTAGGTAGACTTTTATTGCAACAAATATACCCCCTTATATCTCGCAGAAACTCGATTCATATAGGCTAGAAATATTTATAAGCGTAAATTCTATAACTGCTATTCCGTATAGCAATTAACTTCTTATGTACAGTGGTTCGCTGTTACACCTTCAAAACCGGTACGCAGTAATTCTATAGGTCGTACAAACCGTTAAGACCTGACGGTTATTGGCAACCCGTTTTTAATGCAAAATTATGCATGAATACGGTATCTCGGCCACCTAACTGATACCTATTGTCAGGCGCCACAGACAGAACCTTGGGAAATCTTACTATATCTTACCTAGTCTGTCGGGTCAGAGCCATGTTTCGCATCCAGGGATAAATGCATGTCGCGAGTAATGAGAAGTAATAAAATACGCGCGAAAAGTCAAGCCAAATCATGCGCATTCCCGGATCGGCACTCACAATATGTTTTGGGCATAATAACCACCCTTTTCTGTAATAAACATTCGTCAGATGAAGGTATCAATTGAGGTATGTAGTAACTTCTTTCTATGTAGTAGGTACTTCTGCAAACCAGATATTTGCAGGTACATGTAGCAACTCATATGTAAGAACAAGAAAGGCTTTGGATTTCGACGAGCCACGCCAACCAACGCGTCGACGGACAAAGATCTCTCCAACAATCCAACTAAAACGTATGGATCTATGTCCTTAACACGCACTCTCTAGATGGCCACCCTTGCTACTAGCAATGGCTTTGCCTCAACTCAATCGCTACATATGTACCTGTTAGCAACACCTATTCATATGACGTAAGAGTAGCAAGAAGCTAGACATGATTACGTGATACTATTCAGCTGAACTGCCTTCTTAAGCCGGCTGAGGAACTGCTGTCTTGACGGATTAAGTAGAACAAAGGACAGCTTGTCGTCATCACAAGGCTGAGCCTTCAGCTCAAGCAAACCGGTGTGGCCCACCTCGCCGCATACATACATAGTAAAAAGGATTCCCCTGCGCGTGGCTCTGACGATATAACAGGTCTGACGTATGCGGTATAACACAATAAATGACAAAAGTGTTTGTATCGAGAACAAGTTGATTCCTTCTTGGTTGTATTACTGACTAACTTAGTAAGAAGTGCTCGAATACCCTTGCGACTACGCTAAGGGCTTCTTTCTCTTCGCTGCTTGTGCCAATAACCGGTAGGTCTGTTAGTCATCGGTCGAGACTCATGAGGTGCCTTCAATCCATCTGTTACACTGCCACAATGCCGCTTTCCGACGTGGGCGATCTCATGATCCTTCCGGGAATGATCCTGTGGCGGTCTGATGCATTGTAGCCTAAAAATTGCCAACAGTTCATTCCTCACGGCTTTTGTCTACTAGGCATCGAGTGTGCCGAGATTTTCCTCAAATGTCCCTCTAGGCTAAGTGTGGGAGATTAGCGTTTGCCACAAGGGACATCAAGAAGCTCCATACCTTGGTATGGAGAGCCTGAATTCTTGAGTCTCCTTGGCATCGATGGTCCTGATAAAAGACTGCCATATTATATCGCGTCTTACGTTGAACGATGCAAGCACCGCTGGCATCTCTCAAACGTTCTTGTCGAAAAGCTTCTGGATTGGTTTCGCAGCCTAGCCGCGGGTAAGCAATGATGCTAGATATATGCCTCTCAGCAACACCTACGTCTATAAATTTCTCAAGTTCCTTATCGAGATTGGCAAGGTCGTCTTTCCTCTTCTTATTGTCCGCGATTAGTTTCTGCTTCTGCTTGAGTAATTCCATGCGTTTTTGTTCCAGTGCCTCGCGCTCGCTGCGTTCGTGCTCGATTCGCGCAATCATCAGGGCGTTCTCGTCATCGTCGGCATGCTCGGGCTTCAATGCCAGAAACTCTTCAACGGGTATGAGCGGAAGTTGCTGATAAGTGTGACTATTTGATGTCTCAGTTAGCTCTTGCACAAGTTTAGGCGTCGGAATTAGGTAAGTGCCGTAGATGGGATTGTCGCTTGACGTAGGACTAGGCTCGACTTAAGATCTTAATTCCATCAGGAACCTTGGTTGAGTGTAGACTTCATAGAATATGGGAATCATAGCAAGCACTGACTCATATGACTCGCAAGCCGCTATCTCTCCCTGCAAGTGACGCTGCTCGTAGTATAGATTCTGGAGTTGTAGATGTAGGCGGTCAACCTCTTGGCGCGCTTCAGATGTTTGCAACTTTGTCTGGCGAGCACCAAAGTACGCTGCCCGATGCAGACCGCGGAGCTGGGCGAGATTGGTTATGAGGAGTTTTTGTTGCTTAGAGGTCTCAAGCAGCGCTTCGGTGGAGGCGTTCTCAACAGGGCCAGCTGCCACGATCTGGTCGATAAGTCTCAGCGCTTGTAGATGAGCATCGTGAGAGGCGTTGAGCACGGTCGCCAGGTTCTGGTCGGTTACAATGTCGTCGATCGCCATTTTGATAGTGAAGCGGATATAATGATCAAAGACTGGACGCCCAGAGGAGCTCGGTGAGGGCCCGAAGAGGTTGAAGAGCTTCGTTTGTTGATGATTGATGTCAAGGTGAATTTTCGATTCGTCTTGGCTTCAACAAATATGACCAATAGGAATTTAGATTAGTCTGCAAGGATCTCACTCACGAATCTCAGCCCGTGAATCTTACTAACCTGCCTTACCTAATGTGTGAACCGGATTTTCTAGTCGCCGTTGCCGTCTACATAGATACCTCCTCTACCTAGGTACCTAGGTAGGTACCTCAAATCTGATGTGGGGTGGTGGGAATGATGGGGCTGTAGGGGTGCAATTCCCGCTGGCAGGTGGCGGGTGGCAGGTGGGCTAGTCGGGGAACCTTATAGTCTTGTATGATTGGTAGACTTGTGCGCAGCTAGCGTCAGCTCAAGCATTGATCATTTCACGGCAACCACCGAACTAGGAAAAGATGGATCTTCCCTAATAAGGGGCCACTCAATTCTACCTCATACATACGTGCTTCTGTTCTCGGCCATCTCTCGGCTCTGTCAGCTACCGTGTCCCACCTTCGGCTGGGCTCAACTCGAACTCACAGCTGACAATGATGACAGTTCGTTTGGGTGACCAGCACATCGCCAGTCCGACGTTTCCACGATATAGGACTTCTGGACTCCCTTCATGATATGTTAAGCTGGGCCAACTGGGTGTGCTGCGTTACTATTCTTACAAGGCATTGTAAGTTAGATTAAATAAGAATCGTCTTCTTTTTTTGTTGGGTTCCGGAGCCTCCATCTTACCCACCAATAGTAATCACAATCCTCCGCATGTGAAAGGACCATCCCTCCACTTTGCCTCTGGCATTTACAACAAACAACATTTCTAGTCCAATCTCTTCAAATCTTGTACATTCCTATACTCTAACTGGCTAACTGGTCGATTCCCGCCCTAGACAAGACCTACCTAAGGTTAGAGCCAGGATTTCCTTGGAGAACCCTCCGAGCCTGTCTGTCAGACCAACCTGTAAATTCTAAGTCTTGTCATCCTCTGGCGCCTGAGGTTTTTTTACGATTCCGCCATGCCCTTCACGTCCTTTGCTTTTAGGTCTCACGAGGCCCACGAGGACTTGTCTGATGCCCGAAGTTCCGGTGCCTCAAGCCAAGAAAACCCACCGAGGCAGCGCAGACGGCATTCTTCCTGCACACCACCGAGGAGAAAGTCTTTAATCAACCATATCATGGATGGAGAAGAGCTATTGCTGCTCAAGGTCCGTTCTCTGTCACTTTAGAAATATAGCGAAGCAGTGAGCCGAGTATTAACTACGACAGGTTGACCTGTTCCTCTCGGAACTTGAGAGACGGCTTGAACACCTCGAGAACTACTACGAACCCGTCAACCTCGATGCGAGTATACCGAAAGCTTTCTCGACACTACAGGCCGTGCGAGAACGATGCTCGCAAGTTTCAGAGGAAGTTATAGGCGCTGGTCGTCGGCGACTGCAGATCATGGTCGAAACACTGGAGACGAGATACCATGAAGCTCTAGCTGCAGCCGAATCGATGAACGAGAAGGCCCGAGTTGGCATCGAGCTGTTAGACGGCATGCTTACTGACTTCGAGACTCGAGCTTTAAAGCTTCGTGATCAAGGCCTTGCTAATGCCGCTGATGCTGCTGAAAGTCTCATGGACGAAGGTCGAAGAGTCAGGGACGAGGGACTTGAACGTGCTCGCGGTGTTATGCACGATGGCTTCGAGCGAGCAAAACACACCACGGAATCCGTCAGGGAACATATTCAGTATGCTATCGCTTGTGCAAGGGAACGAGGGTTGATCCGGTATGAGGAGCTCCCTGTTCCGTGGAGAATTAATCCTCACATCATCAATGGCTATCGATTCACCGAATCGAAGATTGGCTGTATTCGTTCCATGTTCGGTGTTTCAAACGAGACGGTCAATATCTGGTCCCACGCGCTAGGACTGATATTAGTCTTGTCTATCGCCTTCTACTTCTACCCTACTTCTGCCAACTTTTCTATGTACACCCAGACCGATATTTTTATTGCTGCTCTTTTCTTCTTCGCGGCTTGCAAATGTCTCATTTGCAGTACCGCTTGGCATACGATGAACTGCGTTGCGGACCAAACTCTTCTGGAGCGCTTCGCGTGTATTGACTATACCGGTATCTCTTTACTTATCGCCGCGTCGATCATGACGACAGAGTACACCGCCTTCTATTGCGAACCTATCAGCTGTTGGACTTATATTACGGCAACGGCAGTATTGGGTATCGCCGGTACTATTCTGCCGTGGCACCCAAAATTCAATGGTCAGGACATGGCGTGGTTGAGAGTAGGTTTCTTTGTGGGCTTGGGCGCTACTGGCTTGATGCCAGTCTTCCAAATCATCTTGACTCGAGGCGCTTCTTGGGGGTTCGAGTTCTACACAGGTTCCAATCTTCTAAAGTCTGTTTCTGTGTACGTTCTTGGGGCCTGCGTCTACGCAAGTAAAGTCCCCGAGCGATGGTTCCCCGGTAAATTCGACTATTGTTTCAACGCCCACAACTTTTGGCATGTGAGTAGCAACTCTCCCTCACAATAATAGTCGAGCTAACACAGTGCATAGTTTGCCGTGCTTGGTGGGATCCTTTACCACTATGTAGCCATGCAAGAATTTTTCACGAGTGCCTTTCAACGCGCACAAGAGGATTGCCCAAACTACTAAAGCTATTTTGAATGATTTTAGGGCATTATAGGAGTTATAGTACACGCAAGTACACCGATCCTTAAAACTCAAGCAAGGTCACATCGTCCAATAGGGTCCCAACTATTTCGTTATGATACATTCAGTTATGAGGCGTCGTAGCTCCCCACGAAACACCTTGCTTAAGCTGCTACCGTCTCAAGTCTACTGGCGATATCAGAAGAACGCAATGAGGATGCCTGCTATAGTGACCATCATCGAACCGGCAAAAACACGATCTTCCTTGACGGATGATGAAACTTGAACAAAAGGTGAAACTGTCGTATTTGATACGAGTGTCGACGCAGGCGCGGTGGAGTTGCAAGCGATATTGGGAAAGACCGTGGTATCTGTGAGGTCTATCCCGGTTGATGTAGACGGCCTTGCGAGGAAAGGGGTTACCGTCAAAGTAGGACTTGTGACAGTCGGATCGGCAGCTATCAGCGGAGCGACTGTTGACGCTGAAATTGACTCGGAGCTTGGGAGCTTGAAGCCAGCATTCTTTGCACACGTCGCTAAATCCTCTCCCTACCCATCGATAAGCCACGAAGCCGATAACTCGAGTCAGCTACATCCGAGAACGTACCTCAAAGCAGCAATAACCTGCGACCGGGGCGCAGTATTTACCTGCGTCACAATACCCGCTATCCTTTGCACAGCATGACTACTTCGAATTAGCACGAGCCCGGCGCCTCGAAGAGCCACTATCCCGTCTACTTACCTGGCCATGATCGGGGTTGAAGCAAAATGTGCTGTCTTGCCCGCCACATTGTTTCCAGCCAGCTCCCCAAGATTGCTCACAGGTCTTCGCCTGCCTCTTATGTGGGAATGCAGCGACTGGGGCATATTTCTCTTTTGCCAAGACAAGGTTCCCAACATATGGGAACAGCAAGAGCAAGGAGATGCAGTTCTTCATGATGAAGCGTGGTATGTTAGGTGGGAACGAATAACGTCGAATGAAGGAGGTATACACGTTATAGTGCCAGCCCAAGTGAATACGATACGGATGTGTAAAGATAAAGAAAAGACAATACTCGAAAACAACACAGCGATGAAATTAATGACAGGTTGTCAGTGGGAAAAGCGCGAGTCACACCTAGCTCATAAGACGAAGGTTTTGATGCGAAAACGCAGACAAGAAATAGTACCCTTGACATAGGATAGCAAACTGTCTAATACATAGCGTTGTTCCCGCTGATCTACGAGCACCCGATCATCTTCATCGTAAGATTGGTATAGCAAATCTCATATTGTATCTGCAAAGGAATTCGATATCGATATATACGATACCCCTTGGCTCCTACGTGCCAGACAGTAGACACCTATCTCCCGTCACAGTACATACAGACTTAAGCCACCTGTCTTAGATAAGTAGTACATAGCATGTAGCAGGTTGCAGCAACCCTTCCAACGGCCCTCATCGAAACTTGTCGAGACGGTACGTGTTTAATTTTCTCTTCTTTACTTACACTGAGCATAAACAGATAACGAATAGCGTGAAAGGGAACCTCTCGCGGTACATAGGTAGGTGTAGAATCGGCACACGGAGGCCAGGGATTCAAGAGCGAAACCTCGAGACAGGATAGAGCCGCTTCATGTAGCTTACTTACTTGGTCCTTGATCTCTGCTACTAATGTATAAGGTATCGGCGTGTAGATAACTAGGGATATATGAGTGTAAGTTCATACGCCGAGTTTCCTTCAAGTGTCCTTCCATTCCCCCTTACACTTAAAAAAAAACAGCATCCAAGCCTTCACTTCCATACAGGAATGATGGAAAGTAGCCAGTACTTCCCACGGAAACATCAATGTGCTTTTGGCGATACACTACCCATGGTCTAAGTTCATGAACACAGAAGTATGGGGGCCCGGGACCGTATAGGAGTGAAACTGGCGTAAGGCTGGAAGGCGTATAACCTAGTAATACGTAGCTAGTCTGGAATGTAGATTTCCATAAGGTATAATAATATGGATATCATCAATAGAACGGATCCTTTTTCCAGGCTCTTTCCAGCAACGGTTGCAATGTCTCCCTGAGCACCTTCTAGGTATCCTACATACTAAGCTAGCCGCTGGGGAAAGGGAGGTGAGGTTAATTAGTACACGCCACATAGTTCTTTAGAAGGGCGGCAGACTTTTTAAGTGGTCTATTTGATATCGAATGCCACTTCCCTTAGGAACTGGTATTCCTCAATTCATTGAGTCGTTATATGAAGTGACGCTGGACTGATCCAGAGGGTCTAGTAATCTCCATGCTTTGTCAATCCACCGGAGACAAGAATTCAGAAAGTCCGAAATGTGCTCATTAACTTCGTTGAGCGTAAGCCAGGCGTCTATCATGCTTTCTCCGTAGTAATATAATACATGCAACGTTTTGTCATAACCTCATTAGCGTGTCCCTTTTGTTTGACCGGCCGTCCGTATCGTCTAATATGATACACATTCCCATCCGTCCCTTCATTCGTCATAATCATTATACCGGAAAGCGGTTCGGAAAGGTCGGTGCGCTGCCAGTTCTACTGGTTCGTAATCTCGTTAACTCCGAAGGTGTCCCTTGCGCCTATGCAATGCTCTACTATAGAGCGTGCTTAACGATCTCTGCGTAAACATCATCGGGGATCATCTTAATGATAGCTAGCGCAGTTCGCTTGATCTGGTCTGCTTGCAGAGGCGGAAAAGAACGAAGGAGCTTGTTGGGGCTATCAATTTTTAATATCACGTTCCAAATAGCTCGACATCATAGTTTAGAGGGCACTGACCTTGAAGAGCCTAGCAGTTCGTTCCGCATCATGATGAGCTGGGCGACGATGCAAAGAATATTCAGTTGCGGCCCGTATGCAAAGAGAAAATCCCAGAGTCGTAATACCTCCGGCAAAGGAGGAGTGCAAGCACAAAGGGTGAGAACCGATGGGAAAGCATATATCTCAGCTGAGAGACCCTTGGAGGTCAAATATAAGTTCAGCTTGGGATCCACAATCGCTAGTACTCTGTCAACCAACGCTAAGCCACGGTGAACCCCGTCCATTGCGCCTCGGATGTATCCTGGGCATTCCTTAGTCAGAAGCCGATGAAAGGCAGAATAAGCCTCAGCTTCACTGCGTGCTGCATATAGGAACGGGGCAGCGAGCACATTCATGCCCTGGACGTAAGTTCCTGGCTCCGAGGCATTGGCATCGGAACCTTCGGTGGTGAGGGTGAGAGCACGAGCGCGATTCTTGGCGGCGGGCGAGGAGGCGGCTGTCTGCGAGGTATCGCTTCGAGAGCTGCTAGCGCTATCGGTAAGGGCCAGCGACGGAAGAGATTGCCTGCTGCTTGCCGGGCGACGTTCTTCTTTTGCATCGTGTAGCTTCCAAGCAATAGCATTGAGGAGACGGATCAAGCTGGCTTCGCTGACACGGCGGCGGAAGAGTGGATCAGTAGTCAAGGTGCGAAAGGTGTCGTTGCGTATCTTGGCATAGGCTGGTGAAGCGCCTCTATGAACAAGTTGGAGGTAGTCGTCGGTTCTGAGAATGGGCGCATCAAGAAAGATGAGCCAGACGTATATCCTACTGGAGGACTGTTTTGTGAAGTTAAGCCGAGGCGCCGCGACACAATGAGAAGGAAGAAATCTCACCATGCCATCACCGTCGCTCCTGATACCCTGATCTAATACCTTGAGACGCACGCTCTCAACCGCGCCAGGCACATCTGTGTCGGGTGGGCCGTCCCTCATCAATCTGTCCAAAGACATGGCATCGGCGGCTGCTGAAGTCTTACTAAGAGCAGTTCGTCTGCTGTTCAGGGACATGGGGGAGCTGGGAGCCAGCGCGGACGGTGTGGTGGCATCGGAATTGGCTCTGTTTCTTTGTGGAGAGCGGTTGACTGAATGGTGTCGCGTAGGTGAGGGGCCTCTCTCCCGGAGATCCTGAAGTCTCTGTTGAGAGATTAATGAAGTTTGGCTTGGATTCCTAGCAACGGAGCCCAGATTATGTGCTGATTGTAGTTTGCGCAAAGTTCTGTGAGTCTGAGGTGAAGGTGGGGGAGGGAGAGGGTGAGCGGTGGTTGAGGTTGCGACGAAGTGCGATGGGAAAGATGGGAAAGACGGGAAAGACGGGAAAGACGGGAAAGGATCCCGCGTTGGACTCGTCATCTTGGCTGTGTTGAAGAACTAGAAGTTATCATCGATAAAAAAGCATGCGATATGTGGTTTGTGGTTTGTGGGTTTAGAAAGCATTTCGCTATGCTCCCGACGATCTGGAGTTTGCAGGTAGTGGTACGAAGTAGTGCAGGTGCCAACACTAATAATAAGTTGAAATAAAAGAGGTTGGTTGGTTGGCTGGCTGGCTGGCCGCCTAAGGTGGAAGGATGTGGACACGGACCCCTCGCTCAAATCGACGCGTTTCCTCAAGGTAGTCGCGTCAGCTGAAAAACTAGGTACTGAAGTACATACGTTCGGTAACTAACTCAATTGTGAAATTATTTCATAAATATTTAGGTGTCTTTTATATAATCTTAGGGCTAGGCCAAAAAAAACTGTTTTTTTTTTATTTTTTTTTATTTTTTTTTTTACGGTTATTCAACTACATGGGCAACTCAGCCAAATATCAAAGATGTAAAGATGAAGAGGTCGTCCTACGTATCTCTGTGGCTGGGATTCACCAAGCAATTCAGGTGGATTAGGTAGCTACCTAGGCTGCTAGGTACCTAATGTACCTAGGGCCAATATGCACAGAATCTGCAGGTACCAATTATTTCGTACGGGTCTTGGGCCACATTCCGTCATCTTACACATGCTGACATGCTACCGTTGTATTCATCAACAGATACATACTTAATTCATAGTAGACATAAGGTTCAAGAAGACCATCTCACTTAATACCTTATCTAAGATATCTTCTACCTAAGATATAGGTTATATGTGATTGTTAATTATATAGGCGTTGGATTGCGGCGAGAATATATTATACAAGCAGGCCCACCACGGATACCCATCTACGCAGTACCCAGAAGGTATGAGTTCATGAGACATAGATTGGCGCAAGACTCGCCTCGACGTTTTTAGACCCCTGGATTGGTTAAGTTAGCGACTAGAATTAGATATTTACATGCACGTAAATCCCCCGGGACTTTTGTTAATACAACATGTATGTGGGACTAGTGTGAACCAGAGGGCCGACTGCTGAAGCGAGAGAATCGGCGCTTGACTGTATCTGCTAGGAAAGGGCTTGTAAGCCTTTTATAAATTTCAGAAACAGACAGCGCCTGTATATCAGTTTGATTAATAATTTTAGATGAATACTGAAACTCTTTATCATTAATTTTTCTTAATACTGCAATAAGGAGAGAACAAGTTGAGCTGAATTCTAGTCAGATTACATAAGACTAGGTAGCCTTTAACACGCGTATAACATTATATATATTTCCTTAGCCTTTCTTTTTATCTATTTCTTTTTTCTTTCTCTCTTCTTTTTGATGAAAATACGTCCGTGTTCGCCCATTTGCTACAAAGTATACCTATAAACAGTTGAACCTCGGAATATCGAGACACGCCAATGAACTAACTTACGACCAGATCATAGTCTTTTATTATTCCCAATTTCTCAAACTCCATTAGGATCTTGGAAGGGAACTACAACCCCAGTACTAAAAGCCCTCGGCAAGCACCTACAAAGCCAAGCATTATATATTTGTTTTCAGCTACTCAGATAACCAAAAGCTTTCTACGGACTACATATACCTGTAGTGGTCGAGGTACCTTGTATACATGTTTCATATATACTCGTCCCTAGGTATACCTGGGGTAATATTCATTTGTCTTACTTACCACCCACCTGGTGTCGGATTACTAATCATGTAGGTTAAGTAGGTGCGTACATATGTAAACATGAAGAAGTAGGTAGATTGAATCCGTGAATGATGGCATCAATTGTGGTAGATATCACATCATCTAAGCACGGACCAGTACAGCATATTTCGAGCGTTGTCATTGGCTGCTCATCTCATTTATTCGCCTAATCGGGTACACCTACGCACCAGTACGTACTTTAGAGGATCGACTGGTCATTGAGTCTCCAAGTCTACATGTAATACAGTAGACGTCTTAGGAATGAAAAGCCTTGCACATGATGCCGGTAACTACAACCTTGGCCAATAAAGTTGCGTAGTTCAGGCTCATTGTAACTCACGTGTGTATAGCTACGAGTAATCAATTCAGCGAAAACATCCTTGATATCACGGACGAGTTGGCATTATACATATGTACATACATACATCGCTTGGACGATCTACATCGCCGCGCAATAAAATATCTGCCGCTCCTATCTGACTTAAATTCGATATAGGCTACTTATATATTGGGTTGCCATGGATAGTTAAGGGCAACCAAACGGCCCGCTAGAGTTTAAATGGCATACCCAGGTCGACTCGATTGCGCCATCGCGACTGTACCAGGATCCGAATAGCCCTGCAACGTCCCTCCGTTGATCACACGGGAATTATCATACTACGTATTCCTGAATCTTTTGCAACTCGTTATTAGTTGTTACTACTCTTCAGTTACCATATACCTTACACACCCGGGTTCACGGTAGTCTCCGATCGGCCATTTAGGACTATTCTTGTTGCTCTGGATCAGCACTGCCATCTGCTTCGTGGAGAAAATAAACTCCTCTATCAACTTAAGCTCATCAACAAGTTTCTCATCCCATTTCTAATGGAGACTAAGATTTATAGTTACAGCGACTACTCAAGCTAAGCTTTCTTGGCCAATGTTCCCGCTCTATCGTTTCTAGGGTTCAACACGCTTATTGACTATACGTCAGGTGTACAAAGCCTAGACCTTGCCTTGTATAGGACCGCTACGTACCCTGCTGGTCCATGCCGTTTATGAAATACATACCCGACATCTTGTCGCTCCTTATTATCATCTTGTCCTCTTAGTATAGTCAGATAAGTGCCGCAGCTATGCCTAGCAGGAGGCAAGTCGGCCAGATCTTGGCCAAGGTCTTAGGCATCAGAATCGAAGATCCCGAAATAGACGATATAACTAGGGGCGAGTCAGTCTTCTCAACACACACTACAGACAGCTTTATCGAGGAGCACCCTACAAGTGCGGAATGGCTAGCAGACATTGTGCCATCGGGACGAGATATTGCTCGATATTTTAAGTCGCTGTTTCCCTTCTTGTCTTGGATAGGGTTTTACAACTTACAATGGTTCCTAGGTGATCTTGTCGCAGGTAATGCCCTAGGTTGGACTAACTTTGGTTTCTTACTAACTTGATTCAAGGCATCACCATTGGTGCTGTTGTTGTCCCGCAGGGTATGGCTTACGCCAAACTTGCTAACCTGCCAGTGCAATTTGGTCTGTATTCGTCGTTCATGGGTGTTGTTATCTACTGGTTTTTCGCAACTTCTAAAGATATCACTATTGGGGTGAGTCAACACAGACAGTGTTGTCGGATTAGACCTCACACTAACTCATCGCAGCCTGTTGCTGTTGTATCAACTGTTACCGGCACTGTAGTAGCTAACACCATCGCGGAACATCCTGAATACGCAGACACGCCTTGGGTCATATCGAGTGCCCTTGCTGTTATCAGCGGTGCCGTTGTGTTATTTATTGGCCTAATTCGCTGTGGATGGGTTGTCGAGTTGATACCTTTGGTGTCTCTTGCAGCTTTCATGACTGGATCCGCCATCAACATCGCGGCGGGACAAGTCCCTACAATGATGGGCATCACTGGATTTTCAACAAGGGATTCAACATATCTGGTGATAATAAATACCTTGAAGAACCTAGGAAAAACAGATTTAAACGCAGCCATGGGTCTAACTGCGCTTACTATGCTCTATCTCATCCGTTTTTCATGTGGCCAGGCAGCCAAAAAAATTCCGAGTCATCAGAAACTGTTTTTCTTTCTGTCGACACTGAGGGCGGTCTTCGTTATTTTATTGTATACCATGATCAGTTGGTTGGTTAATATGCACGATCGAGAGCAACCAAAATTTGCGATTCTAGGAGAAGTCCCTCGAGGTATGTAATTTGATAAGTCCATCTCCGACCTTTGGTAGATTTCTCACAATAAGTAGGATTCCAGCACACTGCCGTCCCAACTCTGAATTCAACTATAATCAGCTCGTTTATTGGCGACCTGCCGGCAACGGTTATCGTTCTACTGATTGAGCATATTGCCATTTCAAAGTCTTTTGGGCGTGTTAATAATTACACAATCAATCCTTCTCAAGAAATGGTTGCTATTGGTGTGACCAATATCCTTGGCCCTTTTCTTGGAGGCTATCCGTCGACAGGCTCTTTCAGTCGTACCGCGATCAAATCAAAAGCCGGCGTTCGAACCCCTTTTGCTGGTGTCATTACAGCGATTGTGGTGCTCTTGGCTATCTATGCGTTAACGGCGGTTTTTTTTTATATTCCGTCGGCATCCCTTGCTGCTGTTATCATCCACGCCGTCGGAGACCTCATCACACCACCGAACACTCTATATAAGTTCTGGCGAGTTTCACCACTTGAAGTCCCCATTTTCTTCATTGGTGTCTTTGTCACAGTTTTCTCGACCATCGAGGATGGTATATATGCAACAATCTGCATTTCGTTCGCTATTTTCCTTTTCCGAATCCTGAAATCTCATGGTAGATTCTTGGGTAAGGTCAAGGTGCACTCAGTGTTAGGCGACAACGTAATCGGCAACGACAACCGTGCTGTGAGCGGGTATGGGACTTTTAATGTCTCCGACTCGACTTTATCGCCACCTACACGTAACGTGTTCCTTCCCATCGACCACGGAGACGGTTCCAATCCCGAAATTGAGGTTGCCAGCCCTTATCCCGGTATCTTCATATACCGTTTCTCTGAAAGTTTCAGTTATCCAAGCGCCAACTATACACTCGACTATCTAACAAGTCACATCTTCGCGAACACCCGTCGCACCAAACTAGACACCTATGCACGTCCAGGTGATCGGCCGTGGAACGATCCAGGACCGAAAAAGGGGCAGCAGAAAACCGACGACCTGCCGACGCTGAAGGCTATAATCTTAGATTTCAGTTCCGTGAACAACGTCGATATAACTTCAATACAACAACTTATCGATGTTCGTAATCAGATGGACAGGTACACGTCGCCGGATGTGGTGGATTGGCACTTTGCTTGCATCCAAAACCGATGGACAAAACGTGCCCTCGTTTCCGCCGGCTTCGGCTACCTGACCGAGCGCCCGGACGGCATGCACTCGCGCTGGAAGTCCATCTTCAGCGTCGCCGAGATCGGGGGTTCCGAGTCCGCAGCAGCAGCAGCGGAGCGGGAGGCCAACGAAAAGGAAATATCACTACGCCCTACATCCAGCAAGCCGGATCCGGTGCATCAGATATTACACGATTCCATAGAGCCGAGCACAGCCTCGAGCACCTCAAACTCGATCGCGAAGAATAAGGCGCCCGATGTCGCCGGAAATGGCGAGTCCCGAAGAGTCGTCGTGCACGGGCTGAACCGCCCGCTGTTCCACGTCGACCTGACAGGTGCCCTACAGAGTGCCATAGCGAACGTGCAGGCCAGAGAGGATGTCGAGTCTCGTACCATGCCAGTGTCAGTTTGAAGGCGCTCGATTCCTGGATCGGCCTAGGTAGGTATAATGGGGGCGAGTTAAGTTTTAGAATAGAGGGTGGGTTGGAAGGCGTTCTGCATATCAGCGATCTGTATTTATAGATGCATACCTATAAATGAGGGAATGATAAAAAGTTGGCGCTGAGACGGCGACATTTCTTTTTTTGTCAGCTTATGTATGTGCTGGCATGTATTTGGCTAGAAGTTTGCGACCTTTCGCTCTCTTTCTCCTACTTTGATGCTGTCCAGCTGACGATGAGATGTCATGATGCATATGCACGTAGATTTGGGGCCGTTGGAACGTCGATTCCTCGCGGAATCCGCTGATGAAACAGCAGTTATATGAAACAGGAAATCCGCCTCGTTTCCTATCGATGAGGGCTTTTATATATATATATCTTCTCTTCTTACTAGGAACTGTCATTCAATCATCTTCGTCAGGTTAGTAAGATTGCACGTAGCCATACTCATTTAGCTTGCTTCATATCTTAAATATGTACTTCCACCTAAGCATGTGCCCCCAACACGCAGCAAGTAGTATTACGACTAGATACCGATGAACTGGATGACTGTGGACCCGGGGTCAGCTGAATCCTACCTACCTAGGTAAACTTCAACACGTCAGCGGGGTTATCGTAAGCATCCTGCTGCATCTAGTGTTAAGCTGTAATATTCATGTTAGTATTGTGATCCTATTTCTAATTGTAGCGTCGACGGCAGCCCTAAGGTGAGGTGGGATGGATTAAAACAAAGCAAGGCGAGTTGGACCAGGCCTGCACGGGGGCGTGCGTTTCGGGGGCAGGTATAGGGGTGAGTGAGGGTTGGCCAATGATGGGCTATGTCACAGGAAACAGGCCCTAGAAGCAGAAATCATCAAGGTCTTGAGGAGTTGGTGGCCTTCACTCGGATTCACTACGGCAATCACAAGGCGAGCGATAAGCAGGAAGGCGAAAAGTGTTGGGAGGCGCCAATAAACCGAAAATTTGTCATTGCTGACACTGTTTTATCTAGAGTTTGTTCAATTTGCATTGGTAGTTTAGATGGCTGAGGAAAATGAATAGATAGAAACTCGAGAGCTGTCAAAGCTCCCCGTAGGGACTAGAAAGGAAAAGAAGAACGATCTTCGCACGCGAGAATCGTCATCCTCAAGGCACAAACAAGATTCCAAGGCTCTTGTAGGGTAGCTTAACAAACGAGGAACCTGCTCGTTGTTAGATCACTCTCTCGCTGTCTTCCCCGGTCAAGAGCTCGCCTACATGTAGACGAATTAGTAGCTCATTTTCTGCGTTTCGCTCCGCGGTC
This sequence comes from Xylariaceae sp. FL0662B, assembly GCA_022376535.1. Taxonomy (NCBI): domain Eukaryota; kingdom Fungi; phylum Ascomycota; class Sordariomycetes; order Xylariales; family Xylariaceae; species Xylariaceae sp. FL0662B. Next base: position 223,655 of record JAJJKD010000005.1, read on the forward strand.
CTGCCCCTGGCCTGTCCGCTTCGAGCCAGTCGAGGTGCTGGCGCCGGCCCCTGAGCTGCGTATACGCGTGATCAGGGACCGCAGCCTCTCGAGGTAGGACAAAGGCACCCCGTGGCGGGAAATCTTGTCCTCCATATCACCGAGCTCGGGCGCCCATGGACTGAGGACCCGAGGTGTGATCATGTCCAAGACCTCGATCACAAAGTTGCGGTCCTGATCGCCTATGAGCCGGTAGTATAGGTTTCGCTGTGTTTTCGGGAGCTCTGCGGGACCGACGTCTCGATTCCATTTGGCAACCTCCCCTAGTACGTGGATGAGAGCACGTGCGGCTGCGCGTAGCTCCCACGCCTCGAGCGAATGGTCCGTGTTTTGTATCGCAGAGCGTATTTGTTGTGTTATTAGGGTAAGATGCATTGAGCACCATTCAACGTCCTTCGGCGTGGTGATAGTCTGTTGGGACCGGTCACTCGCGTACTGTTCCAGGCCCTGCAAGACAGCATCGGCCCGGTGCTGAAGGCCACGGAAGCGGTTGTTGATGAGCTCATCGGCCCGCATGGAAGAGAGGAAGTAGTGGAAGAACTCATCATTGCGGAGTAGCATGCGGAACACAGTCTGTTCCAGGTCACCCTTTTTGATGACTCGTCTCCCCTTCCGGGGATTATTGAACAGATCTGGACGGTACTCGTCGATAGGAACTTCGTTTAGGGAGGCGAGGATTTGTCTTGTCTCCTGAACTCGTCGTGGGTTGGGATCACCTGACTGACCAACGGCATCACAACAGAGGCTATCGGCTAGCACATCGAGGTGGAAGCTGGATATTCTGTAGTAAGGATTGCCAAGTTCTGCCGAGTAGCCGTGTTGGGTCAGAATAAGGGGACTTCTCTGACTAGCCAGGACCTGACTTGATATCTGGTCGAATAGCCAGAGAATATGACGACAAGGCGACTCGCCCCGTTCTGCGCTCTCGCAAGAGCAATTAGGTATGTCGTAGTCGGTGTTCTCCGTTCCAGTTCTTATAGTATATTCGACCGACTCAGCTATCTCGAAGATGAACTGTTGATCCCTGGATTGGCAGCGCAGCAATATAAACTTAGAAGGGGTTTCTATAGCTTTTGCTACCGTCCTAGTCACATTTTGTCTTGTCCTTTCATCGAGATAATCCAACGAGTACTTGGTTTTGGACGGTAGAGTGATGGCGCTACTGTCGTCGATATCGAACCCTGAATCACTACTCTCTGAATCAGAGCTAGTGTCTTCCTCCTCATGCTTCTGCCTCCGACTCTGAAGACGTGTTGTGGGCGGCATGCTTCCGAGTGAAAGCTTACTGAGTGGTTCTGTTGGGGAGGACATCGAAGGCTATAAGATGAAACGATGATGATACAGGATGAGATGGTCTTCAACTTAGAAACAATCAGGCTATTATATAGACTATAAGCCGGAAAAGGCAGACCAGGGAGGATTTCCAGGAGCCAGGCATGATGACAGATGTGACCCGAAGTTGAGACCACTCGGTCCATGTTGGTTTAACGTCTGTCATACCGAACGCGGTTGGCGTAAGATGCAGGCAGAGTAGCAGTATGTCAGGAGGTAGTGGGGGAAGGACATCAGTGAAGTCGTCTAAGCCGCGTACTCTAGCCTAGCTTAGGTAGGGGCAGAGAAAAAGGAGAATACATAGTCTAGGAGAACTGGTCACTGGGATAGGAGCCTGGGAGCTTGTTCCATCTTGGGCGTGAGAAAGGCCCAAATAAACCGTACGAGGAAACAATGTTACAAGTCAAATGATACCTATTGCTTCGCCCCTTGATGCGTTGTCTATAGTACCGTTCATACATAGAATAGGAAGATTATATTATCAGTCGGGGAAAAGGAGCGGTTGACGATGCCGTACCAAAAGCGGTGAAGTCGACCAAATGTGAGAGACAAAGTAGCGATTTTCTGAAGTCATGGAACGACAAGGGGGCAGGGGAGAGGTAGGGGGGACAAGAGCATCAGCCACAGAAAAGAAGCCGGGGTGATGATTGGCACATAAGCGGGGGTCGGCTCATTAAGCGCGATATTCCATCAGCCAAACTCCCTTTTTCTGCCTTGGTGAGGACGCCGTGGGACGTGGAATCGCATATAAAGGTCCATGGGGGCCCTCGATGCGACCGGTTGTTCATTTGACCCAATTTTCACTATTCATATGTGTGGCTACGGGCCTCGAAGACGGGCCTCAAAGCCCCCAACTAGCGCGACCGTCCTTCCAGCCAAGCGCGGCCCGTTCTCGCGACCGGCAGACCTTTCTGCTTCATTTCTCATCTCATCAATTGCTTCCGGAAGGAAAAAGGGAGGACTCCCAGGCGACCGAGAATTGCACCTCCAGCGATCCAAGACCCGGCGAACTCTCAACCTTGTCTCGGTCCTGCGCAGCATGTCAGAATCAAGTGATCTAGGACTTCCCCGAACCGATATCCCAGTCGCCCGCATCATGACCGTGCTTCATGTTGGCCCGGGGATAATATCCGTACCTTTTTCCTCCTACAACTGACTGAACCCAATTGCACCTACTACCTACCTATTCCCTGCCATCGAAACGAGCATTGTAGGTACTGTTGCAAATGACTCAAAGGACCGAGCACCTCACCGAGCACCGCCGCAGAAGACTGTTGGCAGCCAGCAAGGGTGCTCGCCGTTCGAAGATGCCCATCGACACAATCGGCATAGGTACGGGGTCTCTTCCTACACCGGAGCTTGAAGTTCGTTCTGACTCGATCTTACCACCCTTGTCGCCACTCAAGCCTTCTAGAAGACTTGTCCGAATAGGGCGATCGCGGATGTAACTGACTACCACATGCGTTGTCTGCTGCGCCGCCTGATGTATCTTCTTCCCCCTTCTTGGGCAATATAACTTTGCCTTTGGCTAGCTCTCGATAGGGGCTTCAGCAATGTGCGTGCAGGGCCGCACAGTCGAGCATGCACCAACCAGCGCCCTGAGACAGGCGTGGAGTTTCGATACGGCTCTTCATACCCTTGCTATATTAGGCCGCAGGACGGTATAGGTCTACCCATTTCGGGGACTTCACTTCCTGTTCTGGTATCCTTCTAGGTTCTCACTTGAGCAGGCTACGTCGGCTTCACCGCAAAAGGCTTCTGATAATATGTGCAAGGCAGATTCGTCCCTCGCAAATGAAATGCCGTATCAGCCTCTCCTACCTGGATGCAGTCTCATAAGATGGCTGCATATATGTTTGTACCTAGGCAGGTTGTCTTTCAGCGCAACCTGGTTGGTTACCGTTCCCTCGGTACTAGGGCTTGGGGCTTCTTCGAGAAGATTATCCATGAACCTTGCGTTGACGATGACTCTACTGGTAAAGCCAATCTAGGCTGACAGCAGTAGCAACCGCATGTGATTCCGACGTTGTTGATGACAGGGAGATTAAGGAGGAGGACAGGTGGCAATCGTCATGTGTCACAATTGCCTCGCAATCTATAGGCGTCGCCACCAAGGTTGCGATATATGCATGATAGCATACTTCCATACCTAACATATGCGGCCGCAGTTTCTTTTGATATTGGCCGAACTGGCGCTCAAACCCGTTAGAAGCAGGGCTAGAGTGTCGGAGAGTGTCCTCCGATTCCCGGTGTTTGGCGCTGCGGCATGTAATATGACTCGACCCAGCCGCCGATTCATTTGGGTCGTGGCGCTCTGGCGTCTGGCTTCGTGGGCCAAGACAGCTCCTTTTGCGCCTCGTTACAACGACACGAGATGGGTAGAAAAGGTGACAGTAAATTTTCCACTTGTTCATATCTACTCGTGGGTACTTAACTAAGCCTCTAATGCTGGTATGGGCTAGCATACTCTAAGACAGGTAAGCATATTATGAGGCTGTAATCGCAACGGCGTCATGCATCACGGTGATGGTGGAGTCTTGGTAAGAGGTAACTTGCTTCATTGACAAGCAGACAGACGACGGGGTCTAGAAGCGGCCACGGTAGCTCGCTAGTGACATAGATAATTGCATGTTAAAGATATAATGCACCTTCCGACTCCCTTTTTCTACGTTCCATTAGTCACATCCAACTAACAGGAACAAACGGTAATACGAGGCCTCGTATCAACATCTTCCCTCGAGCTTTTGTCTACTCTGACTGGTTTATCACCGTTATGAGCGCTCGGCCTCAGGAAGCTTCCTTTGGTACTCTTCCAGAGTTGCTAGGACTTGCCTCAGACTTGGGCGGTTATAGTAATTATCTGTCCATTCCCCCTTTTGCCGCAAAGAGTTTCTGAGGTCCAGAAACTTCTCTGCTACCTCGAGTTCAGCGGACCAGAAATGCGCCGCAGTCTCCTTGACATCATCGGCCGTTTGCTCGTTGGCAGCTTTGGTTCTTAGAAGAAGCTGGCTGTGTTGCCTCGCAATGATATTATTCAGTGTCCCTCTCCTGCCTCTCGTGCATTGGTCAATTAGCTCCCTAATGGCTGGCGGCGTTCTTTCGTATTCGGGAAACTCGAGGTCAGACTCCCATCGATATGATTGCCACACGGCTGCTCTCTGAGGACCACTGACTCCCTCAAAGAGACACCACAGGACCCTCCCAAGCATGTATACCTCCGCAGCCTCTTGTTCGGTTGCGCTGAGTGCAATCCAAGGTAGATTATATCCAAATTCCGGGTTTGTGTATTGCTCGTTCGCTAGAAGTTCGAAGGCAGGCACTAACTGTTCTAACTTCCACCGGTATTTGGCGGCCACATCGCTAGGTACGGATTCATCCGTTGCGATGAGGCGGATGTATTCAATGGCATTGACTTCGGGGGCGGCGAATTCGCACCAAACGCCTCTCTGTTCGAAGTCGACCATAACCACGTCAGACTGCTCTGATAGAACGATGTTGTCTAAACGTAGATCAGGGTAGTACGTCCCTGAACGACTCCTTAGATGCTCTAGGGCACTCGTTAGCTGGATTGACCATTTCAGTTGGTCGGCAACACGCAATTGATGGTGAATGCGCATCTGAGGTAGGACATCTCGGAGGGTGCCTTTCGAATGATAGAACGTCGTGAAACCAGCCACTGCCTTCTTGCCACCGAAATGGCACATCTTCGTGACGATGTGTATGGGGCGTGTGATAATATTAGCATGGGGCTCCAAGGTGCAGAGCACCTTCAATTCATGGTACAGATATTTCGCCCCGCTAGTCAATGCCTTAAATATGAATAGCCGGTCGTGGATTCGAACGAGACAGACGCTATCGTGAAGGACGCTGACGACGTGTACATCGAAAAAATCGATTATCTGGGGAAAGGGAAAATCCGATCCCCAGAGTTCGACCAGCCTCGAAAGGGGTAATAGCTGATGCTCTAGATAATGGTTAGGCGCAACACTGGCCTGGATCTTGCGCGTGTCAAGTGCCATGTTTTCAAATACTATTCGTGACCCGAAAGGAATTCGCGTGTAGAATTTTTCGAAGGCATCTGTATCCTGGAACTTTTCAAGGACCCAAGTCCGTAGCGTTCGGACTATGTGCTTAGTGATAGCAAGTCTAGACAATCGTGCAGCATCTTTAGTGTGAAATGCCTTGTCAAGATCGAGCTGCTCCCGGATTAGAGCGGGCTGTTTTTGCGGAATGAATACGTCCATGCGTATAGGAGGAATACTAGTAAGGAAAAGCGGAAGGGTATAGTACTGGGTGCCCATACCAGCACAACCATCTACCCGCCATAGGGGATTGTCGGGCAAGTCGAGACTATCTATTCGATTTTTTGGGTTTAGAAGAGAGTCCTCCCAACACGTCCGACGGTCAGGGGCCGCCGGATCCGGGTTCTCTAGAGTCTCCCCCGGAGGCGGACGAAGATAGAAAGCTGCGGTGGGATGAACGACTTCGTCTATGGTCCGAATTGATAGTTCCATCTCGAGGTCTTATTCTTGGCCGATGGGGGATCTTGGAAAGACGCCTATGGGCTCGTTGATGCAGAGGAGATCAGAGAGGCGGAATGAACAAAACGATGGGATGTAGAGACGGTGCCCAAAGCTGCCCAAAGACACAAGGACCCGGCCCTGATTCTGTATTAGGAAAGATTTAATACACGCGCGTGAAGAGCCGGTCGCACTATCCATGTCTTCATGCTTCTGCAACTCTTGTCTGTCAAGGACTCGAACCTCCATGATTTTTAATTTCCGATGTTCCAGCTACCTAAGGTAGCAAATGCCTACGCTAGTAAATCAGGTACCAGATACTTTTTAAGTCAAGACATCCTACACCTTTTCAAAGCAGGTATATAGACGAAGGGTTCCAATGAGCGGCTACCGGCAGTGATGGCATATTCGTCTCTTTTGGTCGGTGGCAACTAATGGTGAAGGTATGCAGTGAGTGTGTGATGTTTCTAGAGGAGGCCCGACTCGACATACAAATGGGTCGTCCACCCTTCATTACTTGCCTTGTCTGCTTGTGTCGGCCTGGTCGTGTGTCCATTCCTCTAAGCCGCACTGTGAACATCGTCCTGAATGAAATCGAATCTTCCGCTGCTTGGTTATGCATGATTAGATGGCATAAGAGGGCTGTTGAGACGAAGGAAAGTAAGTGCATGACAGCAACACATACTGGCCACTGATAGAGCAGCGAGTCTGACCGGATGTCTTGACCGGATGCAAGCCACTTTAATTTTCTGCCGCTGCGTACGGAGAGAGCACGGGTCGAGCAAAAGAAAAACCAGGATAAGCGATTTATCCTTCGTGATTGGTTGTATGAATTATTTCGGCTCCGCAACAAGCAGCCGGCATATTGCTATTGCCATTGGGACGAGCCTCAAATCATGTCCTATTCTGACTCCCTCGAAGGATATATTTCGATAACCGGACTGACCATAACGCGTCTTGCGGTTGTTGTTGGGTTTTTTTGTGGTTATATGCGGGATTGACTGGACTGCCGCAAACTCGACCAGTTCTGAGTTGCTGAAGGTACAAAGGCCCCGAAAGACTTCGTTTGGTAGAGTTGAAGAGGTGGCAGAGACAGCTGGGATTACCGAGAAAATGGTCCTAGCCGTGCTAATGACTCGAATTTCCTAACGCTCTGTAATTTGGACCAGAGTATGATAACCGCTCTCTTGTCCTTAGTCGGTCCCAGACGAGAGATGTAAAGGGTTTATTAGAGCTGAGTACCCATGAATCTGTTATATAGCCTTAGCATATGTGAGCATTTTTCTAGGGCTAAGCCGTTACTTATCCCGACCTAAAGCCAAGCCATATCTGCAAGACGCCTCTCAACGCCACAACCACACGTCGATCAATACTACTGATAATACAACGGATAGCTTCAAGCCAGCATCCTGCGATTGCCCTCGACAACCGAAGTAGTAGCTTTTAGAGAGAGTCTTACTGCTCAATGCTTAAGTGCTGTCTAGTGACGGCCAGAGTGGGTGTCTTTCCATGGTCATGGTTGAATTGGGGATTTTGATGAGGAATGATAAGAACAGAATATCACTAAGTTGGCTCGCGTCCGCTTTTTGTCGTCGAAGTACGCCGGAGTGTTTTCCTCACGGGAAACTAATACGGTGTGCTTGATTCAACTCTGCGTGAGCAAGCTGGATAACAGTTCCCAATAAACCAGCCTAGCACACTGACCTGAAGATGTTGTCGGACGGGGTATGACATAAACTATTTCCTAAGCGCAAACAGCGTGTGATCCAATGTCTTCTAAGATGCGAGAATATAACTGATCCGGATTGTTGAGTAACGTCGCTTTCCCTCAAATGTTTTGATGAATGGGGCCTTCACTTTGAGAATATAAGAAGGCAAGGCGAAAATCTAGTTTCCTTAGGCCAAGTAACGCTATAAGGGCAATATCGTTTGATGGTAGGTGCTTTGCCTCATCGTTAGGCCATGATAGTCTGCCGGGGATAGTTGTCGCAATGTTAAAGCGAGTAGCACATGAAGTATCACGAGCTTGACGAAGGGATAGTATACTCATTTGAAGTCCAAGGTCATACTAGGATCGAATGACAGCCACACCGATAGCGGTTTGGCGGGAATAGCTCAGTTCATGTGTATAAGCTGACCAAGGCGAGAAGCTGTTGTGGTTCTAGTAGGTAGTACACTGTTCTGTTCGAGTCTTAAGTTGTTATGTACGATTAGTACTAAGTAGTATCGGTAAAGAAGTATAAACCGACTACGTTGAAATAGGGGTGGCAACGTGTAATGTATTTCTCATTACCGACAAAACTGTATCTGAGGATAGTGCACTCGAATGACCTGTCACTTTACACATCTCTCGGCTGGAATTAATCGAAGTGACCGCGAAAATATGCAGCCCAACGATCATATATCAAAGAACGTATCTTCACCATAAAATAAGCTTGCTTGGGCAACACCCACGTGGCAAGCTCTCTAACAAGAGAAAGTCCAAGAAACCTTGCAGGGAACCTTGCAAGTGGGGCGTTTCCATTTAAGTTACTTATATCAATCCCCAAATGCTGTTAAGGCTGAATTTTAGAGAGATGGGTTATCAGGGAGAGAATGAGAGAGAAATAACGTGTGCAGTAGGCGCAATGCGGGCTAGATTAACGGGTGAACTCGAGAACATTAGCTGGCCGGTTACTCAATTTGAGGTTACTCGTTCCTCGACGGTTAAATTTTCTTGTAGCGGTATCAACTACAGCGTAGCGGAACGGATGCGCTGTGTGGTGGTTCAGAAGAGCCGTCCATTTCTGTTGCAGATCTACCCGTTTGATATTGGGATGACATGGGAATCCTGCAAATACCGGGAATGAGACTTCGGATCTATGATAAGGGCCTCCACTCTTGCGTTAGCGATGAGTCTCGACCATTGAGCATTTATGATTGCTGTGAGTAGGTAGGCGTTGCTGGGATGCATTTGAAGTCTACACTGCTCCGGTGCTAGCCTCTATCCTCTCCATAATCACACATGCCGGGGGAAGTAGAAGCATCACCACCTAGTTTTACAGCCTTACCGGTGTGTCTCTTGCTGGCCCACCGTTGGAGTGTCTCGGCTGGGTCGGTTGAGTTTGTCGGTACCGAACAGGCGGGCAGTTATTTCAGACGTTGTGCAACGTGGGTATCTATATCAGTCGTCGTTGGCCAATGAAACCACCGTAAGCGGACTTCACGGATTGATATCTCGTCGAGATGCGCTTCCACGGGGCGGTGAAGCGAAGCACCATGTGACTGCCGATGATCCAAGTACGCCGCCAACCGTAGACCTTGAAAATTCGGTGCGTTTGGTCACATGGCGTGTGAAGTAATCTTCTATAGGAATCCTGTAGTTGGGTTTCACCATATGTACGGCAGTTGTGAATTCAGTCTCGCGAAATAGCTCGTGGTTCTGGGAGATCCAGGTGGGAACTAGTCGAGAGAAGTCAGTGAAGGGCCCGAATCGCTCAGGCATGGAAACTATATGTGATAAAGCGCTCTATACTAGAGCTCTATGGAGTCCTATCCGGCCCTTTTAGGCAACATGTCAACTGTCAGACTGCACGAACACGTATGATTTTGAATTGACGAAACCATCGCCCAGTGACTTCTCACCGAGTCGGCGAATACTTAGGATTGCATGAGTAAGCACACGGTTATCAGTAAGACGTTCATCGTTTTATCATGGCTGCATGGTCAAGATAATGCACTGGAGCCGCCTCCCAGTCATATCTTCTCACTCCCAACTCGGTCAAGTTCATCATGCACCCAAAGCGTGTTGGGCGTGTAGATCCTGGTAACTGGTAGCTCACGCAGCCAGCCTTTGCCGGGAGTTCGGTCTGGAAATCAAATCGCCAAAGATCCGCATCATCCTTGCACTTACATTAGTCATAGTATATTAGGTATATCTGGCCGATGCTCTGCATTTGAACCCCGAACGCTGGCGGGCAGGGGGTTTTCCATCGAAAGAATCCACAGCATCGCTTCGAGCTGCAACGCCGATGAAATGGTCTTCCGGTTATTACCGAGAAGAAAAAGAAAGAAAAGAAAAAAGAAAAAGAAAAAAAGCGTTTCGCAACTTGACGGGTGGTTAAGTAAGCGTCATCGTGCTGTACCTCAGGTAATATTAGGCCTTTTGTCAGTATTTGGTACCGAGGCCCTTAACCTTCTGATTACACGGCCATGCCATCATATCGACTTTGCTGTCGTTGCATCTCGTAAGCACCAACTGTGTAGCACGCATTGCTACTCCGTGCGTGCCGTGCTCTATGCAAGGCTCTGGTGTTACAATCTAACGACGGTAGACCTGTCAATCTGGTCACATGGCTGGTCTTCTCTGCTTATAAGCTCCCAACTAGGCAATTCCGTCTAACATACGGCCAGTGTAAAGTAAGGGCCGAAATGGGAATAACACAAGAGATGGTATGCAGCCACAATCAATCTGGCTTGGTCGTCATCGGTCACAACGCAATTGATTACCTGCGGATTATCAAGACCCGCTGCAATGGGCACAGGTGGCCATACTGTGCACTTGGGGCATTCCTATTTTAGACCTTTCGCCTCCTTTCTGTTGTTGGTTTCGCCAAGTTTGTGTATCCCACCAATGCGATTGTATGAGACTGCAACTCTGCGATCTGATGTGTATGTAGGTAGGGATTTGTTGGTAGTTGGTCAGTTGACAGCGACGTGGTTCCTATCCAGTTAGCGTCTCTTTTACCGACTTTGTTGTAAATGCAGGCCATGAAAGCAGACGTTGCCGTTCGCTTTGGGTCGGGCTGGGATTGTTTTCATCTGTCAGTCTTCAACCCAACCGACCATCTGGAATTAGACATCGTATCGTGTAGGCCTCTTGTTGATTATTGTTGATTGTTAAATCTGCCAATGACATTAATGCCTCACTCAGACGAAACTTCAACTAACTAATGTTAAACGAAGTGTTGCTGGCCTTCATTGTCTGAGAGAAAGAGAGCGAGAAAAAGAAAAGGAAAAACGCGATAGGTAGAGAGGAGAGGGCGAGAGAGAGAGAGGGAAAGAGAAAGAGATAGAAACACTGACAACGTAAGTCCCAGTCTTACTTATCCTACTTACACAGTAGACGGTTACACGAACCAGTCGCACTAGATCCGCCAGCCCACAATTGTCCGAGGTTCTTATCGATACAACCCCATGTTATACCCCTAATCGGGCAGGGCTGCTTCTTGATTTGAGGCAAAATCTCGGACCCTTGAGACCCTTGAGACCCTCGAGCTCGTACGAACATATGTACATTATATGTACGTGTGTCTGTATGTACAGTAGGTATTACCTAGTTCCTCCCCCTTTCGCCCACTTCAACGTTCTGTAAGTTGTCATTGCCAATTACCTATTATTCCTCTCAACTACATACCTGTCAGCCACGCATTGTTCCCCAGACTCAAACTAGTCACAGTCTAACCTGCCAATTGCCAGTCGTGCACGGATTAGGCTACCTACGCAGTATTTTTCCCTCTACCAATTTAACCCCCCCTCTTTAAATTTAAACCGGTCAAGGCCGCCGGCTCAACGGCCGCTCTGCAACTTCTCACCGAGTTGCTTCGAGAACTCCAGTCTCTCCAATCAACATCTTTCCCGTGCTCATCGGCGGCAGAGCACACCTGTCGTTGCTTCTGATCTCCCCTTGGCCTCCCGCTTTTCCCTAGCTCTCCACCCGGTGCTAACTCAAGCCCCTTCTCTCCACACAGCCGACTTTATCCCAGCACAGCGCAGTACCGCACAGCACAGCACAACGCCCACAGAACAGCTCCGTACCGCACGCACCGGCGCATCATAGCATAAGCTAGCGCAGCACAGCACAGCACAGCATAGCATAGCACGGTACGGTACGGCACGGTACTTACATACAGCACAACACACCGCAGCACAGCACATCACGATACTAGTTACAATCGCGATTTGGTCTCCGGGACCCTGGCCTGGCTCATTGGCAGCGATGGCGCTCATGGGACCTTGAGATCCGGCCTCTTCTTCTCACCCCGTGCCCCTCCCACCCCCGTCTGACGCCCGGTGAGGCGTCAGAGTCCACGCTCTCTGCTGCTGCTGTTGCTGCCGCTGCTACTGGGTGTGGATGCCGGTGCTGGTGCTGGTGTTCTGACTGACTCCATGTATACATCGAAGCACGCCCAGGTACTTACACTGCCTTGCGCTTTGTGCTGCTAGTACTTTGTCCAACACACCCTCTGTTACTGTATACACCGAAATCACATATACAATGGTAAGATCTTCCTGCCATGCTCCCTGCTGGGATTCACCCTGGATGAGCAACGTATTGCATGCCCTCGTTTTCCAACATGCAGTCTGTTGACTTGCATATAGAATAGCCATAATCTCAAAAGGCGGCGGCCATACGGCTACGAGGATGCCCCTGCGGTGCCGGCGCCCCAGGATCTTTCGCTCTCCCTTTCTACATCTGCCGCTATAAGCGGCTCAGAGAGCCTTTCCACCCAGGATCTGCATATAATCCGGCAGGCTGCCTCTATTCTGAATTGTCCCGTTTCTCAACTCCTAGTCCTTCACAGAAGCTCTCATCTGCGGCAGCACTCAGACGTGTCTAACCAAGTCCCCACAAAGAGACCACGTTTTCATACAGACATGATATCCGAGTCTTCTCAGGAGAAGTCCTCGCGGTCTAGGCCGTCCGTTCATGACAACGCCGAACGGCAACGTCCACAAGCGGCTTCTGACCATGGATTCTCGCTAGGCATAGAAGGTTCCCGTCTGGGACATTACTTGGCTAACTTCTCCGTCTGTCCGCCGTGCACGACGTGCGAGCCCCAAGGTCTGCTTATGCTTCTAGTCTTGCGTGTCTCACATACATGCTGAACACAATTTAGATTACGGTGCAATCACGGCTGCGTACAGTTACCCTGAATCACAGCCGTACTTTGACCGCAGCTCATTGCCTCCTAGTAATTCAATGCCCGGTTCCATGCCTCCAAGTCAACCCAATGACTTTGTTTGTCATGGCCCCCCTGTAGCCCCACCGATGATGCCCAATTATCCTATTCTACAGCCAAGCCGACCCATGACCATTCAGCCTACTACTAGCGGTGAAGGTATGATATATCCGGAGAGCTTGCCCGGTCAGCAGTATTTTGGCCAGTCAGATTTGCACCATGGCTCACCAACTTCAATGACGAGCCACATGATGGCGACTCAATGTTACAGCCCGCCGTCTTTTGAGAATCCTGGAGTACACGCGAGACAATATAGTATGGCCAGAAACGCCACGGCGCAGGAAGTGGACAGAACTCAGATTGCTGGGCAGTCCCACGAGCTGGATATCGTGCACGCTAACCAACGCCCTCCGCCTTCGAAGAGAGGACCATTCAAATCAAATGACGAAAGAGAAAAAACGGCCGAGACAAGACGGATAGGCTCCTGTATCCGGTGCCGAATGCAACGAATACGCGTAAGGAGGGCCCCCTCCCCCCCTCCCCTTCTCGCGCCTCATTTATACGCCTGTCATGCAGCGCCAACACGTTCACTCGTTCGCTAACACATTACTCCAGTGTGAGACTAACCCCTTAGACAAATACGGGACGTGTTTGACGTGCCTAAAAGTGTCAAGTGTGAAAATATGGCGCATGCCTTGCCTTCGTTATAAGATCACGGATGTGAAGCTCTTCAAGCCCGGGCAAGTCAAGGGCTACGAGTGGACTCGAAGGTGGGTGGAAGGCATCGCGGACGACATATCGCAATGGGCTTCGCCAGAAACCAGAACAGTCCAGGTTAGTGAAGGGTATACTGAGCAGCCGGTTGAGCTTCGAGTCCGCCAATTCGTCCCTCAGGATGGTGATGCCCTTGACCGAACCTGGGTTCACGACGGCGCGAGGAGAGTGGCCAGAATTCCCGCATACGCCATCGTCAACCTCGAGGAGGCGAAAGGTGCCTATAGCAACTACATCAAGCAAGGACTTCCTGAATGTTGCAAGAAGATTCTCTCCCGCAAAGAGAAATTGCTACTTGCGACGTACGCTGCGGCGATCAAAGCTTCAAGGGACCAGTCGATTGACCCCAAGGAAGCCATCCTTTTGACAAAAGCACTCCAGTTATGGATGGCCATTCGCATGACTACTAAATCCACCATAATTGTTGGAAAAGAGACATTGGGTATGTCTCACGACATCATGGATGAAACGAGCCCGCTTCGCGGATGTATTCCCTTGCCGCCAGTAATGGGCGCACAAATTGAGTTGGTTTTGATCCACCAAATCCAATCCAGTCTTCGACGAGAGATGCTTGAGAATTTACAAGCAATGACACAAGCCAACAAGCATCAGTCTTGGTTTACCACGTACCTCATCACCTTCATCTTATTGCACAATGTGGCTTTGCTCTGCCAGCACGACGCCGCGTATGCTCAGAAGCATGGAATCAAGGTGTGTATTCAATTCGTTGGTTGGGTACACGACTGTCACCTATGCCCTAAGTGACTAAGTGATCGCGAGCCCACTCTCATTTTGCCCTTCGTATGCCACAATGGGGAGGTTGTACAGCTGACGGCCGTAACGCAGCGTCGATTTGCAAGAGAAGAGATGGTGCGAGAGTACCAAACGGGTAAGTGATAGGACTGTCGTGAAAGAACCTGACGGGTCGGTGTTACTTGTAGATATTGCAATATCTAACACCCGGCCTCCAATAGGAGCAAACATCCTATTAGCATATTTTCACTACTGCAATAAAGGTGAGCCCATCCGTCAGGACAACGTACCTTCGGGTGGTAGAGATACTTATTAAGGCCAGGCATATATCCATTCTCTGCAGAGTGCAAAGAACAGGAGTTGTCCACGTTAGCCGAGCTAGATGAAGCCAGGCACAGATTCATTCAGTTCACGAGATCAAACGTGGAAAATCACAGTAAGCAATGCCTCTCGCTCACTCCTGTCGACTTCTTGCTGTACGGTATTGTTTGTAGATAGGTCGCTGATGGCGTTGGTGACGTAGGAAAACACTGGGAAAAGATGCGACAAAGTAATGATTACGAAAACGACTTCTACTATATAAGTCAGCTTTTTGAAGAGAACTGGATGCCACAGTCAACAATTTGAGCATTTTATGCAGGTCGAGCAAGTGGGACTCTGCACGAGGCGTGGACGCAACATTCAACTATATGCACGGAAATGAGTATGTTGTATATATGTATCGCCGAAGAGCGAGAATAACTGGCTTAGATGCATGTGCATGGTCCTATACTTAGATGCATCAAGTAAGAAAGCCGAAGGGGACCGACATCCTATTCGCTAGCGGCCTGGAACAGCGAGTCCCGAGGTCGACGCTGGCTATTCGCGATGACTTGAGATAGCTCGAATGCAAGATTCCCCAAAGGGAGAAACGAAAACCAAGTAAGTGCCATCCAGACCAGTTGCAGACAGTTGCCTATCAAGTCATTAGGGAGTACTCGTGCAGGTTTCGGGAACATACATTCGTTTCAATGTGACGAACCACTTCTGCTGTATACATTGGTTGTCAACTTCAAGGGACAAAGGCCAGTAATAAAGATATTATGATACCATACTGCTTTGATGTGGGGCACGCCGCCTTGCTGTCTGAACAAGGTATTCAGCGATTTACGTACATCGGAATGTTACCAGGAATTTCACATCCGTGGCTGCGTGGTCGAGATGAAGATCTTGCTTGTCGCTGGTAGCAAGTACATCGCCGGCCAAGGGACCAGGGACTCCCGCTGCTGCAGGTTGCCTAGGTTACATTGTAGCGTCAACGGCGACCGTCGGCATTTTTTCTTCTAGACGATCTTATGCCATACGCTCCGGACCTTATGTACTCGCGACGTCTATCAAATAATCAGTGATGTAACGGACTAGATCATGACTAACATTCGCTTATACCGAGAATCCCAGCCCCAATCCCAATCTCAATCCCACCAACTCACGAAGCCGTTGAGATCCTCAAACCCTGATCACGGCCCCTTTCTTGAAACCTTTTAATAAGTCAGCTCCCTTGCCCTTTTCGGCGTGTGTGGAGATTAAAATGCGGCTCCTTATGCCGGGGTAGACACCCTTATCCATGTAGATCTCTCCCAAGTACCTGGTATTGACTACCGTACAGGGATGTCTACCTATGTACTGTCACTGTCACACTCCGCTACATACACTAGAAACAGAACTGGATGGATCTGTAAAGTATATTCTTCTTCTCTCCTGAGTACTTTGGATCATAAACTTAGGGTGGACAGTAGCGATGTACTTGAAAGCACGATACTCCTATCTGATTAACTGCCGTGAAGCAGCAGCACTTCCACAAATATCAAGGATACCTAGTGGCCGATCAGAAAACGCATAGGACAGTATACATCTAGTATCACCGAAATTCGCCTTAGCTATAAGTACTGAATCTACTATCGCTACATAAACATAGACTGGAATTTTGGTGCGTTTACGGGTAGCTACTATTAGGCCAGGGGGACGTGAAGCTATTAATAGACGTGCTGCTTTACGGCACTTAATCAGATACAAGAACGAGCTGGATGCTGCCAGTACGACTTTTCAACCTACAGGCTACCTGTTTGCCATCTAGCCGGATCTTTGAGGCCATCTCCCGAGATTCGATGTGCGTTGTCTTACAAATCGATCGGGTCTGGTCTGTGTCCAAAATTGAGTGGGTGAGTATCTTGCTATCATCCGTGCTAGATCGGGTATTGTTCATCGTGTTCTCCTTACGTCGAGCTGAGGCGAACTATTTAGGTATCTATGGGCTGCTAGACATCTCAATATTTGACTGTAACGCTCTCCCCTCTCTTCCATTCCCTTTCCCTTTCCCTTTATCTTCCCCTTTACCTTCCCCTTTCCTCCCCCTCGCTTAACCTGAGCTTGCTCGAGTCCTCTTGCCTGGATTTACCTGACCTGTCTCTATACCAAGAGGGAACACTCCGTGCTGTCAAACTAGTAAGCAGGCTCTCTGTCACAGTTTAGTTTGTTGCTAGAAATTATTCGGGGGTTTCTACAACAGGTATGTTACTGTGGTATCACTCGACTTCAGAATGGCTGATGAACTTATAGACAGACCTACAGCGATGGAATTCAACAGTGCGGGCCCAGTCCTTGTTTCCACTCTGCATGATGGTGCTCTCAATGTGCCGGAGCATAGTTTGCACCACAGCTCCGGCTCTGACGAACTGTCTAGCCTTCCGGCCGGCTATCCAACCCATTTGGGTCGGACATTCGCTTGGACTGGGGCTCAGTCTGATCATGATCTCCGCTTCATCTATAACTTCAAAGAGGCTGAGTTGGCGGAGATATGCTCTGCAAAGGACCACTTCAAAGGTAAACTCTCTTAAGCTCACTTTGGTCGTGCTTATACTGATTTTTTTGTGGTAGCTCGGGAATTGGATGGAGATCTTGTCAGCCGGGAGAACTTCCCCCTTCCAACCCTCGGTCCTAAGCTCGATAGGCTGAGCGATGACCTTTACAACAGCACTGGCTTATGTCTTATCCGTGGGATTAAACCGGAGGAGTATTCCGTCGAGGATCTTACCATTATCTGGCTAGGAATTCAAGCTTATATTGCTGATCGACGAGGTTGCCAAGATCACCGAGGCAATATGTTGGGTTCGTACATAATACGGAACTGAAGCGACGCCAGGCTAATTCTATCTCCAGTACACATTATTGCTGACAACTCCTCCGAAACAAAGCAGGGCCACCATCGTCACTCGACATCGGCAATTGTAAGTGAGCAGCTTCAGACACAAGTTTCTCATACTAAGACAAATAGTCGTTCCATAACGAGGAAGCGGGTGACGTGGTCGCTTGGCTAACTCGTAGCACTGCAACCACTGGAGGAAAGTGTATAGTTGCCTCTGTTTATACAATTTACAATATTCTAGCAGCCCATCGTCCAGACATCATACGTACTCTGGCAAAATCGGACTGGCCATTTGCCCTGTAAGTTCATTCTTGACTACGGTTGATGATATCAGCACTAAATAGCTCCACTCAAGGCCTCGATTTCAATGTCGACCGTTGATGTTCTACCATGATTCGAGGCTGATCGTAAACTTTGGTCGTACACCTTTGCTAGGGAATGCTGTCCATCCACGTCCCGAGCACCTCCCAAAACTGAACGATCGACAGCGCGAGGCACTTGACGTGGTAGAAGCAATTGCTCAGGCGGTCCAGCTTGAATTCCAGACGCAGGCTGGCGATATGCACTTCATCAACAACCTCGCTGTTCTCCACCGACGGGAAGGGTTCGTCGATGGGGCAACTCCCAAGGAAAAGAGACACTTGGTCCGAATGAGGTTGCGCAGCTCACGTCTGGGGTGGGGCTTGCCCGAAGAACTGAAAAAGGACTGGCATGATGCCTTTGAGAAGGAGACCTGCAAAGCATGGCACCTGGAACCCATGCCCGGCGATACATTCCCTCTACGCAAGTACACGAACTAAAAAAGCCACGACAGCCAATGATCCGCCCCTACGCTGTCTCAGAAATGGAAGTGAGTGGCTGGGACTCAAAATGTATCGGCAACGGAGTTTATGCTTCTGCATTTGTATGGCATCGTGGGATGTGCGGCGAAAAATATCAAAAAGGCCTTCGTTATAGTGTGTTACATTAATATTCTTCTTCACCTTGGTTGGACCTAAGCATGGGCGGCGTCGAGACTCGTACGAGGAAAAGGTTTCAGAAACATCCATAGTATTCAAGTACGTGCCACCCAGTGGGAGGCTGTGTGGAGGTTCTATCTCCATACTTTGGTACCAATCCACCATTCTACATCAAACCATCATCTGGGAAGTGGACTTGACTTGACACTTGGGACTTGACACTGCTGAAAGGAGGTTCAGATGGAATCAAACTATGCGGTACATAGGGATCCATGTGGACCGGTGGCTGCAGCCCGTTGTTTTTTTGGAGTAGGGCGACATTAGTTACAGAAAACTAGGGTGGTTCGTCTTTGCTTTCTCGTAGGGACGAGAGCAGACACTGCGTGATGGTTGAGACACTGGAACTCGGGTGACGGGAGAATTCAACCCCTGATGACTATACGGCAGAGGGCAGAGCGTAGCAGGTTGCGCCACCTCGATATCCGTGATGGGAAACCAGGGTCACTGTCACCAAAGCCCCGGTTTCTGTCTCCCAGATCCAAGATCAGCCGATCTTGAGCTGTTAAGCTCACCATCTATCAGGTAACTAGCTATTCCATGTGAACGTTGGCATCGTGAGAACGGTCCTAATTTTAAAGGTGCATCAGGACAAACCTTTTTCATCCATGTGCATGCAGCCGGTAGCTGCCGTCGACCACACCAGAGTGTATAGCTTGCTGCATGTTTAGTGGAACAGCCTCTCTGCCATGTACATACGAGTCCTAGTCCCTATACGAAGTAGTGTCATGTATTAGCCGGATTAGTCACTGTTTCTTCTCCCGTGGCCTTGGCTATTTACTCCGCTCGTAGCCACGCCTATCAACTTGCCTTCACTCGCTCGTCCTCTTGTGTTAAACCACATTCAAAAGCAGAACAGTCCAAATATGGAAACCCGAGCTGCCCCGTGAATGCGAGGGTCGATCTGTCAATGTGACCCAACGCTAGGCGAACGTCCCGTCGATGGTTGCGCCATATCACTTAGGCACGCAGATCCTGGTTCTCAAAGACCTCACTGTTACATATACATATCTTGGCCAAGTCGAGATGCGAATATCCTCGATGAGTATACGTGTACAATAGGTATACCTAGTATCTGCGTTCCAGATACTTGCTTACAAGCCAGAGCACGTTCACGGCATCCGCTACACGTGAAGAGAGGCTCGGTTATAGTCTAAATGTCAAGGCCGCCTATCCGATCTCAGATGAGCATGTACATATGCATCCACCCATGGCCAGAATTCAGCTTGCCCAGCCCGTCCAGCCCGTCTTGTACGACAGAACCTGCCGGTCAGTGATTCCCGGATCCGCGACGCCAAGCTTCAAGCCACGACTGTAGCAAGGTCGCAAGCAGGCAAGCCACTATGGGTCCCAGCCCTTGTTTTACATATTGCTACCCAATTCACGTGGCTTTCCTACTACTGCTACTACGACTACGACTACTGTTACCGCTACGGCTGCTATGTAGTATACGGCTATGACGTTTCCGTTTCTGTTTCTCCCGGGTGCCTCATCGAACGAGCCCGGCAGCATCTTTTAATCGAACCATCTCATCTCAATGGTCGCCTACATATATGTATCCTTGCTGCGCTTGCCCCTCTAAAAAGGCGGTCGGGGAATGCTTGTGAGAGGCGCGGTGAGGACCGGTGACGAGGATGTGATCTGATCGGTCTGGTCTGGTGTTCCAATCGCGGATCGTGGTAAGTAGAAACAAGCTCAGGATGATGGCCTGGTCTCCCGTCACCTGCGGGCCACGTTATAAGTCACTGGCAATTTTGGCCTCCGACTGGACGCACACCACCATCTTCAATGTCGACAAGACTCCAGCGGTAACCCCGTCACTGGATCGGGTCCCCGGAATTACCAACCCGTGTCACGTGTGGTATTCAATGCCTGTCTCTCAGCACTAAAAGGCACTATCAGATCTCACAAAATCCTGCAGCGAGGGGGAGTCGGGGCAGGTTTCAGTAACTCTTTTCTCGTTTTGTTCGATAGCGCCTCGAATTTCACTCCGACGATCTCATGAACAACAACTCGACCGTCAGATGAGGTTGTCATTTATGCGTACAGTCCGTGGAAGGCTTCTGTGGTCGCGGATTCGGGCTGCTTTACGGGAGTGATACTCGCAGTAGCTGATCCTGCGAACCCAAGAGGCCCGACGTGTACGATACTTACGCCAACTACCGTCGTCCCCTCGCTTAGCTTTAGAACCTGGTTTCCAATTTCTGGGGTCTCCGGGTTTCTGGGGGTCGGGTAGCTACACCCTGCCAGCAGAAAGCGAATGCGCATCACAATCGGTGCGGACATCCGTAGCCTGGATTTAACTACATAGTAGTGCCGGATGCCCTTGCGGGTACTGTACTAGCTAGCTAGCATGCTAGTATCTGGCAGATACCTACCTGGAACGAGTAAAAGACGTTGAACATGCCCTCTTCAGTGTCCAATACAGCATGCTTCTGACACCTCTCTGCCTCTGTCGTGAGGCGCGTGGATTGGCCCTGAAGTTGTGACAGTGGCCGCTAGCGTGAGGCGACTTACTGGGTTGCCAGAGTGGCTGAGTGGACGCTGTCTTCAACATGCACAAATCACGATCGCTGCAGCGTCTCGGGATCCAATGCCTTATTACTGCCCTAGTAAGGCAACTTTATGCCTTCTTTCTGGAATACCCACACACCTGTGGACAGAGCCAAGGCTCACTGTCTTGTCGGGGCTCGACACGAAGCTCACGAAAATGCACGATAAGAAAATGGGGAGTCAGTGTCCATCATCATTATATACTTACCTATCTAGCCCCTCTCCGAAGGCTCGGACCATTAAGTCGTCGAGTATGCGTAGTTCTTGGTAAGTACTGTCGTACCCGACGAAGAAATCGTTTTCCACCCGGGCCAAGGACGATTTTCATCCAGCACATCCTTCTCGACATAGGAATACTCATGTCTGCTTAGAGTTCTTCAAGGTGATTCGGTATATCCATGTGTCCACTGGTGAGCTGCAATATTGTTTTCGGGATTTTCCAGGGACTCCCTAGGTGCGAAAACGTGTATATACATTCATTCATCTATATCGGACACGGACAATAGCTCATTTGGAACACAATACATGTACGTGCTTGAGAATAGCTACTGGGTTGGACGTTGCTACGATCATCTTATGTCATCCTTCGTGCCGTTCGACGCGAGACAACGGAACTGAGGTATCGAGAGCTTTTCTTTCTTTCTTTCTTTCTTTTTTTTTTTTTTTTCTTCTTTTTCTTTTTCCTCCCGCGTCGTTTCAAACCAGCAAATCAGGTAATCAACATCCGGCGTCGCTTTGAGTGTGAATACAGGACTTAGTCACTTATGAGTTGTATGCGGACAGCTGTCGTCGACTGGGTAAGATACACTGGGCCAGAACATCACCACTTTGTTACTGCCTAACCTGGGTGTCTGATGTCGTAGCGGTGGATACCTAAACTAAGAAAAATTGTATTGTCTCCAGTACTCAGGCACACAATTCGCGGCTAATGCGCTCGGATCAGAAGGGTTGGTCAGCCATGTACGTAAGGCAGCATGGGAACGGATTTGTATGTATGCGACTTTACCATTTACTCGCAGTCTCGTTTATTCATGCTCTTCAGGTACCTAGCAGGGTGTGTAGCTGCACTAACCGCCCCTTGGTGCGGCCGGTAGGCTGCAGCATTCCCCGTTGCGCTGAGAATCGTATCGACAGCTCACATGTCAAGATCTACATGGGTGCCCCCTACAGCCGTATTGCGTATCTCATCTCGTGCCTGTATTTAAAGCCCTTGTAGATGTTTACCGTTGGCTAGTGCATATCCACTCGGGCCGCCGTCTCACTGCATATCGTCCGTGATGTGGGCTCTAATCAAGGGGTTTAGTTTCAGCACATACTGCGTAGACGATGCATACATGCGTGAAAACACGCATTCGAAGGGGAAAGTAACAGAAGAAAGGTGATAAATCAGTTTTTATCCAGCGAGTTCCAGCTTAGTTGTAAGTCACCACCGCGTATTAGTGTACTTGGGTCAGCATGATATGCGGGTAACCCCTGAGATCACAATTCCTCACCACGTTCACACGCCAGCCAGCACATCAATCCCTTCTGAAGGCAAGCATGGAAGGATTTCTCGAAGCACGATACAACTCATCGAAAGAGCTCACTAGGTGTCAATAATAGCTCCAACTTCGCCAATGAAAGCTTGATGATGCTTGGCGTAAGGTCTCGCCCTGAAGTTTGCTTTAGTCATTGACTACTACGTACGGATCTAGGTTCTCTCAGTTGTGGAGACGCAGATTCTCCCTGGAAAGAGATCTTACCGCGTCACGCATGTATGAAAGAGGTAAATATGCACTCGAATCGCTGCCGCTCCACATGGCCTGAATTATCTACCGACAGATCTTAAGGAAGTCAAAGTACTCGCAACCACGATACTCGCTGCCTACTAACACCGGTACCAGCGATGCAGAAAATCAGTACTAACTAGCTATGTACTGTATGCGCAAATGTGGCGCACGGGAAGACAGGACTAAGGAAAGAAACAAGACAGGGAAAAGAAAAGAAGAGAGCGCGAGAGGAAGAAGAGGAAGAAGAAGAAAAGGCTAACATAATTCGACAGTTGCAAAGCAAGTCTAACCAGCTTCCAACGCCAACACGACCCACCTAGATCCAACATCATACCTCTACATCGTCCGCCCGAAGCCGTTGGGATTACCTATGTAGTTCACTGTCATAGTAACACAGAACCAGAGCAACGGGTCGACCCGATATATACACTGTGTAAGCACTAAGGCAGTACGCGAATCGCCCAGATAGAGTTTTGCCAGGTCCCTTAGCCTGATCTGATCTCAAGAAGACAGGAGAAGGAGATCTCGGTTCAGCTGCATGAAGCGATGCTATCTCGCCCTTATCGGCGCAGGTACCGCACCACGTAGGACAAGACAGCAGCCCTACGGGGCGGCGATGGAGGAACGGCCCTCCGGAGCCAGAATGGGATTATTTACGAGTGCCTCTACTACGCATACTTAAGACCCTTTTGATTATGGCGGAGGGTCGGTCGGGCTGATTCACGCCCTCGGAAAAGGCAATCTGTGTATCGGCGAAATTCGTTGCTTTTGTATTGAACGAGTTTTATGAAGTGTGCCCGAAGGACCCTAGAATGGCGTATGAGCCTCATATAGAGATACCTAATTAGCTATGAATAACAACCTTAGTTACCTGGAAGAAGGAACCTATCCCTCTTTGGATGATCTTCGTTATTACTGTGAGCGAGTCGCCTGAGAAGGCGATACCTACTAGGGTGGCTTTTCCACCGTGATTCATGAACACGACGCATCCATCCTCCCAGTCTTGCTTGGCATCTCCTCAGTATTCTTGTGGTTCGAACGTGAGCCGCTTTTCTGGACTCGCTGGCGTGAAGACGTAGCAATCCCGCATGGAACCGCGTTCATGACTTTTGCTACGAGAGTCGTACCTCCGCGCAGTACGTAGAGTTTCGACGGAAGATACACGAGCCTGGCACATTCAATGTTAGGGCGTAGACTTCTAAACCAGTCCACCTTATTTCACAAACGCAATATTTTAGCTATTCCTTTTAGCTTCTTCATGTGACCCCACGGCACATGCCATCCAGATTACGATAGAAGCGTTTCTTGTCTACTCCCAGCCCGTTTATTTCCTGCTTAAGGTTAGAAGCCACGACGAAATATGATTTTATCATGAATACGACTTAATAGATAAGGGGGCTTGATGGTTCTCATCTTCGATGTACCTTTGATGGAAGAGCTTGATAGGGACGTCAACGAGCTCCCATCACCGCCCACGTTTGAGAATTCACCATAGTATGCGGAAACCCCTTTGTTATTCTCAGTGGGGGACGCTTAGCACCCATCATATTCATCTTCTGGATCTTGCTTAATGAAAAGGTCATATTGTGACTGTTTGGGTATAAAGCATCTACTGACCTGCAATGTAGTAGGACTGCTATAATGTTCGATGCCATGGCATTATAGCAGTCCTTTTTAGAGTTTATCGAAAAGACTCGCCAATATATGCCTAAACATTGCCTAGATACCGTTTAGATTTACAGATTTAACGAATGCTCTTGCTGTGACTGCCTCGTGTTGACGGATGGCAGGATATGACATGTGAAAAGGGGTAGATTGTGCGTGGTGTGAGTCATGGTAGGCTCATCATCAAGAGATTAAATCTATACCCAGCATCACGAGTTCATAGTTTCGAGGTGAGTCTCCATATTAACCTAGAAAGCATAGCTACCGTTCAAATAAGAGTAACAATGAGTTACATTGTGTACCATAGAAGTCTCAGCTTACATATAACTATACCAAGGAAGGGACAAATCTCTGAGAACCCGACCTTGGTGAGAATGAGATAATTACGCTGCTAGCTGTCCTAATCTTTTCGTAGATCTGGTTAGGTATTGGCCTATATTTCGAGCTGCAAGAGTCGGGTTCCCGTTTGGAACGGTCGTAATTTATCAAAAGACCAGATCTAGAGAGAACATAGTTTATATTCGCATGGTTGAACCAAAGGCAAAAGAACTACTAGCATTGATTGGAAGTTCACCTAGCTACACTTACAATCCCTCCTCATATCTTCCTTCTGCCTCAGAGTAAATAAGACGCTGTTGCCAACCCTCCAAAGAGCTACCTAATTATAGACTGAAGGGATTTCGACTATTGAAGTCTTATCTGTACTCATGCTAACCCCAAAACACAGGACAGCTAACTATTCACCTATCTAGAATTAGGTAGTCGTCTAAGTAGACGACGAACGACGGCCGCCTAGAAGTACCGCGAAATATACGCATATAAGGCAAAATCATAAGAAGTGATGGGTATTATATCTCATGGTAGCATGGTACAGCTTTGGGATAACTTAGACACATTGAACAACACACTCAATCTAACTTAGTATGTTCGTCTAGAAAAAATGTAGTGAATCCACAGAAAGTCTCAGTTATAAGCGTCAGAAATATATATGAATATGCTAGCCTTTACCCATAACCTCTACTAGGGGTGTATGTGAACTTGTTCAAGAGGATAGACTAGGTAATTGCCTTGCTGGTAGCCAATTTCGACACTTCATAACCGAATAAGAGTGTAGAAGTGCGGTGTATAAAATGGGATTATTTTTTTGAGTCTATATTGAGTAGTAGGTGACGAGGAAAGTCTACCTAGGTAGTCATTGATAGGTTCGCGCGATGCTTTGATATGTGTACTTAGTAGGTAATGGGTGAGGCTGTCTGTCCTGTGGTCTTAAACCACTAATTTTAGGTTATCTCATGCCCCTGCATAGCTCTGAATGAACAAATAAAAAGGCATTGTCGCGGCAAGATCAACGCTATCTACTTCCCGATTAAGGGTTTCGAGGGGGAGTTCGAGGGAGCTTTAAAAATAGCGGGGTCTGGGGTCGCTGACGTTATATGTCGGGAACCCAGCTTACCTAAATGTATTAACCTTCTCCACCATAGCTCCAGATGTCTTCTCTACCGTAACATGTACATCCATCGTGATTGGGGTCGGGTGTTTGTGAGCCAATGTCGATGTGCATCATGCCCATGCCCATGACCATTTCAACTTCATTTCAATTCACACTTCATTACCTCTAAGCCAGCTCTGCTGTTTTCATTTCACTATCTCTCACGACGAGTCTTGTTCAGTCCGGTATTGGCGATGGCGAGGCCGACCCTTGGCCGAGAGCCCGGTGCCTACGATGTGGACATGGGGGAGGATGCAAGCTTCAACGAAGAGCTCCAGGTGAGCAAGTGCCACTGCGAGACCGGCCGCGAGAGGGTGAGTCCCCCTTTTGACATCCTATTTTGTATCTCTAAATGCGCCTTCTAATATCACCGCCACAACCATAGCATCGCATTCCGAGATCAATACAGATTCCCTTCGAGAACTCTTACACCGTCCATGTGCCTGACCCGGTCGACCATTCTGAGGATGAGAGCGACGACGAGAGCATCGACGATAGTCCCGCCTCAGACCAGGGCGACGAAGACGTGGAGTCCAACGGCCCCGCAGATGAGGAGACGGACAATACCCCGGATGACCACTATTTGGTCGCGGTAGATAATTTCAATGTCGGCATTCTTCAACTGCCGCCAGCAACTACACCCTTGCCCATGGTTTTAAACGAGGCGTTTATACAAGACGATGCCGCGGACGCTCAAAATAATGATCTCGAGTGGGAGGTAGACGACATGGATACCGATATGGCCTCCGAGCCGAGCACGGCACCATCTGAGCCTGTTGCCCAAGAACCGGAGGATACTTTCGACGAGGAGGGCCCCCCACAGATTGCAACGTGGCGACTGAACCTTACGGCACTATCACAAGTCTATAACTTCTACATCGTGGCATATGGAGACAAGATCTACGTCTCCAGGCCCCGCAGCTGTATTACGCATGTTCTACCTGTAGAACCCGATCTTATCTTGAGGCCCCGTGCTAGCATAATGAGTTTGGCCGTCGGTGGCTACTTGGACGAGTCATTCCCGCATCAAGTCAACCATCTTATCGTTGGTGACCTCGGTCTTGAGGAAATATTATTGCTTGCCTACGATGACGGCGACGTCATCGGATATTATACCGGACAGATCGAAGATGAACTCTTGCGTCGCGAAAATGAGAGTCCGAATAGCGGAAAGACTCCTCATCCCTTCTTCCACGAGAACGTCGGGAAGTCTGCCTGGGGACTTGCAGTGCACAAGCAGTCTCGTATCATCGCAGTGAGCTCTAACACTCACAATGTGTGCGTCTTCGTGTTCGCCTTGACAGGCCAACCATATCGCCACACGGCCGAGGTTGACCCAGTAGAGTTCTTCCGGAACATTCGCAAAGACGAAAAGGGAAATATCGTTACCCCGGATAGAGAGCGAGGAAGTCCCGTTGACGAGACCGAGCAAGCTTCGAAAGGTGCCAGTCTAGAGCACGCGGTTCGACGTCGGGACGCAAACTGGCGTATCATCCTTGAAACTGGCCGTGCGGGAACTAATATACCAAATATCACATTCGCCGACGACGCCGACGGAGAGGCAGAGAAAGTCGCGTCAGTAGATATCAACGGAGCTGTCTGGTTAATGGATATTTGGAGTTTCAACCAATGTCCTCATATCAAAATTGATCGCCTTCACTATAATCGTAATGGGTTAGCTCGTCGGGGGCACTTTCAGCAGACGCATCGGTAAGTTCAGTTTATTCCAACCCTCCACGGTGACGATGCCAACAGAGATCAGGCCCCGTGGCTGGGGAATACTCGTACTGCCGGAGAGCAGTTTTCTACCGACCGAGAGCTATAGGGATTCGCTTGGTGTCCCAAGACACGAAACTACCTACATAGACAACGAAAAAACCGGACGCTGGATCGACATCAGTCAAGGTGTCAAATATATAAAGAATAACTCGGGCGAGCATCCGTGGGTGCGGTCCGGCAGTGCCCACCGTTTTGCCATTAATCCTCATGAACCGCGGAGGATACAGTTGGAGACCCCATGGCATGATTCCTCACCCGGCAACTGGAAATCGACACCCTGGTCATTCCAAGACACCATGCCATTCAAAAATCTAGCTACATATCACAGCCAACGCTCAGCCCTGGCTAGACAACAATACACGAGGACCTTAGGTCCACCAAGACCTAAGCCCATTTTTGAAAACGGGAGCAGCATCCTACGTACGTATGAGATGGACATCGAGCTTCGTAGCTTTGAGGAAGACGGTGTTGGCATAATGTTTGAGAAGTCGATCTATCAGTCTCGGCCTGATCTCGCGGTGCTACCATCGGTGAGGGTGTCGCATGAACGCCTGGCCACCCTTATCCACGTCCCGGAGCTGTCGTTAGTGGTAGCCGCGTCGATGTGCGGACGGGTGGCACTAATCACGCTGACACGCCCGAAATATGGAAATTTCTCATTCAAACGCGGTTTCAAGATCGAGGCCATCTTGCCTACCAAGAGGGAGGAGGATGGCCAGTTACGCCCCGTCTGTCCTCTGCTGGGGGTGGCCGTTGGGCCGGTTCCATTTTCTGGCAACCTAGAGCTGGCCGAGGAGCCGGTCAGTCGGCGGCGATATCGCCTGATGCTCCATTACTACGACCTCCGGATCCTGAGCTACGAGCTCTCCCGCAAGTCGGCGGCCGACGGTCTTTCAATCTTATGAAGGTCGAATTTACTTATGACGGTGGAGGATCGTTCTTTCCCATTTCCAATCTATGATACCCCGGGGCTTACTTGTTGTTATTTGACATTTTATTATGCATTAGACTGGTGGCGTTCTAAGGGGAGTATGGCTGGGGATATGGCTGTTCAGCTTTCAGCTGATGAAGGCTGTACTGTACCTCAGGTACATGAGACTGATAAGGACAGGCGAACAACAAGAACGTATGTCGGACAAACAATCACTTATATATCATCTTCATGAAGTTCTCACCAATGAAAGACTCGGAGTTGTCAATAAGTCCGGTCTTCTGGCGTCGATGTCTTACTCGTGCTGCGTAGTTTCATCTTGGCGTTGGCCGACGCCTGTACAGATAGCTAGGTTGGGGAGGACTATGTGGTTACATAGTACATATGTACACGCAGGGCGAACGGCAAGGGACAAATGGATGCATGGAAGTTTTCTAGAAGAGCACTCTAGACAGGGATGTGAAGGTAAAACCAAGACACCTAAATTTTACGTACTCGAAATACGAGACGAGAGAGCTAAGCCCTATGGTTCCTGACAACGAATTGGTAATCATTTGTTGGTCATTGCGAAAGAGAGAGAGCGAGAGAGTCTTGGTGTAGCTGAGGATTTCTAACATAACACAAGGCTGACCTGGGTTACAACAACTAGTTATACGATATGAAGAAGTCTGGAATGAACGAATACCTATTATTCGATCAGCGAAAATAAGGCCGGTACTATGTGTCTCGTATAATACGTATAATACTTCGTATACATATTATATTCTATACAATTAATATATAGCGCAAAAGATAACCTAGTGAAATTAAGTAGGAAAAGTGTCCAAGTCCCTAGTTAGTCTAGAGATGCCAAGACGCGATTTTTACACAGATGATAAATCGGGTAAGAAAGGACAACTTCTGATTGGCTAATAATTCAGAGATAAGGAGGGCCTTGTCTTTTCGACTTCAGAGAATTTCATTAATCTCGCCTTCACCGTCTTACACATAAGGTTACATATTTTTCACCTGAGCATCGTCTGAGTATAGTACGCAACCACGGACGCAACCACGGACGCAACCTTTCAGCCCCAGCCCTGGGCAACCAGTCACGTATTATGCATGTATGATACTGCGTGCGACTGCGACACAAATGTCAAATGTCCTGGTGTGAGAACGGAACTCCCGGGTTACCAAGTGGAACCATCACTTTTGCATACACTACGTACCAACTGTACATAGAATCGTTGTTGAAGATCCTCACCAGCACCACCGCGCACGGCGCCACTAGCTTGACATCAAACATCTAGTCAACAGCTTATTGCTTATCTTCCTCAAGTGAGGTCAGCGTGCGAACCACTAATACAGTACCAAAGCTTGAGTTATGAGAATTGTTAAGGAGATACCTCGAGCCCTGCAACTGACCCAATGTCGATCCTGGTATGTACTTTAGTTTTTTTTTGCTATGTATTGTTCTGCTTCCATGACATGGGCTGATTAATTACCCTCACAAACTTTCCGTTGCAAAGCTGCACCTAGAGGGAACAGATCACATGCTTTTCTACATAAAAAAGTCAATTGACTCTCAGCTAATGGCTTTTTTCATGTGAATAAATGTTACCTCGACGTAAGATCATCAATCATCATTGCGTTCAGTAGACAACTCATCTCGAAGTTGAATACTATATGTGCATCATACAGGTTATTGATGGCACGTGCTCGGGACCCTCGCAGGTTGAAGTCACTAATCTGATTCCCGCAATCAAGCTTCGCACGCTCATCTACACGTGTAGGGCCCTCGAACTAGCCTAGAGATAGGAAGTATTCGGGGCTGAATCCGACGATGCTATTGGTCGTATTGAAGCTGTTGTAAATCGTTTGCAGGGTACCGGACAAACGATTTCGTAACAAATATTACCGTCCCACGCGATCTAGCGGGCTTTAGGCGGGCTCGAGCTTTGCGTCATGAAGAGTTACCTAGGTACATATGTAATATACCTTGGAAAAAAGTCTTGACAAGGTCTCCCCCCTGACTGTGCCTGCCGAGTACTGTACTGTAGCTCCACACTCACCCCACATCATCTCTGCTGCCAGAGCTTGTCTGCTTCCAGTCATGCTGTCTAGAACATCAACATACGCAGCAACGACGCCAGGGGCTAAATCCCATGCAGATCTGAATCCATCTTGTATTTCTAATGTGAAACCGATCTGACTGATGGGAATTACCCGACCGAATCACTGGGTTCGAACTGCTGTACTATGTACCTCCAAGGTATGTACGCAGCAAGACTGGCGGATGCTCATAGGTAAAGTCGGGAGGGACCGAGGAGCAATTCATCGATCAACCACTTCGCTCATTTATCTGCTACCGCTACCTTTTGTCAATACCAGGTCTCGACCGTATTTACCGACCGGCAGTGCTCACTTCAGGCTTCGTGGATGCCGTCTGGGGTATTATATAGCAATTGCTTCTCAGATATATATAACAGCATCACGAATATCCTGATAGGCCATGCGTTCCGATAATGGCTTAACTTCTATCTCGCTTTCAGACATATTGTGAAAGTTCTGCTCACAGTGGATACTAATTAGTATAGTCGAGAGCGATGTCGCTTTGTACTGTAGGACTACAAATCCCTGGAATCGCAAGGCTCTGTGTCCCTGTTTCGCCGCTCCTCCAGATACTTACTACCTGACTAACGGTTACCTATGTAGATTCACAGATGGTGGACCATGCCACATGGATATGTACTACATGTACTACATGTACTACGTATGGGGGTCCATTGCTTCGCCTGCTGAGCGCCGGGTTTGTACCCAACTATCATCAGCTTGCTCTCGTTAAGGTTCGGTAAGCACGATGATTGGCTTTGCGGCTACTTATCTTCCCAAATTTGGTTCCCTTCATCCTTGAATCCAGCTAGGCCTTCTTTAGAAGCGCGAGTCAACACTTCTTTCCGACTCTCATATATAACCCGCGTACCCATCACCTGACTCTCCTTGTCTCTCCCTTTTTATTCTTTCCCTTCCTCGGCGCTTACTCTTTAAGTAGGGTTTTCGATTTTGGTTACACCCCGATAATAGCCAGCTGACTAAATCGACGAGGCGAGGGTTTAATCATCATCGATACCGCTACCACCAACTGACATCATGTCGTGGTCACCGTCCTATTCGTGGACGGGAGCTCCCACCACGTTCAATGGCACAAACCAGGAAACCGGTGGAGATTCTAGTATGTGAAATAAATTCGCCGTCCCGGCTGTGAGACGCGACGGAAGCTAAACGATATTTTGCGTAGACACCGAGAATTTGAACCAATGGTACCAATCCGGTGACCAAGCCTACATCATCGTCTCGGCGTGTATGGTCCTGCTTATGGTTCCTGGTATCGGCTTTTTATATTCCGGTCTGTCTCGGAGGAAGTCGGCCCTCTCCCTCCTCTGGGTCACTATGATGTCTTTCAGCGTGGTCATCTTCCAGTGGTACTTCTGGGGCTATTCTCTCGCCTTTAGCTCGACGGCAACGAACGGCTACATCGGTGACCTGCACCACTTCGGCCTCATGAATACGCTCGCAGTGCCCTCGCCCGGTTCCCCGCTCATTCCAGAGTTGCTTTATTCGTTCTACCAAGTACGTCGTCTCTCGCCGGTTGCTCGAGAACATCCTGCTCTAGGGGGTCAATGATGGACTGACTAACCGTGCGCTCTCTCTCTCTCTAGATGATGTTCTGTGCCGTCACGGCAGCTCTCGTCATTGGCGCGGTCGCCGAACGAGGTCGTATGCTCCCCGCGATGGTCTTCGTCTTTTTCTGGTGTACCCTCGTCTACTGCCCCCTCGCCTGCTGGGTTTGGAATGTGAATGGATGGGCCTATAATTATGGTGTTCTGGACTACGCCGGTGGTGGCCCCGTCGAGATCGGCTCGGGTCTGTCCGCTCTTGCCTATTCGTGGATCCTCGGCCGACGACACGAGAGAATGATGCTCAACTTCCGACCTCACAACGTTTCGCTTGTCACCCTCGGCACGGTTTTCCTGTGGTTCGGTTGGCTGGGGTTTAACGGTGGCTCTTCATTTGGTGCCAACCTGCGCGCAGCAATGGCGTGTTGGAACTCGTGCCTGGCTGCTATATTCGCCTCCATGACATGGTGTTTGCTTGATTTCCGTCTGGCTAAAAAGTGGTCAATGGTTGGCTGGTGTTCTGGTGTCATTTCTGGACTCGTCGCTGCTACTCCTGCATCTGGGTTTATCCCCCCTTGGGCCTCCATCATCCTGGGCGTCGTCACCGGTGTTTGCTGTAACTTTGGCACGAAGGGTAGGGGAACCTGGCATCACGCTGGATCATATATATGTACATGCTGACATATTACAAAACAGTGAAGTTCCTGGTCAAGATTGACGACTCGCTCGATGTCTTCGCCGAGCACGGGATCGGCGGAATCGTCGGTCTGATCTTCAACGCACTCTTCGGCGCCAACTACATCATCGGCCTCGACGGCGTCAACAACGGCGTGTTCCCCGGCGGCTGGCTGGACCACCACTACGCGCAGCTTTATATCCAGATAGCCTACATCGTCGCGACCTGCGCCTACACCTTCGTCATGTCCGCCATCATCGCCAAGATCATCGACGTGATCCCCGGCCTGCATCTGCGCGCCACCGAGGAGGCCGAGCTCCTCGGCATGGACGACGACCAGCTCGGCGAGTTCGCCTACGACTACGTCGAGGTCCGCCGCGATTTCCTGGCCTGGACCCCCGCCAAGGAGATCCCCACCGCCGACGGCCACCGCATTGTGCCCCAGCACGGCATCGAGGCCCACGCCAACATGGCCAACAGCAACGCCTACCTCGAGAAGGAGCAGGAGAAGCTCGGTGCCTCGGCGCGGGATCCCGCCAAGGAGCAGGCCGCCGAGGCCGCGGTCAACAGCGCGGCCAACACCAGCGAGAGCAGACGGTCCATCACGCCGCCTCCTGAGTGATTTTCTTTCCTTCCCGTTTTGCTTGCTTGTTATATATTATATGTGTGCGTGTGTATACAAGAAAAAACTGCTCGGTAAATGACGGGCTGTGGTTTCTTTTTTTTTTTTTTTTTTTTTTAGAAAGCATCGTTTTCATGATGACACTGGATACAAATGTGCTTGCTACATAATACCCAATTTAGTTATCGTGGATATTTTTTTCCTTCTTTTCTTTTGGGGAAAAGGGGGGAATATAAAAATATCTCGGGCGAGGCGCATAAGAGGCGTTGTTGGTTCCTCTTTCCTCTTTCTAGCGGGTTATGTAGTTGGAAAAATATATATTTATGTATATCAAAGATGAGTTGGTTTAAAGCCCGCTGGCTCTCCCTCCCCGGGGGCATTTTCGGGTTGTCTGGGCTATTGATTCAATTCCTTTTTCTTCCCGCTATATATTTATCTTTCTTAAATCTCTTGACATGTCCGACCCCAACCTCAGTGGTTATTTTATTAACGTGTACGAGAGTGTCTGTATGCATATATCGAGAATTATTGAAACGACTAGTACGGCATGTGTATACAGTATGGCTTGCGTACTACAGTAGTTACCGAAGAATACGTGTAGTGACTAACTAGAGGATTTAACTACAGTTAGTAAAGACAATAGTTGTGACACCTTATGACGATTATACTTACCAAATCTGCATTTATGTATATGTTTATCATATCTTAAGCCTTAGGTCGTGAGTGAGTCTTGATGACGAGGGGGCCGCTCCTATTCGACATGAAGTCCAGGCTTTTATTTAGGCCTTAGAAAAAAGAGAGAAGAAAAAAAGAGAGAAAATGTTTAAAATCAAAGCTCTTCTGGATTTAGTTTAGATCCTCTATCTAATTCTACATAAGCTCGGCGGCAACGCGAGCCTGTAACTTACTAGATGTATCTCTAAGCTTGATGACGACATCCATCTGCTCTGGTCTTTCTCACATCTGAAGTTTCTTTTTTCATCTAGTCGCTCTTATGGAAAATTGAAGTTCCTCTACTCCAGCTTCAAGTCCTCAAACTGCTTGATGGTGCCCTCGAAGCCCTTAGCCTCTGACTCCAGATCCGCAAGTCTCCGACGATCGGCCTCTTGAAGCGCAGCGGCGACCTTCTGCTGGTAGCCGGGATCTGCGAGGAGCTTCTGTTGCTTGGTAATGGCCGCGCGGGTCTTCTCGATCTTCTTCATGGCCTTGGAAATCTCATTATCGATGTCCACACGGCCCTTGACGTGCAAGAAGACGGCTGCAGAGCTTGAAACAGGGAATGCGACACAGCCAGCGGGACGAGGATCGGAGCCAGATATAACCTCTATGTCGGTAACACCCTTGCCGCTCAACGACTTGATAGATTTCACCTGCTCGACGGTTGTCTTGTGCGCCGTCTCGTCATATGTCTGGACAAAGACTGCAATCCCCATGTCAGTTTAGACTTACATACAGTGAAACAAATTACCTACCTTTTGCTTCATCCTTCAGTGCATATTCCGCCATTAATGACCGAATGCCCTTGGAACACCCCATGACAAGTTCGTAGGCAGTCTCAGCTGCAGGATTGTCTAGTTCCGGATTGTATGTAGGATACCGAGCTAGCATTATCGATGGCTATATATGAATCCGAGTTAGTCAACATATTAGACGGGTTGAAAAAGGATAATTAAGACTACTACGTACCGTCTGATCGCCAGGCCGCCGAGGAAGACGTTGCCATAGTTCCTCGGTGAGGAATGGCATAAAGGGATGGATCAACTTCAATGCAGTGTCAAGCGCTGTGTAAAGAGTGTCAATGGCCGAACGCTTCTCATCTTCCGCGCCATCCTGAATGAGCGCTTTCGAGTTCTCTATGTAGACGTCACACAGCTGATTGTACCAATACTGATAGACTGCTGTGGTCGACTTCATAAATTCCCGTTCAGCAATACTCTCATTGATATCCTTGACGGCAATGTTCATCTTATGGAGAATCCACTTCTCAGCGAGTGATTCCTTTCCGGTGAGGTTGCCCGCCTTCCTGGGTACGTAGTCTTGATCCAGTTTGCCCAAGACGTATTTAGTAGCCTGGTAAATCTTGTTGCAGAATTTTCTGTAGCCGTGCATAACTTTGATATCGAAGTTGATATCCCCACCGCCTGTAGTGTAATTGACCATGCAGAATCGAAGAGCGTCTGCTCCACACTCTGGTATTCCATCACCAAAGGCTGCCCGTTGGTATTTCTGTGCCTTTTCAACTTCATTAGGGTGGAGATTTCCCAATAATAGTTTCTCGTGAAGTTTTTCCAAGGGGATACCACGTATAACATCGAGGGGATCAACCACATTGCCCAAGCTTTTTGACATCTTTCTACCATCTGAATCGCGCACGAGAGAATGGCAGTAAACCTCCCGAAATGGAACTTGTCCTACCATCTTAAGGCCAAGCATGATCATCCTTGCAATCCAGAAGAACAGGATATCCCATCCTGTCTCTAGGATGCTGGTTGGGTATAGGGTTTGGAGGTCATGAGTTTTGTTGGGCCACCCGAGCGTGGAAAAAGGCCACAAGCCAGAAGAGAACCACGTATCGAGCACATCCTCATCGCGCTGCAACGTGAACTTCTTTCCCGGGAGAGCTTTCTCTGCCTTTTCTTGTGCCTCTTCTTCAGTCCGGCCGGCGAACCATAAGTTGTTGTCCGCTTGGTTACCTACCTCACCCTCGATCTTAGCAAAGTAGACGGGGCATTGGTGACCCCACCAGAGTTGCCGAGAAAGACACCAATCATTGATGTCTTCCATCCACCGATAGTAGCTCTTTTCGGCAGTCTCGGGTTTGATCTTGATCTGACCGTCTTTCACTACCTTGATAGCCTCAGCAGCCAAGTCTTTCATTCTCATCCACCATTGGGGTTTCATAATGGGTTCGATGACGTCCTTCGACTTGGTGCAAAGAGGAACTTTCATCGGGTTGTCCTTCTTATCCACATACAGTCCACGCTCCTTGAGATCATTTTGGATTGTGTATCTAACGTCGAACCGTTTCTGACCTTTATACGGGCCAGCATTTTCATTCATAAGTCCATCGTCCGTCAGGATGTTGATGAACTTTAGGCCGTGTCTTTGGCCTAACGCGAAATCGTTCGGGTCGTGTGCTGGAGTTATCTTCACAGCGCCAGTACCAAAATCCTTCTCTACGTAATCACCATCTGCCACTATGGGCATCAGACGACCTTCGATGAAGGGGTGGACAGCATTCCGTCCGACGAGGTGCTTGTATCGTTCGTCTTGTGGATGAACAGCAATACCGGTATCGCCTAACATGGTCTCGGGTCGAGTAGTCGCAACCTCAATGGTCTCCGCAGAGCCTTCGATGGGGTACTTGAAGTGAACAATAATGCCAAACTCCACCTTCTTCTCATATCCAGGTACATCGAGAAGTGTTCTTCCTGTCAATTCCTTGCTGTCGACCTCCAGGTTAGAAAGTGCAGTGTTGAGCTGCGTACACCAATTCACGAGACGGTTTGCCCGGTAGATGGTCCCTTCTTCGTGGAGCTTGACGAATGTTTCTGTAACAGCTGCACTTAGATTCTTGTCCATGGTAAAGGCCTCCCTGCTCCAATCTGTAGAGACACCCATCTTACGCTGGGCATTGTTGCTAGGTTTAAAATTAGTGTATAAGCCAGCAAGAGAGTTTAGAGGCACTCACATTCGCTTATGGTATTCATCCTTCCATTCCCACACAGTCTCCACAAACTTCTTTCTACCCAGATCATGCCGGGTCTTTCCCTCCCGTCTATTTCGAGTCAGTTGTTCTTCTTTTAGATGATTTTAATACTAGGAGTATAATCGAGGACAGAAAAGGAACAGATGACCTCAGTTGTGTTTCGAGGGCAGCGTGTTCCCTGCAGCGACTGAATGACAACGAAAAGTACTCTAGACACTGACCTCCACAGCATATTTTCAACAACGCTCTGTGTAGAAATGCCGGCATGATCACAACCTGGAAGCCACAACGTTGTTTTTCCATGCATACGGTTCCATCTGATCATGACATCCTGCAAAGAGTTGCCTAAAGCATGCCCCATGTGTAACGCCCCTGTCACCTGAGCGTGGAGTTGGTAGTTAGTGGGTGTTCAAACGCATAATGTGCATAATACCGAGAGATATTGCAGGAGCTTGATAAAGCGCATCAGGGAAAGCCCTAAGCGATGACCGCTCAGGTTACTGAAGAAGACTCACATTTGGGGGCGGTATGACAATGACGAAAGATCCTTCATCTTTGACCTTGCCGTCCTGAGTAAACTCGGGCTTGAAGAAGCCCGAGGATTCCCACCACTCGTACCACTACAATACTCCGGGTCAGCAAATCAAGAAAGTCTAGAGAAAAACGCCGGGAAAGGAGTAAACGTGACCACGGGCTGGCTTACGGCGCTCTCGACGGCAACTGGGTTATAAGCTTTCAGCTGCGGATCATCGAAGGATTTCAGGCGCTTCTTCTCGCCTAGAGGAGTGTCTTCGACGTATGGAGCGAGGGACTCCTCCTCGGCCTTGGGGGCTTTGGGTTTCTTCTCCTTTGCTTTGGCTGTCGCATTAGAAGTAGCCTGTGCGGCTTTGGCCTTTTTCTGTTCAAATTTGGCAACCTTCTCGGCCTTCTTCCGTTCGCGCTCCAACTCTTTCTCGGTTTTGACCTTGGGCTCGGCCTTCGCAGCGGTTGGGTTCATATCGGCGTCCGGGCCTGAAGCATGTACACCCGCTCCGTCTGCTTGTCCTGCAGCTTCTTTCACAGCGCCTTTGATATCAGCGGCGACTGGCGGAGGCGCGCCCTCGCCAGTCTTACTCGGGCCGTCTGCCGCACCAACTGGGAAAAGTAAAATCAGTATTTCAGGCTTAAGGCTCGGGACGGGGGGAGGGATCTCGTACTTTGGTTACCACGGCCGCTATTCGTAGCCATTGTGGCAGGATGAATGAAGTGAAAAGTTGATCTGTACGGCGGCCTGCGCACCCAGAGTGCTCGGATAAGTAGTCTAGACAACTTGACGGTGTTGAATGGAGAATTTGGGGAGCAGAACTGGTGGCATGGGGGATTAGCTGCAGGTTGGGTCACTTCTGCAATTGTTATGAGTCAATGCCAATGGACAAGTACTTCAATGCAGCTGTACCTTTTTTCAGTCATGGAGGGGTAAAAAAAAAAAATTAATAATAATAATAAAGAAGGGACGGTACTCGGGGGTTAATGGGCCGGGGGTGGCCCGTGTCACCCGGTTTTAACCCGTACTTAGAGGTACTCAGTCAGTCAGTACTACTTGTATACAAATCGAACGGAACAGTTTATAGTTACAGCAACAACTCATGGCTAAAATAATACAAATGAAAAAGCTTCACGCAAGAAATGGGAAAGACAATATCGTTAGCTTGGTTTGTAAATAACATATTTGGAAATTAATTAGTTGAACTCCACACAGCTCTTGTTGATATCCCCTGTTACCTACCCAGGTGTCAGTGATGGTATGGAGATACATATGTATCCCAAACCGATGGTTCGATATCGTACTTGTTTTGGATGGCAACGAAGCTCAGGTAATGCTCTAACCGTATCATCCCCAGGCCGCCGCATTTCTTATCAACAGGTGTAACTCGAAAATAGAGTAAAGCTTTATATTTTATAGCTATTACACCAGACATGATATAAATATAGCTGTAAATTGGTTTATGTAATATAACACTATAAAAATATTTCAAAGGTATCTCTTCGTTGCTCTCCTCAGCTCGTCCGCCACGCCTTCATTTTAAGCAGAACCTAAACGAATTTTCAGAATGGAAGCAGGTCAGATTTCTGCACCGAGCCAGGAAGCTGTCCAGTCGGCCGCGAAGCTCTACAGCGCTATTCAAACGGCATTCCCCGAGGCCGTGACGGATTTCGAGTCGAAGTGGGCGGCCGCGCACGTGGTGTACCACTCAAAAACGACCTTCGCCAGGGACGATGCCTGTATCCGAACAAACGAGTTCGACGCCCTAAAGAGGCTCGGTCCCAAGATCATCCCGTTCGTGGTCTTCAAGCTCGCAAGAGACGATGCTGGCCAGAATTCGTGGGGTGTGTTTTTATGTAAGCCTTCTTACCCTTATACACTATTCCACTAACCTGAGCTAGACAATGCCCTAGAGAATGACCCTGATTACCGCCCAAGCCTAGACGAGGATTTACAGCGCTGTAGTACTGAGATTGTCGAGCTCAACTACCAACGTAACAAGATCGTCGAAGCGCGTATCGAGGCCTGGAAAGAGATTCATCAGGAGAATAAGTTACAAAGCAGCTCGCACGCCTTTACGCTTTGTGAAGAGTATTTCGACCTACTCGAGATGGGGACGAGCATCATCGCTCCTCTTATGGTCGAATACTATTATAATCAGGAAGGATACTGGTGGGACCTTCTACACGAGATCACTCATGGCCGCAAGATGGGTGCCATTATGTACCAGAAGCCCGTCTTGTTCGAGGGGTGGCGCCGGTTCTTCAACGAGGGCGAGCATGACCAGGCACCCGAGTACATCCAAACCCCGCTCGATCGTTGGGTTCACTATGGTGAGATGCCTTCCACTAGGAATGGGGCTTCTGCAGGCGGGTCTGGGGGGTTGGGACAAGCAGCTGTTTGAAGATTACCGTAACAGGAAAGGGTTCGGTGAAAGTTCAGGTATTACTAATGAAAGGCTTTTTGTTGCAAGCGTGAGCGCCGCCTCCAGTTGTAAACTACATGTAGGTAGATAGTCGAGCGTTTCGAGCGTGTTGTAGTAGGGCTATCAGCGTTTGGATGACGCAGCCGTGGTTGCTTAATTAGGCAACTGTTATGGGACCGTAACCATTAGTTTCGTATGTTAATTACTTAAGTATAACTGGTCCCAATGGAACGACTTAGGCCGTGCCTCTAACACCAGCAGTAGCCACTGCGGATTAGTTAGGATATTATAAAGCATTTTGATTGTCATTATTATACTAAGCGACTATTTTATAGTCTTAAGCTTTTGTATCGTCATCAGTTATTACTAAATCAGCCCCAGCGCCACTGTGCCCTGACACCTCTGTCGTCTTGCCGGCCTCGATCCCAGTGGAAGCCTGGGGCGCTGTAGCCGATACTACATCGGCATCGTTCGTGCCATCCGACGCCTTCGGCACATTTGCCGTCTCCACCCCGTTTGACGCCTGGGGAATATCAAAAGACGCACCCCCCTCCCTTTTGCTCCCTCCGTCTGGCCCGCTAACTCCCCTATCTCCCGCGTCCCTGGAGCTCACCCGCTTACTCCTCCTCTCCTTCGCGATCCACGTCAAGAAGAGAGGAACGTCCTTCCAGATGACCCCGGGCATAGCCAGCGTCTGGACCCACATGGGGAGGACGCCGGCGGCATCGCTGGCCGTGGCCATGAGCCACTCGATATTGCCGTCGGGCATCTTACGTATGCGCTCGACGCTGACGTAGAACGCGACCTGGGCGCCTTTCTCCCTGGCCAGACGACTCGCGTCGGCCTTCGCGAAGTCCGGCACGGGGATGCTGACGACGAGGAACTCGCGCGCGCCCCGGGCGGCGCAGCTCATCTGAAGCACGGGGAAGGTGCGGTCTCTGAGAAGCGGCCTACCGATCTGGTGGCGCATCTCCTCGACGGCGAGCGAGAACCGGTCCCAGGTCTCGCCGCCCTCGGCCGCCTCGACCGCGCCGCAGTCCCAGCGGAGCGCCTCGTGCGCGCCCACGCACGCCGGCGTGAACGCCTTCTCCGTCTCGGCGTGGCGCGCGCGGAAGCAGGCGTCGAACTCGTCCCAGGAGGCGGTACCCGGCTTTTCGGCGTCCTCGTGGACGCTGCGGCGACAGCACCACGTCTCGGCCCCGACCTTGTTCTTCTTCTTGTCCTTCCCGGTCGGCGATGCGGCCAAGTTAGCGCTGTTTCGGGCGGCAACGAGCTCGAGGTCGGCCGCCGACACGACGCGCTCCAGGACCTCAACCTTGGCCGATGAGTCCGGGGACGACTTGGTAGCCTTCGACTTCCAGAGTTTCTTCGTCGGGCTGGCGGCGGCGGCGGAAGCTAGGGGCGATTTAGGCGCCGCTGAGTCGATAAAGGGCACGGCTTCTTGGAGGATGGAGATGAGAAAGGGGGCGAGCTCGTCGGCGGATTCGGTCGGCGAGGGGAGCTGCTCAGTGCGTAGGCCCCAGAGGCGCACTAGGGGTCCCAATTCGTTGGTCGACATAGTAGCTTGGTTTCGTAACGTAAATGAGTAGTAGGCCGAGGGTTCTATTTCCACTGCTTCGACCGTTCATACAACAAGAGCTGGTTTTCCGTTCAGGTGCTTTGGATGTAGTTTCCATTCATGAGAAAGTAGGGAGATGGTATGCGACTAAGGCACAACGAGATTTACTCAAATGAGAAATCTAAGCTATTTTTCCCACACCGTATTGGAATCATTTTGTTGGGAGTGCAACCTTGGGGCGCAGACAACCCAGTGCCTGAGGTAGAGAGGTTATGTATTGGAAGTAGGGTGCCTAGCGATGCATAGTCTGGAGCGAACTGCGTCATCAATGCCGCAGACTGGAAAGCTGGGGGTCTGAGGTTGACGCGTTACATATTCTGCAGGGGCCCAAAGCTTCCCAAGTCAGGCCTCGCTAGGTACCTAGCTTCCAGCCAGCCAGCCTAACCTATTATGTAGGCATGTAGGAGCTACATGTACCTATGTAGGAGGTAGCTCCGTTGGAACCTAGGCGCATATGCAAGTACGTGATAGGTTAGTAGCAGGAGGTATCCGTTGATGTCTTGGTTATTACTCAGGTACTACTTATAGCCCCTGTGATGCGCGGGTTGCTAGGTACTAGATAGTATGAACATTCTAAGATACATCGAGTGAATTCTATTGACCTGTT
Organism: Xylariaceae sp. FL0662B; assembly: GCA_022376535.1. NCBI lineage: Eukaryota > Fungi > Ascomycota > Sordariomycetes > Xylariales > Xylariaceae > Xylariaceae sp. FL0662B. The sequence goes on from JAJJKD010000005.1 coordinate 266,233, forward strand.
GTATTTTCTCATATATATAGTTATTAGCATTATTAATTCTAGGTCCTTTTCTGTTCTCACGTCGTAGCGAGCCAAGTTGTAGGCGTCTATTCCTGTCTAGTGGCACCAGCACAGTTGTCGGTTGAATCAAGGCAGTGTATATACAAGTGGGTTAACTCTCAATGCGCTGTGCTCCTCATGACGAAACTATTATGGGTTTCGCTTTTCCCAGTGGATAAGAGCCGGCTCAAGTGGCCGCGAGAAAAGCGAGGCATAGTTCGTGCCAATGACGTTGTTGCTTCCATCCACGTTTCTCAGTTTGAACGTGCGAACAATCATCGCGAGAATGGTCTGCAGTTGCACGTTAGCGAACTGCTCGCCGATGCAACGGTGCCTTCCAGCGCCAAATGGGAGATAAGGCGAATTAGCCCCCTTGCTGACTAGTCCATATCCGTAATCTATCTTCTCTTCGTCTTCACCCGGGCCCTGCGGTAATCTTGGTGCAAGAGGCGAGTCTTTGTCCCATCTGCTTGGTTCCCAGGTATCTGGCTCGGGGAAATATGTAGGATCCGTCGCCGTCAGGCCGGCAGAGGATAGGAGAGTGTGGCTCGTGGGAATAACATATTTGGTTCCAGGTACCGGCATAGGTGACTTGACAGCTCGCATGATGGAATGGATTGGGGCGTGGAGTCTCAGCGTTTCCTTAATCATGGCTTGATTGAGGGGAAGTTTGGCAAGGTCTTCATATTTGAGTGGAGGTAGGTCCGCACCAAGAGCCTCGACTTGTTCGCGGTACAATGCCTCTCCAACATCCGGCCGTGAAGCAAGACGCAGCATCATCCAGGAACTAGTTGAGGACGAAGAGTGTTGGCCAGCCATGAGTAGGGCGATCATCATGTTTGCTATCTCGTGATCGGGAACTGGGTTACCATTCTTATAAGTAGAGTGCATCAAACGCCACATGATGTCCTGGGCGTCGGTCTTGTTAGCCGCCCGGCGCTCCTTGATAATGTCAGTATATATATTGGCGATGGTTCTCTGAGCACGGTCTCGCCTCCTGTTCCAAGGCAAGGGAGCCCAGTGAAGTATAAAGTTCGTTGCGGTAAACCCCATATCCAGGTCATGGTATAAATCAGCAAGTGTCTCGTCGAACCTGCTTCGGACCTCAACGCCCTGGAGAGAGTGCGAGGCCGTGAAAATGGTGATCTCGGCCATATTCTTGGGAATGTTGACTACACCAGACCGGCCCTTGAAGTCGGGGCACTTCTTGAAGTAGTTGGTAACTTCGTCGGCAATGATAGGGACGTATGATTGAAAAGCGACGGTCGTGAGTGCAGCCTTCATGAACTGCCCATCGATTCATTAGCACACCCCTTGATGCTACGACGGTAGGTAATAGCTACCTACCTTCTTCTGTTCCATGAGCTTGGCATTGGGGCAGTCGTAAACCACATCTTTTCCAAAAACAGGGGTTGTCAGGATACCGTAGATGTCCTCAGCGCTGACGTCCCTGATCTTGCCGTTCAAGATGAATTCGTTGCCAGCGGTTCCCGCGTACACAGTGGTTTTCTTTCCGAGAAGGATGAAAGTATAGATGTCTCCGTACTATCGCCGCGGCGTCAGTGCTCGAAAATTGTAAGGTGTGGGCTGAAACTAAGACGTACCTTGTCACGATTCTCCTTCATGAAGCGCGGAGGATCGATGCCATAGGTAATGGTACTCCCTATGAAGGGGAACCAGTGGAAAACAACCGGGGGCTCATGAGGATTCCTGAAGAAGATTTGTTGCAGGACATTGAGGAAAACGGAGAAAAAGATAACAGCTGCTACAACGACGCCGACTTGCGAGGCGGTAGAAAGATGGGACAATTGTTGGGACAAACGCCCCAGGGCATCTTCTAGTAACCCCATTTCCAGGACGATCGCGACGGATGTCTCGAATGTGGTCTCGATGGTGGTCTCTCAACTTGTGCGATGAGCGGAATCAAGTTGAAGATGGCGGGAATCGGAGGGAGGTTTTATAAAGTTAAAGGGTGGTAAATACATATACTACATCGATGTTTGGTAAAAGATAGGAGAGCATTGGCCAATCGATAGCATAATACACATGGAATAAGTGGAGATCGATAGGGGGTCTTCTGCATCAGCTCATTGGATCCTCAAATCTCATGGGGAAAATGTACAAAGATACCTCGTATTCGCATTTGACAAGCTTTTTCCCGCTTCACATGCACGTAGTACCTAACCACTGCCGCGCAAGTACTTTTATTAGTCTACCAGCCTACAACCTACCTCCATCAACAGAATACATGAAATATAGCAATAACTTATTATTAAGCTCCGAAGCACAGCAAAAAGTTCTCTTATACGAAAATTCATTCTTTTCCTACATGGATACGATTACGACCAAACAGAAGAGACTAATTGAACAAAGCACGATGATGGCACGATCACTACGTAGCAAGTCGTCAATGACCCGTTGAAGCGGGTTGGATCAGGGTTTTCCCACCCCGCAGATCATCCTCGAGCATTCTTTTTGCTAAGAACATCGACTGACACTTTATTGACCATCCTATATGCCAGTTTCTCCGTTGGCCTTCAGCCTTGTTGGCCGGCTTTTGGTTGAGAATACCTCGAGAAAATAGTGTCGCGTCCGGTTTCGCGTCGGGTCTCACATCGTCAGGCCGGATCTGGAGCTCCACAAAACCCCAGTCTGTATCGTCGCTTGGCACACTTAGGCCTTCTCGCATTTTGCCATCTTTGTGACAAATGACGGTGAGTCTTGATGTGACTTCTGAGACTGCCTCTCTCAGCGGCCCAAAGAGTCTCCATAGAGAAGTCTCACGACCAGATTCTCGCGACCAGTTTTCCAGTCATGGTCAGACTCCATACACTCATCCAGACCATCTACAATAAAGATACAGTTCAGTGTACTTCGAGCTATTGCCTTGAACAGCTTTTCGGTATCGCTTTGCGTCGCTGTACGCCCGTCTAAGGCGTCTAATGCGAGTCGGGCCAGATCAAATAATGGCCGGTTTCGGGTGATCATCTCGGATATCTAGGATCTCACAACGACAAAAGAGTCGGCTCGGCTTTCCAGACCAGATAAGAAAAAGAAGTATGCGAGGGGACAATTGGAAGCATTTGATAAGTGCCCCTGGATGATCCTCGCGTGTAGAATAGTCTCTCCGTACCCAGCAGGTCCATTAAGCCACACTCAAGTTGGCATTTCCAGCCTTGAAGACTGCTATTGAAGAAACTCGGCACGGTGAAGGATCCAGCCACATGTGCCATTCAGTCTCCTATGAACAAAGTCGTCGTACATGTTATGTGTGGAGTACGATTTGAGCCACTCGTCTAGTTCTCTCTTGATTTTTCCCAACCCTAGCGAGAGCCTTTGCATAGCAGAAGACTTGAAAGCGTCGCCCCAGTGAGCATCTATAATTCATGAAAAAGATAAGCTAGACCACAATGATACGGACCATTGAAGGATACAAGATTCGGCCTCCCTCCCGTGCTTAACTGACTAGTGACCTTGCATTCATCGGGTGGTATGTAGCTTCTGAATCAAGACATCGAACAGCTCACCTAGAAGAAAGAACCTCTCTTTGTCTCTCAAAGCCCACCTCAGCTTGCGTTTTGAAACTTCTCAAACGGTGCACGGCTTTGAGGAAGAGCATTGTTTTCCCGAAAACTTAGGCTATGGTAATTAGCCCAGCCACATTGGCCATACTGCCGTCTTTATCACCGAGGAGAGACTTGAGACTGTAGAATCCGATCAACTGCGGAGCGTACTGAAGCGTCATCAAGGACGTTGTGGTGGTCGTCTCTCAGTCCGCCCAGGAAATCGTCGACAAGATAGATGTTCAGGAACCCAACGCGGAACTGCTGTTTTTCCCTCGAGAGGGTGGCCTACTTCCACCAACGATCTCTGGACAAGGCTATTCCTCGTAGTGAGCGTGCTAAGCCCGAATGGCATTACACCCGCCTTTTTCCGTATGTAAATCACGTCCTCTCCAAAGTGGACAGGGACACGAATCGCTTCGCCACGAAAGAATGGCAGCGCGATACCAATGATGTTATACTCGACACTTCCGACAGATTTCCTAGCAATATTGGCCTAAGGCTTACGCGCGCTGTGGATGAGAACATGCCAGCCGTCGTCCGTGGCGAGATCACGACGCTAGGTAGAGCCTATACTCCACCAAATCGTTCCTCAGCGCGCTTGGCGATAAGTTCTCGACCTACTTACACCTTCACCGACATCTCTGGTGGCTTTTTGGAGAAAGCGGGGCATATGTTCGCATCGCACAGCTTGAAAATGAACTCCAAGTGCTTGACATCGAGAAGGATATTGAAGGTCAGGGTTCCACGGAGGGCTCCTACAATGTCATCATCGCCTCCTTAGTCATTCCATGCCAAGCTCGACCTGGCCTAGACCCTTCGCAATGTCCGCCATTTACTAAAGAGCCCGGTAGATATCTGCTGCTTCTCGGTATTGCAGAGAACGATCAGATGAGATTTGGCCTACACTTTAGTCTCCAGGGCTGGTAGCTCGGCTATGACAATGGGCGGACCCTGTCCCCTTGTGTTAGCTTGGAGTGGTTGACACTTCTGAGGCTGGCCGGCTTCTCGGACATTGGCACGTCAATACAGCACGATGAAAAAATTGCCCGTTTCTCTCCGTGATTGTGTCTCAGGCGACGGATGGCAGGGTTGAGCTCCTGAAGCAGCCTCTCCAGCAGCAAGAAACGACGGCAATCGTAGCGCCATAGTTGACAATCATCCGCGGAGCTGCACTGGCAACAAACATGCACCAAATATTAGGCTCCTGTTGTGCTGGCGTCAAGTTTATGGGATCGCTGAGCGTCCTGAGACCAGATGATCTTCCTGTCGGAGGCACTGTACTCTGTCTTACCGACATTGGAGAACCGGTCTTCATGTCCATGGACCTGGACAAGTTGCGTGGATTTCAAAAGGTTTTCAAACAATCCACCAGCGTCCCCTGGGTTACTCAGGGAGGTCGCTCCGGAGATCCATTCTCCAGGACGGTTGTCGGGTTCGGCAGGACCATTGTACCAGGTAGAGATGTCGTCTCTAAGTTTACAATTTCTCGACCTTGGCATTACTGCTCCCCCGGATCTTACTGCTATTTCTGAGTCTCTGCTGTGCTACCAGATGGCAGGAAATTGTGTGAATTAGGGCGCGGCGAGCTCGCCTTTGCTCCATTCCGTCGAACCCGCATTGTACCTTGATAAGGGTGGCCGTTCTTATATTCCCTAGTTCAAGTTGAACAAGAAGCAGAACGATCAGTACAACTCGGGTCGTCGCAACATCACCAAGCAGATTGCTATCCGGGAAAAGACCGTCGAGCTTGTCCAGCGTGAAACACACGACGTGCCTTGGTGCGTTTTGGAGGGCAAGGATATCGTATGCCTAAGCTTAAGCCAGCCGTAGAGACCGATGTTTTTGTATTCAGTCAGTCAGGCAGTGGAGGTGTCGAGAGGTAGCTTTCTATTCCCTTTCCTTTGAATAAGTTGAGACATCACTGAGACCGTATTGGACTTCTCGCCAAAGCAAGCGTCCGGGGTCGGAGTTCCGCAGGCTTTTATTCTTCTTGCACAGAACTCGGCAGATTACCTTCGGCTGTTCTATACAGAGCTTCTTGCTTGTGCTGCCATAAAAGATGTCTCGGTGGGAACGCCTGTCATCGCATTGTAGCCGATAGATCACATTGTCACAGACAAAAGGGCAAGAGCCCTCTATCTAGCGGCTGAACCTGGCTCGAAATGGGACTACATCCATCCCACGGCCATAAGGCGGAGTTCCAGGACTTGGTTATCTCAAAGATCGGAACAGTTCATAGGGAAAACCTAGATGTGAATGTTAAAGTTATATCCAAGAACGTACGGCCAAGCCCCTAGCTCTCGGGCACAATTCCGCACCTACGTCCGCATTCACTACCCACTAACCTTACTATTCTAGCAATATCTGCGATCGAGCGTCCGTCCGACCTGTCTATAACCAAATCTGCCAGAAGATGCCTCTTATCGCCGGTGTCGCCCAAGGGGCCATGGTTCTCCATGATACTGTATTCTCTGACCTCGACATGGAACGAGCCAAGAAGGTCACGCAGCCCAAGGTCGACGGAAGCACCTATCTAGAAGAGAGATATTACACGATACAAATCTTGACGTTCCTGTCTTCTTCTCATCTATGGCTTGCGTGACCGGCAATCCGGTCGAGTCTACCTACGTCGCCGAGCAGCAGCACTGAGAATTCGAATCTGAGAAGTGACAAGATGAATATCATTCTGGAGGAACGAATTTGGCGGCCGCACGCCGTCTGTTCTTCACTCCTACCCCTAGCCAAGACGCGGCCGCACACGGCGATCGCAGCGTCCTCGAGCCACGCTGCGGAATTGCCATTTACTTGAATCTCTTGCCTGCGCATGGTTCCTATTCACCACGGCCAGACCAGGAAGCGCTTGCAGACGTGTATTGTTGAAGCCAAGGTAGCACACAGTCGTAATAATCATTGCCAATGCCGCCCGCCAAGAGGAAGAATAGGCTTCCGTCTAGCAGTCCGGCGAAGGTACCACCCGCCGTATATACAGATGCTGGCTTCCTATCATTAGAATAAGCCATCGTTAAGTTTCCCAGTCGATGCTACCTACAGAGTAAGGGGGAAACGCAGCTGTTTTACTGCAATACCATGCCGTGATTTATCGCTGCCTGGCCGGACTTGTGGATCTTCCCAACGCGTCAGGCAGACCAGATACGACTTGGCAAACGTCGGGAACATGAACTGACGAGAAACGCCCAGGAAAACGCAACCCAGTACTACTAATCTTAACACGCAGGCAGCATTTTGACGGCCATCAGAACTCATGAGCCTACGTGATTACGTCCTCTCCAAGCTCGATAAAATTTGCAGATATTGTGATTGAACTGAAGCCTTGAAGCTTGTACATCACCTACAAGGTAAAGAGGTTAACCCCAATAAGTATTACATAGATGATTTAGGCAATGAATAATTTGAAGCATTATATACTAAGTTTACGTGTATAGTCGTCGTACTGTTACTTCGGTTGGTGTATATATATCCGACAGCACAAACTCACCTAGGTAACCGCTCAGGATGCAATGTCCATTTCTCCTCCTCAAGCTTGACAAAGTTTGCACAACTCACCCAACCGCTAAGGAAGCACTATCCATTTCATCATGAGCAGCAGCAGCAGCAGCAGCCGGCGAACATCAGTGTCTTCTGCGGGCCACGAGGCCCATGATCCCCTTGAAGACGGGCACCGATTGGAGCCTCCCGCCGACAAGCCAACGGCCAGCTATGGATGGCGTTTCTGGGCCGTCTTCATCTCCCTCTCCGTATCGGCATTCCTAAGCGCCCTCGAGGGTGCCGTTGTCTCCACGGCCCTGCCTTCCATCGCCCGCGCCGTCAATGCAGGGGAAGACTACATCTGGATGGTCAACGTCTACTTTCTTACCAGGTAATGCCTAACCCTCGTCTTGAGCCGCCAACTAGGCATGGCTTCCTTCCTTCCATCCTACCGATCGATCTAGGTAGTGCTTACGCGGAAAATGCAGTGCCGCCGTGCAGCCCCTCTACAGCCAGGTGGCGGATATCTGGGGCCGGCGATGGCCGATGATCACTTCGCTGGCTATCTTCGCCCTAGGCAGCGGCATAGCCGGCGGATCCACCTCGGCGGGCATGCTCATCGGCGGTCGAACCATCCAGGGGCTCGGGGCTGCGGGCATCAACGTCCTCGTCGAGATCATCATCTGCGACCTCCTTCCGCTGCGGGAGCGCGGACAGTTCATGGGGCTGATGTTCCTCTTTATCGTCCTGGGATCCGTGTGCGGTCCCTTCCTGGGCGGCATCCTGGTCGACCGCGTGTCCTGGCGATGGGTCTTCTACATAAACCTCCCGTTCTGCGGACTCTGTCTGGTGCTCCTGTTCCTGTTCCTTCGCGTGCAACGTCCCCATTCCGGAGAATCTACGAGGGAAAGCCTGAAGAAGGTCGATTTTCCGGGGCTTTTCATACTCTGTGGCGCAGTCTCCTCGCTACTCTACGCCCTGACGTATGGAGGGACGCGGTACGAGTGGTCGAACCCAGCTATCATCGTCAGCTTCGTTATGGGGATAGTCGGCATCACTCTGTTCTTCATCTACCAGGCCTCGCCCCTTTGCACGCATCCCGCCATGCCCAAAGCCTTGTTCGGGAATAGAACTTCGGTGGCAGCTCTCCTGGCAACGTTCATGCAGCTTATGGCCTCGTATGCGCCTCTGTATTTCCTCCCCGTCTACTTTCAGGCCGTTCAGCGCGTCTCGCCCACCCGCTCGGGAGTACAAATCCTCCCATTCTCGGCTACTTTCTGCGTCAGTGGCTTGGTTGGTGGGATCCTAGTTAGCAAGCTCGGCCGCTTCAAGGGCGTTCATATCGTCAGTTTTGCCCTCCAGATAGTCTCCTTGGGAACATTTACTCTCCTAGACCGCAACTCAACCATGGCGGTGTGGGTCATTCTTCAACTCATCTACGGATGGTCGCTTGGCATGCCAAACCCTTCTCTCCTGACAGCCATTCAGGCCCATATATCCGACAGCCTCAACGCGGCCAGCACGGGCGCCTTTGCTTTTGTGAGAAGCGTTGCCACTATCTTCGCCGTGAGCGTACCTGCTGCGGTGTTTGGAAATCGCTTCGATCAACTCCTAACAACCACCGACGTGGTACGCGACCCGGCCATACAGGCGACGCTGGAGCGAGGTCTTGCGTACGAGAAGGCATCCCGAGATTTCATAAGTTCCTTTCCAGAGGAGATTCAAGACGGCATCATTACCCTGTACGAGCTTAGCCTGAAGCAGGTATGGCAGGTCACGATAGCTTTTGCTGGCGCCGGCTTCCTATTCGTTCTGCTTGAAAAGAACTTAGTGACGAGAGAACAGAAGGATACTTCCCAGTTCGAACTACAGGATAATGCAAATAATACGGACGGAAATGGAGCCAGGGAACCTCGGGTCGGGGATGACTAGGACTAAGCAAATGATTACCCAGAGTTGGTCGATCAAAGCTCAGCCCGGCAAATCCAAAATACTTAGCATCGACAAACAAGACCTTCGACAGAAAACAAGGCAAAGCCTCCATCCGTTCGCCTTGGGGAAGATATGTATATTATATAGAAATTTACCGAAGGGTTATGGTGTGTCCAGTTCATCAATAAGTTGAGTTTCGCACTTCTGTTGTATTTCTAGTCACAGACAGTCACAGATAGACCTTGGAAGATTTTCACTCTCAACCCAATTATGCATTTTCACCATGCTACAGTGATATCAAGAGCTTGGAGCACGGTCCGTTTCTGAATTGTGCCAGCAAGGAATTTGTCTAGAATACTTCAAGGGAAGACCCGCGTTAGTGAGAGACAGTAGTTTACTTCGGCGTAAACAAAATTCATGGGAAGAATATACCTGCTGTCAAGTTCGGAATCGGCAACCCGAGGGAACGGTGTCGTTCGGAGTCGGACTCGGCGTACCTAGGTATTGCGGAACGTGTGGGGAAGTGGAAATATGCCGATAGACGGTAGGTACCGCCATAACGTCGACACAAACAAAATAAAGGACAGCATGATCATACAGAACACGACAAATATGCATGGTAAAAAGCAGTCAAGAGCTCCGCCAAATGGACCTGTCGGTCGTCTTGTACTTTCCTGAACGAATATGATATGAGTGAGCCATTTATTTTAACCCTACTCCCACACCCCACTCTTGCAGAAGAGTGAAAAAGATGACTTTTCGCTCCAGGCGCTTAGGTCCGCCGTGGTTCTGTCCCTTAGCTTAGCGCTACCTACCTATCGAGGTCGGCCCGCGTGGAGTGAGGTCGTTGTACGTGTACGTGTACCTTAATGTCTACAAAGTCAACCAACCAGTGCTTTCGGGTTGCTACATCTGCATACATACATACATGCCTCGCTAGAATCTTCAGTGAGATATTATTACCTAGAAGCTTAGGTAGTGAAGGGATAACTTAAATGGTCCCAACACTTTACCTACATGCCGTGGGGCCCCTGGTTCTGAAGATGTTATACGCATACGTATTCCGCTCACGTGTATGTTTTGTCTTCTAGAAAGGCTAGGTAGGTAGGTAGGTAGGTAGCCCACGCGAATGGTGCATGGATTCCATGGGTGGCTGCACGCCGATTTGGCTGCAGGTCTACCTAATTTATTAGCTCGCCTCTCGCCAAGAAGAACGCAGCTACGCAAGGTTCCGCTGACCTAGCAGCCTAGACACTACCTGGGAACACCTCCCCCGTGGGGAACCTTACCTAGCAGTCCCAGGAGCATGTGTTGGTGCTACAACATGTTGTGCAACATCGTCTGTCCTACGTTGTGTTCGATCGAGTGGGGAAGTGCTCGACATGGATGAGACCTACTACCTAGGCTCTGGTCGACGGGGGGAATCTGGGCACAGGGAGATATCTTGGGATATGCTCAACTACCGATATAGCATCTGTAGTTGCGCTGTGCTTATCACATGGCTTGATTGACAGTGCATAGCTGTTCAAAGATATTGGTTGGTATGCACTGAAACGAGATTTCTGAGCTGGTCTAGCTTGTGAAGTAGCCGCCCTCCTTGTGGATGGGCCTATATGCTCTAACCTCGGTCCTCTGAAGCCGTAACTCAACGAACGCCTTTCTGAGGTATCGTATATCCGTCAATCAACAATGAATCGTCTCGACTCCCCAACGCCGGAAAGAAGCCTATGCTATATGCTAGTTTGTCTGTACACCCCTTTTTATGCTCTCTTGAGTAAGTCAACACCTAAACGCCATGGGGGGTGTTCTCTATAACGACAGTCCAGTCCATAAGTAATCTCCGTCAATGTTGACCCATTTACCTTCGGCCATTGCTTTCTCCCAGCCCATGATCACGGCTACCAGTCGACACCCCGTCGCGCTCATAGTGCAGATGACGACGTCGCTGGCCTGACCCAGCACGGCAAGGTCCATCATGTAGGCTCGTCCAATTAGCCCCCTAAGCCGCATGGTCTCTGCCGATGGTTTAAGTGTTGTTTGCAGCTCGTCTCCTGCGTTGGCGTTGTTCAATGTCGAGCGGCCCAGATTCCAGAACATGGTTGCGAAAAATCCCCCCTCCCAACCAAATGCCTCGTCGACGAATTTGTGCATAACATGCTTATTGGGGCTGGCTTGCTTGATGTGTTGCTTGCTAGCGAGCTTGATCTGCTCCTGAGCTCGAAGGGAATTCGAGAACTCTTGACTTTCGTATACATCGGGATCGTCCGAAGCGATGATAGGGAATGAGTGTTGCTTTGCGACCACGTCCTCTCCGCCGAGAATAGTACTAGAGTTATGGTACTCCTCCAGGATCTCTTTGGCCTTCTGCGCATATAATTCTAGAGGTATATACGCGCCGTGGTACTGGTACTCATAGGGATGCACATCACCGTGTCGAACGTGGATGCCGATGATAGTGCCATCATTGTAGTTTCCTTCCGGCGCCTTTGTCTTCGACCTTAATTCCTTGATGCGGTTGTCCACGTAAGGTTGGTCCTCATCATTGAGCCGGAACAGAGCCCGGTATCCAGCCCGGGCAAGATCATACATGGGTCGTTCTCGGTTCACATTATTTCGGTGTGAATCTTCGTACTCGTTATTAAAGCTATTGCCAAAGGTCTCGCTTGCCGTCGCGGCCGATACGACTAAGTGCCGTGCGTTGTGGGGGCAGGGCAGCATCTCGTGGCGCGGCGGCGGAATGCAGTCGGGCATTGGTGGCGCCTTGAAGATAGTCGTGTACTCGCCATATGCCCATCGCGAGTCGTCGATAAAGAAAGACCGTTTTTCTTTCTGCGCAAGACCATATGCCATCCATAGCATCATCAATGTGGAACCTAGTCCAGCGTCCGGCGATTCAAGAACAAACGTCAATGATGTCTTGCAAATGCTCTTGTCGACCAGCCCGTCCTTATTCTCCCCTACCAAGTGGCCTTCTTGAGCCTGCGCGGTGACCTTCCATGCCTTGCCCTCTACACCCGGCAGGAGACCGCGTTTCTCGGCGTCGCTGACATCTATAAAATACGGGTCCTCGTAATAGTAATCTGCTTGGGCTTGATGAGAAGGGTTCGTTTGACCGTGTAGTTCTCTGACATGCGCTGCCACCTCCTGGCACTTGACACAAATATCAGCGTACTCCTTCACTGTCAACGGAAAGCCGTATGTGGGCGGGATAGAAACAGTCCATTTCGATCTACCATTCCGGTCCGTTACAGCGATCGGTGTAGGGAATTCTGGCAGGTCGTACTGGCCCACCATCTCATACTCCTCAGTACCCTCGAAGGCCCACTCGACGACGGGAACCCGTATGTTGTTTCTTTGAACTACGGCCCTAGCAACAAATAGGAACAACGCTAATATAACGACCCAGGCGACCGCCCGAAAAACTCTGCTCGGTCTTGGTGTGATAGGCGATTTCCGCGGCCGTGGAACCAAGGCCGGTAGTCCTGGCGAAGGCGGTGGAGAGTATATTAGATGGTTGATGTTAAAACTCGATGAGGTGGCCGATAAGGGAGGTTTCTCATGTTGGTATGACGCGGCTCTGCGCAAATTAAGCCGAGGTGCCGTGACAATCATTTTGGCATGAGTGCTATCGGATAGATCGAGAGTTGGCGGCATCTCTGCAGTGGGTAATGAAGCTGAAGACGGCAATGCCGGGATTCACAGGGAGTGAGGGTGAACCCTGTTCAGTAACGACAGGTCAACGAACATGTAAGGAGTGAATATAAGACTTGACCCGCAGGCACAGCAGCGGTGACAGAACTTTCAAGCTGAGTGTAAAGGAGTGATGTAGATCAAAGTTGGTGAATAGCCATCGAAAGCAAACATCGACCGTACGTCGTTTCGAAATTCCTCACCTACACCTGTGATGCATCGAAGAACAAATCATCACATCACAGCCGAAGATGGTGACCTTGAGTCGCATATGTAAGGAAACTCCGGGTGGTGGCCGAGGCTTCGTGCAACGCGGTACTTGTCTAATGTCGAAGACAGCGGAGGAGATCGTATCCAGAATAAGCAGGTGTGCGATGATCTAGCAGCTAGTATCCTTCCTCCTCAGCACTAACTGCAAAAGAGACGTCCAGGCCTGTCCCACGGAAATGGGACTAAATGGGGATGGCAAGGGTCTAATTTGACCCGTCCAATAACCTTCACAGCGAGAGGATGATCACGAGCGTGCTATTCAACTAAACCGAGGGACAGGATGGTTGAAATAGCAGAACGAATGTTCATTAATGCCCCTAGCGCCAGAGGACGGCAGCATCCATAAGACACAGGGCTGAGGCTATCATGAGGATATTTGGCGGATAATCGAGGAAAGGCAAAGACAAGACGGCAATACAACAAGATATCTACAAATGTAGTCCTAAATCAGATGCAGTGGCGGAGGTGTTTGCCGGAGTTGTGACACGGCTATTAAAGGGGGGCCACCTAATACATATTGCTAAAAATGTATCCTGAAAGGAGAACACGATACGACGAGGAGAAGGCACCGATCATAGTACTAGTTATGTACCGGAGAGAACGAGAGGGTGGTGAAAACGGAAACTCGAGTCTTTGACTAGGTTAGTCCATTAAAGGCCAGCCAACAGTTCGAAGGAGACAAAAACGGGGCGTTCTGAGTCCCATCTTAGGTACTTTTACACGTGTAGGAGAGACGACGATTACGAATGGCTGTGACAGACGGAGGTTCGAGAGAAATGAATGACAACATATGTCGGTACCTAGGTACCTTGGCCTGCGTGGCTTGGCGGGTCGGGATGATGTCAGAAGAAGAAAGAAAAAGTTGACGGGACAGCGGGAGTTGGACTCTGTTGCAAAAGTAGCCGAATAGGAAGGAAAATCGTGTCTGTGCAAAGTCGATTTTCCACACAAAAAGGTACAAATGGTATTATCACCGAATCAACACGGAAATATTGGACGGCGAAAAAACAAGAAAAGGAAATAGAAACAGACGATCTTTTGGTGATCTCCATCGGGCCTGTTATGGATTTGCAAGGGTCCCGGGCATTTGGTTGGGCACTTTGGGTGGATGGGATTTCGACAGCAGTGGCACCGATGCTGACAAGCACGACACTCGCGGACGGAATGCAGAGACGAATCCGAAAGGAATATGGAAGATCTGGCACAGTTTACATAGGCAAACGGTAAAAGCGATTTTGGATAGTGGGTAAAAGATGATAGCCGTGGTACGTGGACGAAAGCTGATATCTCGTAAGAGGTGGGTAAGGTGGACAGTAATCGACATGCAGCCAGTCTGTCAGCCTGGCATCATTGGACTTTCCTTTTTTTTCTTTTTTCTTTTTTTTTTTCTTTCTTAGACCTTGGGCAGCTTCGAGTCTCTCTGAGTACCTATCAGATTGCCTTGGGATGATGTACATAATTAAGTAGATTTCTGCGAATACCGTACAGTACTACATACACGCGTATCTGATTAACTGCCGTAAAGCAGCACGAGGATAATGGCCGATTACAAAACCCACAGACCAGTATACATCTAGCAGCACCAAAATTCGCCCTAGCTATAAGTGCTGAACCTAGCATCACTACATGAGCATATACAGGAATTTTGGTGTCTTTCTAAGTAGTTGCTGTTAGGCTAGGAAGAACATGAAGCCACGGCTAGAGGTGCTGCTTTACGGCAGTTAATCAGATACGTGGAAACGCTGATGTCAAGTATTCAATTATGTATGTACCTAGGTACTCTTTCTCTTCCCCTTCCCCACATATGTACTTAAGTACTTACAGGTATGCCCCCATCTTCGGATGGCACCGTCCCAAGTTCGGCGGACTGGACCCAAATGATTGGACAGGATTGGCTGATGCCTACATGGATCGCCATTTGAAACCCCTGAACTGATGAAACGCACTAAGGGTCGCTTCGGCGAAGCCATTCTGATTGGTGGATCTACACACGTATTCCTGGGGGGCAGATAGCTAGAATGTCCTCGCGGATCCTGAAATCGTTGCTCCGCCATGTTTCTTCATTTTGGAAAATGCTTTGCAAATCTCACATAATAAGGAATAAGGATTAAGGAACGCGATTACGCAGCTATGCAGTAGGCACTACAGTACACACTACCGACAGGCAGGCAGGCTCCGACGGCCAATCCTCGGATTCCTCGGGGTCCATGACATTGGTGGAACGACTTCCAAGTCGCTGGCTCGGTTTTCTTGGTGCATGACGGGCCACCGACGATCTCGTCAGAGACCCTCTCGGAACTGTCAATCAGAAGGCGACATGGTCACAGCTGATAGCAAATGTGGCTGTGTGGCATCTGAATATGGAATATGTATGTATCTACGGTTCGCTGGACCTCCATGTAGTATGGAAAATGCCATCTTTTTCCGTCCTGGGCTTCCTCCTCCTCCTCCTTCTCCTCCTCATTGGTCTCCCCGGCCGCCACGCAGACACCGGCAGATGTATTGGCCGATGGGAAGGGGACAATGGATCCTACGATGGTGCGGCGGGGGTGATTTCGTTGGACCAACCTGTCTTGTATTCGCCGAGCCGTTCTTCGCAAACGTCTATAATAACGTGAGAAGGTGGTACAGCCTTGACCGAGAAACAAACTGTAGGTAACTTTGACACGACATGAAAATGTGCTCGACCTGTTCATATCCATTGCTAACCTAGGTTCTTTCTTTACCTGGTTCTCTCGTCGTGTTTCCTGGTGCAACCTGGTATCGTGAAGCCGGCCAGCCGTCATACCATCATAAGAAGTAGTTTTGTAAAGAAACCTAAACCCTCTCGAACAATATCATGCTAACCTGGCATCAAAGTGTAGTCTGCGTGAGGGACAAATTGTCCGCTTGGTGGCGTAGGTAGGAAAAGCCGTCTAGCCACGTCCACTGTTCGAGATAGGCAGAAAAGGGGGCTTCAGTCAGCCATCAACGGCATGGTCTGGCCTCTCTCATTTCTCATGGCAAAAAAAAAAAAAAATAAAAAAAAAATAAAAAAAAAAAATAAAAAAAAATAAAAAAAAAAAATCGCAAGAGATCTTGTAATCCACAAATAGATATCCACCATCTTGATTTCCGCCTCACCAAAACCAGCCCGGCTGTTTGCGATATCTGACGGGCGTCGTTAGAAATATTGGATGGCGCCATATCGCCGTTCCCTTGTTGATGATGCTGAAGTTTCAGCTTTACACACAATTCCACCCACACACATAATATACACACTCATGCACACAAATCCACCTGCCTACCTAAGTAACACAGCTCGCGCCTGCGATGTTGCTGCATTCTTCCCACGCCAGAGCCTATATTGCCTGCTTGCCTCGATAGACGCGCGCAGCATCCAAAAAATTCTCATCTCACAGGTGTTGTTGGCCGCGCCTCTTGTCTCTTATACCCGAATCCGGCGAAGAAACAACCATCCATCCATCCATTATCTTGCAGAATGCACCAGCCAATATTTCATTTCGGCCACCAGAGAGTTGCGTGGCGGGCTAGGCAAGTTACAAGTTGGCTGCAAGTACATACATGCCTACATACCTTACATACCTACATAGATGATGATGCTCTCTGGGTTATCTTAGGTACATAATACCCTCTAGCATGCAATCAAACTACACACTGACTGCAGTTAGCTGAGCTAGAAGAGGCTTGAAGGAATGCTATGTACTGTGTTCCAAGCATCATCCCGAATCTGTGATGAATGGTATGTCGATAACGTCTAACGTCCAACCTATTTCTGTACGCGCCGGTGAGGAGACCACACTTTCCAGCGGGCCATACGCGCGGTACATACATGCCAATCCCCCCCAACACGTAAAAGTGGTGATCTGATTGATGATCCTACGAAGTAACAACCAAACACGTACAATGATATTCTAAGCACGCCCCAAGGTCAGCCAGCGGGCTGAAGGACAGCAAGTATGCGTTGACAATTAAATCATATTCTAGCCGATCTTCTTCTTCTTCTCCTCCGGAAGGGCATGAGCTAAAACTCAGTATTTTTTTAAATAATATACATGACGAAAAGAAGGCCCGCGGTGTGGGCAAAAAGACCCACGTTTTCGTTGGAACCCCCCCGTGAAAAACAATGCCTATCGCCGGCCTCGTTTAATAATAAAAACACCTGCCTTTTTTTTTGTCCGACGGCTCGGAAAACAATTAAAATGATCCGTCAACCTCCTTTCCCTCGTCAGGACATTCGTGTTCCACAGGGTACCCCCCGGCATAGCAAACATATAATTCGATAGGGTATAAAACAAACGGTAGAAGCAGAACTGAACCGGAACGCCTCGTTAATTAGCAAAGATGACTGACACTGCTTCTTGAATCGCACTTGGGGTTATCTATGCCTCCAGCGCAACGTGTTTTGATTCATTTATGACTGACGGGCTTCCTCGCGGTGGTTCGAGGCCTGCGTCATTCGCGTCTCCTAACGCCTCCAGACTGGCCTCGTTTACAACCCGGACGCTGCCACGAACGCCCCTGACGATGTGGCCAGTCTCGACTCGGTCTTGAATCATCTCGTCTAATATTCGACTCATCTCGTCGACGCTCCTTGTTCGTCTCCGAACTGGCGAATTTCCCTTCGGTGCAGAGACGGGCGGGTCAGGTAGAGCTCCTTGAGGTGGTGGGCTCGCTGCGTGCTCATACAACAGAGACGACCGAGTCTCGTTCTTCGCACTATCGATACCCTCCGCAGCATCCCTTGACCGAGCTGCACTACGCAGAGCTGCCAGCATCCTGTCTTTGTCATCGAGTCTTGCTCTTAGTTCTGCAATTTCGGCATCTTTTTCCTTGAGCACGCTCGAAACGCTATGATCTTCACCAACCATAATACCCTTGCTCGGTGATGAGATCCCCACTGATGCCCGCGAGGAACTGGCGCGTCGGGCTTGCAGAAGTCGCTTTTCTAGGGTAGCGATATACCGGTTCTTATCGGAAAGGTCTGCCTGCAGCGCCTGGTTTTGAGCTTGTAATGACGCCGTACCGTCACCATATTCACCTAGGCTATCTTCTTCGTCATTTGATCCAGGCTCACCCCCGCTGGAATGGCGCTGCCCCGTCGACCGCCGGCCGATAGTGGATGTAGAAGATCCCATAGACGCCGTCCTCTCCATGAATGGACGGCTGCTAATGGAGGTGGCGACTGATGTGCGAAGAGACGTCTGAGAAAACCGGGGATGCATTCCCAAGGCACTGTACGTCCCGCCTGTGTTAACTCCGGTAGACTTGGAGCTGAGAATGAGTCGGTTCAAGTGGTCGATACGTTCTTTAAGAGCTGTGCGCGCAAGCTGCATCTCCAACATCTGCTCCTCATGCCTTGCCTCTGCCTCCTTTTCTCGAGCGCGCTCTTCTTCCTCGTCTTTTGTCTTCTCGTCCTCTTCAACCTGGTTGGTACTGGTTTTGGCATGGTTCTCAAGCTGACTTCTGAGCTCAAGAATCTCCATCCGATAACGTTCCAAGAGAACCCTTGCTCCCCCTTCTCCTCCCGCGCCTAGAGCTTCTTCGGCCCGCTTGGCGTGACTGACAATGTTGTTTTTGGCCCTAGAAGCAAACTTGAGCGTGTTCAAAGTTTCAGTCGCATGACTATTTGCGGAAGCGGAGCTACCAGATGAGCCAGTTGCGATGGTACATAGAATGCTGACCAACGAATTTCCCGCGAGCGCTCCTTGGAGAAGTCGGGTTAGCTTGCTGTCTCGGTACGGCAGATGTTTTCCATCTTTGTCGGTTGCTTTTCCATCTTTTTCCTTGTGTTCCGAAAGCTTTGAGATGACTGTTCCAAGAGTCAACAAGCTCTTGTTGATGTGGGAACCTTCCGTACGGCGCTCCTTCGACTCAGCGGCTTTTTCTGATCCCGCCAGATCAATCAAGCTTAATGTAGAAACGCGAACGCCGCCCGGTGGGAGGCCTGAGCGTTTGCTCTCCCCACCAGTTCCGCCAGGCATACGCTCTCTGCTCTCGACCACGATTTGTACGACGGCATGACTTCGAGAACTTCGCGCATTGAACTGCGTACTCGCCGTTCTACGAGCTTGATCACCCCGAGCAATTACTCGTAAGAGTTGCGTAGGGCTCTGAACGATCTCCTCTTTCAAGGGAGAAGCATAGACACCTCGCTTACTATCTTCTCGTAGTTTGATCTCCTCTTGCGCACCTGCCCCTCCGACGCCATTTCCGGTAGGCATACTAAGAAGGTCATGGATCTTTTCGTTGTAAATTTCAAGATAACTAACACGCAGCAGAAATTCCCTGGAAGGAGTCTCGCGAATGTACGAGAAGATATCTGTGATGGCGAGCGGAATTACACCGGGAGATGATGCGGTACCCTGCATCGAGAAGGTCTTTCCGGTGCCCGTCATACCGTATGCAAATACAGTACCATGGTACCCCTCCATGACCCGGCGGACTAAACGTTTAGCAATGTGGTCATAGACTCTGCTGTTGTCGTCGTGTGTCGAGAACACATTATCTATTCGAGTTGGTCAGTAAGACGTTGGTTTATGGCACTTGGTATACTCACCATAATAATAATCGCCTCCTTCTCGGCCGCGGTAGGAGACCAATGACTTCCGACCGTCCACCAGCCATTCGCCTTCCGGCCTACCGGTGTTGTTACCGCCAGCATCTGGCCTAACTCTGACACTAACAACGACGTTTCCCTTGCCCTCGGCGCCCTTTGAAGTACGTTTATCGCTAGTCGTGGTTGCGTTCGTATCGAACGGTTCGTCGTAGGTTGTTGCCGATGTTGAATAGGAGTCCTGAGCAGAGGAGCTGCGGCTCTGAGGAGGAGAGGCAACGCTGATGAGTCCATCAGAATTCCTGGCACCGGCACCACCCAAAAGGGATTTCCCTTCCGCACTACCATTGAGTAGGCTAGGCGTGCCATTAGGCAAGTGTCCAATCTTAGGTGTCGATTGAGGTGTACGAGTTTTCCTAGCAGGCGTGACGATACCGGACAGAGGGCTTGGAGGGAGGCTGGCGGCTCGGCTTGGCGGTTGAGGGAAAGAGTTTATGCTGACAGTTTTCCTAATAGTTTTTCCAGCATTGTTAACTCCATATGGGCCTTTTGGAACCGGGAGGGCCGTGGTAGGTGCCGGAGATGTGGGAGGGCCGGGATAAACGGTTGACGAAGGAGCTCGAAGTCCACTTTTGGCTGTGCTCGAATTCTTACTAGCAGCAGAGAGACCACCCGTGCTCTTTCGAGTCTTTGGCACGGGCAAAGCGGGCAGGGCAGAAGACGGCGGGCCGTTTGAAGGACGAGGTCTGGGTAAGGTGGTCGTCATGGTGATAAAGGTTGTAGGCAGTTGATTGCCTCGCAAAAGAGGGCGGGTAATTCGGTAGGTTGCTTCGTGTCAGTTACAACTCCATGAACTTAGCAGACGCCAACCAACAGCCGCGAACGTTGTGAAGTCTTGAAGCTCCGGGGTTTGCACGCAAGGTTATAGTGCGATCACCGCCACTCCCTTCGTGTCATATCAAGAATTGTTGTCTATGCTCCTCTGTAGATTACGTGTTAGACCATGTACTTGAGTATGGAGAAATGTTCAATAAGTTGCAAGACGGTAGAGGATTAGGTTTGCTCAAGTTGAGCTTGTGCCAAGATTGCAACGAAAGATGACCCTGACGGCCCGAACAGTAACTACCCGGGTAAGGGAGGGTTTTGGGAAGGTATGCCGCTGATGAAACTTGGAATGCGTGGGGAAGAAGCTGAGCTAACCTCGTCATGCGCAGGGTTTCTAGAAGTATATCTGCCAATTGTTGTCAATATTCTGCATCTTGAATGTCCTTGAATGCTGAAAGATAGAAACGTTGCCAGGAACTAGCATCAATGTGTCAAACTTGCCGACTTACTTTGGTCACACAAGTCAATTATGTGGCGTATGTGGTTGTCTCGCGTCGAAATAGGTCTAAACAGGACTAGTTCACGATTGAACGGGGTACGCTTGAAATGTAAAGTTTCGGCAAGATTGTTTTAAGAGACGGCGTTGGGAGCGTCCAGCAACGGCTGGTTTCGCAGAATGGCGACGGATACAAGAGACAAATGAGATCAGATCTGGAGTCGGTTTTCGCCTCACTCCTGTTGTCCAAGTGCTTCTAGAAGATTATCCTTATTCGAAAGGGGGGTGTTTCTGGCCTCTGTTTCTAGGAGTGCGAACGAAGATATCGGAAAGCGGACTTGCGAAATGCGAAATGCGAAATGCGAAAGGGAAATCGAAATGGAAATCGGAATCGAAACCGGGTAGGTGGAAGGCGAACGAGTGGCAGCCGTCGGGCTCAGGTAAGGTATCGAGGGCTGACGAGAAAGCCCGAATGAGGGTGAGGGTATGCGCAAGCGGAAGAGCGTGTTGTAGAATATTAGGTACAATGGAGGTAATTTGCTTGATGAACTAATAAAAGTCGTCACGGCCTGTCCAGGACTGGCTGCAGTTGGGTGCTGGTACCTTGGTGGAAGGATGGATGGCAGATGGGTTGGGTCTTTGGGGGGTCGCGCTATTGGGGGGGGGGGCAGGGGGTTCAAGGTGGGTGGAGCTCGACAGAACCTTGATCCTACTATACTGAAATCAATTAGTGCTCAGTGCTCAGTGCTCAGTGCTCAGTACTGGGGGCTAAGCGCTTCCAAGGTTGATCACCCACCTGCTTACAGCCACCGAAGTTATACTCCAACTCTAAACTTTACCCAACTATACCTAATAAAATCGACGAAAAAATGATAGAGAGCTACCCGGTCAGCCAGTGTCCGAAATGTGCCAGAACCCGCCACTAATTTAGGTAACACGTGGTTATCTACTTTGTAATACCTATGTAAGTAAGGTGTATATGTGAGGTATATTGTATGACCATAATAACAACAGTAATAATAACAACAATGATGATAATAACAAGAATCCGCTCTCCAAGCCGGGAAGGAGAGACAATGTCTACACTACATACTATGAGACAGAGAAAAGAGGGACGCGATGCCACAAAGGAACCGAGAAGAAGTTGAGACTTGCAATTCCCACGAAGTACGGAGTACGTCTAAGTACCTATTTTCCTTCCCCTCTTCGCTTGCCACCCCCCCTGATGCTACCCCCAAATTTCCAGTCGCGGGCGTGCGCAACTTGACAGATACACGAGCGTAAATTCGTGCTAAGCTCACTTCTATCCCCTGCACAATAACGGGCCATGCACGCAGCACGGTCCAGATCCAGGGGTATATGCAACGTTTTAATGACAAGGTCTCCGTGGTGATTAGGGATGATACTTTGAAGCTAGGTATTATTCCGTCGAAGGATCATTGAACTTTCAAGACCCCCTTGCCCCTTTTATTCATCGTACTGATGCATAATGCATACATATAATAGATACAGAGCACCGGGAACATCAGAAGACCCTTAGCTGCCGACATGCTACTGCATATGTATGTACGTATATAGCATTCCATACTGGCAGTCCGGATGCTCTGTATCTACTTATCTTTGGATCTGCACGGTTGCTTATTTGATGGACATGTCATACACATTACGGCAGCTACCAAGATCAACCAGCGTTCGAAAACACCATGCCCGATGTGGCTCGAGTGGTCTACTGTATGTACGTAGTACATTACATACACGTACATACATGGTACACACATGTGGGGATAATGATGCCGCCAGCGGCGACGGATCGATGGTGAGAGTTGCGATGAAGAGCCGGACGCGTGCTCGTGATCTCGATGAGACTTCCCAACGGCTCCAAGCAAGTGCTTGTGTGCCGACAACGAAGCCCGTCGTGCTATGTAGTTCCACGCTGAGAGACTTTTTAATCTACCTCGAGCTCTTAAGCTTAGGAGTCTAGCCAAACCTGTGCCGAGCTAAGCTGTTCCCGGCATTTTGTTAGGATTGCAGGCCTGATTTTCACCTCAAGTTGGGAAAAGATGTACAACGCGTGCGCCTAAAGTACCTTCATGTTCTGTGTATCGACTT
Organism: Xylariaceae sp. FL0662B; assembly: GCA_022376535.1. Lineage (NCBI taxonomy): Eukaryota > Fungi > Ascomycota > Sordariomycetes > Xylariales > Xylariaceae > Xylariaceae sp. FL0662B. The sequence continues at coordinate 289,202 of JAJJKD010000005.1, forward strand.
TAGCGTTGCTATTCATCAACGGTTATGTATGTTCCATTCTCGATCTCCGTCTCTGTTGAAGAATTACCCTATTAAAAGAACTTATTATAGGTCCTCTACCTATATAAGCTGCTTCCATTAGTGATTCCTTACTGTCACTAATACACAGCAATCGCGTATATACTAGACAAATGACATACTGCGATAACGGCAAGAGCAAGGACTTGAAGCCGATTGGTCTGATGTTGCGTGCCACATGATTACGGTTGGTGTGATGAGAGGCTGAACGTGAAGAGGGCCTTGATAGGCCCGTGATAGAGTGCACGACAATTGATTGTGGGGGAGAGGGAAAAGGGGTCCATAGCACCCTGGCTCATAGCCCATACCAAGTACTCCGGCCGGGTGCCCGCACGATACATCATATTAAGTTGGCAAGCAGCAAGTGTCTGGAAGCTCTGGCAAGTCTGGTTCGAGCAACCATGGCGACGGCTGGACCTGCATGCGTATAGTTACATCGGTAACTGTAACTCCCCTTGCTCCAACTTTTCCAGCAATGAGGCACACGGCAAGAAACATGAACCAGTCTTGCCCGCTCGGAATCAAGAATTATTATATTCATACATCGACATCCCACCTCATCGACCTGGGCCGGTGGGTGTTAAGTTTCAACCCACCCACGAGTTCGTTCCACAGTGAACAATATTCTAGTGTGATCGGACTAGATTTGTGCAGTAGTGCGAAGGCGCCACGACGGTGGGAACTGTGTACCTACCTATAAGCAGCGTGGCGTCTTTTCGACGGCGCATTTCCTGAATGCAGACAAGTCGGCGTAGTAGTCCCGAAGCTTTGTCTCCGTCACTTATAATAAGTACTGCGTATGAAAAGTAGGTATCGTACCTCGTACTACCGAATATAACACATTGACATAGTACGTAAGTACATACAATAGTCAAATGTATATTGTAAGGCTCTATCATTGCCATTGAAACCGCCGTTTTTGCGTCTCTTCAAGCATGATCTTCCGGCCCCTGCGTCAACGATGAAGCTGAGCAGCAACCCAAGCCCCAGCCCACGCAATCAACCTATATTAATCTCCAGTGTCCAAGCAAACTTTGTAAAGTTCCCCTTTTATAAGAGGAGATAACCAGGAACGAGACCAATACCTACAACAAACACACAAACGTATGTGTATGACATATCCGTACCCTTTTATCCGTATTGTACCATTGGAGTTGACTACGCAAGCATATGGCAAAAATGGAACGTTCGATTACGTTACAGTAGGAGGAAATAATACCGATCTCTTAAAGGCTTAACTACATGCTTAGTCAAGCTTGGGACCTGACGTTGGGTAGTATTTTAAAAAGGGGGGGAAGGGATATCAGTCACTCTTCCTAGTTATAGTATCTCCTGGTTATAACACACCAATCGCACGAGATCGGGCGAAGCAACCCGAAATGGGTCTCATTCGTTTCATTCATTGTCAAAGCAACCAGGCAATTTTGGTGCCGAGTTGAGGAATACTTCATCTTAATGTCCGCACAGCAGTCGACTCAACAATGCGAAATACATCAAGTAGTACATAGTAATATGGGTAATGATAACATCCCTATCAGGTATTCTCTACTACTCTAAACTATTTCAGTATTAGTATTTCCTATACAAGAGTTGTTCCGGAGGCCAAAAGCCTTCTAGTGCGGTACCTGGTAGGGGTATAATCATTTCGCAAGGCACCACGTATGCCGTAGAATAGCAAAGTCCACTTGTAGGGTTCCTTTATAATTCTCCGGGACTTGGAGACATTGCGTCCGGTGATTTATGGACATATCCCGTGCCTTTGAGGCAAGTTAGATAACAGATAGATCTCCTGATAGTCGATCTCCCGCGTCATCCAACAACGCCGGTAATTCATTCGCAATACTCCCCAAACTCTGTCAAATCCAGGTTCACCGGTCTGTCTGACACGGCACATGTCTGTTTCCTGAACGCACCGCCGTTCGGTATGGGATCAAAGCTGCTGGTGGATGATGATGCTCATTGGATGTGTCCTGGCACGACTATTGGCGATCAAACAGCTCCGAGTACTGATACTTGCAAGTTGATTTTCTGGGGAATCTTGCGTCCATGCCCTTGTCGCGAATCCAGTTCACTACCCGGGAGGAACACGAAACGGCGAGGAAACTTCGAAGCGCTTTGGGGTAACGTACTGTTAGGATATCCGCTTGTGTGCCGATGCTTAGGAAGCTACTTCACATTGACGGCATATCGAGTTCCTTATACCCCATTTCATAGATTCTCTATGAGAATCGGCCGCCTTAAATATTGCATGAAGAATATGTTGTACCTTCGAATGCTAAAAACCCTGAATTAGTTCATACAGACCAAGGTATCACAAATCCGTAGGGATACATCCATTTGCATACAAAACCCTAGGTGCTTGGGTCGTATCTATGTATGACAAGGTACGGCTCTATCAACCCTAATCGTGGTCACGTATCTGAACGAACCATGACCATGTCACCCCGATATCTCATATAGCGCGGATCCCACGACCGACGCTTCGGGTTTCAAAGACTTCGACCAAACCGGACCCGACTGCTTCCTGCAAGACCCAGTCAAAGGACAGTCCGTAGAATTGCTTCCACTTCCTAGTCTGTCCAGGTAGTACGCCAACGAACTCTCCCCTTGAACGCTTCGCCGTGTACCTTGCCTCTTCTTTCGCAATACCGCCATCCCACCTATCTCGAAGCAGCGTTTCCGGCGCTTCCCGAAATCGCGACTTCCCTAGCAGCGAAACGAGATGATCTAGTGCCGACGAGAGAAGTTTAAGATAGGTGCCGTTCCCTGGTACGGCGAGTTTTAGTTCGGTGCTGCCCGTGTCAAGCCAGGTTGTGCCTTGAGAACCCCCACCACTGCCGCCCGCCATGTGTACAGCACCCTCGCCTCCGACGGTGCCAAGTGAGCCCGTTGGCTGTCTCGAGACCGTCTCAAGTGACGTAAGCGTCCCTTTGTCTTCGGGTCGTGAGTAAAGGTTGACAACGTTGGACATGGATCCGCGACTGATCGCGCCGGTATGATGTGCTGTTACCAACCCCGCCCTGACGAGTTGATCGATCTCCGATGCGCGAAACGCATTTCGATTCACCATCCGGGCTGCTGGGTTGTCCTTGAGAAACGTTTTCAGTTTCTCCTTCATGCCCTGATCCAAGCACGTGGAATCGTCAACCATCTGCTCGAAGTCCGTAGCAAGAATCACCGTCTCCCCTATATCGCCCCGCCGAGCCACTACTACCTTGCGTATAAAGCCAGCGCGTGCGAGCTCGGCAATCTCTCGTTCGACCGCACTTGGTGACGACAGTAGAGTTTGTATATGCGAAACGGTGACGACGGGAGGAAGTCGCTTCCGATAGTTCAGCACTTCAGCTACCCGTGTAGAATTCATTCCTGCCGCCCGCTCGGGTATTGTAGAAAACATGTGACTGCGTATGTGGAGGATAGCTTGAGAGGTGTCGCGCAGGTTTAGGTCCGTCGCCAACGCCTTGACGAGCCCGTAGTCGTCAAGCTTATCATCGAATAAATCATCGTCGCCATCATCATCATCATCATCTGCCAATGAAGACTTGCCATTTTGAACTCCTGGTTTGCGACGAGGGAGAGAGGCGGCCCACGAGGACGACGGTGAAGAGGAGGATCGCTTTGCGCCGGACTTTCTAGAAGACTTCTTAACCCGGCTCGGGCCTCCTAAGATCGACCTCAGGCTCATGATGAACAGGCAAAAACATGAGGGGATAACTGGAAGCCTACCAGACAGTTGGCGGATGACTCACGGTGTGCTTCAAATGAATCATTGAATCTGGCAGTCTGGTTGAGGTATTACTCGGTCAAGCTGCTTCCGGTGGCGGCATTCTACGCGACAGTGACCCCCATTCGCTAGAAAACCTCGATAGAGAAATTCATTGTTTGCGTTAATTGAATTCTGTTTCGGATAAGTAAATGCCACGCCCAAGCTTCAAGTGAGGTTTGTTAATATTCTAACGACTGCCTGCCTATTCATCCAAACGACCTTCTCTCTAAAACAAGCAAACTAATTTACTGATTTTCGTTATTCACAGCTAGTTTCTTGCCCGATCATTTTATCCAAAAACAATATCATGCATCGAGGCAGAAAGGCTGTGCCAAACCATATTCCAGTACGCCTCATATCACATCTATTCGCCCGCTACGCATAGTTACAGCCTAATTTGATATATAGCTGAACGCCTGATTTGAGGATGGCCCCAGTAATAATCCTGATACGTCATGGTGAGGCTCTACATAGTAAGTGCCTGCATTGAGTTTTGCTGCTGTTTGTGCTAATTATCAATAGATATCGATGATAAGTAGTCCCAATTCACTATAGCGAACCTTCAGGCTCTAACAGGATATAGCACATGACTGGACAATTCCCGACCCAGGCTTGACTTCGAAAGGCGTTGAGCAATGTAGAGCCATGGCGGCTGAGCTTGAGCCTAGGTTCACGTTCACCCCGGACGAGTGCCGGATCGTGGTAAGCCCTTTGACGCGGACATTGCAGACAGTTCATCACGGTCTCCAGTGGCTGTTGAGTAAAGGAGTCCCTACGGAAGTTCGTGCCGAATGGCAGGTAAGTGCTATTAGGGGCAATACATGCCCGAAAGATCGCTGACGATGAGAAGGAAACTACGGACCTTCCCTGTGATGTCGGCAGGGAGCTTTCTACCATACAGAGCGAATGGCCAGGTTTCGACTTCTCGCATCTAGATCCAACGTATCCTCAGAAGATTGGCTTATATGAGAATTCGGAGGAGGCTTTTCACAAGAGAGCATCGGTCGCTAAGCGTTGGCTCTTTGGCCGCCCAGAGAAGTGCATCGTCGTTGTTACTCAGTGCGTTTTATTCACTTCCCATTCCAGCCTACCCATATAGGATGCCTCTTAGAGGCCCCCCGAAACATGACTTAGGAGTACTAAAATTATCCAAAGGTTATTTACTAACGAGGGGTTGTGTATAGTTCGGGATTCCTCAAGAGAGTTGTCCAGGGACCGAAATTCAAGAATATGGAGTACAAAACCTATGAACTTGTTAAACACGCCTCAGAGGAAAGTCTCGAGCTCAGAGAAATAGACGGACAGAAGCCACTAAAACAGTCGTAAAAAGTTGTATACTTGCGATTTGAATAAAAAGAAGTTGCCGCACTGCACATCATTCCGAAGAAGTGACTAAAACATCACGAGAGACGTGGTATTGACATAAACCAACAAATACAAGACAGAAGCACTGGCAACACTTTGTCTATCACTGATAACGGATGAGCGTGGTCAGTTGCTCTCAACTCTGTTTCTTAATAGTGGTCTAACCAGATAGCTAGAGTTACAGTTTACGAAACCGATTGCCAATAATCGGACCTAGTTGAAGAAATTGGATGCGATTGAGAATCCTTCCATTAAACGACTGAGATGACTTTGCGAGGCGATACGTAGATGGAATGTTGCCGAGATTTACCATAGGAAACCAATATTTATAGGAATCGAATTCCCTCAAACGAACGGCTTGTTATAATCTCGCACTGGACTCAGCCTTAAAGACGGTGGGAAGACTCGTCTCTGAGCAATCGAGAGGATCGATGAGAATCGTACGTGCTGCCGAATGTGAAGAAAAAGCTAAGTAGACGGCCCGACTCGCGGTGGATGCAGATGTCGTTAAAAGCATAGACCACCTGGTAGTGGAAGCCTCAGGCCATAACTTCTGTGACCGAACTTGACTTATGCGTCTCCATAGGTATCCGATAGTACAATATCGTGCATACATCATCCATAAACTACCTAGGTAGGTACATGTACCTAGGTAGGTATGCTGGGTACTTACATGTAACCGTATGTATTTCGTAATTAGTCAGTTCTCTCCCTCCTCTCTACCCGCACCTATGAGTAGTAGTAGCTTCTTCCAACATCCATACACGAGCAGTGGACTGACACGACAACCCAATGACTAGTACCTAGTACCTCCTACTGACAACTTCAAGTATAAACGACAATATAAGCCACCGTTCGGCAGGTGCACAGTTTCAGAAGCGGCACTAGATGCATACAAAAGCAAAGTTTACCTAAGTGGGATGATCCGGCTAACCTAGGCCTCTCCATTGTTCACTAATATCACTTTTGGTCACGATCACTGCTTCATCTGCCACCGCCATATCTCCATAGTAAGAAGCGCATGAGCCGATCAACATGACAGGAAGCATTGTCTAACTTATTAGAACTTCCATCGTCTGTGGAGCCAGGCATCCCCGCATGACTGTGTTGTGGAATTTCATACCTTGATGGCTACCTCCTCTCTTGGATCTTTCATACTCCCCAAGTTCAAAGCTGGTATGATGTTATCACTTGCGTAGGTAATGTTATGGCCGCAATGTTATGCGTATACCATCCACTATCTGTTTTATGGCCATGCTGCTCAACTTGATTCAAGCGACCTTGAAAGGTCTCAAAGTTTACCGAGACAAAGTCAGAAAAGTCGGGGTATAGGAAGCGAGTGCTTTCTTCCCCGGTGTCGTGTGCCTCCCGTGATGAAGTTGTAGGTGCCACTATGTCTTAGTGCTCCGCCGCCACAGGTTTCCTCTCCACGGTTTACTTCCTACACGTGCGAGATCTACAACTATGATTCGCTGCTTAGTCCCATACTTTCAGCCTTACGGGTGATGTTGCACGGGACGTTAGGCGGCTCCTGAGAATATCACAGGTTGCTTTCTCATTAATGTTCTTATTAATGTTCATTTTCATGAATCGTTGGGAAGTTGTTGTTGTATGTATGTATGTATATTCATATATAACTGTATCCTCCTCTGGTTTCGTTTTTCGTGTTCTTTTTTTCTTATATTCACGCCTCTTTTGGTTTTCTGACATTTTTATTGGGTCGCTGGGACGGCGATCACTTGTCAGCTTTCCGGATCTAAAGGGTCTTGAATGACGGAATGCTCCTTTTAGTACGACAAGTGTGCTTTTGAATACTTAACTTATCTGACCTTCTTACCTACTGCGTCAGTCTTACCAACTGACGGCTCTTCATCTTCCATACCTACATACCTACCTACACGCGTCTTCGCGGTCTCTCCCTCATGCCCATGCTCATGTCTATACCCATACCCATGCCATAGCCCTCGAGCGCTAGACTATTTGTTTAGATTCTGGTAGTCATGACGCTCAGCAGCGCCGTATGCCTATTGGCGATTCCCAGTCTGTTAGCGACTTTCGTCATTGGAACACCAGGCACCGGAACTCAACATGTCCTGCATTCAGGCCCTGCTAATAGCCCTGAACAGCACCCTACGTCACTCCGCAAGCTGCACGGCAGGTTCCTTCATATCACTGGTATGTATGCGAACAGTACAATATACACATACCCAATACAACATCCCACCACACCCACAACCCAGACCACCATCATTTTTTTACAACGCTAATGCTCTGTACCTTACATACGGATAGATCTACATCCCGATGAGCACTACCAAGTCCACACATCGACCGAAGAAGGTATTGCGTGCCACCGGGGAGATGGCCCAGCCGGTACATATGGCGCCGAAACTTCAGATTGTGATTCCCCTCTGGCCCTCGTTAATGCGACCTTGGATTGGATCACTGCCAACCTGAAAGACTCGATTGACTTCGTTGTTTACACCGGCGACTCAGCCCGCCACGACAGCGATGAGGCCCTACCCCGCCATAAAAAAGACATTCTTGCCATGAACCGCAGGATCGCCGATGACTTCGTCACCACATTCTCCGACGACCAGGGATTGGTAGTCCCCGTTGTTCCGACCTTCGGTAATAATGATATATACCCACACAATACATTAATGCCAGGCCCGAACGACGTCCTGAGCACCTATGCAGATATCTGGAAGAGCTTTATTCCTGAACACCAACGGCATTCGTTCGAATTTGGTGGATGGTTTTACGTTGAGGTCATTCCTGATAAACTCGCCGTCTTTAGTCTCAACACCTTATACTTCTTTGATCGCAACGCCGGCATCGATGATTGCGTGGAAGCATCCGAGCCCGGATCTAAGCACTTTGACTGGTTGCGAGTTCAACTTGGGTTTATGCGGGAGCGCGGGATGAAAGCGATATTGATGGGCCATGTTCCTCCAGCCAGAACTTCGGGCAAGCAATTATGGGAAGAGACGTGCTGGCAGAAATATACACTCTGGCTACAGCAGTACCGTGACGTGGTCGTTGGGTCGTTATACGGCCACATGAACATTGATCATTTCCTATTCCAGGATACGAAGGATATTGATATCTCTTTCGTTACGGGCGAAGAGACCGCGAAAGCTGTCCAAACCCGCGAATCCATGGAAGATCGCTTTTCGATAGAATCGAGCAAGGACTATCTCATGGAGTTGAGAGAGGACTGGGCTAACTTGCCGGACGACATCGAAGAATCGGTGGAAAAGAAGCACAAGAAGAAGGGCAAAGGCAAGCTTGGTGGGCCGTGGGCAGAGCGGTATCAGTTGACCCTCATCGGTCCTAGTGTTGTCCCAAATTACTTGCCAACTCTGCGGGTCATTGATTATAACATCACTGGGCTTGAAGATACCAAGACGTGGGTAGATGCTGCACGCCTCTCGGGTTCAGGTGGTTTGTCCCATTCCCAAGAGTTTCGTACATTAGAACTACGCGACAATCCCGAACTCCACATTGAGAAAAAGAAAAAGAAGAAGGGAAAGAAGGGCAAAAAGCCTAAGAACCCCAATCTAATTATCCCTGATCCGCCGGCCAAGAAAGAGCTGCCGGGCCCAGCGTACCTACCCCAGCCGTTGACGTTCACCGGATTCACACAGTACTATGCCAATCTGACGTATCTGAACAACGACATCGCGCCGCAAAGCATAGATGACGAGGTATCACCGATGGGCTGGGATGCGGGGAAGCACAAGGACAAGAAGCCGAAGCACGACAAACCGCGGCCGAGGGAATTCAGCTTCGAGGTCGAATATACCACCTTCGACGACAAGATCTATAGGCTGAAAGACCTAACCGTCAGGAGCCTGCTGGACCTCGCGCATCGCATCGGGCAAGCCTCATCCACCAAGGCTGTGGATGGGTATGAATGCGAAGACGGTAATGATAATGAGACCGAGGATGATGTCGAACCTGGAGATGATGAATTGGATGATACACTAGAGATAGATAAGAAGAAGAAGAAGAAGAAGAAAGGAAAGAAACATAAAGGCGGTAAGAAGAAGAAGAAGGACAACAAGGTTTGGTTGCATTTCCTCAGGCATGCATTCGTCAGCACCAGGAGCAAAGACGAACTCAAGGACATGACTTAGATGAATTTTGATCCACGGTTTTAGCGGGCTTGGAGTTTCCGGCTTGGGGGAGAGAGCATGAGACGGCGCACTGGCTCAACGGCTTTGGGGTTATCGCAGCATCCAAGAGCAGGCGAGGTCGTCATGTTTTTTTTGTTTATTCTTTCTTTCGTTCTTGGTTGTTATATTACATACATACATATGGGGTACATAGCAAGTATATGCGAGGCGCCGGCTAGATGCATCGTCGGATCAGGGAGCAAGCATTGTTTGGGGTCAAGGGGGCAGTCATTTTGCATCGGAGCAGTGTTTAATGTTATATAGCATCGTTATCATCGTGATATCAGTAACAAGCAAACATTAGAGGAATATATATATATATAAAGCCAAGTTTTCTATGGAGCGGAAGATCATGATCATCATCACTATGGTATGGTATCTCGTAAACCCACAGAAATTCTACTCTCCGAGCCATCAGTGTTAACTGACCACCTAAGCTTACTCCGTGCCTCAGTCTGAATCGCTCTCGGACGAGGGCGAGAATCCCCTCCACTCTTCCTCAGTATCGTCTTCTAAAAGCTGGGCATTGGCAGCATCACCGTTGTTGGCCGCGGTACCCTGCCCTCCCTCGTCGCCATCGTCATCGTCCTCTTGTTGTTCCTCGACCTCGAACGTGCCGCAGATATCCCACCGGTCGCCCTTGGCCCGCCGGCTGACGTACTTGACAAACTTGAGCACGCCGCTGTCGCGCAGCACGATGGACATCTTGTTCCAGGCCGCGGCCTGGAAGAATAGGATGTTGTCGTCGTCGCCGCCGCCGCCGCTGCTGCCCGACTTGTACACGGCCGCGTCCTCGTCGTCGTCATCGCCCGCCATGTACACCTCGTGGCCGCCGACTTCCGCCTCCTCCTCGAGCTGCTGCTCTGTTTCGGGTGTTTTCTTTCCATTAGGTGTTTTGGATTTCGATCTGGCTTTGGCCTTCGCCTTGCCTTTGCCCTCGGTTTGTTGGGCGCTCTCCTCCTCCTCCTCCTCTTCTTCTTCGTCGTTGTTGTTGTCCTCTGCCGCCGCCTCTTCCTCAACTTCATCGCCCCATCCCGTCGTCGGCGTAATGCCCAGGTTCAGCTCCAGGCGCGTCTTCCCCTCGTGGCCCGTCGCGAGCGTGTAGTCTTTCCCGCGCCGGAAGCGCCGCGCGAGGAAGTCGTGGCTTTCGATGACGCAGCCCGTGGCCATCTGCAGCCAGCGGCGGAACTGCGGGCTTGGCAGGAATTCTTCGAGCAGCTCTCTGATAGGGGAGTCTTCTTCCTTTGCGGCTTGTTTCTTGGTTGTGTCGGCGGCTTGAAGGTACAGATATCGGTGCTTGTGAGGTGGCTTTGCGACTCGCCAGGGGCCCTTCTCGATCTCTGCGCTGGCTTCCGGTAGAGGTGCGCTCTCCTGCGCTGTGACGAAGTCGCGCAATCTCTGCGAGAACTTCTTGCCGAGGAGACTCGGTAGTGTGATGCTGGAGTCCTCGTCGAAGTGTTCTGCGATCTGCTCGATGGTATCGGGAGTGAGATAGGTCGGTGCCATGTATTTAAGCAGGAACTCGAGATCGGTTTCGTCAAATTCCTCTTGTGACGTCGACTGCGGCTTCTCAACTGCTACTGGCTTTGACTGGGGCATGTCGTATTGATCTGGGTTTCCTTGTAGTTGCATCAAGCCACTGTTCTTCGCCTGCTTCTCCTCGGCCCCTTCGACATAGCCGTCTTCGCCGATTTGGGGGATGTGAAACCAGCCACTGATGGCCATACGGACCCTACCTCCATCCTTTTCGAGTTGTTTCTTCGTTTCGGCATGGTATACCTCTTCAACGTCGTGAAAACTCTCGCCGGGCTGGACGGCGAAGAAACTCAATTGGTTCCAAGCCGGCGGGATCACCTTCGAAACATCAGGGAGAATAGTCTTGGCCACTTGCCCATCAGCCCCTTCGAGTGATCGTACGGGGAATAACCTCAGGGCGCCGCCCCATTCCGCCTTCCAGGGGATGTCTGGATCTGTCAGGTACAGAATATAGCTGACCTTTCGGCTGCCAATGACGTCGTCATGGCATAGGAGATAGCATCCCGGCGTATAGATATTGATGGCCATGTCGGTCTTCCTGCCGCTCAAGGGACCACATCCAGTGATATGCGCAACATAGTCTCGGAAGGACTGGGAGTACATGGCGTCCCTGAGGGCGAGCAAGGATGGCAGCTTAGACAGAGCATCGTCGTCCAGACCGTCGAGGTTGGCGAGGTCACCGGATTGGTGAATTTTGTAGATGTCAGTCTCCTTGGGGGTGAAGGAGACATTGCTCTTGATCTCCTCTCGGACGGTTCGGAGCAATTTGTCGTCGATCAGCTCGTGGATGACGCTGTGCTTGTAGGGGGTCGACTTTGCATATCCCTGTGTGTATTCTTCCAGGACCTTCTTGTCGAAGAGTCCCTTCCTGAACCTCTTCTTTGCCTCTTCATCAGGCAATGCTGTGGCGGGGAATCAGCCGTGTGTAGAAAATTTTTTGGATCGTACGATGGACTTACAAGTCTTAGATTTCTTCTTAGACGGTTTGTGGTCTACAGCTTGCGACTGGGCTTTGCGCTTCATGTTGAACGGTCAATTGGGGCCGTATTGGAGGAAATATATCAATTGTAGGTTTAAATAGAGAATTCAGCAGTTGAAATCGGCGGTTACCATGTATTGAACATGGCGACTCCTGCTGGTGGGCTGATCGCTTTTTCAACACTTCGTTTCCAGTTATAATAAGAAAATGGCCGCGGCAGAAAATAGGCCGTAGTAACCTATTGCGCCTACTGAACATATAACGTTACCTAGGTATGCTTTGCGCCAGTCGAGTTTGTGTGATCTTCACCGCCTGACCCACGAGAGCCATTCAAGATCCACCCAAGCAGCTAAGCAGCCAAGCTACTTTATACCCCCGTACACTGTAGTCTACCCTAAGTTAGGTTAGTCTACCCCCTTAAGGTTAGTAGTCTAGCTAGACAAGTATGGACCAAAATGCCCCTCTACCTAGCAGCACTAGGTAGCTAACTATCGTGTCCATCCTTCTCTCTTACATCTTTCAGCTCCGATGGATTTGATGAGACCAACGCAAGTAACAGTTCTCCATGTAATGGTATAACAGTTCAGGCGCCCGTCGACCCAACCTGCAGGAGATTGTCTCTCTTCACCGGGCACAAAGCGGATGCGTTTCCTACCTAAGCCATCTATACATTATGCACTATGCACTATGCAACCCCCCTTTCACCCTTTTCGAAAACCGCTCTCATACAAGCGCGCTGGTGGTTAAGGGAGGACATTCCAATATTTCCTCTGATTGGCTTACATGGACGCTTTCTGCTTCTATCCACACCTCCAGAGAAACGCCTCACGACCTACTAGGTAGTAAGTAGGGTATACGTGTGGTATGTACAAACATAGAAGAGGGTTGACAAATGCATTATTCCGTCCTCCCCTCATTCTGGTACACCCCTCTGTGACTTCTCCGCCCCTGATGAGAGATAACTTATTGTAAGGGTGTCTTGAAGGAACAGCGCTGAGTGGCCTCGGGTTCTCTTTACCGCTGCATGCGAGTCTCGAAATCCAACCCCGTGGCAACCGTAAATGGGCAAATCATCAAGAAGTCAGTTCATGTTGGACAATGGCCGGTTGATCCCTATCTGATCTTTGGACCACTCGGAAGTACCAAGCCCAAAGACAGCGTCTCGTTGACTACGTTGTACGTATGCTTCAAGTTGATACCTTGTGCTCCGAAGATGGCGTAGTTCCCGTTCATACTTAGAAGTCTAAGCCGTAACGCCGGAGAGAGTCACCCACCTTTCCCCTAGTCCATCTATGTTAAGTTGCTGAAGACTGCAACCGTTGGGGGTTCTAACACTTGAATATCATGGGTACTTGAGCATTGCTAGAGTTAAATCTGTATACTCCTGCTAGAAAACCACACTAGAATATGCGTCTAATGCACTTGGAACCCCGCAACCAACCATACTAGAAAGGAAGGTCCTGTGAGCAGTTAGCAAAGCTCTACCAAGCAAGATGTTCGATAGCCGGGAGTGAGGTGCTTCTATCCTATTCAAACTGTTTGAAACTAGACCAGTTTCTGTTCGCAAGCCTTCGAGTCCCATTACGGTCTAGTCCTACAGCCAGGGAAGAGCCACACATATACCATCATCTCAAAATGACCAACTTCGATGTATTAGCCGCGCGCTCCAACTTCCCAGCATTGCAGCAGGACCAGATCTTCTTTGATAACGCTGGCGGTAGCCAGACGCTAGGTACCGTTATCGAATCGTGAGCAAACTCAATGTGTCGAAGAAAAGGGGGCTCGGTTTAATAAAGGCCTTTGGCAGCATCCGTGATTACCTATCCAACACAAATGTCCAGCTAGGGGCGACCTACAGAACTGGCAAGATCGTAAGCAACATGTGGAGTCATTTCTTGTCCCTTTTGCCTAGACCTAGGGGTCAAGTGCCTTACTAGGTTGATATTCAGAATCAATGTCTCCTAGACCGAGTTATTGAAGGTAAAATATCTAAGAGGAGCAAATATTGACTATAGACGTTATAGTCAACTCTTCGATACGGCGATGGAATAGCAGCCGGCGCCCGGTATATCAATGCCGAAAAGGACGAGATAGGCAAGCCCATAATACAATAAGACAAGGTACGGCCTTGAACACGTATCGTCATCTAACAGCGTAGCAGTATTCGGGCCTTCCACCACCCAGCTCTTCCGCAACCTATCGTACGCCCTGGAGTTCAAGGAGGGAGACGAGATCATCGTGTCGTCAACCGACCACGAGGCCAACATCGCGCCCTGGGAAGACCTCGCGAAGCGCCAGAAACTGACCCTGAAGTGGTGGACGCCGGCGCCGTCGACGAACCCGAAGCTGCAGGCGGCTGATCTCGAGGCCCTACTCTCGCCCCGAACCCGCCTCGTGACCTGCACGCACGCGAGCAACATCCTGGGGACCATCACCGACGTGCGCGCGATCGCGGACGCCGTGCACGCAGCCGTGCCGGGGGCCCTACTCTGCGTCGACGGCGTGGCGTACGCGCCGCACCGGCCCCTCGACGTCCGGGCCCTCGGCGCCGACTTCTACGCCTTCTCCTGGTACAAGGTGTACGGGCCGCACGTGTCGATGCTGTACGGGCGGCGGGCCGCGCACGAGCAGCACGTGCGCTCCCTGGGGCACTTCTTCAACCCAAGCGCGACCCTCGAGCACAAGCTCGGCCTCGCCGCCGCCAGCTACGAGCTCGTCCAGGCCGTCCCCGCCGTCGTCGACTACGTCCTCGAAGCCCCCGGTGGAGCATCGTCCTCGGACGCCCGAACCGCCCACGAGGCCGCCCTGCAGGCCCGCCTGCTGCGGTGGCTCGCCGACCGGCCCGACGTAGTCGTATACGGCGAGACGGACCCGGACCCGGGGCTGCGCGTCTGCACGGTCAGCTTCGCGGTGCGCGGGTGGGACGCCGCGGCCCTGGTCGAGGCCGTCGAGCGGGTCTCGAGCGTCGGGTTCCGCTGGGGCGCGTTCTACTCTAATAGGCTGGTGCACGACGTGTTGGGACTCGGGCCGTCGGGCGTGGTCAGGGTCAGCATGGTCCATTACAATACCTGTGAGTTAAGCTATATGTACCCAAACATATATCATGTTTCAGGGAGCTAATCAGTGGGTTGTCTCCCTAGTGCAAGAAGTTGAGGTGTTTATCGAGGCCCTTGAAAAGGTGATTGGGAAGAACACATCATAGATGATTAGAGAGATCTTTGTTCGTGTTTATAGTTGTGGTGCTAGCGTTAAAGGTCTGTGTATATTCAAGGTTGATGTCGCGGCTATCTTAGTATGTATGTAACTTGGTAGTTATGTATTCTTTGGATATCGACCACCGATTCTTTAGCCAACACCAAAGGGTAAATAAAGTAACCTAAACGAAAGAAAGGGGAGAGTAAAAAGTATAGACGCAATCTTTTGATACCACCCAGGAACCCCACACCGGTCCACCGTTCTAATATTCAAGCCTCCCAGACATAATCGCTGCCCTTTCGTAATAAACCCTTCCATGGACGTAGGTAGTTACTTCCATATCACAGCCTTTCCGATCTCTGATCGACCGACTCTCTCAGCAACGAGATGACCTGCGCGGGATCCTTGGCCCCGAACACGGCGCTGCCGGCCACGATGACGTTCGCGCCGGCGTCGGCGGCCTGGTCGATCGTCCCGGGGCCCAAACCCCCGTCCACCTCGATGTTCAGATCAGGGTACTTCTTCCGCAGCTCCTGCACCTTGGGCAATTCCGAAGCCATGAACTTCTGTCCTCCGAAACCTGGCTCGACCGTCATGATCAGGACCATCTGCGAAGCCTCCTGTTAGTTTTGTTCGTTGTCGCACACGCATTCATATAATAAGATGTCAAATGTGAAACCCTTTTTGGAGGGGGGAACGGGGGAACGGGGGAACGGGGCGATAATAAACATACATCCGGTCTCTCCTTCTCGTCGGCGCTCTCCAGTATTTCCGGCAGCACCTCGACGCCCGTCATGGGCTTCAGCGCGATGCCGGCCAGCAGGCCGCAGTCGTGGATGTAGCGTATCAGCTCCTTGGGGTTCGTCGTGGCGTCGGTCTTGGCCTCGGGGCTCTCGGCGGCGCTCGAGAAGGCGGCCTCGTAGTGGAAGCAGTAGAGGTCACAGCCGGCCTTCTGGAAATCCTTGACCCATTTCTTCGGCTACTCTTCCGTTAGCCAGTCCGCACGAGTAGGTATGAATAAGCACCCCCGCGCAGAAACCAGCCAAACCGGCTGGAGACAAAAAGGAGAAAGGAAGGATGGATGGATGGATGGGTGGACGGGGGATGGAAGCGAAGCGCATACCTCGGCGATCATCATGTGGCAGTCGAACGTCCCGCGCCCATACTTCCCGGCGGGCTTGTCGACGTGCTTGCGGACCTTGGCCACGACCGGCGCGCCGAAGGTGATGTTGGGCACGAAGTGGCCGTCCCTAGCAATGGTCAGCCCCGAAACCCTCAATATTATTATTATTATTATTATTATCCGCAAGCCCCGTTCCGGTCTCCCAGACCCGAGAGCCGGTCGAGACTCCCGATGAACTTATCGGGCGCGCGCGCGAGTAACAGCGTACATGATATCGACGTGAAGCCAGTCGGCTCCCTGCTCCATCGTCCGGACGCATTCGGCGCCCAGCTGCGCAAAGTCCGCCGATAGGATCGAGGGGGCTATGATAGCTTTTGGTGCCATTGCTGCTGCTTCTTTTTCTTCTTGCTTGCTAGCTTTCTTTCCTTCTTTTCCGTATATGAAGGATGTATTTCTATTTTCCCCCTTGCTTTTCGCCTGTTTCTCTATGAAATTTAGCTTTTCTAAGATAATAGCCCAAGAAAGCCGAGCTTCTGGAAAGTCGAGTTGCACACAATATGTATGTAATGGAAACAGACGTCACTGAGCTCAGAGAGTATAAAGATGGCGGGGCAGTAGAAAAAGATCGTCACGACCGCCGTAGGGGGTAAGCAGGCAGGCAGGTTTGTAGTGGGGGTGGGGCAAGAGGAGCACCGTTACCAAATCACACCAACCCCCCATCAGGCCATTCTACGTACCTAATCGTCAAATTCCTCCGAACTTGAATTTTTGTATATGCGAGAACTTTCGATTTGATTGTCAATAGGTAGGGTGTGTGGTATGGTTAGTGGACCATATGATGGAAGCAATACAGTCCATTAACCTCAACTCTTCTATGTCTAGAGCCAATCAATTTCTTGATGTTTTGAAATTGTATATTACTCCTTTTTCAGACTTCAGCCTTTTTCTATTGGTGGATCGAAATGTACAGGTTTTCTTTCTCCCCTAGGCTCTCATGAGAGTAGACCTTTAGACTCATAAGTAGTAATATTTAATCCTCCGCGGCCTCCGTCTCAGCAATTGTCTCGATCTCGGCCTCCTCGTCGAAACTACTGGCAGGAACCTCGTATAACCGTAGAATAGACTTGTTCGGATCCTTGACAAGCACGAACTTGCCGTCCTCCCGACTAAGGCACATGTCGGCGATGGTACGAACGATGCCCCAGCCGTTGGAGAGGGACAAGTTCATCTGGGCGGCAAAATCCTTAGGCTTCCAGCCAATAACTCCCAGGATGACGTGCTTGTCGTTCGTCTTCGGGTTAGCACGAGACACGAACCTAAGAGAGAGAGAGAGGTTAGCCAATATTACCGGACGGGGTCAAGCGTTACTAACCCAAGCTTCATGATATCTGCCTTGGATAAGATGCTCTGCACCGTCCATCGGGCGAGCTTGACACTGTTGTTCTTCATTTCTGTCGCGACGACAGCACCACGCTGACTGACCAACTTTGTCCGCCAATCCAGAGCACCACCGCTACCTTGCGCCTTGTTGTCGAACTCATTGAGCGCTTTAACCGTCAGGAACTGGTCCTCGCCGCTTATGGCGTTCTTCTGGACGGCGTCTAGCTCAGCTCGGACAACCAGATACATCGGGTCCTCCTCGCTCGTCGAGAGGTCAAAACGGCGGTACTTGTAGGCTTTACTAGCAGGAGGCTCGGCCTCTTCCGACGCGTTGTAGAATGGATTCTCGTGAGCCATCTCGACCTTCTGAGTCTCGTTCTCCAGGACAACCTGATTGGCGAAGTTGTGGTTGATGTATGTAGCCTCCTCCGCTAAGGCATTAGGGTGATTGATACCCTCCTTATTGCCGTCGGTGGTTTCTAGCGGCGCGTCGGCAGCATTTTCGTTCACTGTCACCATGTCTAGCGTGGCGTTATCACGCTTGTCAAGGAAGAGCTTGTTGCCGTGTTTAACAATGACCATATCCCAGGGGTAGACTGAGCGAGTCGAGCACATGAGCATGGACAAGATGCTGTCGGTGGCAAAAATAGACGCCTCGTCCCTCTCGGCGAGTTCTTGGATGACTGGGTCGGATGAGGTTGTGACATTGTAAGCGGCACGGTCCATAACCGTCAGCTTTCTCTCCGCTGCCTTCACAGGTTGCTTGTCGAAGGATCGATCGTAGTAGTAGAGGAAACCGTAGCTGTCGAGATCTTCTCCATCGTCGCCGTCAAGGTTCAACTTGGCCAGTCTGTTGAAATCGATCTCCTCCAGTAATTGCCAATCCGGTTTGATGTTGATCGAAGCATCGCGGTTTCGAGCCGGCTTGTCATAATCCTTCCATCCGCCGCGACGGCCACGCGGCGCGTTGGACCGCCCACCGCGGCCGTCATAGCCGTAGCCCTGCTGGCCACCCCGACCGAGCCGCTGAGGCTGACCTCGCCCACCTCTGGCATCCCCACGGGCACCTCGCTGTCCACGGCCTCGTGTGAAGACGGCACCACGGCCATATCTCGTCTTGGTGGCTTCTCTGCTGACGACGGAGAAGCTGTTCTCGTCCTCGGCGGCCGGGGCGGCGAAGAGTGCGGCACTTCCGGCACCGTAAATCTGTTGGTCTACACCAGATAAATGTTAGTGCTGAGACTCTTTAATAGTCGTGGCAGAACAAAGGCGCATACCCCTAAAGTTGCGGTTGTATTGTTGTCTGCCGCCTCGACCATCCCTGCCATCCTTGCCGTCCGAAGCCCAATCGGCCATGCGACCCAGCTTGTCACCCTTGGAAAAGGGCGCATAGGGCACGCCATTTAGAGTCGTCTCCGTCATAACCGGAGGGCCCCATCCGTCGCCCTCGGGCAAGGCCTCAATGAGGTCGGCCAGAGACTTGGACGTCATAATGAACGAAGTTGCGCAATAGTTGTCGTTACCCGTAAGTCACTGCCCCCTCCAAAAGAGCTTGTCTGTTGAAAAAATAGGTCGGTTTATTAGTCCTCACGGTTAGGCGAGGCGAATTTTCGTGAATGTCCAATATTTTTCTTACAGGCAGACAGGTTTGGTGGGGTGTGGGGCAATTAATCGCAACCCGCCTGCCCGCCTGCCCGCCTGGGCCTGGCACCTGGAGCACGGATTAGCTGCGATTGCACTGTCCATACAGTACTTATTGTAGTTTGAACCGTATAACACACACCGTATCTTATAAGCTGATGTAAGTTTGTGTAGACTTTAGTCAAAACTTGTTATTCTTCTCATATTTTTCTTTTTCATACATGTGTTTCTTTTTCTTTTCCGACATAGTTAGAGGATGCTGCGTTAATATAAAAACCCCCCCGTTTCCTTTTGTAAGTTCCTAGTATCGAGGGTATAGATGAATCTTACCTCTACTGAATAATTATTAAGCTCTATGTGGGTTCGTCGTATGTTGGCTTAACTATATAGTAGTGTAGTATCTTATAGAGCTATTAAACTACTACTTAGCCATTGAAGATCATCCACGAGTATTCTACCTTTGGTAATCGCCCCGGGCCTTGGTTGTTGTTTGTATGCTCGTGATACTGTGTCATGTTCGACAACGCCAGCGGACGCTTGGCAGTTTATCGTACGTTCACACGTAGGAGTCCATACAATTACGTATATATTCAGACGAATCGAAACATTAGATACGGTACATGCAAAGAATCAGTCATAACTAATGACATTGGTTTGACCCTTGATCCAATCGGTTGAAAAGTAGGATCTCATCCGCGACACGCGCTTGCTGATGGCCCACTGGCCGCAGCATCGCCGCCGTCGTGATAACATTAGGTAATGCAACGTATCCTTGCCCAACTCCGATACTCCAAACCCTGACCTAGTAGCCCATGGTCACGTCCGGCTTCGAGGAGAAGACAGCGTTGAGGGCGTCCCGCACCTCGAATTCCTCCATCACGGCCCCAAACCTGGAATCGATTAGTTAGAGAGGAAGGATTAGAATTAAGGGGAACAATAGGACTCTCGTACCCGTAACAGCGGACTTTGCTCTTGAGATCATCGGTCAGCCGCTCATAATCCTCGCAGGTGAGCTCCATGAGCCGCGGATGCCCCAGGATCATGCCCCAGGCCATGACGGGCGTGATCTCGCCGTCGAGGTCCAGCTTCTGGCTGAGGTCGAGGAGGGTGGCGAGGTCCGCCTTGGACAGCTCCCAGGTCTGGTGCTCGCCCTTCAGGGCTTGGCTGTGCGCGTACCCGAACGGGATCTCCTTGTTCAGCTCGGGGAACGGCTCCGGCGGGCACGAGGCCATGAGCGCGTGGCCGCAGGCCTCGCCGCCCGGTTCGTTCGCTCTCTCTAGCAGCCACGGCAGGTGGTCCATGCATGGTCTCTCGAGTCTATACACACCAAACCACACCGCTGTAGTTAGCCACTCTGTTATTTTTTCCCACGTAGAGACCGTACTTTTCCCCCTCCCCCCTTCTCCATGAAGATTTCGAAAAGTCGCCTGTGCGACGACTTGACTTTTTTCTTTCTTTTTTTCTTTTTCTTCTTTTTTTTTTCTTCTTTTACTGTGGGGGAGGTGAAATGTAAGCCTTCGAGGGGTGATCAGGGTTATCGTACGTTAAGACGAAATCTATCCCAGCCTGCTCGTAGTCCACGCGGCTCTGCCCCGGTTGCTGTAGTGGTTGCTGGCTCGTACTCCGGGCCTGCGGCGGGATTCCCATCGCTTGCGAGGACGCACACGCCGATGGGGCGGTCGATACCGACGTCAGAGGCGGCGTGTATGCGGTGTTGGAACCCTGCGCGTAGCTGCCCGAGATGCTGCCGCTCGACGGGTATCCAAGACTCGGGTTACTGGCCACATCATCCATGCCGACACCCGATATCCCGTTCTGTTGTAACAGGCTCCTGAGCTGTCTGTTCTCTTCGGCGAGCTTGTCTTTGTCCTGCGAGACATTGCTGTAGACTTCTTTCAATCGCAGCACCTCATCTTCCAGTGCTTTTATGTATAATTCTTTCCGCTCGCGATGTGTCCTGTCAACATGCGATCAGAAAAATGGACTGGCTAACGCCCCATGTGCAAGCGGTCGGGTTATCTGTACCTTTGCGCTTGACGATTCAATTCCTGGCGGCGAGTCAATGCAGGCCTGCTGTCAGGCTTCGGTCCTCGTCGTTTCTGTGGGTTACCCTCTCGGGTCGTTTTCTTATCATTTAGGGATTTTAAGAAGTTAAGATTCAACGACGAGAGGGGCCCTTTTTCGCTCCCAGAGCCACTGGGGCCACCAGGTTGAGCGCCGCCGTGCGACGTTAGAGGTGAGGGCGAAGACGACATCGAAACGTGCTCATAAAGCGAGCCCAAAGATGGTTTGTGATCGGAGGGGGAATAGTGCGTCGGGGGCGTCGGATAGCGAGCTGCGGATCCTCGGTCAGTCATTGTTGCCTTGATTCAGAACTAGTCTACGTAATTCGTATACAGCATTGATAATATGATTGTGACTCGAGGTCGAAAAGTGATGGGATATATCATCTCGAGGCGACGAAACCACAGTCGATTGAATCGGACCTCCTCAATAACTCGATATACGATGTAGAGCGGGGTGAATGCTACGCACCAAGATGGGACAGTGTTGCTTCTGGAAGCCGTATGCGTACTCTGGCAGGTCTGGGCCGTGAACAGTCCCATCAGATACGGATCCGTACCATCGGCTTTCATGCGAAACTGTCGCAAGATGCGATCCGTGTTGCGCTGCACGGACAGACTATCTAGTGATGGGTAGATGGATATGAAACGATCACCCTCCTCACTGCCTAAAATATTACGCTCAAATGACTCGATGGAATAAATTGGATGACGACTTGGAAGTTGTCGAGGTTGTCCTCTAACAGCTGGACAAGCTTAGCCCAAGCTTATTTAGGCTGTTGGCCGATACGACTATACCCTGTACAGTCTGAATGCCGTGAACGAATTGTGGGGGGTTCAAGAAAGCTGAAGAAGCTTAGTTGAACGATGTCACGAGTAATAACAAGTAATAAGATAACGGGGACGATGGCAGATAGCCATTGGCAATAAATATGCCGGAGAAAATGAGGATACAATATAGAAATAGCAGATCTTCAACCAGGTCCACTTACTCCTACACTATATCTTTAAGTACCTACAACTACTGTGGCTAGTGCTGACTACCTACTAGACCTATGGCCAGTCCTGTAGGCCGGCAGTGCTCGGTAACGCGAGGGGATCGCGCGGCCGTCGACTTATGAGGCGCATGAACGGCCTGACGAAGCAGTGAGAAATCCTCATACTGGAACGAATTTTCATAGATAATGTCTTGGATGCTCTCTGCCAGATGATTCGATTTCATCTGTCCCGCAGAATATGTCAGAAAGCGCTGCGCACGGCGAGATACCTCAGTATAAGGCTGAATCAAGGATTCTAATTGGGAGACTATCCCGTGTTACCACACAATGGTTAATCTCTTCCCCTATTGAGATGATTAGATGAGTAAGCTGTATTCCCGTAAACCCACCAAGAGTCCGGAATCTGAATCTTCGAAGTTGTTGGTAGGTAGATAGGCAGGTTGTGTCAGCAAAAAGCTGCACAGGCCACATAAGCCTTAAATACTATAATTTCACCTAGTTTTTAAATATTATAATTATACCGCCACCTTAATAGTTATAAAATTAAAAATTTCAGGGTATAATCTTTAATAATTATTTCATTTATAGAAAAATTTTCGTAATTTAATTATATTATTTTAAATTATAATTATTTAATAAACTTTTTATAAAGGTTTTTTTTTATATTATCTTTATTTATAAAATAATATATAAAAAAATTAAAAAAAATTATAAAAAGATTTTAATTTATTTTATATAAAGAACTTTAATTTAAATAATATATAAAATAAATTTAAATTTAAAATATTAAAAATTCGGCGAGTTATTATTAATTTATTTAAAAGCTTATATTAAAAAATAAAGAAAAAAATTAAAGAAATAAGTTTAATAACTTTTTTTATTTTAAAATTAATTTAATATTTTTAAAATTTAAACTATAGTATTATTATTTAAAATTAAAATTAAATAAAGATTTTTATATAAATAGCTTTTATAATTATTTAATTATTAATTTTTAAAATAATAGTATTAAAATATAATATTTTTTAAATTATATAAGTTAATATTAATATAAATAACTTACCGAACTTTTAATATTTTAAATTAAAATTTATTTTATATATTATTTAAGTTAAAGCTCTTTATATAAAATAAATTAAAATCTTTTTATATATATTTTTTAATTTTTTTATATATTATTTTATAACTAGGGATAATATAAAAAAAAAACCTTTATAAAAAGTTTATTAAATAATTATAATTTAAAATAGTATAATTAAATTACGAAAATTTTTCTATAAATAAAATAACTATTAAAAATTATACCCTGAAATTTTTAATTTCATAACTATTAAGGTGGCTATATAATTATAATTTAAAAAACTAGGTGAAATTATGGCATTTAAGGCCTATATGGCCTGTGCGGGTTTTTGCTGACACAACCTGATAGGTAAGTAGGTATGCCTCGGTCCAGCATGAATCTAACCTAGGGAGGTCCTTGCGTTGATGTCCTTAGCCTTCTGTCTGATGTCGTACTAGTAGAGGCAGATGATCTGACTTATTAGGCTACAAAGAAGCTATGAAGTATCCTAAAGGGACTTATGAGATCATCTACTTCCTAAGATAGTAGAGAGTGGTCGATCCCTAAAAGTAATTAGCATTGCGAATGTCCAACTTACATACACGTAGAATTGGCAAAGGGAAACGCATCGTCTGACCGCCTCTCCATTTTCGAAGGATAGAGAACCTACCCCAGAGATTTGCATGCAACCTGTGCCTGTGGGAATCATCATACATTTGTTGATCAGATTTTACAAAGCTCAACATACTTATTAGTCCCTGGTTACTATGTATAGTTTTT
Source organism: Xylariaceae sp. FL0662B (assembly GCA_022376535.1). Lineage (NCBI taxonomy): Eukaryota > Fungi > Ascomycota > Sordariomycetes > Xylariales > Xylariaceae > Xylariaceae sp. FL0662B. The sequence goes on from JAJJKD010000005.1 coordinate 313,326, forward strand.
CAACCCCTCTTCGGCAGCTTCCCACTATGGGGATATTATCCGTAGAGTTATCATGTAGATACCTACTTACTTGGTCGGACATATAGCAGATCTGGCAAGAATTCAGAGAAACCACCAGTGTAAAGTTGCTGTCTCTTACTACACTTGGTTTATTTGGACTGTACCACTATCCAGAACATGCAACTCGCATGCCCGGGAAGAACCCAACCGCTATATTTCCGCTTGGTTCCCGAACCTGTCCCCTGACCCAGTCTGAAGATCGTTCATCCGGAGGAGTGTCGGGCTGATGACCAGGGCCAATTGCCGGTCAGACTCTGACTCCAACTTAAAACGATAAACTACATCGAATACGGTTTGTATTTCTTCGGACTCTGGTCTTCAGCCATGCTTATCTAATCTGTCATTGGAAGCCCATTGACTAATTCTAAATCACCAGGTCTCCCTGGGCGTAACGATGATGGGCCTATTGGAGAGGATCCCGTCTGACCTGAGAGGTGGAGAGGTGTCGTTCTGGCTGCGCCCTGGGTACTCTATCCGGGTGTAGCCGACGTGATAATGTCGTTGTACTTGCCGGTGAAGATATTCGCGCCGGGTTTAGTCTATCGCGTATCTTCCTTGATTGCATACTTAGTCTGGAAGTGGATACAGGTCATCTTCGAGAAGTACAACGGAGCCCGGATCACATTCTCGGGAGACAGCCTCCCGCGGAAATAGTCTGCTATCGTCATCTCCAACCATGTCACGTGGGCAGACTTTTGTATGATACAGGCGTTGGCTCTACGTTCAGGCATGGTAGGGTGATGCCGATGGTTTGCCAAGATTTTGACAGCCCTTTCTTAGATGAGGCCTGTGGGCAATGGGCATGCCAGTGGTGTCTCGGAATTGGACGCGGGACCGACGGGAGCTACAGCGTGTATTCCGTGGCATTGCTGATAAGAAGTGGCCGACATGTAGGAGCCGTTCGGTACCTACATACCTACTTCTGTTCCAACAGTGTACTGACGCATCCGCAGGGCTGATAAGCTTCAGCGAGGCTACACCATTCAACCCGAGGAGTTACGAGGTGTCCAGTATCTGGTACAAACAAGATGATCACCACAGCCCTTGCATTTGTTATATCGCGCAGCATTTAACAAAAGCGCCACATGTGAAGGCCGTATACAATTTCACCATTGCCTATCAGCATAAGGATAAGTTTCACGAGGCACCGATAACGTGGAAGACACTGAAGCTCTCGAACTTCGATAGTGTTCTGGGATATAAATTTCACATCCACACACGCCGTTTCCCACTCGAAGAAATGCCACATATAGATGAAGAACTGGCCTAGGTGGTGGTTGGAGCGGCGCTGGGTCGAAAAGGGACAATGGTTGGAAACCCCAAAAACCGAATGGGCTGCAAGATAGTACTTGCAGACTTGTGAATGTGATACTGGTAGTTAACGTCAGTTCGAAGTGACGGTTGAAGCATAGGTAGCCTTATTAATGTATTGGAATGCCAGAGAGAGCCGCATAAGCGGATCTAGGCAGAGGCTTGGCTCTGTTATCCGAATGACCATTGCATACTCTGTAGCTTGTTTTGAGAGTTGTGAGTCTTTTTGCCTAAAGCCAGGGAGGGTAATTGCTACGTCCCAATACCGTCTACGCTTGTCTTCATGTAAGGAGTTGTCTTAGCAGGCGGTTTCAATGAGATGCAGGGCTGGTTCGTTTCGTGTGGTACAGACGAGCTGGGCCAACAACCGTGGATAGGATAGACGCAGCCATGGGTCTAGACCGTCTCTTATATCATGCAACTAAGAAAGCAACTAGGATACCCGGACTAAGCATCTACGTGTGGTGATGACGTCCCCATGGCTATTAGTTCGACCAGCCGTCGTGCTGAGATAAGTGTCTTCCCCAGACTACTTGCTCACACACCTAAGTACCGTAATTGAACCCTTATATGCCTCCCGAGACTCGCGGCACACAAGTATATTACAGTACAAAGGGTGTCGGCGGACGGTTGACAAAAGGTTTGATATCATTCGCTTAAGTCGAGATTGCGTCGCATCAACCTCGAGACATAATAAATCTATGAACCGGTGTGCACCAGATCGCCGCTTTGATGGACATGGTCTCATCTAATTAATATCCATGGACGAGTAGATGGGTTCTAAGCTGGTGGTGTAGAGCCAATATACATTACCGTGAAACTGGGTGAAGATCAGTTGCAGCTTGCTTGACCATATTGCGAATGGTCAATTGTCTTGACAGGGATGCAAGAGGCGAGAGTGTGGACACAAAAGAGCATCACCGAAGAGGGATTGGCCCAGGGTGCTTTGCGTGCGGGCAGACTGGCAATGCAGACTGGCAATGCAGGCTGGCCTTAGCTGTCGCATTGGCGAGTGAAGTTGGAGAATGAGATGATGGTGGGCAGTGGGGTGATAGGTAAGTTTTGTGACTGTGTGTTGTGGAATGAAGGCGGTCTCGGTGGCCCCAAGATCGCTCGATGTGCCGGTCATCCCACCTTGATCCTATATATTGTGTAAGAGTATCCAAAGGGGATGGGAATACACCGCGCAACCTGGAATTGAAACGGATTGTGATTATATCTGTGATATGGCAGATGCTGTACGGAGTACACATATGTCATCCAAGTTCCCAGACACACCAGTTATATAGTCTTATGTACCAATCCATAACATTCGTTGTCAGTGTTATTTGCGAGGGAATAATACAGGCCGAGATTTTGGTATGGGCCTAACCTCGTATTCCCGGGACAGTAAATATAATTTATAAAGTTAGACCAAGGGTTTTACTACTCATATAGTAGTATAAAGATTGAAAGACTAAGACAATAGTGATAAAATAACCCGTCGATAGCTAGTATTAAACCCCCTCTCAATAATATAAAGCAGGAAAAAAAAAAGCCACTAACGCTAGCTTCATTCCTGACCAAGAGATGTGCGAATCCTTGATTCGGGTCTGTATCCCAAGAGGAGATAGAGTGCATCAGAAGGTAAGGTGAAGGAAGGCCGTTGTCCAAGCATTTCGTAGATGCAACGCCAATGTAGGTAGGAATGGTTTCCGGTGCCCAGGTGCACTTTGGTTCGTGTGGTTAAAAGCCCGTAAACATGGACCATGAACATGGGTTGGGGTTGGTTGGCTGCAAGAGAAGGATGGATCACTGGACCCATGCTGGCTGCCATTCATGTGCTGTCAACAACGAAGTATGCAGTGCGCAGTCCGCGGCCTGCTTCCATCATCATCAGAGGGATGTGGACGTGAAGATTGGATACCTACAGCCGTACCAAGGCAGCACAACTAACACAGGTATGTATGTACATGTGTACTGTGTTAGTAGCCACTCTACTGTACGGAAATGCATGTAGGAATGTCTGTACGGTAGATATAGGTAGATACATCCTATAATCCCCTGATAACCTTAAGGTATCGTATCATGCGTACCTAATGGAGATAAGTGACCTGCCTACCTGCATGTAGGTCCATCCACTGCTTGAAGCTATAAGGATTGGGATGTGGGTGAACAAATGCGAGGAATTTAGAGAAAAGAGTTGGAAACAGAAAAGAAACAAGACAGAAAATGCAGGGAGCGATGGTACTATGTAAGACACCCTTCGGTCTAATGAACCCTGTGCCCGCAGGGAGAGAATCCCGCATGACATCTGCTCGGGACGCTAATGGTTACTCTCTAATAGGGATTCAATTCTGTTTCTGTATAAGTAAGTAACCTATGTATTTTACGAATTATATCAGCACAGAAACATGCCAGGCTGCCAGGCTAATGTATGTACGGTTTATAAAGTAGTGGACCTTAGTAGGTATGCGTTATTAGATGGATGAAGCTGCTCGAGATGTTCCTACCCACATATGTACAAAGTACTTCTTACCTATGGTAGATGCTGGGTATGCCCGGTCCCCCGCTCTTTAGTCTCTGTCAGTGTCAAAAGATGCCCTAGAACAAGCCCACACACTGTAGGGCATACTTACAGTATGTACTTAACCATTGATTGATTACCTATCCCTACTCGCCGCCCCTCCCCCCGAAAAAAAAAAAAGGGTAGAAAGTCTAAACGATGTGCGCTATAATGGTATATCCACTCCGATTCAAAACCCACCGTTAGGTACATCTAGTTCGCCTTCACAGTCACTCGCTCTCTTCTCTCGAACGGACAAGCCTGTAAACTGTAGACCTCAAAGAATCCAGTTTTGGTTCCCTGGCTTCCTCTGTCTTTTTCTGACGATTCCCCTTTTCTTTCACCTTAATCTTCTTTTTGGCCACTCGATAATCACGCGTCGACACCGCCCTTTGACATCGACCGACCCTATATCGTGATATCACTCGAGTGTGCTGCTAACTCTGGTTCGGGTTGAGGAGCTCACCCTCCATTTCCAAACGAAGCCTTCGCAAACCTAGGTGACCTGGCCGATTACACACGTCACCTACCGTCATGTCTCGGGTTCTTGCAATCTATTGACTCTGGCCTTCTGCCAGGCGACTTGGCATTGCATGAGGTCGACCTTGACCGAGAGCCGAATTTCATTCCACGCCAACTTCGCTCGGACCGGACGCGTTTGCGCTCCTACAAAACTGCCGATAACTTCTTTTCGACCCGACACACTTCGTACCAGATGCCATCATCGCAATTGGGTGCCGTGTCGGTCTTTTTTCAACGATGGATGAGGATACTAGCAGGCTGGCCCCTCCGGCCGTCAGCTCTCTCCGAGCTCAGGCTACTGGCGGTCCAATCGAAAGATCTGCAAGCGCGGATATAAGGGAGGAGCGTGAGGAGCTCCGCGAGGCTGCCGAACAGACTCTGAACGTAATTGTCGACCTCAACCTCGATGGCTCTATCCGGTGGGTCAGCCGATCATGGGCCGATGTAATTGGAACACAGCCCAATACGGTTGAGGGTACCCCGATTGCCGACTTAATCATCAGCGAGGACAAGGCTGCCTTTGCTGAGGCCATCGATTCCATGAAAAAGGATGATTCCCGTAGCCAGTACATTCGATTTACCCTTTATCTGGGGCCCTTGTCAAAGCTATACCCCGCCGATGCTGCTGAGCAATCCGAGGCTGGTGAGGCCGAGCCGGCCACGGTCGAGCTCGAGGCTCAAGGGATAATGGTCTATGATCGTACTACCGGGGGTGAAAGTCATGTAAGCAATGCAGATAAGTTTTGGGCAGAGTTGAATACTGACACTATCTAGACTATGTGGATGATACGGCCATGGATGGCACCCCGTGAGGTCAAAATCGACCTTGCACCACTTATTGTGGAATCTCTGGGATCGGGTGCAGAAATTCTTGCTAGTTACCTGACGCAACTGGCCGAGTCCGGACTCGAAGATCCGGCCAGCCTTCCCCCACCCTTGCCGGTCCTTTGCCGTATCTGCGAGCGTCAGATACCCCCTTGGTGGTTTGAGAAACATACCGATTTATGTCTTCAAGAGCATCGGGCCGAGATGGATGTTCAGATGGCGCAGGAGAGTCTGACTGAACATAGACATTCGATCGTCAAGGTACTAGATGCGCTTGAGGCCCGCAAAAGTCGCGGTCTTGCAGGAGACCCGGTATCACTGCCCGTTGCCGAGTACAAGGGTCTATGTATTGGGCCAACTTCGACTACATCCTCCCCTGGAGCAGCATCCCCTGCGCCATCGTCGAGAGACAGGTCAACAGGGTTTGCTCATTCTCGCTCTCGATCGTTTGCCGTACGGCGCCCCCAAGCTCGTATTGTGGAACTCTTGCTAGATCTTTGCGATACCGCTATCGAGATTAGTACACCTGCAATCAAAGAGTCCTCGTCGCAGACGACTGGAGAGTTTCGTACACAGTCGCCCCAATCGGAGTCTCGAATATCTCAGGTCCTTCAGTGGCAATCACCCGGTTCGAACACGCTTGAGCAAGAGCATGGTCTTGCTTTGCTATGCACGGATACTGAGAAGGTTGCTAAGGAGAAGGTCGAGGCCGTTTTTCGACATCGAAGAATTATCGAGTATGCAGAACGGATTCGAGTCGAGTTTACCGTCATCGTCGAGGATTGTATTAGCGACGCGATGCGAAAGGCTGCTCGTATTGCTGCCGGTCGTTTGAGTGACTCGACCGAAGACGACGAAGGCGAAGGGGAGGAGGAGGAGGATCCCCAAGAGACTTCAGAATCTCAAGAAGAGCCTATATTTGCCGGATCCTTTGACCCACCTTCATCGTTGGCTCTTGCTTTGGGGAACGTAGAGCTGAGTGATGCGAACGATAAGAAGCGTCAGTCCCCCACCATCGAGTCCACAAGATCAAGTAGTCCCAAGGAATGCCCGACTCCAAAGTCCCACCGGGAGGCCTTGGGCGTCGCTAGTCAGCCTCGAGATTCCCACCGGGGGTCGATGCTACTTGAGAGCGATGCTGGAGATAGTGATGGCAGTGCCAGATCTGCTTCCATCGTGTCCCGCCAACAGCCTCGAAACGACTCACCCATTTCCGAATTTAGTGGTTTACGACGTGCTGCTAGCTCACGGCAGCATCAGAGACGCAGCCTAATCTTAACCGGTACAGCTTCACCTCATCGCCAAGAATCGCCGTCCAGAACTAACCAACCGTCGTCCCCATTGCGGATACACAAGCCTCGCAATCTCCATCATTCGCAAGAGCCGGTTGTTTCTCCGGAGCAATCACCTATGCTTCCCACAAGCGAATTTGGCTCGCCTGCCATAGTTCCGCATCACCATCGCCGACAGTCATCGACAGCCATGTCAGATTTTCCAAATCGAGCCCCCGTCTCGCCACGCCTCAACGCCGCCAGCCATCCGCCAATGGCACGCGCTGTACCTCCTTCAATTAAAGATTTTGAAATCATCAAGCCGATCAGCAAGGGTGCCTTTGGCAGCGTTTACTTGTCGAAGAAGAAATCTACAGGAGAGTATTTTGCGATTAAGGTCCTAAAAAAGGCGGACATGGTTGCGAAAAACCAAGTCACCAATGTCAAAGCCGAAAGGGCAATCATGATGTGGCAGGGCGAGAGCGATTTTGTCGCGAAGCTTTATTGGACATTCTCCAGCAAGGATTATCTATATCTTGTTATGGAGTACCTTAATGGAGGTGACTGCGCTTCTCTCATCAAGGTCCTCGGCGGCCTTCCAGAGGACTGGGTCAAGAAATATTTAGGCGAAGTCATTCTCGGGGTTGAGCATCTCCACAATCGAGGCATTATCCATCGTGACCTAAAGCCCGACAACTTACTCATTGATCAAAAAGGGCATCTTAAATTAACCGATTTCGGCCTATCGCGAATGGGATTGATCGGTCGACAGAAGAGAGCTCTCAATAGTGAATCCGGCGATCCCACCCCGGACCTACTCAAGACGGGCCCCTTTGTCCGGTCAACGTCTGTTGCATCGTCTCGTTCGACTTCACTCGACCTCCACGGCAGTCATCCTTCTCCGGGTACAACTCCGCAGATAACACCCGAGACCAACCTTGGGCCACCGTCATACTTCAACCTTTCACACGTGAATAACGAACCCCGCCGTATTTCCGGCCAACGTAGTGATAGTGGAGGAAGCGAAACTCTGGCACACATGATGGGAAATTTCTCCCTGAATGATAACCAATCTACACAGTCTAGTGTCCGATCTCCTCGTGACGATGTAAGCGACGGTGGTGCTTCTCCCGACCTACCGTCCCTTCATCACACCAACAGTCAGAGTAGCGACGTTCATAAGAGCACACCGCCCCAGTCAAGCATGATGCCTCCCCCGTTGGCTCTCTTTGATCCCGAAGACACTAACCGTAGGTTTGTTGGTACTCCTGATTATCTTGCTCCTGAGACTATTAAGGGTGCTAGGCAAGATGAGACCAGCGACTGGTGGTCGGTCGGTTGTATTCTGTTCGAATTTCTTTATGGCTTTCCTCCTTTCCATGCCAGCGAGGCCGAGCATGTTTTCGAGAATATTTTAGCTCGAAAGATCATGTGGCCTGACGAACCGGACTATATCTCGTCTGAGGCAAAAGATTTGATTAATAAACTGCTCTGCATAGATCCCCAGCAGAGGTTGGGCGCGAACCGCGAGGATAAGTACGCATCTGGTGGAGAAGAGATCAGGAACCATCCCTGGTTTGAAGGTATGAATTGGGAGACTCTCCTCCAGGATGAAGCCCAGTTTGTCCCTCAGCCAGAGAACCCCGAAGATACAGAGTACTTTGATGCTCGTGGGGCCACCCTGCAGTCCTTCACCGAGGAGATAGAAGACCAGATGTCGCCACCAGCCGCCTCAACGCCAGATTATCCTGATCGCCCACACGACGCCTTGTCTCGTGTGCGATCGCAAGCCCAAGTCAATCAAATCAAAAGGGGCTTAATGCCACTGCATATACCTCCACATATTCGAGATCTCAAGAGCCGACGACTTAGTGAGCCAGTAGCCTCGGACGATTTCGGGACTTTTGCTTTCAAGAATCTTACCGTCCTCGAGAAAGCCAACAAGGATGTGATTCAGCAGTTAAAGGCCCAAGCTATGGCAGCACAAAATAGATCTGGAACAAGTCCGGGTGGGATGAATACTGCTACCTCACCAGCTCCTGTCCTTGAAGGAAGTCCGGTTTTGTCTATGCCTGTGCAACGTAGCCTATCTAATGCTAAAGCATCCGCATCGCAACGTCCTGCGTCGCCTTCCGCGGTTAGTCACGCCAATTCGTCTCCTAGTCGTGGTTCCCAGCCATCTTCACCACTCCTCGTATCTTTTCATGCTGGTCAAGGGCCTGATGGTCGTCGAAAAGCTTCAAACAACTCGTCCGGCCTTTCGCAGCAAACAGGAGCCAGCTCCTTGCAACCCGGTAACTTCTTTGATGTGTCGAAAGGTCCTCCCAACCTACAAAAGACGGCAAGTGCCGTTACACCATCTCCCGCGAAGGGTAAGGGAGCACCGCCTCCACTACCACTTTCGCCGCAAAAGCCGGTAGGGACTCCGAGACAAGCGAGCGGGTCATCAACGCGGTCACGATCTCTGACAGTGGGCTCTCAAGAAGGCAGCCCCGTCGCATCTGAGCTTCTCGCGCACCATCGCAATCGCCGAAGCCAAGTTTTTGATATGTCACCGTCATCCTCTGATAACGAGGGCGGGGGCACGAATGCTCTGCTTAAAGTACAGCGGCGTCGTCAATCATCTCGCCGAATGTCGGCTATCATGCTTGATAGCCCATCTTTCCGTTCTCTTGATGTGCTTATTTGCGAAGATCACCCCGTTTCACGAATGGTTATGGAGAAGCTTCTTGAAAAGCTTCGATGTCGCACGATTTCTGCATCGACTGGCTCTGACGCAGTCCGGTACGCCTTGAGTGAGATTAAGTTTGATATTATCTTCACTGAATTCAAACTACCCGAGATTAGCGGCACAGATGTCGCCCGCATGGTCCGCGAAGTTAAGAATGTTAATGCTCACACCCCAATTGTCGCGATAACGGCTTATTTGAAGGAATTACAAGCACCTCATTATTTTGATTCGCTGATCGAAAAACCCATCAGTTTGTCGAAGCTCATCGAGGTTCTTTCCAACCTTTGTCAATGGAAACAACCTTCTCCAGGCCAAGTTCAGTCGACATCAATCCCAACTTCTATCCCGGCCCGCATAAAGCCCAGCAGTATACGCTTAGAGGACAGTCCTACTTCAGGGTCTTCTAGATTTACCCATCCAGAAAGCGGCAGCTTCAGGGACTCGAGCAGAGGGGATTCCATTAGTTCTAGCTTTGGCGATTCTGAATCAGCAACCACTGAAGAGGTTCCTTTAGTCATTAGTCGCAAAACCACAGGCGACTGGGGAGATGAATCTGGGCTTGGAATCAGCAATGAAGACGCTGGTTTGAACTCTGTGGGGACTTCAAAGATACCTATACCACTAGTTACTCAACAATCGGCTCCAGCTCAGATGGAACAGTCTAGGATTCCTGTCCCTCGCCGATCCCTAGAGAAGTTGCGGTCAAGACGTGAACATCTCGAGAAACGACGACTTGAAGGTAGCGACTCCGCAGATGACGAAGACGAAGAGTTAGGCACACCCCGCGACCGGAATGGACGTAGCAAACCACCACCACCCAGCTCGAAGTTGGGTATAGAGATGATGAGGGCAAACAGCCATGATAGTATTGCCATCTCTTCTGATTCCACGCCAGAACCTGTGACGCAGGTAGTTACACCAGCAAAAGAATCCGAGGTTCCGCCACTTTCGGGCACCGTGTCCCCATCGAAGTCTTTGTTACAGACGCCACCAGAACTGTCGCCAGCCCTCGACTCAGCAGTTGGAGAAGATCCTGACGAAACACCGCGGCCAGCAGTAGTTGCGCAGGAGACAGCGAGTGAAGAGCCGACTCCACGGCCTAGTGTGAAATATCCCGAAACAGACCTAGAGTTGAACCAAATTTGATACGAATATTTGCGCTCGAATAACAGGTGGGCAAGCTTCACAGCTGTAGCTGCCACATACCAATCGTTTCTCAGTTATTTACAGCAAGGCGTTTACCGGATGCTGGAATGCATTTCGTTTCATTTGTACCAAACAGCAACGGAGTTCAGGGTTGAGCCGTGGAAATGGACTTCAAGGTGGTTAAGAGGTTCATCGCGGGCAGAAATAGGGTGGATTATTTGCTGCATTTACAAAACCCCAAGTTTTTCTCATTGCATGGTTTTACTACCATGTGGCAATATCTTCGGCAAGCGGATCAGTTCCTGCTGTATCCTGTGTGTTATGCAACCATTGGGCCTTAACTCCATTCCTTTCTTTCTCGGCCAATGAGCAGGGACAATCTATTCATGTACGAGTATGTTGTGAAGGACACCGAAAAATTTGCAAGCTGAGGGAATCAGTTACGGGCGGCCAGATAATTTCTTGTCCTGATCTTTTTCCGATGTGGCTAGTCCTGCGATTTACCATCTTGCCTCAGGTAAAATTTGTTACCACCGATATGGCCCATTCACTTCATTAAAGAACAAAAACAAAGACGGATGAATATAAAAGATTACAGATTGGATATTTCCGCGCCGTACTGCCGCGAATGTCTGAAGTTACCAGTTCCCTCGTAGATCGATATATCTCATTCAGTAGCCCCATTGATTAGGATCTGACCGGAGTTGTTAAGCTGATCTAGGTATAGGCAAATAGGACCTCATTATGTTAGTTCCGTTAGGTCATACGGCGAGCATTCATAACGTGCAACAACAGGGCAATAGTTCTGATTTATTTGGTGAGTCGTCAGCATGTGTCTTCTATAGGTATCGTATTCTGGCTGCCATTATCAACGTAGCTTGGACAGGCAGGCGGGTGAAGGATGCCATGGCCCTTGCCTATCCACATGGGTGGATGGCTCTTTCGATCATACCAAGAGAAAAACCAACCAGGGAATCAAAAGCCGCGGGGACGTCGTCGCTGCTTTTCTATCCTAATAGTTACGATACTAGGTCAAGTAGTCTTCCATACCGAGAAACTCCAACGCGTAAAGCAGGCTTCTCGATTCATCCATCCGCAGGCCATCAGGAACATAAGTGCTGGGGTACCTGGGGTTTTTCGATATACAATACATGCTCGTATGTCTGACAATACTGGGTAGTGGGCGGGTGAGCCGTTAGCTCTACTTATCTACATAGATCGCGTCTACCGGACATGGACATATGATACTCGCTCGGGTGTACTATTCATTAGTGTTATCCGCGGCAGTGAAGTATTCGTGGCTTTTGTACAAGATTAGTCTGATCTTCGAACACCTGGCGACGTTCGAAGGTTGTCGTCCTATAAGTAATAACTATAACTATGCTTACTAGCATGCTATGCTGCGAACAAATGAGTTTATGGACAGGGAGAGATGATATCTGAATGATAGCGAGCCCTACGGGAAAAGTAACCTGTATGTAAGCTTGTGCGCTGATGGGGAGTGTATGGCGGAGTTGTTACTCAGGGGACTCAGACTTGCACACATGTAAATCACTCCGAGATATCTCACATTCAATCTTCACGATAAGGAGTCTCGGGGCTTAGCACGTATGTTAAGATTTGAAACAAACGAGCTTAAAAACTACTAGTACGCGTGATTTCCTATGCTTGTCTCTCCGTATTCGTGTAAATGATGCCGTCCGGTAATAGAAAAAAGAAAAATATCGTACATGAGTCATCATGCAGTTCATGGGGCGCCATTCTTCATCCAATCATGCCAAATAAACACATTCGCTAATTTTCTAGGATGTAGGTAGGTACTCTGTCCGTAAACGGGGACCAAGGTCAAACTATAAATTGCAACGCTGACTTGCAGCTGAATGAATATACGCTCGCCGCCCGGCACGAGAGCCGACGTGACGCCGGACCTACGTAGGTAAGCCTACGCCTAAGCTAGCAGCGCCGGCGGCCAGGGGAACAAGACGGGCCGCTGTGGCGAGCCGTCGGAGAAGCAGAGCCCGTTGAGCCAGCGCTTGGTGTACAATCTCGGCGGGCAGCGGCTCTCGGGCTCGGGCCACTCGACCGCGACCTCGAGCGAGACATGCTTCTGGACGGTGCCCGACATGTTCCTCGCCGGGCGCGAGCACGTGAAGGCGTAGCTCGCCAGCCTCTCGTCGGGCCAGTCGTCGGCACTCTCGCCGACGAACACGGCGCGGTACGGGCCGTCTTCCGCCCCGTATTTGGGGTGCACGAGACAGCCTAGCCGGAGCGCCTTCCCTTCCAATAGGGCCTGCTCGATCTCGCTGGCCATCCAGTGGCGCCAGCCCCAGGCGCGGCGACGTCCCCGGTCGATGACTGGCGGATACTCGTGCACCCAGGTCATGATATCTACGGCGAGGTCCGTGTAGGAGGGGCCGTACCTGTTGTAATGGAGCTTGGTGGCGAGGGTCTGAAGTGGCGTCAACGTGTTATACTTCTGTCGCTTCATCGGTCCTTCTCGTATGACCTTATATAGTTTCCAGAGATGGCCCCTGGTTTGCGTGCCCTGTGTGGTTAGTTGTGGGTCGACCAAGCGGCAACCCTTGATGAAGGTGAGTTCCTCATCGACAGGAGGCCGGAAGCTACTGAGGGATTGTTTGGAAAGGTATGTGAAGATGGTGTCGTTCAGCGTCCCACGGTTAGGTTTCGGGTCGTTTTCTATGATCTCGCCGTTGAGGAGATAAAGGGCCAGCATTGATAGACTAAGGCTGCTGCCACTTCTGTTTAGAGATTTCGTGTCGAGGCGGGTGGTATATCCGCAGCAGTTTGCTGCTATGGCGAGACGATCGGATTCGATTTTGATGCCGCGACGACCAATATCCGCGAAAATGGTTGGCGACATGGAACGAGATATAGAATGGAGGCCTGGCGAGTATTCTTCTTTGAGAAGAACGTTGTATTTTGCGGCTGCCTTCAAGATCCTATCACAGATGTCTTTGTGCTCCGACCTCTTGCGATGGTAAAGACAGAATTCTGTGGCCTGTCTTCTAAAGTCCACGGATTTAATACTGAGCTCGCCTTCGACGTTGCCGAAAAGGGGTCGATCTGAAAAATCTCTTGCTACTCGCTTACGTCTTTCTAAAGTCCGGCAATGTGGGATAAGTAAAGTCATGCGGGTGGAAGCTCTATAATCTTCTTGGAACGTCCAGGCCCTCGTCCACCACCGGTTGGACGTGATATCATCTAGAAGTTCTAGGGCGGGCCTTTCGTCTTCGGCAGCGACTACTCCACAAAGAATACTGGTGAGTAGATCGAGCTCTTGGACGGTCTCGATCGCACGCGTAAGAAGGGCAACGGGTCTCTTGCTCAGGCTATACACAAGGTGCATGCTCTGCATTGCCGCTTCTTGCTCGGTCTCATCTTGTTGATCGATGCACTCGCGATCGATCCAGATATTTTCGCAGTCCATGTGATAGGCGAAGTTGAGCACACGTTCCCAGACTTCGTCTCTGACATTGCTGAGTTCGGCCGGCTCGCCAGCTTTGCGCGACTCAACGCGGTAACTCCCCATGGTTTCCGCCTCCGTCTCGTCCTCTTCTTCGGGCGTAGGCCAGGTGTACGAGACGGCGACATAGTCCCGTCCATTCTCTGCATCAGACACAGGGTCCAGGTACCTCCGTCTGAGCAACTCTGGGGAAGCGGAGGCTACGCTGCCATTGGCCATCCGCCGACGCTTGCCACTTGGCTCTTCATCGTCGGTAGCCAGGTAGAGACATTCGAGCGACTTGAGCCAGTTGTCTCTGAGGACGGCATGTCTCTTAATTGCCAGGACGGAGTCGACGATAGAGGAGGTGGTTCGATCTCGGATCTGACCGAGAGGCAGTGAGGTGTCTTGGACGACAGCATAGGTCTTGGACATGCTCAGTGACGTGTAGCCACCCAATTCCAGTTCCAGTTCCAGTTCCAGTTCCAAGAATCAATGGTGTTGGAGAGCAGGTATACATGAATTGTGACGTAGGGATTGACTTAACCGTTCAGAGAAGTTGCCAATGCTTTCGAATTGATCGCCCTGGCCAGACGAGCAAGTAGACCGGAAGCTCGACATTTTCCCACCTACTGAGCTTGGCAGGTGTCTTGTTTACTATTTATGGCTGGTCTCAATGCAGCAGCTGGTGGCAGCTGAATCTGGGGCTTCATCCACCCCCCTGTTATCTTGTTTGTCTGTTTGGCTGTTGGACGAATCCTTACAAGTCAAAGCGTATTACACGTATGTACGGAGTATGTACATAGCATTCCCTTTAATAGGTAAGACAAGTTGTTCGCAACACCACCAACAAACACCAAGACGCGGCATCAAATCACCAAGAAGAAAAAAATGTACCAAAAAAAAAAAAACCAAAAATGCACCAAGAACCCGAGCTCATGGAACGCCGTTCCAACTCCTCGGCACAACGGTATGTATTTCTTTTGCTTAAGGCTTGAACTGGAACGCCTAGATAACTAACCGACCTGGGGGTCCCAGAAGCCCCCTGTCTGCCCAGACGAGAAATTCTCCATCTTAATCGGGCCGGCCGTCGCCAATCCCTTGAGAAACCCTAGTTAGGTCTGCTCTGCAAGGGCAGGTTGTCCGCGACTTTGCAGCAGGGCCAGCAGCGTGCAAGGTATGTGGTATGTATGTACATACTACGTATGTGTGTACGCCTGTGTATGTACACTACCATCCTCCACACACTCAAACACTGTAAGGGAGTCGGCGATCTTGTAACAGAGTGGTAGTTCTAGAAGGTTTGCGCGACGCCGGCCGAGCCCTAGGGTTGTGTCACCATAGCTGATATAGTTAGTACAACTTCGTATATATTGCTCTTACCAATCTATGAAGAATGTAGGAGGTGGTTCCCGTAAGCTCGAATGTGACCGTACTGCGTACTTGCAGAAAAACCGGTGCGCGGTTTTGCGCCTAGGGAACTGCGTTACGTGATCACCCGGAAAGCAAATTCATTACATTTCGCGGGAGATTGATTTCATGCTGTCCTTGTTCGTTTCGAGCGTTTCCTCAGCCTTGGAAATGGGCCCCTTGCTAGCGGGGTTAACATATGCGTGTAGAGCATGATAGATATACACTATATGAGATGATCTCGGGGTTTGGAATGTTGCTATACATATATATGTGTAATTCACAATGGGGTCTCGCTTTATGATTATCAACGCAGGTGTCGTAGTGTCGTGGAGACTCGGGAGCCATCCGAGACAAATGACTTATTTTCAGAATCCTGCGGTCCGCATACATGTACTGCGTAATAGCGGTAATGTATGGGGTAGGAATATCTGCGCCGGATAGTTCCGCATGTAGCAAGTTGATATGTTTGAGGCAGGCTTCTTATATGTATAACTGCTTTGTCAAGGTCTTGGCCGCTTATCAGTTTCTGGCAGAATATGTGTACTTATAATAGTTGTTAAGAATATCCAAATCTCTTCATGGGATGGCTTTAACCTTAAACAGCAATCTTAGTTGGATTGGGTCGTAGGGTTGCAATCAAAGGGTCCGGAAACGTTCGATCTGACACGGCGATAGTTCTTTCCACTTGATCGACTCTTGGAATTATTAGACTAATGACGAAAGCTTGAAGGGATCAACATGTCATGTACAACGAACTGGATGACTCTATAAACCGGGTTGAGGTGTTATGTATGCGTACGGGGTAGATCCGACAGGGCAGAGGCATCGGTTGTATCTGAATGCTCTTAGCAGTTATGCAGAAACCGAAGGCCGTTATTCTATCGAACCGGTCCGTAACCCTAGGTTCAAAGCATCACCACCAGTGCTAGAGATTGCCCAGCAAGACTCTTCTCAAAGGATAAATACGACATACGACGGCTAGGAATATTATAAACGAGATAGGGTTATGAATCACTCTCGGCCCGAGCCTCTGTAACCGTGAGACTTCTGACTTAGCGTTATGTCACTCTGACATGGTGTGCTGAGTGAGAGATTTCATATTAAGAAATTAAGGGGGGTTCAAAAGGTAGGCAACGGATCTTCGCAATAGTCCCTATTAGTTACCAAGACAACGGTAACGCGATATAAATAACTCAATATCATTTTGACTGCGCTAACATTCCGGGAATAATCACCCTAAGAAGAGCTCATCTTGGAAACCGAAGCAATGTCTGCTGAACTGACGAATCCATCACTTCGATCGTATGTAATTCTCGTTGGCCAATTGGGCGATGAATTTAGGTAATGAGATTGTAAGTCAGATTGCCAACCAACGCTGTACAAGTGAGCTGTAGTTGGTAATAGGTTATTAGTAGTGATGGTCATTAGCCTTCTGTAACTTCAAGCGTGTGCTTGAGAAGCATCTGTTCCGTTCTTTTGCCTGAAGGGTTCATTAGTTAGCTATCCTAAGATAAGCCACGATTAGGCTGAACCGTCCACGGTGAAGATCGATTTACACTTTTGGCGAGCCGCAGAAGGACAGCTTCCTCATTCTCAGATATATGCATATCATGTAGCAGTGTATCTACGCGATACTACGTGGGGGCCGCGGCCAGATGCGAAGATGGTGTCTTAACACCGTTCATATTCGTTAGGAAACTCCCAAAGGGGACGACCATGTAAAACATGGGCATATGAGCTACGGTAACAATATATATCTTAATTGATGTTATCTACTTACATAATTCTATATATGTAATAGAGAGATAACGATACCTTTGCATCATGATGGCGCCGAATTTCTGTCTGATCCGGCCAAGACCTGAAACCCCAAAATAGGCAAGTCAAGGTCTTCTAGAAACTCTCTGTAGGCTGTTCGGACCGAAGACAAGGAAGTGCGACGGTAGCTCCAAAGAGCAACTCTTCCGTATGTAGTCTGGCCAGCCGTATGGAACTCTAGGGTCATGTTGTTTGGTCCGTAACGGACTTGTGAGTTTCAAAGCGATAAGTGCACCTTCAGCCGGGCGATGAGGTTGTGGACGAGGAAATCCATTATGTTGAAGGTAGGTTCTCCTAGTAGATTCTCCTATGATCGACACGATCCTATGTGGGTAAAACGCGAAGTTATTTGTTAGTCGCGCAGACTAACAACCAATCGCCTCACACAGGCTTGCCCCCAAGAATACCCGAAGACTGCAACGTGCAGTCTGCAAGATTCGGTAGAGGGCGGAACTTTACGAGTGTGGCGCACCACCTTCATCGCCAATATTCAGCAATATCACCTCGATTTTGTGCCTGGTCTTTCCATAGGTTGCTCGCGGTGCTTGAGAGGTGGTATTTGAGCTAGCCTTCACCAAAGACTGGCTGGCAAGGTAATACATGTTGGCAAACACGCTGTCGAACCTAGGTCTGAAGGGCCTCGTGAACGTCGACGAGGCGTACTGTGATATCAACCATGTGTCTCTTGCATTCTATTAGACAAAAGCTTCTCTGGCCAAGACACCAATACCAGATATCACGGAGCTAATAAAAGTCCCAGAATCCGGGGTTGGTTAAGAGTTTTGCTATGTCCAGGCGTGCAAGCAGTGGGAACCTTGTGGATACCAGGTATGTCTGTGCATCACCGGAATGTGTTCCTATCAATGATCATGTGGAGTTGATGGCTCTATCGATTGTGATACTACGTAGTTATATACTGCGTAAGTAACTACACTAGGTTGATCGTCGAGCCTGCTGGTGTGGATTCACAATTCTCCTCTACTAGTACATACTGCGTAGCTGAAATGACAGTTACGGGCCTGAATCTAGGCCACCAACACCCCCCAACTACACAGTAGTGTGTGCGCGGGTTCAGGCCGTGGAGGCCAACGAGGGCGCTGCGTGATGTCTTAGACCGGTGATAGGTGAACGGGAGGTCAGAATGCAATCTGGCGGAAAATCTGAGACCTGCATAAGCTGCATAAGGGTCCGCTTCGCCGGCATACGGACTCGTTGTTTGGACGGCGAAAGAGGTCAACTGGCCAGTGAGGTGACCGAGTTGGCCACTCGTAAGCTGAGAGGCTGGTTGCCCTTCTTCTCGATGGCGCTAGGTGCCGAGGCGGCGGGACGTATTCTTATATGTATTATACCTAGTGCTATATGTGACTGTATGTAGTAAGATGCAATACGCCGTACTGTTCCCCTATTCCGATTCCAATCGCACAAATAACAACGCCTGCTGCATCAGGAGGTTATGGTCGCGACCGAATGTATAGAGTAAGCCTTTCTTCCCTTGCTTCCCATCCTTCCCGTATGTTTCTCGCGACTAGGTCGCTTTCCCCAGCAAATTAACTACCTATTCCGGCAATCGTCATGTTGCCGAGACAAGTCTCCAATCTCGCCATGCAGGTTGAACGTGCATGGAGATTATGTTTCTACTTATATGTACATAAGA
This sequence comes from Xylariaceae sp. FL0662B, assembly GCA_022376535.1. Lineage (NCBI taxonomy): Eukaryota > Fungi > Ascomycota > Sordariomycetes > Xylariales > Xylariaceae > Xylariaceae sp. FL0662B. Next base: position 332,085 of record JAJJKD010000005.1, read on the forward strand.
TACCACGCAGTCCGTGGGTTTGACAGGGCTGAGACATGCCTAGCAAAACTCAGACCTGCCCCCCTGCTTGATACCCAACAGAATTAGACTTGAGGCGTAGGTAGGGAAAACGTCGAGAACATCACTCCGTCTTGCCAGCAACATCTACTAATCTACCATGTACCTCCTTGAGGGGACATTCTTGAGCTGGACGACAAGCTTCACTCACTACTTATAAGTCTAGTTACACATGAACAGGTACCAGCGGTGGGCAATGCGCGATATAACTTGAGATTTACTTGGATTAGCTCGCTACATATGTAGCTTATGGTGGGACGGCTTCTTCAGCTTTCATGGATTATTTGGTGCTTAAACTACCTTTAGGCATGTATGTACTACGGCGTACAGTAGGACGAAAAAGCTGTTTTTGTAGGAGACGAGGAGACGAGTGGTTTTTTTTTTTTTCAAATCCCGTAAAACGCATATGCAAGGGGCAGTCCCATAGTCCGATTATGCATTAATATCCGCCAAATTTCCAAGCTGTAGTCATCTCTGCATCTTAGGCTGTCTCCATGCCGGCGTACCTGCAGGACGGCTTTTTGCGCTCGACCGGTAATCAGTAGGCATGCGAGTGCTCAAAATTGTTGAGGAGCCAGTGTCAGGTTAAGACAAACCGGAGTCGAGCTACAATCCCGCGATCGGGTATGCTGACGTAGCAATTTTCGAACGTCATGCATCATCACTGATTCATCAGGCGAGCGAACATACAGCCTAAGGTGTGGATGAAATGTCTACTTTACCTGCGCACACAGACATATGCCAACTGAATTCTCCGAGGACGCCCACGTGCTATAGTCGACAAGTCTAACCTTACATACGGATCCGTACATACTGTACTCGTAGTATATATAGTACATAGCTAGGTATCTGATCTAAACCGTCCTTATAGACACTACATACACGTGTACATATACGTCTAAAGAGAAAGAAGGTCAATGTGCTCTTCAGATGCATGACTCGGTTATGTAAATCTTTGACACATTTGGATACCGGTTGTGCCATGCCTCTGCCCATAACTGCTCATAACTTCAAGCTGAAGGCGTATTTCGCACACACTGCTCACATTACTCGTACCAACCCCGTTGTAAGCACGGATCCGTACACTTGCACTAGTACTCCGGTTACTAGGACCGTATGTAATGAGCAATACCTAGGTATTTCGGGTGTCACTTTGCGTAATCGTAATCCCAATGCGCAGGCAGGGCTTTCCTTGCCCCGGCATCAAAAAAGACTGAAAAGCAGGGGCCGAATCGAACCAGTGGGATGGGCTAGATCCCTGCGCCGCCTTGATGCGGCCTTGCGGCCTTGATGGCCGTCTCGATGGGATGGGCACAGGTCACACCATACCCATACATATCAAAACTGCCGTAACTACACCGGCCTCACGGTACCGCGTAGTGGTTGCAAGACCACACCCGCGACCCGCGTACTGTAGGTATGGTGAAGAATCATATTATCCGCCGCGCTACGAGAGCTCTGAATGCGCTAGCCAGCTAGCTGATCGAGAGGGAAGAAACTAACAATTAATCGGTTGTACGAGCACGTAGTATCGTTCCAATGCTAGTGGAGTATTTATGTTCGCGAAACGAGCATGAATATGTAACATGCCAGCATGCCTAGCAGGTATGTATACCTATTAGTTAATAGTGGTCTTCTGTCACTCGAGGAGAAGATACCCTTGTAAGCCGACAGGGCAATCAGGTGTCTGAACGACCTTGCGCAATTCCTTCCCATTGTTGGCCGCTTTCAATCTGCACGCGAGACTGGGCAAACCGGCTTTACCAAAGGTCACCGAGCTCCACCCGGGGCCACATCCTTTCTACACTACCACTCAGAGACCTTGTATGTGCATACATACACATATGTACAGACGTAGACGCATACCTAACATGGCAGAGCGGGGAGAGGCGAGATCCTGCGTATGTACATCAAGCTGCCGGAACTGCCACTAACAAGATAGTAATACCACCGCCCAGCAAGGGGCTCAGGGGTCTTAATCTATGTACATATGTATCTGTGTATGCAGCTATAACATACAGAGCACCAATCAGCTAATGTAGGAATCTCTTGATCCGTCCAGTGTCCGCTTTTCCCCAGCCCTAATACATATCGACGATTGGTCGACCTGAGTAAATCGAGGCCCATCTGTCTGTCTGTCCACCAGGATACATGTACTTGAATATGTCTCTCCCTCACTCAGCGTTCGATAACACCACTGATCTTCTTGTTTTTCCCTTCGTGAGACTCTTTCGCCTATTTCCCAATTTGTCTCTGATTCACGTGTTGTAGGGAGGTTACCTCATCCGCACCAGATTCAGAGCCATGTATGATGAATATTACCTAAACTCACTCCTTCAATAAGATTCACCTTTCACTTCAGCCTTGGCCTGGTTGCGGGCTTGTCCTGCTGTTTACCTTATTGAGGAGGCATCCATCAATGTACTGGGGATTGTGATCCTTGGATATACTGGATACGAACGAGCCAATATTTCCGGTGGTGACGCGCTCACGATACTATCTCGCCTTCGCCCAGCGCTACACGACGGTTGGCCAATCTTATATAACGCTGTCGCGATACTGGGCGACTGCGTTTCGTTAGGTAGTGGGGAAACCAATTTTGATATTTAGGGGCTCGCTGTTGTCTTGGAGTCGTCAGAGTGTGTGGGACTTGGCGAGGACCGGATATCTCTCAGGCGCTTCTCTGGTGATATCGAACTGGTGGAACTTTAGCGATTGAGGTCTTCAACATGGCAAACGCGACACTGGAAACCTTGCGAGGCGGGTGCCCAGCACCATTTTTCAATGAATTGGCATTTCCTAAAGATGGCGGGCGTAGGTTTCTATATAATTGTCTCTATAAAGACTCTTCTAATCGCATCGCAGATATCGAGGGCCGATTTTGTGCGCCTCTTGGACCTCTAAGTTGTTGCCTACCTTGCCCGATGACTGACTGGGCATACCCCGACAATTTCGACGAATCTACGGGAGCAGCCAACTGGATCAATGTTATCGGGATGATATGCTGCGCGTTCCTGCTAATCTCGTGGATTGCACTCCCCGTGGAGAAGACGCATCGTCATTATCTAAGTATCAGCCTTACCTGTGCGGTTGTTTTGATGAACGTGAGTCGACATTTAGCCGGAATGATGGGCCTAGTGATAGGTTAGGCTAACATCTCACAGTTGGGCTTCATCGTCCCGTTAGCAGGCAAGCCGCCTCAATGCTATAACGAGATCACGCCGAATGACATGAACTCCAATTCCGTGTGCGCGGTTTCAGGAGCTTTCCTACTCGCGGGTGGCTGGGCCGGTATCATGTGGATTTTCCTGAGAGCGCTTTCTCTACATCTCCAGATCTGCTGGCAATTGGTCGTCGGTAGAAACTACATGTGGTTCTCCCAGATTCTCGGCTGGGGCATACCCGTCGTGGGTCTGGTCGTCCTACTGGTCTTCAGCGGTGTCTCATTCCGTTTCGGTGCGACCTGTCACATCAATCACGAGAACAGCTTGGCCGACTTCTGGATTCCTCTGTTGGTCTTCGCTGGGCTCACGGTGATTATCCAATTTGCGACTTTCGGTTACTGCATCCGCGTCTACCTAGCATCCTTGAACGACAACAGCACCACAACAGAGGGTTCCAATATGCCTTCATACTCCAACAGCATTCGTACTATGACGCCTCGCCAGGCATACCGACGGGTTCGACGTGTCATCCAACTTCAATGGCGTGGCATCGTCATTGTATTGATCATTATTACCGATGTCATCTACTTCGCCGTCATTTTTGTGTTTCTCGACAATACCATTGAACAGATCAAGGACGACCCGGACAGAGCGTTGCCGTGGTCTGCGTGTCTCGTAGCATCCCTAGGTGACAAGAACAAGTGTCTGGATAAGGCTAAAGGGCTGGTTGTCAACCTGCCAACTGTGACTTCAGTCTTGATACTCCTAGCGGTAAGTAGCCAGCGGACGAAATTTGCATGCTTCGCCAGCTAACCCTGGATTCTAGATGAATGGTATTTGGCTTCTGCTGCTCCTCGGCCGGTGGTCGATGGTCACCGGCTGGGTGGAGCTTTTCACCACACTCGGCGGCAATCGGAATAAGAAGGAGTTTGTATCTGTGGATGCACGGGTAGACCTCAAGCAGGACCCCCGATCTTATGAAATGTTGTCTCGCGACTCCGGAAAGCCCGAACCCGTGCTGACGCCCATTAGCGCAACAATGTCACCCACCTCACCCCGAGGTGGACGCCGGACTCCCGATTACTTCGGTCAGACGGCGCGATATCAACCCCATCAACGGTCGTTCTCTTCGCCCCGACCACCGCAGCAGCAGCACTGGGATACGACGCCGGGATACGACCAACCATATCCCCAACGGCCCATACCGTCAGCACAGTCTCATGGGTATGGGTACGAAGATATGAACCCCTTAGGCATGAACAGAATCGGCGCAGACAAGGATGAAGAGGCACAGTACCCAAGGCAACAATATGGCACCGCAAGATCACCCGAGTTCAGTCGCGATCAAGTCTATATTTAAATAACTATTACGCCTACCGAGGCTACCCGTCCGCGCCGTGGCCATTGTACATTGTTGTTGTCTTCGGGTACTTGTGTCATAGTGGCTCCAGTATCTGAGTATATGTAGAATTTTGGGCATCCAGCGCGGCGTCTTGGGGATTTGACGAACTTTTGTTTCGATAGAACGAACAACTCTTTGCGCGTGCAAGAGATGTCGTATTCATCACGGCTTGTGACCACCAAGCAACTAACTATAGGGAGGGTTAGTACAAGGGAAGTACTGTACAGGAGGAATGCATGTATTATGGGAGAAGAGGAAAAGTACTATCATAAAGTTTTCATGATATATAAGTACAGGCTTCGGAGGGGGTTGAGATTTACCTGGGCAGCTTACCAAAATGGGATACGGGCCAGTCACTACCTAAAGAGAAGAAGATACCTATGGACGGATGGCGTTAGAAAAGGGGTGAAGGAGCCTATGAGGCCCTAGCAGTTCCGCTGACATCACTCCAGCCGAGTGTGGACGGGCCTCCCTCAGTCACTTGATACCAAAGTATAATACTTATACATAAGTATATACCAAAAGCACGGAATTCGAAAATTTTATATGTCAAATAAGTTATAATTAGTCAAATATGCGACTACGCAGAATTTATATAGCATCTATTACAATGAAGTCAACTAGATCGAAACAGAAGCCATCCAACACATTTATCACCGTCTAGGTGATACCTGGGATTAAGATTGCATGACCCATGTTAGTTACTTAGACGTCATCCTACCTACCTAAGGTATTTGTGATGCCGACAGTGGAAGCAGAGACATGTGATTTGTATAAGATAATGTATAAGTTTCCAAACGTGAACTCTTTAAGATACTTGAAGTATGTAGGCAAGAACCTATGTTAATCTCTAACCGTACATATGTACATCCCTTTTTGTCATGTAAGTGCAAAACGTATCAATACGTCACAGCTATTGCCTTACATAATATGATAAGATTATCTGGGGCTGCTGTAACCCGACGCCACATCACTGCGTGTCTAAGCGGCCGGCAGCTTTCCCCTTCCTGCAACTTACACTGCAACTCATCATAACTCGACTCAACTCAGCTCAGCTCAGCTCGGCTCGGCTCAGCATCAGCATCAGCATCGTCATCCTCTTCTTATCTCGATGGATAGAGCCCACAGGTAACAATGATATCTCTACCACCTTTACCTGTGGTCGCATTTTGTTACCAGTTGTTGGACATCAGTTTTATTTCAAACTCTATCTAACCAAATCAACCACACTCATTATCCATCGAATATGATACTCCTCTGCAGCCTTATCCTCGTCCTGGGCGGCTACGTCCATTACTTGTGGAGAGCCGAGGCCGCCCTCCACAAGCCATGGGTTCCAGATCCCGGTGCCCGACTGTTCAGCCAGCGACCGTTACCGCCCTTTAAGGAAGACTCAAGTATAGACACCTACGCACTGCCGCTGCATACTCACGGTCGCGACATCGTCGATGCCACCGGCCGCCGCTTCAAGCTCGCCAGCGTCAACTGGTATGGCGCCAGCGACGAAATATTCATCCCCGGCGGTCTAGACGTCCAGCATCGCACCGTCATCGCAGCCACCATCCGTCTGCTCGGCTTCAACAGTGTGCGACTACCTTACTCCGACGAGATGGTCATGTTGAACCCACATATCCTCCCACATCTCCTCACTGCGAACCCAGACCTCATTGGTCTGCGTGCATTGGATATACTACAAGCCGTAGTCGAGGCAATGACCGATGCTGGCATCGCTGTCGTACTCAACGATCACATCACCACCGCAACCTGGTGCTGCGGTGCCGACCCCTGCGATGCCGGCTGGGCCAATGATCACCTCGGCCCCTTGTGTAGAGTGTCTCAAACCGAGGAGGATTGGATACAACACTGGGAGACGGTCATGGCACGCTTCGTAGATAACCCGAGAGTCATCGGCGCGGATCTCAGGAACGAGGTGCGCGGCGTGTGGGGTACGATGCCGTGGGATCGCTGGGCAACTGCAGCTGAGAAGTGCGGGAATAGACTGCTAAAGATGAACAGAGACTGGCTTATCATCGTCGGCGGGACCGAGTCGGGGAACGACCTCCGGGGAGTGCGTACACGACCGGTGAAGCTCGATGTCGAGAACCGGGTCGTGTACTCGGCGCATGTGTACTCGTGGTCCGGCTGGGGCAGCAAGGAGGGGCGATACGCAAAGCGCAGCTATGCGTCCTTCATCCACGCCATGCGAAAGAATTGGGCTTACCTCGTCGAGGACAACACGGCGCCGGTCTGGGTCGGCGAGTTTGGGGCGCCGCGGAATCCGGGCGCCGGCGATGCCAACTACTGGCAGAACCTACTGCGATACCTCAAGAGGATCGATGCTGATTTTGGATACTGGGCGATCAACCCCCGAAAACCCAGGGATCAGGAGCCGGAGACGTACTCGCTGGTGGAGGATGATTGGATCACGCCTGTTTTGGATTACCGCATGCGTGATATGACCGAGCTCATCGCCGGTACAGGTGACGATGATTGGGATACCCAGACGAGCGAGGAGTTGAAGCGTTAGGAGCCGATAGACTCGAACGTTTACAATCGCGATGGAGATACCACGGAAAGACTTTGGGCAGCCTCTACATGTGGGGCATATCACGGTTAGCTACTAAGGCGAGTAGCCGCTTAGATCAGTAGATTTTGTATCAGACCAAGCGTTCATCCTTGGAGTAGAAAGCGAAAAATTGTATAGGTATTTGTTAGTCTAGCAGCGAATCTGAAATATTTCTCATCATGAGTTGCAAACAAAAACAAAAAATAGAGATAAAAAATTCACCGTCGTTAAGAGGAAGTCCCATCACACATATACGGTAATAAATACGCATAGTTATTCTTAATTGCTAAACAAATCTTCGTCCAAGTTAGCACGACATAGTTTATAATTTTCTAATAACCAAGATACCGCCTAGTCAGTCAGCATTTGCTACCTTTCCGCTTGTTTACAGACAAGTTCACATCGTCTTCTTCCCTTCTTCCTCTACACCACCTACGCAGGTAAACTAGCCAAGTACCCAATGCCGCCTACTAAGTCCACCCCATTTGACTCCCGTGGCCGATACCTAGGTGTATACGAGGAGGAATACATGCTTTGAAGAGGGTACTTGGGATTGCGGCGACAAATGAGAGAGAAAAGGCATGCTCAGTATCGAGGCGTCGGTCTCTTGCTGTTGCTCATTCCCGTGTTGCAACATGTGCGTTGGCCATCGAAAGACGAGTACAGGTTGGAGGCTGAAAAGAGATGTGACTAGTAGACCTTCCCTTGTTATTTCTATGAAGATCGAGGCCCGAGTCTCAAGCCTAGTTGGACAGGATAAACATATTAGCTTTGGGGGATGGAGACTATGCCCAAGTGTCACCTACTTCTGCTGTAAGGTAACGCTGTTCTCTGCTACAATTTTGTAACATGTTTATTTCAGGACCCAAGTTTTAGGTTCGAGAAAATCGTATTTCGGATAACACGGGATATCGCATACCTACTGACCAAATGGATTACAACATGGTGCTCCTCAGCACCCCTTTACGTGCTAATAAGGTAGACTACATGCATGGATAGATAGTCGGGAAATTTGTGCCATCTGCCTCCTATGTTTGTCGTATTAAGAGTTTCGTGTTTTTCTGTTTTTTCTTTCCTTGTATGTGTATTGTATAGAGGATGGATTAGATGGCCTTGTATCCTTGAAGTATAAAACTCACGACTGCATGGGCCTTCTCCCTTCCGCTTAAGCCGCTGCTCTATCTTGAAGACACGGCTCGAAGGACGGTTGGGTGACACATACGGCACATCCAAGCATCAAATCTGAATAGGTCATCTCAGCGTTGCTATGGAAAGCGAATGTCTTTACTGGGCACGAGGAAGGATTAGGTAGTATATCGGAAGGCTGAAGCTGTATTGTGTTACGAGGTTCCCTCACGCGGTGGAACGCCAGAAAATCCCAACATTTCTGATACTTGGCCATGTTCATATTATCTAGTAGGACCGTTTACCTAGTTATCATGTGTTCGTGCACGTAATAGATTGATGCCCGGAGCAGCTTCTGGCGTCTGCCCGCAAAGGCTTGCGAACCCCTCTAGCTTAACGAGACAAGTCTACAACAATATGTATGCCGTGCTGGTTAACATAATGCGGGTGTGTGGAAGGCTGACAGAAGATATTGGTGTCCTGCTAGTACTTGATCAATATAAGTGCAGTAGGCCCCCTTTTCTTGTCTAGTGGGTGATAGAATAAGAGGAGGGTGTAGACAGCAGGCATCCAAATTCGGGTTATTTACATAAGGACAAGCCGTCTTTCAACCTTCAGTTACTGTAGACGATGACCATGTTTCGACTAGTTGGATCCGATAGATATTTTCGATGACCAAGCAATGATGGAGTACTAACCTTCAACACATAAATCTGACTGCAGTGTCTTCTCTTCCTTAACGGTGTCGACCTAGGAACAATGTTACCATAGAGTTCAGGGTTCATACCCGAACCTCTAACCGGGATTCCCTAGGCATGGGTTCCCATGTGTAGCAACGGGACTCGGTTACCATCGACTATAGACAGTTCTAGAAGCAGCATTGACCTACGAAGCTGGCAAATGCCGTCTTCTGTCGTGAGGATCAGGGTCTCGAATATGTTGTCGATCGAAACTCCGGGAATCTTACTGCACTTGGTATAGGTTGTGACATGCCTCCCCAGAGATCTGATGAAGCTGACGTTCTTGGAATATATTCTTTGAGCAAGTTCTTTCACTATTTTACAGATATCCAAGACCACGGTACGGTCTCGGCATTACAATGAATAATTCGGACGTAATAAGGGCTAGTTAGTACTGTACCTCGAAGCCCAGTATCAGATTTAGGGAATAGGTAGTGCTAAAAAAAAAAAAAAAAGGTTACGTAGTATATCCCGAGACTCTTCACATCAGAGAGATCATTCGGCCTAGAAACTAAACATGTGCTAGATTCAAGCTAGCTGATCCCCCGATAAACATCACACAACCAAGTGGGTATAAGTCGCCACGAAGCTATCGCGAAAGATGGTGTGATATGTCATCCGAATAGGATTTGGCGATCGCCGGAGTACCTGGAGCAAAGCCGAGATCGCATGGTGGTTCAAGGCTAATATATCAGCCAACTTGTCAAGATTTGGTCCCGGGAGGTATACCGTTTCTTCAGGTTTCATCGTATGTACGATGGAGATGAAAATTTACGAGGGGGAATGATAATAAGGGGGAGAATAAGTATGTGGCGGTAATCTACCTGTCTACGCCCGGAGTACTGGTTATGAAGTGAGCCTTCATTGATGACACTGGTAACATGACATTTGAAGTGACCGCTCTGCCGCTTCAGCTTACATCTGACGAAGGCCGTCTCCGTTGGTTTTAACTAGCATCTTGAAGCGCCACTACGCTGAGCTAAAAATAGAACCGGTTGGGCGTTGCTTACCCGCAGGATCGGCGGAACTACTTGATCTGGGTAGCTGTCAGAAGGGTTGTTTCGTAGCGCTCAGACATTGATTTACATTTGGCCGAGCGATGGCCACAATCGTTCGGGATCATGGCATCGCTAACGGTAAAGAAACTTGGGATGAAACGCTGATCTCGTAGTATTGAACAAGATAATATGGTTGCTTCAAAGGAGGACTGTGTTGCGCTACATACAGGTACGTATGGAGTCTGTTGACGGATGCCAAGCTTATTGTGATCCTTAGCTTTTGCTGTGCTAACCTCATTGGACCAGAGGAGTGGATAATAGCGGATAGCTGGGTAGAGTGTCGTACACGACAGGGGGGGGCCGGGGGGGGGAGCTGTCATCCCATTCTCCTGAAGTCAACCACCAACCACCAACCGCTGATATGTACAGTACATAGAACCTTAATGAATACCCGAACGACAGTTGCGGAGAGGGCCACTAAATGACATCGCTAAAGGAGATAACTACTACCTAATGTACATATTGAAGTCCTCAAGCTTACCTACTTTAGTAGTGGTATAAGTTATTTCTGTCTAGTCTGCCAAGGAACTAGATAGATCTGGGAACCTTTCAAATAGTTATTTTGGTCAAGATTCAAATACATAAAACTATGTATGTATTTAGGACATAGTTTTGTGTAATATGTAATTTCTTCACCTGTACTACGTAACATATAAGTAGCCTATCTTCTTCTTTCTTTTTTGCTTACCCCTGTGCCCTTTGTACCTTGGGCATGTAACGATACCAGCTTAAAATCCGTCCGGTACATATACTTAACATACTATAGTAGTTATAGCGGCCGACACCAATCACAGATGGGATAGAATTTCTGGCGGCAGTGAACCTACGTAGATACATAAGTATTTATACACGAATAAGCGAGGTAAGCATGCGTAAGGTGTGGAGATCTCCATACTGGCGACCAGACCCGACTCCTTCGGGGTTCTGTACGCTGTCGACACCACTTGCGCATGTTGTATGCCCAGGTGTATGTACTACCGATCTTCACCACCAATAAACATCAACGAATAAGTAGTAGTCACATCCCAACATCGAACGAGGCTTGGATCTTGGGAACCTTTGCATAGCCAATCCAACCAATTATTGCCGACTTGGCCCCATTAATTTAATAGTCTAAATAATTACATCCTATCCTGTCCTGCCCTATCCCCTTCCGATTTCTCATATTGAGAGCAGCGGTAAATCTGCCGCGTCACCTTGGTTTTTCCTTTGTTGCATTTCTCTTGTTTCCCCATTGGACCCCCGCGTCAAAGACAGCTCTGCAACAATACACATCGAGCAGGAGGGCAACAGGCGAGCCTGATCAGTTTCCTCAGGTATACTTACTGTACGATCCGGCGTCGCTATCTGGACTTCACCTCGAAAATATGGTTCGAAACATGGCATAGCCACTTCTTGGGAAAACTCTGAGGCTGCTGCTTTTGCGCTGCTGACCCTGCTGCTATCGGCTAGGACCTGAGACGATAGTTATCAGCTATGGTTACAACTTCGCTGGCCCACGTCGATGTCGACGCGAAGGTGGATGTGAAGGGAGATATGGATGCGGGTGCGGATGCGGATGAAAAGCCTACGATGTCCTCCGGCCAGGATACGCCGTCAGCTTTTTACAGACTTCCAAACGAGATCATCGAGCAGTAAGTAGCACCATGACATCCCTACACCTAACACGGATTGCAGGCCTCGGTGGTTGACAAACTGTTGATGTAGGATACTTCGACTGACCGACCCTAACTCATTCGCATCTCTCGTCTTGCTGGATTCCAAATGGAGGCGTGTCTCTCAGCAAGCAAGTCTCTACGCGTATCATCTGTCCCGATGCGAGTCATACGCGGGGAGCCACAATGCCGTGCCCGTCGCGTCTGTGGATAGCGATAGTCTACCTGAATTGCGCCGACTATTCGCCCGCGAGGCCAAGAGGAATCTGTTCGAGGCGTACCTACGACCGAAGAAAACTACGATAAAGCTCGTGTCCAACTGTATCAGTTCCTCCTCCGCGCCGGGCGGTGAGGGCATGCAATTCAGTCCTTCGCCCAGGGGTCATCATCTTCTCGCCTATAATTCGTCGCGAATATATGTACTGGACGTTAGAGGGCGTGAGCTGGCTGTCAGACGGCAACTTAAAATCCTTCGCCGCCCGGTCTCTGCATGCATTTTGGATGACGCCAGCCTCCTTGCCGTCTTATCAACCGATATGCAAATCGACCTGTATGACTTGGGTCAAGTTCCACCTCGCCGGAAGCAGTCACTTGTTCTTGATTACGCTCCTCGTACAATAGCCCTGTCCCCTTGTGGTAGTGTTCTCGCGGCCGCGTACGAAGGCGGCATCGAGGTATCTTCCATTAGCCCTGGTGCTCTGCCAACCGATCGGAGGGCGGTCAAGTGTGATGGCGTCGATGCTCTTGCCTTCTCGTTTGACGGAACTCAGCTATTAGGGACGACAACTACTTCGCACACGCCTAACACCGTTATTCTGACTGCTCCGTATTATGACCCGGGAAATCAGATGTCTGATGATAATATCAGTGCTTTGTGGACTACTTCTATTCTATTCCCAAATACGAGTCGAGATTGCAGTCATGCCGTCCTCTTGCAAGAATCGAACTCTATCGAGGCAACTTGGACTTTCACTTATGACAGAAGCTTCGAGACGTTCCGTGCTGTGCGCATTGATGACCTCCGCAATGGAACTACGTATTTCACGGGCCCGATTCCTACTGCATCCTCTCCAGTGCCTTTATTGCCTTGCACTCTTCCAGCCGCAAACTACGAGGGTGAGCTTGTCTCCGCCGGTTTTGAGGGTAGTGATATTTGGTTGTATGGCGTACCTGAAGATCTTGAGGCTGTTCCAGAAGGCAACCAGTCAATGTCTGATTCCAATGCACCGCCCACGTTGCACCGTAGGGGTAGTGGGCTCTCAGTGCGCTCGCCATCCCGAGTCCAGGAGGCAAACGGCGCTAGAGTCCCCCAGTGGCAGATACTTTGCGACAAATTCCGGAACACATTCGTAAGTGGACGCATGATTTGCCAGTTACCTGGCACGAGTACTGTCAAATGGGTTTCTGGCTTTGGGAACACGTCTTTGGAGGAGCGCTTAATCATTGCTGCTCGAGGTGTCTTGCCACCCAAGCCGATCACCGAGGAAGACGGCATCGATTTTGTGGATGGAGGGAGGATTACGATTCTCGATTTCGACTACAGCCTGGAGAACGGCAAAGAGCGGGACATCACCATTGAGGTCGGCACGCAAGAACCTGAGGTCTTGGAGGAGGAACGTCGGGATATGGATACAGAGGTTGCTATAGTTAGGCGGAGAACCGTAGCGCAGCGGAGGGGAGATCGGGGTGGTGTAATGCGCGCCGCGACTTCTGCAGCTCGCCAAGCTGATGCCTTACTTCGACCATCTACTTCTCATCGCAACGAGGATTTAGAAGATCCTCTGGTGCCACGGCCCATGGTAACGGCACGCGCTGGTTCTTCTGTGGTCGCCCCTGAGGAAGTGGAGACTGCCTCTCTGGAGGAGGCCCAAGAGGCCCTCGATGCCCCGTATGCCCACGCTAATCCACGATCAGGGACAACGCTACGCCGAGCCGCAACAGCTGCTGCTGCTAACCGCCAACGAAATCCTCAACCGGCCGTAGCTGGTCCGGTTGAGTATAGACGGGCTGATGGTAGGGCAGAACATCCACATGAGAGTGATGCAGACAATTGGGTACCTCCCCCTCCCCCTTACAGCAAAGAAGATCCCGGTGACCTTCCTGCATTCCTTCGCCATTCTGTGGTTCCTGGCGTCGGACTTGCAAACCAAGCTGTACCGCCGGTACCACCTGTCCCACCTATTCCTCCTGTTCCACAGTTGCCACGAGGACTATCTACATCACCTTCGGGTCGCCCTGAGTTACCTCGCCTTCGAACCTCTACCTCCGGTGAAAGGATATCTCGTATGACTTGGAATCCCTATACTCCACGTCAGCGCGTAGCCAGTGAATTTACGACCGCCAACGCCCCTGTGGGAAGGCGATCGCAAAGGCCTATATCGAGCCCCCCACTTCCACAAAACGGTCAAACCAGCCGGGTGGAGGACGATGAAGACCTCTATGACGTGTCTCCGGTTGGATCACCTGAACCTGAAATATCGCACACACCCCAGATCCGGACCGTGTCGAGCACGACTCTGGAACGGCCCAGTCCGTACCATCAATCCGCCGGGACACAATCATCCGCCACAGAATTTACACCGGCATCGTCTAGGTCGTACCATACCACGGATGGCTCTCGTCCAGGCTCAGCCAGCCCATATGTGATCGATCCCACCGCCCCACCACCCATTTCCAATGCCCCTGTATGGAGCGATAGGCAGCCCGGTGCAAGCCCAGCCGTTAACAGACTACCGAACGCTCAAACCTGGCCAAGGGCACCTCCGGGGTCAAATTCTGATTCATTAGCCGCGCTTACTGGATATCCTCGCTCTGCGCCCGCATCAAATCTGAGAAACGACGAAATAATAGCAGCAGTGTTACCTCCGGCACCAAGAGCGGATCAGCTTGACAGTCTGTATAGAAGACGGGACGGTTCTGGTGCGTCTCGTCCTGCATCAGGTAGTTTCCAACTGTCCCGTGTGCCTGTGGGTAGTCGCGACAGCCATGTACATGGCTCTCGGCGGTATAGTGGAATTCCCGAAGTACGGTCACCACCGGTTCCTGATCAGCCGCTGATCATTAGCACGCCAACCGGTGTGACAGGTGCTCTTGATGTGCCTGACTCTTCGGCAATGCATAGAAACCCGGCAGAACCGGTCTTGCATGCTCCAGTGCCTCGACATCCTCGGCCAATGTCAAGGACAAGCTTGCTGCGCCCGGCTGCCGAAGCCCTCGAGCCTATATCTAGCATTCCAAGTGGTGGAGAGGCACGTAATAACCCTGCTTTCGTAGTTTCACCAGGGCTTCCCTCTTCGCAGCTCACCCCATCACCGCTGCGGCATCATACCAGCTTGACCCGTCGGCAGAGCCGTGCAAGGAGAGGGGCTCTGAAGAACATACAGGATGCCAGGCTTCGGGGCTGGACAGGGCGAAGAAAGAAAAAGAATAAAAATGCCGACGCCGCCAGTAACGCGGACTGGACGGAGGTGACCCGGCCGTCGACAGCTCCAAGGGGTTACGGGAAAGAAAAGAAGTGTATAGTCATGTGAAGGAGGTCAAGGCGGAAATATTTTGTGTGTCCTGTTGGATGATTTTACAAGCACGGTGTTGTCCGCGTATTGAACATATTGTTTTGGATGGGTAACGTCCCCGAAGGTAATGTACTCATCTCACAACTAGAACATCGGTGACCTGCAATGGAAAAAGAGGGGGACGAGAAGATGGGGTGGGGATTCAGTGTTGACCGAAGGCTGGTTTTTCCTTTTGGTGTTCAAACCCCGGCCTGGCTTATATATATATATATTTATGCGTAAGTACGTTCGCTACGAAAATCCTACCTATGTAGGTAGGTACGGGGTTAGTCAGCAAGCACGGGGGCTTCACAGGCGTATATCTCTGTGTATATCTTGATACCACATACTCTTGTTTTGGATATCGCAAAAGTATGGTCTTATCAATAATGCTCAATCAATACCTATGTCTATATTTATGATCGTAGTTATATATGTATGTTGAACATCCTTATGTGAACGCCATGTATACATACATACATACATACATGCATATAAATGAGCTAATAAAGCGAATACTAATAGCGCTGTTAGGAATCGAACCTAACTCGCTTTATATAGCTATATTATTATACTGCTATATATAAAACGTGCGTTCTTACATATCTTAACTTAAGGTAGTAATATTTAGCGTATATAGGTATATATAAGTAAAAAAGTCCGAAGTTTAAAAGCAAATCTGTTATAAATAAAATTCAATTATAATATAAAGACTAATTATCTGAAGTAAAAGAGAGGCTAGATATTAATAAATCACTATTATAATTATTATCTCCCACTCTGCTGTGCATATTCACCATTTGATAAAGAGCAAAATCTAGGCTAAAGGCTAGGGAATGGTTCCCAGAAGATAGAAATAGATCTTAAGATAAGCCTTGAAGCCCGAGACTTAAAGGGTCCTTGAGAATCACTGTTTCAATAGTTCTAATCGTTAGACTTCAACAACCGACCTCCACGCTAACCTCTTATTCTTCACGTCGACCTCCTCGAACTCCCCGCTAGCGCTATTGATAACGGAGTCAAGCCATTGACTGTTTGTCTTACTCCTTCAACCGTTGTTAGGGACTTATTGTAAAATGGATTGCGTCTTGTGCTGCCGTCCTGCCGCTGAACCGGCTGTGTCGATGGTTAGAAAAGGTACTTGAAATCACTAGTAGAATGTACCATTATGAGGGTATACCTATCCACTTTATAATAGGGCACAGTCTATTTGGCTAGGTTAGAGACATAGTCGTTTTAGACGTTTCGATATGGGGCTATCCTCTAAGGATCGAATGTGGGCATGACAAGTCGGACGGGGTACACTACTACTCAAAGGTACAGATGGATTGATGATGTCGACCCGTGGACGTGACTGTAAAGGGAGTTGTCTTGCCGGGCTTGAATCTTTAGGGGGTGTGGATGGGGCTGTAATATTAAGAGGTAAATCCGCTGGTTTTTTAACAAGTCTAAAAGCTATGAAACTAGTTGGGGCCCTATTCTTACTGCATGTACTGACATGTTTTGATGATCTTATATTTGCAGTAGGTTTTATAGAGGTTGCTAGTGTATTGGTTTGTTTAATTTTAACCAATTCTGTAGAATTATTTTATGAATAATAACTATTTAGGATAATTACATTAAATACTTAATAGTGGTGGAATATTTAAGTGATTAAAGTAACATCTAATAGGATTAACATGTATTACTAAACCCTCTATTTTTAGTACTAGGTAATACTCCGGATCCCGAAAGCTATGCAATACTCTATTTTAACAGCGTTATAAATGTGATGATCTTATAAACGTGTGCTTTTTAAATAACTACAGCTTTCTTATTAAAATTAAATTAAATTAAGTAATATAATCTATTTAATGAAAAAAACTTATTTAAGATTTATATAAATACTTTTACTAATTTAATCCTTTAATAAAACCCTTAAAATGCCGATTCTTATTACTTTTCCCTTAAGCTGTAGCTCAGTTATTATTAGGAGATTTCGTCAAGTATCAGGTTTTGTAAAGTAAATTAGATGATAGCCCTGATAGCCTTGCACGCCGTATACCCTTAAGGAGGCCTAGGCCGTTGTAACGACTTTACCGGCCTTGAATATATCAACCAACCAATCCCAACTTCGATTGCCAACTTTATCTTATTATGGTGTCGGTCTGGTTGAGTTACTGATACTTCATCAATCACAAACACTTCACGCACTTTGGAATTGTCCCTATTGACTATCAGTGTTATAAAGATTGAATTAGGTCGGTCTTTAGAGAAGGAAAGTAAGCTGTAGGCTACATGGACCTCCTTGTTGAGCAGTCATCTTGAAAAGGGGTAAATCTCGATACATTGGAGGACATCCAGGACCCCAACCTTCCCACGATCCCTTTGCTCAGCCTTCACCCACTGTGAAGAAATCTCCCATCCCCACGAACCTGAGCCTAATCCTTCATGTATCGTAATGAGCGAAACCATTTCAAGCGTCCCCTCTCAGCCCTCGGTCTGCGAACAAGAGTGGCAGTATGGCAAGGCCCTGATTTATGTGCTGCATCGCATGGATTGGGGGTTGAAGCCGACGTCCAAGCATGTGTTTTGTACGGTGTTCCCGGCTGAGGCCTTGCCTTGACAGCCCGCCGTGTCGTAGAAAGTCAAGGTGCAGCCCGCGTTGCTCTGAAAGGAGTACTTCGGGTCCGTCCAGTCGTGGCATTTGTTGTCGCCCAGGTTGTAAGTTTGGGGGGTTCTGCAGTTCGAAATCACATAACCCTGGGCCATTGATACGAGCGTGGCCACAGAGAGGGTAATAGCGGTGAAAGACTTCATTTTGATCAAGTGATGTATGTTCAGATGAAATGTATAATAGTGGCTAGTTTAGCACGATTGGGCTTTCAGTAGAGATGTGTAGGTTTGATTGTTGTGATGCTGAGAGATCTTCTGGGGAGGAGAAGCCCCTATTTATACAACATCAATATAGCTAGGTCTATTCTCACCGAAGAGTGGTACTCGGCTTTCCGTAGATAATGTGTCAGGGTAGAACTTTCGTGGCCATCATGGTCAACATGATTCAACCCTTCACCATGACACTGCCTGACACCTAAATCTCACACCGTCCAAGAATAGCACGTCTTTCGGAAGAAGCTGTACTACAGGAAACGTATGACGCTCAATACATGTCTCTGATTCCCAGTGGGCTGTCTCTTGCATTCTCACTTATGGCAGATCCTTTCATATGTCTCTTACCCCTAATAGATGCAGGCTAAATAAGGCAACAGTACTTAATAAATGGTTACACAAAGCACAGTAAGTATTACATGATATTCTGCAGTACTGCTATTCAACCAAGGGACTTATGCCTTGCTTGAAATTCTTGGAATTGAGCCTCTTTGCTTTCACGCCGTTTTCCCCTTCAGTTACAACAGTCACGTCTTCTATATTGGCCGATGGTATAGAGACGTGTTCAGTAAACATGAACACGGAGGCAAAGGCTTTCATGAAAGATGAGTAAAATGCATCCAAGCACCCTATGAATAGTCATGATACAGGACTCATCTAATTATAAACAACTACCTATCAGCTCGCAAATACTATTGTCCTTGGGATCCTACATTCGCAAGCCGTAAGCACACGCGTTCAATAACCCATACTACGCCATGCAAAAAAAAAAAAAAAAAAAAAAAAAATGCATCCCACAGCCACATGTACGACATAGCTAGCTGTTTAAAAGGAATAGGGATTTCTTCCCCTAGGTCTTCCAAACTAGACCAATATATGTATCATGGCAGTGGCAGCTGACTAAGCACACACACCTTAGATAGCACTCATCTATCCATCTACAACAACACACCACTTGAGATAGCTTGAACTACATCAGATTGCGCCCTAGAGCCATTCCATTCTACCAGTAGTCTGAGCCACTGGTGGCCCCTAGTTGTTGCTGCTGCTGTGATAATATGTGTGATGGCCTAATTAGAGTTTATTGTTGAGATGGAATGTTCCAAATTTTACCTGCAGCAGAAGCTAACGCTTACTCCCAAGTGGTGCGAGGCACAGCCAGAGTCATGTTTCAGGCATGACCTGAAGAAAAGAAAGGCCGACATGCTATTGACCCGGGTAGGGCCGAGGTTGGTGTAACCTACCCATTGTCAAAAGACAGCCATACGAAAACTCGAGATCGGCGGTCATGAATTCCACGCAAGTCTATCGTAAGTCAACTGTTGGGTACTCTCATAGGTACTATGTCACGAAGTACATTAAGTAATACCTATGTATATAAGAGAGAATATACTCATAAGGAGGACATCTTCCCGGTAGTACTGCTAATGTTCATATCACATAGTAGCACCTGTTTTGGCTTAAGTGGGAGACCCCATAATCTCACCATACCACACCGACACTCATTCAAACGCCGCTGAATAAACGGCGCCATCAACCGCTGTCAACCACTCATTTCAAACGCCGACGTCCCCACACTCAACGGCACGCACTCACTCACTTAACGCCGTTATCCGAATTAACCCACACGCTCATTACCTCGCTATTATACGGAACGCCGACCACTGTTACACACACAGGGCGCCGACGACTGCTACAGGACGACCAATAGCCACGAAACGAATGGCAAAGAGAGACGACCAATGGACTGGCTGTGGTGAAGTTTGGGTAGCCATACGCTGGGGACGGTACCTGGAGACCTGTTGCCGAAAGGCTTGTACCAATAGCGCTGTTAGGAATCGAACCTAACTCGCTCCATATAGCCACACAACTGGTATATAGGGTACTAAACCAGCATATGGTCCAAAACCGGGGTCGTCACAGTCTCGTGCTATCCCCTTCGGCTTCGGGTACCATATCCCTCCAAGAACTTCCACGTAAACGCCATATTAATCCAAATAAACTGTTTGAACCAACGGGAAGTCCTCAAGTGGCCGTAGTCGTCGAAACCAGCTCGCCTTCTCTCCTAACACCCCCAACAAAACGCCTGCGCTATTGCTACATTAATTACACTTATGTATCATAAAGCATATGTAGTGCGTATGCAGCGGGGGAAAAAACCGAACAGTGGCCGCAAAAGCTGTATTAGTGCTGCCTCTGACTGCGTCCCTAAACGCCGCTTACTCTCGTCTGTTGGAACCGACATATTTATACAAGGGAAATATCAGCAGAACTGACTGACTTCCCTAAAGGGTTTGAACGGGCGTTCCATCCTGACTGCTACTTCTCGCCCGTTCGTGACCACAGTGTTCTCCATGTCTTCGAGGCTGAGACACTTTGCCGGTGGCGAGAATAGCTTGCCGAGTCGGGACTCGAGGGTAGATATGCATACGCATGGGGAAAATGTTGCTGCGTGCTTGTTGTTGAACGTTGGGTACTCAATCAAAGTCTATCATGTCGACGTCGCCGTCAGAGAGCGAGCTCAGGCCCGAACTAGGCGGCCTGCTCGGAGACTTGGCGAGTTCGGGTGGCCGCTGTGACGCTTCGCGCATCTTGCGCGCCCAGGCCTGGATGCTGTTCTCGTTGCCCCCTTCCACCATCACTTCCCCGTGGTCATTACCGCGGCCGAGGATCGTGCCTGCGTACTTGGAATCCTGTTCCATCTTGTTGTGCTTGCGCTTTAGTGCTGTGGCTCTTGTTAGTCTCTTGATCGCCCGGGCGTGTCTATATTGCTGTAGAGGTATGATATAAGATAGGCTGGTGGGTAGGTGGGTGTAGAGTTAACGACTCACCATCCAAGTAATCCGTCTCCCGGACCTCCTCAACGCCCTCCTCGGCCGTCCCCGCGCTGGGCTTGTCCAGCGCCGCCACCTTTCGTATCCGCTGGTTCTTCTTGCCCGTGGCCCACCGCACGAACTCCTCGACCCCTCTCGTGTCCTCCTCGCCGGAGAGCTCCTGCGACACCAGCTCGCGCTCGGGCCACAGGGCACCGCAGTCCTCGAGAGCCAGGCGCACGTCCACCAGGTCCGGCGCCAGCGTCACCATGTTGTTGGAGGCGGCGTGCAGGGCGGTCTGGCGCGCGATCATGCCAAGGTAGTTACCCGCCAGCTCGGTCAGGGCGTCCACCGTCCCCGGCGTCGACGAGTAGTAGCCTTGGGCGCGCAAGACCTGGAGGATGGCGGGTCGGAGGAGCGCGTGGTGGATCTCGGAGGCGGTAGGCGGTTTCGTTTGCGTCTGCGCGTGCGATGCCATTGCAAGAGACTTGCGCGTGGTGAGAAGTTTTGTAAGGTGCACCTAGGTGAGGATTGTGGGGAGAAATATCTGATGGTGGTTAACGGCGGTGGTGATCTGACTATGGGCGTGTTGGAGAAAGCAGCCGTGACTCTTATCAAAGGAAGGAAGGGTCGTCGCGTAGTTGCGTGTCGAGGGGAGAATTAGTTGATTGGGGACGTGGATAGCTGCTTAAGAAGTATGTATGATAGCTAGGTAACCAACTGCCTGGGAGTTATGCTTGAGCGGGCAAACGTGGCTCCTCAACCATCTAAGTGCCGTCGGTAAGTGCCGTCGGTAAGTCCCGTCATAGCAATTAGTTGGCAAGAAGTGTCATATCAAGAAAAAGACCTATTATTGGGAGAGTACATATAAGTAACCTAGGTGGTTGATGTGGTGTGTCACTGGGGGGAATGCACAGGAAAGAAAGCTGTGACCTGAGCACTGAGGCTAATGATTCTGGGAGCCCCACAACCTAGCTTTGATAAGATACGAGTATGCATACTGCTAGCACACATGTAGATGAGTTCATCGGGGGTTAGGTACCTCCGCTGGATATTGCATCTACATGATCAAGTGCCTCTTCTACAGACAGTCTTGCAGCAATATATGCCGTAGGGCTGGAGAAATAACTAATATTTTACACATGTTGTCCCATACCCACCTTTCAGCTTCTTCTTCTCTAATACCGTTTTTGAGGCTTCAATTAGTCCAACTATCTTATGTGGCTACCTACTTTCAAAGTATGTTCGTGTACAATAGACCCCCTTGACATAGGTACCTAGGTACTCCTTAAGTCCCACCATTATCCTTGCATGTAATCCTTGCACGTGTGCACGTTCGCTGTTCAGCTCTGACTCCCGCCTGGCCACCACAAAGGTACTGCGGTCGCATTAAACATTCCTAAACCATCAAACTTCGATAAATAATCACGTCCGGGTGCCTACGAAACAATTCAAAACTCTCTTTCCATTTGCAAGTTTTCAATCGCCCACATTACGAACATATAGTCATATTTTTATTCACCCGCGTGTAGTGCCACTTGCAATATTGAGCTTCGGATTAGCTCTTAGCCTTGCTTTACCATCAACCTTCTCCTCCATGTGAAACTCTCATCTAACTTTCTACACCTTCGCGCTAGCTCCGAAGCCGCAATGGCATCTATAAATGCGAGACCGACGCTGAAGCTCGAGACTGGGATGCCGCCTCCGTCGAGCACCGAGAATCCTCGACCAATCCTCAAAGTGAACACCGCAGCACGACAACCATCCTTTAGTGGCGATATTGCCACGCCTACGCCGTCTGGAGAGAGCCGCAAGATCAAGATCAAGCTAAGCAGCCAACCGAGTACGCCCGCTGCCACTTCTGCCGCCCCAACCCCGAGTATCACGAAGACCAAAGCTGGCAGGACCCCCAAGCCAACCGCCAAACTGACCGAGTCCAAGAAGCGCGGCTACGACAGTGACGAGGATCGGCCGCTGGCGGCCTCTCGTCATGAGTCGAATCGGCCGAATAAGATGATCAAAATAAGGCCCTCCATCTCTAAGTCGGCCGCTACCTATGTTCATGCCGGCGCGACCACACCTATTAGCAGCATTAAGTTCAGACTGAAGGGAGAGCACGTCGAACACCGTCCTGGCGATGCCTATGACTCCGAAGCTAGCGATCGAGAAGAGGACCCTGTCCGAGAGTCTACTCTCATACTTCGTACCATGCCTGGAGAATCTACCGAGTATTTGAAGAAGGCCCTGTCGGAAGGAACCATCGGTTTACCTAAACAGAATGGCGGTGCAGATTTTAACGTACAGTTCGTGGATGGAAAACAACGTAGAGCCATGGTGACCATCGATGGTATTCATTATGCGGCTGTGCTCGTCCGACTCCCTACCGTTACTGAAGCTATGAAGACCTGGGACCGTAAAAACATGATGAAAAATTCTGACATAACTGAGATGCTTTTATGTTTTGAGAAAGTTAGAAACGAAGCCGAGGCCAAGACCATCCCTCTTCCTCCAATGGTGCTGAAGAATGAGTACAAGTGGCCTCACGGTATTACTCCTCCAATGCATGATGCCGTCAATCGGAGATTCAGGAAGACGTTATTATCAGAGAAGCAGTGGCAGAGCAGTGCTGCCCAGGTCGCTAAGTTGGTTGAGGATGACGACCATTCGTTGGAATCCCGCGCTGAATTTTTGAACGAGGATGAGGGTGATATAGAAGACTACGAGTCTGAGGATGCCGAAGGCGAGATTGACCAAGAATACTTCGGAGGCCAGCCCAGCGCCCAGCATGATGAAATGGATGAAGAGGTTGAAGAGGACGACCTGCTAGCCATGATGGAGGCTGAGCTTGCCAACAGTGGCCAAACGGATGAGCTGCATCTCAATGGTGCAACTTCTGGTACACAGTTGGAGGCTGCTACCCCAATGACGGTCGATGCGAATACGCCTGCGGCCTTGCAGGAGGAACCCATATCGGAAGAAGATGAAGACGATTCTGACGATGATGACATGGAGGATAGGGAAGAGGACGAGGAAGTTTTGGCTGCTGAGAGAGAGCGCAAGGAGAAACTCGATGCCATCGCTGATCTTAAGAGATCGTTAGAGGACAACGAGCGACAGCTGTCTGGGGTCTCTATGCCCATGCTGAAGAAGCGACTCCTGACTACGATCGAGAACATCAAGAAGGAGATCCACGTCAAAAAGGCTGCCCTTGGCTTGACTGATGAGGACTAGGATCTTGATTAAGTCGAGGCATAGGCTATCGAATGCAATGGGGCATGCCACAGATCAGCCAACTCGGATTATAAGGAAACTTCGACTTCCGGTCATGTCTCTGGGGAGGTTGAAGATAAACCGACTGGTTCGGCAGCTTACCTATAAGCTGTTGACCGGAAGTATCTGTTGCCCTTGGCACTAAGAGCCCTCGAGCTATCTGGATGCCGGTGTTCTATTACAGTGGCTTATGATAAGGCTTGCTAGGCTTTGTAAGCCACACGCATTTGTCATAATTGTTTACGACCTGTTGTCTGGACTTTGTGAACGGAAGGGAATGGCAGGGAACCATCCGTCTCTGGCCTTGAGACCCTCGGTTTCTGATATCTATGCCTCGAGTAATCTTAGGAATGATAGGGATTTTGGTGGAAATCGGAATGGAAATGATACCCTAAGGACGCATTCGTGGGCGAGGTAGTCGAGTGAGCGAGCATCACAGGGGCAGCAGACATTGACCCCTTTAGAAATTATCACAGCGCATGATCTTGATACATCCCTTCTTAGTTGATTACTGAGACATGTGAAAGTTTGGCTTGGTATAGAACAAGGTGATTTTTCTCGGGTATTTGGCTTGTATACAGGTCAAGTCATAGATATATGATACATCATGGGTAGACACCCGTTCCCAGCATCTCTATAGCCATGTTGTCGGTTTTCTTTTTCTTCTTGTTTTTCTACAGGGCACTTTCCACACGGCCTTCCACAACTCAACAACCACACTGTACAACTTCCCCCTTCACGATCACATGCTCTTGAGGTAGTTGCTCTCCTTGATCTTGGCCTTCCTCTCCTTCCTCATCGCCTTCCTCAGCTCCTCTCTCGCCGCCTGCGCCTCGATCGCGCCCTTGACCGACCCGTCTTCGTTCGCCGGCAGGTTGATGGTCTGGTGCGGCAGCGGGACCTTGGGCGCGAGCGCCTCGAGGTTGCCCTCCGCCAGGAGCTTCGCCTCGTGCGCTCGCTGTTTCTTCGCTGCTAGACGCCGCTGCTTCTTCGATTTCGCTGTAGACGGAAATTAGACGATGTCTGCAAGCTAGCTGGTGGTGATGCTGGGCTTCTGTGTAGCCGAATTGCGACAGGATATATATCGATTGGAACGGGAGAGAGAAAGAGGAAAAGAGACGAAAGCGTGGGTATAGGGTAAAAAGGAAAAAGGGAGCAGGGAGAGAGAAAGGGGCGGAGGACGAGAAAAAAGAAAGGAATATATACTCACAGTACTCATCCCCGGCATCGTCGTCGGCCGCGTCGTCGGCCTTCTTCATCACCTTCAGGCAGTCCCACAGCCAGGCCGGGTACGCGTCGTCGGCGAGCGCGATGGGGTCCGTCCGGTTCTTGAAGTAGTTCAGGCCCGCGAGAATCGTGCCCTCGGGACACGACGACAGCGGCGGCGGCTTCTCCTGGCTGCCGCCGCCCGCGGCGCTGTCGGCCAGCGGCGTGCTGAAGACCGGGGCTGCTGCTGCTGCCTCTGACTTTTCGGAGGAGGGCTGCGACTGCGGCGCGGGCGAGGACGCCGGCGCGGCGGACGTAGACGTGCTCGAGATGGGCCGTGTGAGGAACGGGGAGGGGCGGCGGTTCGTTGTCGTCGTCGGTGCTTTGGGGACGACCGAGCGCAGCGCGGAGGCCCGCTGTAGGCATCGCCGGCAGATCATGGCTGGCTGATTGGGTGTTGGCGAGGAGACTGGCTACCTGGATTGGTATTGAAGCATGTATAATATAGCATCAATTGCGAGCTCCAGAAATTTCGTACGGAGGGTCGGCGCTTTGAGTGTGCGGATTTGCCGACGTCTTAGGTTAGGTACAGTACTCGGTACGTATGTAGGTTAGCCCGCTGGAGCTGCTCAGCTGCTGCATTTACCAATAAGCTATCGTTTATTAATCTACATAAGCCTTTACAGAATCGCCTATATTCAGTACGTAACGAAAGTTGTCTCACTTGAAGAATCTCCGGGTTTGAATGTAAGTTCGAATTTTTGACCGCTTGAATTCCCGGTTATGTACAGTACAGATACGAAGTGTTTCCGCGAATGCATCACTACACGGGTTTAGATAACGTGGGGAGCTCTCTCATAGTCCTCGTGCAATAATATGTAGCATTGCTACTTGCGCATCTGATCCATTTCAGTTGCGATGCCATTGATGCCACAAGGCCTTCCCCGATAATTCTCCAACTTTGCTAGAGTCCTATTTCGTCCTCTATTTGTTCGCTGTAGAGTTGATGTAGTTTTGTTGCTCAAATAGATATCCCCGTACCCGGTGGTTCTTGAGCATCTCGAGGTATTTTTCTGCCGGGACGTCAATATATATTTATATTTACCATAACTGGATGTCCCCTCAGACAGCGGGCATGGCGCATCAGGCGCATTAAATTAGAAAATGAAACTGAAGTGTCGTAACTGTACTAACCTCTTAGATGGCCGCACTTCTCGAGGTGGTTGACACCCTCGCGGTAATAGCATTTGTTCAGCTCCTCTCGAACCAATCGGCCCATCATGACCTGCACCCATTGCTCTCTGATGATAGCATCTTGTGCCTTCTTCAATGCCTTGTTGTCGTCGTAGTCGACGCCGTCGAAGGTGGGGGGGACGGTCGGCTTCTTGGCCAGGAAGGCCTCGGATTCGGGTGTCGGCATTGTGACGGGAGGAAAACTCAATATAGGTCAATTGAGTATCTGGTCCGTCGAGATACCACTGATTTGACCGGTTCGCGGTGAATCGAGATTGGTGTATGCTGTTGAATTGAAAGTCACCGTCGTGGATTTCCTAACGAAGCTTCAACTAGCCACAATCAAAGCTCAAGATGTATGTACCTAATGCAACAACACCAGGCTAGGCATAATGAATGTCACGTGCTTTCTTGGCCGAGGGTGGGTGTGGTCTGTGCTATCGCAATTGCGCTACAGAATCTAGCTCCCCACTCTAATGTTTTACCGCCTTCGATACCCCACTGGCAGATTGATTTTTTTTTTCTTTTTTTCCCACACAAATTCTGAAGGGTCCTCCGAATATTTGTGGGAGCTACCAACCACACCTTTTTTCTCCGCAGAGATAAATATACAGCTCCCTGTATTTACATTTTCATTTGCTTCCCTCTCTCCTTCTCTACCACTCAGACCTCCAAAAACTTCAATTCGTCTAGTCATTCCCGTAATCAATTTCACTTTCCCGTCGTAATGGGCAAGGTCAAGCAAGCAAATGGCAAAGCCGCCAAGGCTGTCAAACCTCTCTCTGCTGCCAAGAACGCCGGCATCACCAAGGCATCTGACACTCCCAAGTCCAAGTCTAGGAAGCTTGCTAAGGATGTCGCTACTAAGGCTGTAAAAGCCAAGGACCTCGAGAAAAAGAAGGTCGAGTCTGAATCTGAATCCGAGTCTGAGCCGGACTCTGATGTCGACTCTTCGGAAGCCTCTGATGACTCTGAGGTTGAGTCGAAGAATGCTTCCGACTCATCTGACGAAGGTTCTGACGGGGATTCTGACGACTCTGACTCTTCCGAGTCCGAGTCCGAGTCCGAGAAGAAGCCTGCCGCGAAACCTGCCGCGAAGCCTGCAGTCAACGGTAAGGCCGCCAAACCTGTCACCAATGGCAAGGCAAAGGTTGCCGAGTCCGACTCCTCCGACTCATCTGATTCTTCCGATGAGGAGGATGCTAGCGATAGCGATAGCGATGATAGTGAAGATGGTGACGCGGGCGCAACCAAGGACGCACCTGCTAAGCCTGCTGCCCCTGCCGCCGAAAAGGCTAAGGCTAAGGCAGAGGTATGTCAGATTCTGGAGCTTTGATTCGTCTATATGATATACTAACTATATTTATAGTCCGCTGACGAAGACTCGGACGACTCTGATTCATCTGAGGAAGATTCTGACGACTCCGATGACTCCAACGAATCTAGTGAGGCTGAAGCCGAGACTGAGAAGAAGCCTGAGCCATCTAAGAAGCGTAAGGCGGAAGAAGAGGTGTCAACGCCGTCTGACAATAATAAGAAGTCCAAGATCGACTCCTCCGAGGAGAGGAGCACGACTCTGTTCGTCGGAAACCTTGGCTGGGGCATTGACGACGATGCGCTGTTCGAAGCCTTTAAGGAGTGTGCAGGCTTGAATAGCGCCAGAGTCGTCACCGACAGGAACCTCCAACGTTCTCGCGGCTTCGGATATGTCGACTTTGATACCGCCGATAACGCACAAGCTGCTTTCGAGGCTATGAACGGCTTCGAACTTGAGGGTCGTCCCTTGAGACTCGACCCCTCTAAGCCTCGTCCAGACGATTCCGGCACTAACAACCGAGCTGCCGATAGAGCTAAACAACATGGAGATGTTGTCAGCCCCGAGAGTGACACCCTGTTTGTTGGCAACCTACCCTTTGATGCTGATGAGGAGATGGTGTCGGAGTTCTTCGGCGAAGTAGCCGAAATTCAGAGTGTTCGGCTCCCCACTGATATGTAAGTTGCGCGCCTCTCTAATCAGTATTTCTACTAATAATGTAAATAGGGATTCCGGAAAACGTAAGGGCTTTGGCTACGTGACCTTCACCTCTATCGAGGATGCCAAGACGGTTTTCAACACAAAGAATGGTTCATACATCGGCCAGGGTCGTTCTTCTCGTGCTGTCCGTCTGGACTTTGCTGGTCAGAGACCACCCCGCGATGGTAACTCGGGTGGCTATGGCGGGCGTGGCGGCGGTCGCGGAGGTGGTCGCGGTGGCTTTGGCGGACGTGGACGTGGAGGCGACCGGGGTGGCTTTGGCGGTCGTGGTGGTGGCGGCCGCGGAGGTGGACGAGGAGGCTTTGGTGCCTCTGCCCGGGGAGGTGTGCAGAAATTTGAGGGCAAGAAGATCACTTTCTAGAGTGATGCAGCCGCACATGATGGTCCATTCCGAGGGTTCCTTGACACATAGTGGTTGGCTTTGTGGGTTGTCGGCTTCCAAGACTATAAACTCCTAGCGAGTTGTGGGCTTTGAGGGCTAAGCTTCTTACCGAAGCTGTGATTCACCTGTGGGCTTGACTGGAGGGCAACCTCCATATGTAGGGTCTTGAGGGCTGAGGGCTTGACATAAAAGCGCAGTCATTCTGTGGGCTTGTGTACGCGCTTTTTCCTAACGTACGTGTTTCACCAAAGTCGGCTTTTCCTCTGGGGGCTCTATGGGCTTTAGTCAACGAAGTTGGAAGGAAACTTCTTATGCTCCTGCTGAGTGAGCATCTTGAAGCGGACCAAGCTTCAATGTTACGAGGGCTTATGATGGCGTTCGAGGGTATCAAAAGTTACGCGGTCATCTATCTGATTGACTGCTATTGCTTCTTTTCTTTGCGGATACTTAGATGGTCTAGTGGTCAACTTGATCCAGGTGAGTATACCACGCCTCGTGCATTCCGTATAATCTCCATAGGTCTATAGATTCACCGTCGTTGTCCATAATACAAATTCCGCTTTGATTTATGGCCGAGATTTTATTTCCGTTACTCTACTATTGCTATATATAAGTCCCATGTATTTTGTGCTCGCCGTTTTAGAATCGATGTCGAATTCCCACAATTTTCGAATACGGGTGCCGTCTAACACATGCGAAATAGAGATGTTTCTATTCGCGTGCTCGCGTAACATACCTACTAGCCTAGCCTACTAACTAAGCATCTACGAGTCCGTATTGGATCGGCTTTGCCCTGCAGTAGCTTCGGCGGCCTGATATCCAAAGAGCCTCCGACTGGTCTTGTTCTCGAAAATGGTATGTTGTAAATGGGATGAGCCTGAAACATCCCACTAGGCCTCGAAAGGTGTAGGTGATTTGATTGACAGAATGAAAAATCGTTATTAAGAGGACACCCAGCTGTAGTATATTCACCCCAAGGAGACTACCTAAATATGATTGGTCTACCGATCGGAACAGATCCATTCATTGGCTACAGGTCGGGTTATATAACGTCCGACCTACCGACAATCGGACTTGAACCTACACTAATTAATAACCTTACCTGGCTCACCCCATCAAAAAATCGCATTTAGTATTTCAAATTTAATATAACGTTATAACCAGCTATCGCAAGTAGAAGCCGACTTAATAAAAAAATTCTATGCACTTTACAGTGCTGAAAAATGACTTTTGCGACCGAGTCTAATACGCTATTACTAAGTTGTGGTAATGCGTGCGATACATAGTCATATGCTACAACTGGGGGGGGGGGGGGTCCTCCTAAGAAACATTTTTCATTCCCACCACTTTGTTCAGGTGGCCGGGTACCGCACACATGGGCACCGCCCCTCATGATCCAACAACAACCTAGGTATGATACAATCAGGCTCGATCAAGTGAGTTCAGTGAACACCCGACAGAACAGACAGGAGAACATGCATGACCTGTGGTCGGAAGGACACGCACCCACTACCCACCCATCTGCCCATTTATCAGATCAGAGTCGATACATACCATACAAAGTAAGTACGTGTCCACTCTGGACCTTGATTTGGGTATGTCCCTAGGTGCTAGGTATGTGCCTAGATCCATTCTACAGTATGGTAAGTCAACAAATTACACTTGTTGTTCTGAACCTTGTTGTGTTTCGTTCTGGCCTATGACGTGACTTAAGTTTAGCCTAGCTATGTAGGTACCTAATTGGTGTGCTAAAGCAGTGGACGCCTATGTAAGCTGCCAAGATAATGAAGTGGCTCTGTTGAATGCCCAATCGATAAGATACCTAATTCCATCCTGCAGCTGCACCCAGAGATCCCCGCCATATACCTGCCTATACGGACGTTAAGTAGCATAATTTACCCATCATACCTACCTACATAGGTACCCTATTTACCTAGTAGTAGTTAGCAGCCCCGCTGTGTTTCAGAGCAATAAGATCTGCCAAGACGCAGTTCTAAATCGATGGTCATTTTATTAGACACTTTTGTCCATATCTCGTCATCAGAAACCGCCTACCCACCTACAGTTATGCGTCCTTCCTGCTTCCATAGATATATTATTCCAGCACCGCGCTATACGCTCTCGCCGTACGTAACTGCACAGTACTAAGAACCACCGCGGTCGCTTACGACGTGAGGTCCCTACCGCTACCAACCTGCCTCTCATTGCCCAAATTTGGGACGGTATAAGCCTGGTTGTGTAAGCCACCTAGTTAGTTAGTGCTGAGAGGTAACAAAGAACAACAAAGCCCATTCAGACCATTATTAGACCATTCAACAAATCCGAGCACACTCCACACCGACTCACACGTCGCGTGTGACCTCTGCCGACTGTGACCTCGACTGGATCCTCCCCGGTCGTCCCTGTCATCCCCGTCATCCCCGTCATCCCCGTCATCCCAAATCCCAGGATAGTTTACAGGTGCACTGGAATCACTGGGCTTCGGTTACAGTGCCTATCTAATCTACCTCTTCTCGGCTTCCGCCTGCTCTTCTAGAGACCTTCCGCCTTCATTCCTCCGGTCGACTCTATTTTCCCCCTTCTTACCCCAATATCTTCAATCGTTGATTCGGTCATTATTCAACCTCGCCGTACGCTGCGTTTAGATTTGGTAGATAGGGGGGGGGATCCGTCACACGTACTACCTTACTTTCTGCTGAAGCCCAACCAGCCAACGTCCTGTAGATCAGCGGATCCCTGTGTTGTTGTATCGCGGGGTCGTCCTTCTTCTGCTTTGTTGGACGCGATACTTCTTGGAGGACAGGCGCTGTCGTTACTCTTCAACCGCTCTCAGTACTATTTACGACTTTTCCTCTCCTTTTTGTCGCCTGTTCTGCACAATAGTACGACTTCGAGCAAGATGTCGGAACAGAGCTCGCAACGTCGAAATGGTACCAACCGGGTTCCCGATTTTACCGCGATGCAATCTACATCTGCCGCTTCGGCTCAACAACGCCAGCGCCATGACGGTCAGTCTTCTCCATTCAGGAGTGATGGGCAGCCTCTCACAGATCCAGAATCTTGGGTTGAAGTATCGTCACAACCATCCTCTTCATCGGTCTCTTCTATCGGCGATGAAATTGTCACCACGGGTCTACAAGTAGGCGCGTCTTACGATCCTCGACGACGACGACGACGTTTACACCCCGATTCCTACGCTCATTTGCAAAGCCGACAACCTACCTCGGGAGCCCGTCAGGCTACCCACGCTGGCGCCGGCAGTAGCCAAGAGGAATACGAAGAGAGTGAAAGTGAGGAAGATCACGTTCTGACCAGCTCGACAGAGAACATCGCTTCACCTCAGACTACTCGCAACACCCCTTTGAGACAAGTTGTCCAAGCAAACACCGCCGACTCTGACTCAAGTGATGAAGATGACGACGAGAATGCTACCGCACTGGGAAGGCGTCCCCCTGAACCCTTCCGGCCACAGCCAAATGCTTTCTCCCATCCCCCATCCCACTTATCTCGTCACTCGACCGGCTCGGCCATCCCTCAACATCCCGGTCGGCCCTCTTTTACCCAGCGGTCACAAACTCGCATCGACCACCGCTCGCGTAATTTCATGCCATCGAACCATCAGGCTGATAATGATGCCGCACTGCGCGCCAGTCTGACGACTTTACTTAGCTGTGCAGCGGCAGCGAGAAGCCGCCCGAAAGATGGCGAGAAAGACGTGAGAGAACGAGAAAGTCCTGCAGGTGGCAGTCAACCTGTCGAGTTACGCATCGTTCCAGAGAGCGAGTTGATGGCCCCGCCGCCGCCTTCGCCACAGGTGCCAAGGCCCGGTCGGTCTTCTAGGGAACGGTCTTCAGCAGCCCCATCGCGCGAGGCTTCCGGTGAGAAGATCAAGCGGGCCGCAACGCCGACATCGGGCACAAGACCGCCCCGCGCTACTAAGAAGAAGAAAACTACTACGGGCGAGGAGGCCTTGATCAGCCCGACCCTCTTAACCTGGGTTGTAAGTGCTGGCGTCGTAGTGTTAGTCTCCGTCGTCGGTTTTGGTGCAGGCTACGTTATCGGCAGAGAGGTCGGCCGCCAAGAGACCCTCAACAGTCTAGGTGCCGCCGGCAACGCGAGTGCGGTGGCCGAGGGAACTAGCTGTGGTCGAGAGGCGATCAGAAGTTCCGGTGGAACCTTGAGGCGATTTCGTTGGGGCGCCGGGATGGGTACAAGTGCGATCGCCTAAACGATGGTCGTGCTATTGACAAGCACCACAATATGAGGCTGAGAGTGTGACTCAGCTGAGAAGCGAGGGGAAGTAAGCGGACTGATGTGAGAATGTGTTACGGATCGATAATGTACGGTTCGGGACGCGGCATACCACACGCCTTGGGATCATTAGACCCATCTTGCCGTGACGGGTCCTTGGAGATATACCTAAGGACACTACTATAAACCGGAAGGATTCGATAGCCAATGGTGCCATGCGAGAGTGCGAGACACGTGGCTGGCTGGCTATAAGCATGAGACCATATGTGTGGAGTTTAGGTTTGATTTTGCTTGTTTGCTGATAGGCAGGCGCCAAGTCGGCTTGAGATATAAATATATACATCGTGCGTGTGTTCAGATGGAATAGCACGGATGAACGGTACAGGGAAAACATGACCGTACAGCCGGACGACCTAGGGGCATTCGTTCCATTTGTTTACTTTATAGGTTCAGGCAGTCTAAACGGGGGACGGATAGGGGAGTATAGGTATTGCCGTAGTTAATGGAATTGGAAATCTACATCGAACACACGTCGACGACGGTTGCGTAGGCCGAACCTCGTACATGGTAGGAATCACCCCGGGTTTCTGGGGTGTACTCCTGGCGGGAAGCGTACTCAGGTTAGGCAAGATGTACCTGAACAAATAGTATACACTTGGTGATGAAGTAGATAGGTACGACGGAAGATCGGCGTATAGGGAATACAACAAATCATGACCATTTGCAGTAAGAGTACGATGATATGATACATCTTGTATACGTAAAATTCGCATTCATTATTTTATCACGGATACGCCGGCTAGCTATCTGTACATGATGCCATCTACCCACGGAACATATAAGTAGGCGTAGGTAGGTAGGGAGGTAGGTAGGTAGGTAGTAGGTAGTAATGCTCTAGACAGATTCGAGCTTCAACACACCCCTTACTGATACGCGTAGATATGGACACGAGGAGGTGAGAGTATAAGAAGCAGGTACAGGGACTCCTCTGATGGATCTTGGAAAATGGGATAAGGTCGTAAGGTATGTATGGATGGCGCAACAGAGCAAAGCTTAAGCTTTCACTTTCGCCAGAGGACCTTTATATCCGTCCAGGAAAGTAGGAGTATGTAGATGGTGAGGACCTGTAAGTTAGATATTTACTTAGGCTACCGTTTCGTTACTCGTCTATCTGTTCGGCTTCTGCTTGGAAAGTGCAGCATTCTTAGTCAAGATGGCTTGCTCCCGTATTTCACGATGGGGTTGGACATCGTCGTTCGGGGCGGACAAGCTCGGACAAGCTCATTCGTTATTTTCTGCTACTACCTAGGGCATACCGATTCCGTTAAGAAGCAAGCTCGTGATAGTAATCATGAGAGATAGATGTATATAGAGCAAACAACATGACTTCCTCACCCCTCGCCCGATAGATCGGGGGCAAGTAACCCGAGTATGGCTCTTAGCCATCGCTTTCCTCGTCCTCGTCCTCGTCAAGCACAACCCGCCTCTTCCTCACCCGCCCCGTCTTCCCGCGAGCCCCTCTCGACACCGGCGCGTCTTCCGAGGACGCGGGAACGGCGGCCCTGTCCGAGGCCTGCCTGTCCCTAACCAGCTGGCTCATGGACGGCACGTCGTCCTCGTCGCTCTCCTGCGTGGCGCCGAACTGCATGGGCTCGTAGTACGGCGTCTGTCGGGGTTGTTTTTGTGGTCTCGAGGATGCCGGCCGGCCGGTCCTGGCGGGGGAAGGCAGGGAAGGCGACGTTGGCGATGTGGACCGTCTTGACCGTTGTGACCGTTGTTGTATGCTCGAGGTGACGAGGTTGCTCGACGTCGCCTCGTTGTCGCCGACGACGAAGCCCTCGAGGTCGCCGCCGCTATCTGAATCATGTGTGAGGTCTAGGTCACTGGTGCGGCGGCAGTCGTCACCTTCGTCGGCGCTCTCGTCGTAGACGGCTTGGGCATTCTTCTTGGGTCGACCACGTATTCGCTTTGATGTGGGAGGCTTTGCCGTTGGTTTCTTCCGTTTTGTAGTGGTGGTGCGCCGTCGAGGAGGCGGTGGGAGGCTTTCCTCTTCGTCGTCGTCTTCTGCTTCTAGGGTGTCGGCTTGGATATGGGGATTTTGTCTCCTGCTCGGAGGAGGTATCTTCGATCGTGGTGCGCGAGACATGGCAGCATCTAGCTCTGGTACATCATCATCATCTTCTGATGTGGGCATTGCTTTTCTCTTTTTCCGTGCGGGTGCTGACTTGGAAGCGTCCTCATCTGAATCAGGGCCATAGCTCGGGAGTGATAGCTGACCATAACGGCTCCTGTCGGAGTTTCCGTACGGTTTGTCGAAGCGGTCCGACCCGGACTGCGATGCTGCTAGAGTCTTGAACAGTCTCACACACCGTTTCGTGTAGGCGCCATGCTTCAGATGCACAGTTTTCCGCAATGATCTTTGAGCAGTAGGGTGGGTCGTCAGGTCCACCTGTCTTATGTCCTCTAACTCATCACGGTGGTGATATGGAAGGCTTCTGTATACTCTGTTGAGCTCGTCAACTTGATAATCGTGGAGAAAGACTCGGCCGAGGTCTGGTATGTCTACGACTTCGTCTTCCTCGATAGGGCCTCGGGGTTCTTTTGCCTTGGCGGGACCTGACTTTCTGCCCAGCAATGAAGAAACACTCGCAAAGCCAGTTTCCACACCATCAGGCATATGAAACTTTTTAGGGGGTCTCTTTTTTCGTGCCCTTCCTTTCTTCGGCTCTGGTAGGCCCTGAACCTGGGTGTTTTCTATAGGAATTTCCACAGCCCTCATATCAACTTCCGGTCGAACATCTCTCGGCACTATCCTCGCCGTTAAATCATGCCGGAAGTTGAAACGATTTCCATCGCATATCATGGCTTGCATCTTTTGGTAACCGTCCTTAGACTTGGTGTAATTGTCTTCTTCTTTCCCCCGCATTAGTAGTAGGGCAACGCGCCCGGCTCTCTTTCTTCCTGTTCGTCCCATTCTCTGCAGCATCCGAATGGGTGATCCAGATGCATCGTAGCATATAATAAGGTCGACTTGGCCGATATCGAGACCCTCCTCACCGATAGAAGTTGCTACGAGCACGTTGAATTCGCCGTTTTTGAACTTATTGATTCTTTCGATCTGTTGAGCTTGCTTCATGCCTTCTGACCGCTTCGAATCCGCTTGTCCAACGAACACGGCCGCGCGAATAAGTGGCGTGTGTTTATTGAGGGTTCGCACGATCTCCTCGGCACTGTCACGATATTCGCTGAAGACAATGATCCTCGTGTTAGAAGAACCACCTTCACGGCCGTCACCTGCATCCATGAAGTGATTCAGGACGGTATCGGACAGATATGTAAGCTTCGGATGACTGATGAAATCATCATTCCTCAGCCAGCTGGCTATTTTGTCCATCATTTCCTGGAAACTGGGGGATTCAATGATCTGCTTCTTGTATTTTGACCCCTTCTCTCCCTTTCCCTCCGTCTCGTCCCTGAACTGGACCAGGCTGTCGTAGAACGGTTTGATACCGTGGAAGTTTAGCAACTTGATTCCGTGGGCTAAACTTCCTAACACGGAGAAAATTGACATCATCATGAACTTCACTCCTTGATTTGCACGCTGTCCGGCACGAGCAAACCAGTCCTGTCTTGCTTTAACTAGACCATAGGTAGTGAGAGCCATTGGGTCACGACCGTAGTAAATATTTTGCTGGCTCAACTTGTCCACAATCGGTTTTAGGGCTTTCGAGAATAAATCCTTGATGTGATTCATCTCATCTGATGGATCTAGCAACACGATATCTTCATCTCTCTGATGAACATACTGGCGAATGTCGATGGACTCTTCAGTACGGATTTCCACATGCGAAATTCCGAGGCCGTCAATCACCTCTTGCACTGCATCAACGTTTGAACCTGGGGTTGCAGTAAGAGCAAGTATACGAAAACTGCTTGAGAAGCGCCTCAAGAAGGTGACCACTTTGACATATGAGTAATTCCCGGTGGCCCGGTGAGCCTCATCGACTACAAGCAGGCCAATCGATTTGGGGTCTGCAAACCCAGAAGATAAATCATTCTCTAACGTCTGCGGGGTCATGAAGAAGACCCTCTTGGACTCCCACTCTTCGGCTCGGAGGGCTGGTGGTATCTCACCGGTCAAGAGAGTTGTCTGTGATCTTGGAATACCAGCGATATTAAAACATGCGTCGACCTGTTGCGACGCCAGCGGTTTGGTAGGGGCTACGAAAATAATTTTGGCTGATTTCATCCAGCGGAAGAAGTTCAGCATGACAGTGGCTGCGATGAAAGTCTTACCCAAGCCGGTCGGTAGGGCGACGAGAGTATTGTTGAACAAACCGTTCTTAACGATGCTGAACTGATACTCTCGAGTAGGCCCCAAGTTTGTGGGATAAACCCAGGTCTTCAAAGCTTCCGAGTCAAGTTCATGATGCGTAGGCGGTTCCGGTGGCAAATCCGCACGGAATACCCGATTCCTATTGCTAGGTTGAACAGGTTCAGCGTCTATTCCTGATTGGACAGTCTGGCCAAATAAGGTGGTCTGCCGGTAGGCTGGGACTGGACCGCCGACTCGAGGTGTCTGCCTAAAGCCTACCGGGGGACCTCTCTGAGGCAGGGCTTGGCTACCATTCCGTCTATTCGCCGGAGAGCTTGAGAATGCATCTGAAGGTAACGCCTCAAGGTCAATAAAAGATGACCCAGTGGAATGTGTACGATGCTGAAGCTACATTAGCGCAGTACTTTTATGAATAATTTTATATCAGCTAAGTGAGTTGTTGAATCATTGCTCTTTCAACAGGATTAGAGACAATTATATAGTAGGATAGATATCTGTAGGTTTGTAAATAGGAAATTCCCCATACCAGCGAAGCTCTTTGAAGTGAATTGACGCTGTTTCTCTGGATTGATTGATGGATCTTGGCAGGTGGAACACGACTTGGGATTGGACTTGGTGCCTTCGCCTGACTGACTGCAATGATCAAGTCTTCGTCGGCAATGTCGTCATCAAATTCATCCGAATCCATAACTTATATGAGTGCTGTATCATGGCGGTGTTATATCTTGAACGCGTTGATCGCGAGGTACGTAAGTACGTACTTGATTGCGTTCTGGGCGTCGCGTAATCATGTGCCTACCTAATCTTAGGCATCCTAGGTATCCATCCACCTACGGTACGTATCGGGGTACCAGGTATTCAAATGGTGAATACATGTAACCGTATGTGGCTATTACAATGGCCGTGTGGGCGGTGCACCATTTTAGTTTGGGAATAGCGCCTGCTTGAGCTACTATTTTAGATACGTACATACCTAAGTTTGTAGGCAGAACCTTATCAAGTGACCGGAAAAAAGGGTCCGTGGCGGAGTCATTGCTGTTGAAAGCCCTGTTGGCCCGTGCTTTAATTTTCCCTACCAGTCTTTATCCTCAGCCTTTGTTCCGACGTCACTCTCATCTTTTCAACTATTTCCACATCCTAGGAAAGACAACCACTAGGTTACCGTTCACCCAATTATTGCGAGAGAAAAGATTTCCCTCTTTCCCTTCGAATATTCGACTCATCTCGAGCGAGCTCATGTCTACCTCAACCCTTTAGGCACGCCGTCGCTCAATCCGCCCTCGAATGGTCACCATCTCTGCTGGAAGAGCCGTCTGCCTCATCTGACGGCAATCCCCACCATCTCCTGTATTCCTTCTTTCCGAACATCTAACATTAAGTCTATTGGCCTGTTCCGTGTCGTTTCCCTATTGTGGCCGTCACTATCCCCGCCCTCTGAGAGCTCCTTCGTACCGCTTCTCACTCGCTCGTCACTACACGCACCCATTCATAGCGATGGCGCCTTCCGGGCCCCGAAAAGGAGCGGCCGCCTTTGGAACACGCAGTAGCCGAGCGTCCGCAACGAATGGTAGAAATACGACTACGAAAGGCGGGGTCACGAAGCGACGTAGTAATGGTCCAGCGAGAGTTGACCGAGATGGAGATCTCGACATGAGTGTGCCCGTTGCAGCAAACGGTTCATCGCGCAACGCGAAGCGCGCCAATAATCGTGCCAGCCCTCCTGGACCAGCGCCTGGACCAGCATCTCGCTCAACCCGGTCTGGAGGAGCTGGAGCTCGCCCACCTAAACCAACAGCAAAGGCGCAACAAATCATACAACGAGTTATTTCCGGTGGAAGCGGCAGCCTCTCCTCTCGTATCTCGAATGGGGTGGCTTCAGGGTCCCGTGACCGCCATGGTGCCCAACACAGCAATTATGCCCAGTCGGTGACTCTGAAAGTTGAAGGGCTGAAGTCGAGCAGAGCTGCTGCGAACGAGGGAGGTGGACTCAAGGAACTACTGACCTTCTTGGAACGGAAAGCCCAAGCCGTTGGCAAGACTACACGAACCATCAGGATCAAGAAGGTATGTGCTAGTATCCCATCCGAGGAACTGGGAGGTTACGAAGCGACGCAAACTCTCCGCATTCGTTATTATGCCGTGTAGCTCGCAAAACGAGGAGACAGACAATCATAACCGAGCCGCGTACCTATCCCGGATTCCTAGAACATTATCAAGGTTTCACTACCTTGCTAACGTCTAGCAGTCACAATTGAAAGGTGACTTTGTCTACATCACAGCAAGCAAGATGGACGGCGAGGAAATTGTTAAGCTGAACAACTTCTCGTGGGCTGGAGCAGTTCTCAAGATCACAGAGGCCAGCCAGGATAGCATGTCCTCGGACGCGCTCGAGATTAAGGACCGACTTCGCCAGATCCTCAGTTCGCGATATGACGCCGATGCGAAGCTTCTGAATTTGTCCACTCTCGGCGAAGACCCTGTACTCAATCAGATGGGCTTCTTTAGTGGCGTGAGCACACCTGAGAAGTTGTTCCGCGCACTGATGGCCGTCTGCGAGGGATTATTCAAGACGCCTCTCGAAAAACGGAATGCAGTCGTTAGTATTAGCCTTGCGGGCAATAATATCGACGATGTGCTTCAGATAATGTCCTTAAGCGACACTTTTCCCGACCTGGTCAATTTGGACTTAAGTCAGAACCAGTTCAAAGACCTGAAGGATCTCCAGAGATGGCGGTATCGTCTTCGTAACATTCAAACCCTTCTTCTCAACAACAACCCCATCGAGACGATGAATCCCAATTATCGAGCAGAGATGATGACTTGGTTTCCGAAGCTGCAGAATCTTAGCGGCATCCAGGTTAGAACTCCAGAACAAATTGCTGCAGAAGAAGCAGCATCCAGACCTACCCCGATTCCACAAAATGGACCTGATTTCCGTGACATCAATGGCGTTGGCGAAGGTTTCATCAGAGAGTTCATGCGCATGTACGACACCGACCGGCACAGCCTAGCAGCCAAATACTACGATGAACAAAGCAGTTTCTCGTACGCAGTCAATGTTCATTCTCCACACCCAGCCGATATTCAACCACCAACATGGGGTGCGTA
This sequence comes from Xylariaceae sp. FL0662B, assembly GCA_022376535.1. NCBI lineage: Eukaryota > Fungi > Ascomycota > Sordariomycetes > Xylariales > Xylariaceae > Xylariaceae sp. FL0662B. The sequence continues at coordinate 372,905 of JAJJKD010000005.1, forward strand.
TATTAGACTCTCACGCAATCATGTCAAGATCACAACTACACCTGCCAGACAACAACGCCTGTTTACCGGAACGAATCTCATCCAGAGTGCCTGGAAACAACTCCCCCCTACACGACACCCCGATTTGGCAACGCAGTTCGATAAATACATCATCGACTGCCATCCAGTTCATGGTCTTGCGGATCCAACCGGCCAAAGTCCGATGGGCGTTGATGGAATCATCATCACCCTTCATGGCGAGTTTGAAGATCAAGAACCTGGCACCGTGAATACTACCAAACGCGGGTTTTCTCGTACTTTCGTCCTAGGACCCGGTGCGCCTGGGAGAAACCCTATCCGTGTCATCAGCGACATGCTCTCCCTCAAGATGTTTACGCCACTGCCCACCTTAGTTCCTGCTGCTGCTGCGCAGTCAAACGAAGAGATTCAAAAACAGATGGTGATCGAAATCTGCAAACGGACGGGTATGGTGCCAGAATACTCAAAGTTCTGCCTGGAAGGGGCGAATTGGAACTTCGATCAAGCTCTAGTCTCATTTAATGAAAAGAGAGTAGGTATACATCTTCCAATATTTTATTGGGTAATTACTAAAAGGATTCGACAGGCCCAGTTACCAGCCGAAGCCTTTGCCACGGCGTCGGTATGAAAGCAACCACATGATCAGGAGCGGAGTGCTTTATTAAGATCGGCTCATCCAAACACTGCATTGGCCAGGGAGTTCACGGTTTCTGTTATCGCGCAAGGGAAACAGCGAATGATTTTCGGACGTCATGGGAAGGCCTACAAGGTTTACGTTTGCATGTAACTATATATGGCAAAGGGTTCGGGCCTAGTGAGAGGCCTCGGTGAAGAAGATAGTTGAGACCTGGAAACAGGTGAGGGAATTTGGAGGATGTGGACTGGTCAGCTTGCGTTGACTAGACATCAGCAACCATTATATTCACTCAATCGAGACCGCGCTTTGCGGCGGACGATTAATAAATCAGTGAAGCATGCATTCTCCATTTACTAACAATTCATGGGCGAACTAGTTACAATGTGATTTGGCATTTACACAGTTTGATTGAACAGGAACCACTGCTAACGTGAGCAGCACGGTTGTCAACGGCGGTTCAAACAAGTGAAACCCAACCTAGGCGAGCATAGAAGTCGAGATGCTGCCATGGCGCGTCTAATCTTCAACAGGCAAATGTCAAATGAAGTCGGAAGATATTGCGAGAGTGACAATAGTGATAAGTGGAGCCAATCGGAGCTCAGAAACCGGCGTCGATGTGTTCGGCAAGGTGGTAGGTTGGATGCCGCGCGCTTTTGCGGAGCGCAATTGATTCGTGATGTGACTGTCGGCGCTTGCGACAGGACACACACACACACACACAGCCGAGGAGCCACAGAGCTGCAGCGCAAAACTTTTGACAGGTCGGCGCTTACCTGGGTAGGTATCGACGACTAGGAAATACATACATACTGTAAGATTGCGGTAGACTCGCCCACCACTACCACATACCACGACGGCAACGGCAACGGCCAACAGCAGGCTGGGATCCTGCCCATCTCGCAGATTTGCGTCTCCCCGGTACAGATCTCTCATGCGGTTGGGGGGCCTCTGGAGAAAAAACCAGACGGAATGACGACATTGCGAAATTGCTGCGAGGCGTGTAATTTTCCAGAGGCACGGGTTGGTTTATGCATGATGAGAGAAGTAACTACTAACACACATTTCTGTAAAATAAGATGTGGAGGACTCGAAATCGGACCGCGGATCTACCAAGTGCTACTTGGAGGTAGATGGCACGGGTGTGTACATCGTATTTGTAACCTGCTGAATTTAGTTACTCTATCGAACGTTGGAGTATTGTACTTTTGATAATTAGATGATTCAACTAATAGGAAATAGATTACAACATCCATCTAGATAGGCCAAGGGAATGGATGCACGCCGAAAGGAATATTGTAGGTATATAGATAATATATGGATAGTGTATAGTAATACACAAATAGACTTATACAGTCTGCAATGTCGGCGGATATCGGTATTCCTGAAGCAACAACGTTCCGCCGTGACATGATCTTTCGACGCCGAGGCGATGGATTCGAGCATATGTCGCTAGCTTAGTTCTTTATTCGGTAGGAAGGAATAATGACTCGCCGTGGAGGACGCCGTAGTTATTTTAACTCTCTACTTAGGCAGCCCACGAAACAACTAAACGTTTCGGCGGCCGTCGTGATACCGTGAGACCATGGTACCATGACGGGTTGCATCTGCTGTGTTCGATGGTGAACGACTCGGACGTACTACGTAGTACATTAAAGACGAATGCAGTAGGTACACAACGTCCTGGTCTTGATCCCGTATCCCACACATCCCATATAGCACCAGATCACCTCGACGCACTTCTCCCATCAGAGAAGGTATTCAAGGTATTCTCGTTGTGTTCACAGACAAGACAGACGCCTGCCTCGATATCGAATCTATTCTCGTCAATTTATTGAACAATGATCTCGATGATGCCACACCCAAACCGTAGGAAACGATAATGATCGACGAGGGTTTCCGAGCAAACCTATACTACAAGGATTCTGCACGATCCCACATGATGGCGCAAGTTAAGGGGCTAGCTCGTCTGCTTGTGGGTCTAAGGTATGTACACTACATACACATGGGCAGACCTATGTATGTAAGTACGTACATAGGTACTTACCGTAGGTGGTGTTTCATGATACCGTTCTCCCTCTTGTGGCTTAGTGCCCGTTGCAATTGAAGCCATAAAAGGTCAAGGGCGATAGCCTGTCAGCTGAGAGAAATTCAGCCAAAGAAATCACCTTACCCCAACATGCATTGGCCAATTAGATACCTGCCTTACTTTTTGCCTATCACTTTTTTAGGTAGGCTCGTGTCCACTGCTGTACGCAGTATGTATGTACATATGTACTCGTACTCGACTACATAAACCGTTGAAGGGCACCTGGACAAAGACAAATCGCACATACTTACAACGTACCTGCTAATCGAGATATCTCGTGTATATGGTAGAAACTCGTATCACCCGAGAGCATTTTACAAACAAGATTTTATTAATGAGCCAGTTGCTTGGACGCGCATGGGTGTGTATATGCCTGTACAATATCTTCAAAATTACCATGGGAGAGTGGAGAGACTGCCCGACTGCTCTTTATCAAGTGCCTGTCCTGCCCCTTTTTCTGTAACCCTACCACACGCCATCCATAGAGTGTTTGTGATGCATGTACACTAAACTCATTTAGGTACATGATAGCGCTTGGCGGGTCTCTCGCTTTCAAATGTATCATAATGGCTGAAGGTACCTGACGCTAGCTCATTAGGCTGGGTTGCTATTGCATGTTCCTGAATATATTCCGTCCTCTCATTCGCCCGAAATACTAACGATCCACAAACAGACCCCAGACCCCTGGTCGCATCCCCATGTCGTCTTCCCGCTGTTCTGCTTGTGTATCCGTGTGTTGAACCAGTCGGTCGTGCAAGCGTCCTGGCGTCTTGGTCGTGCTTGCTCGAGTTTGAGTCCTCACCTTCTCTCTCCTTCGCGTGTGGCCCCATGCCCATGTGCTTTGCTCTCTCTCTCTCCTTCCCCTTCTTTCGCTTATTGCCGTCTCTCACTGCACCCCCCCATCCGTCACTGCTACCTACTATCAAATTTCCCCCGTCTTTCTTCATCCTTCCAATACCAGCTCTCTCTATCTCTTCAAGCAGTGTTTCCCCCAACCGCTGGTCGCCAGGACGTCGTCACCGCCGGGAATCTCTGTCTTTGAGCTTCTTTTTCAATTTGCGTAGTGCTGTTCTTGACTCTTTCTGTTTCGTATCTTGATACCAATATATGTCCAGTCAGAAGGAGTAGATAAAACTTTCGGCCAAGCAAACAAACCTGACAGAGCCTGCTCTGATCCGCTTTTGCCCCCAAACCTGCGACACCACGTACTTCAGAAGAACCATCGTTTCTTCCCTCCTTCTTTTCAGAGTCGGCATTGAGGTACGGACCGAAACATCTTCCCTTCCAAAAGAACCACGAAAACTTAGTTCTGTAGATCATCCGGTCTGCCTAGGGCCGGCCCTCCAATTTCGAGAATCTGGCAGATTTGCTACTCGTCACGAATTCATAGTCCCGAGCTTCGGCTAAGATTGTCTTCAGAATTGGACACCTCGAGCAGGCTATCTAGAACTTGTCTTCTACGAGCTTCGAGGCACAGTCGTTTGCTCCTTGAGAAACCCCTCTGCTTTACTTTTGTGGTACTGCTTACCATCGTTGGTGGCTCTTATTCCGGAGATCGTGCTGCGCCTTGATTCCACGACCCGATATCGACGGCCGCCCCTGACCACCCCCGACCTCATCGAACTTGTCCCGATCTTGTGTCCGGTTCATCATGCAATTGTGATAGGTGGTGGTATTCCTGCGGCCATCTCGTCTGATGTTGACATCGTCCATTTATAAAGCGGTCATCATAGCTCGGGTTTGAAGGAATTTTATGTCATGTCGCTCCCTAAGCCATCAAAGTCCTTAACGGGCAGTTGCAGCGTCATATTCAATAATACCCTCTATTCCTTCTCGCCCAAGGGATTCCAATCATTGGCTTTGGAGGAAGGGGCCGAATGGAAGGCTTTGCCGGACGGTGAGTCGGTTGAAGGTGGTGTTTGTGTTGGTTCAACACCAAAAGATTCCTCAAAAGCCGGGTTGTTTATCGTAGGTGGAATGTCGAGTTCACCGGATCATACGGGCTTTCAGAAATTCACATACTCGACTGGAAAATGGGAAACCCTATCTCCGGACACCCTCGTGACTCGAAATCGGACATGGCATAGCGCAGCATACATCAATGCCAGCGACTCAATTATGGTATACTCGGGATCCACAGACGGCGCTCCCAATCTGTCGTCGCAGACCTTCACAGTTGGGGCATCAGAGCCATATTCCGTATTGGCCTTTCAATCCACCATCTCACCACCGGGTGTCGCACCGATCCTTCTGCCGTGGTCAGAAACACAAGTAGCGATAATTGGCGGTAATCCTACTAACATGAAAGTGATGTTATTTGATCCGAATTCCTCGTGGGCTGAATCCGGCGTGACATTAGCCGAGCCACTGCCTAAGAACTCAACTCTGGTCAAAGCTGCTATAGTGCCCGGTGATGATGGGAGCAAGCATCTTTATACGTTCGACCCCAGTACGTCACCTAACACAGTTAACAGAACGGTCTTACTGGGTGCCAATGGGGCTCCAATGGCCAATGCTGCTCCTGTCAAAACGATCGTGGCCAGCCGTGAGGTGACAGGGAGCGAGGAGGTTGATGTCAGAAAACGGGAATTGACTGTCGACAATTGGCCGAAATACAATTCGTCTCTGGCACCGCAAAGTATTCGAGACACGTACTCCTTGGCAACTGATTCTAATGGCTTAGTGGTTATGTCAGGTGGAAACGATGATGAGGCACTGTCCATATTCGATGCAAAAGAAAATGATTGGAAAGACGCAACAGCTATTTTTGGGAAACAAGAAAGTTTCTCAATTGAGTCGTCTCCGTCAGCATCGTCATCGTCATCTTCGGCATCATCAACCGCTACTAGCTCTACTCCTCCACCCGCCAGCAGCGCGATTGCGGCTCCTACCGCAGCTTCCAAGTCCTCTGACGACTCGGATGGCGCATTGCCCCCCACGACACTGCTTGGTGTTGTGCTAGGCACTATTTTTGGGGTGGCCATCATTCTGCTCATAATACTGTTCATGATCAAAAGAGCTCGGAAGCAACGACAACCCATGGAAGTGGGGAATGCGCAAAAGGATAGCGATTTACCGGACGAAAAGAGTTACTTCGACCGGGATATACCAAAGCCTTCGGGTGGTCACTTCCAGGGTCACGCTCAGCAGGATTCGGCAGGATCGTTCTCATCAATGGCTATTTTGATGGGCAAAGCTCAGAAGCCAGCCATCCAGCGGAAGGCTAGCCACGATACTAAACGGAGTTCCGTCAGCAGTATACTTAACAGCCAGTTCAAGAGAACTATAGGCAGGCCACAACCACCGCAAGAATTTGAGCCCCCGCCAGATTACCTCGCTGATGAAAAGGGCGTCTCCTTTGCGGCCGATACGAACCAGCCGAAACCGCGACCTGGACCGCCAGTTGACCAAAACGGCGAAACCAGAAGAAGTTCCGGCTGGAATCGGTACTGGTCTGGTGGAAGTGCTTTAGGAATACTTGGGTTCGGTCAAAATGGCAATAATTCCCGTCGTGAAACTGCCGGTTCGGAGCAAAGCGGTTCGCACTATTCCTCCATGAACCATAGGGTAACCCAGGATTCGGCTACGGTACCACCGTTGTATGTTGAAGGACGACCAGAATTCTATCGAGTGAACTCGGGTAGCCCGACGATTTCACAGTATGACCCAAAGGTTAAGGAGCAGTCTGGAACAATCGAGCGGCCAGTATCGAACACATCATCATCCGGATACTCCAGCGGCATCCCGGCCAGCGTTAATGATAATTGGGACCCGTCGATGGTGAAGCCTTGGGGATATGAACGAGCGCCAAGCAGCACCTACAGTACGGGCACCTACCCAACCGCTCTTGGTGCACCTAGCGCTACTCGAGCTCCGACCGGTGTTTCAAAACAACCTCAACTAACTAAGGCATCTACATCGGATCTGAGCTGGCTAAACTTGGGCGATAACCCTCGCCGGGGTTAACCTCCCCCGCTGCCGTTCTAATACCAACGTTACTTCACATTTTGCCTTCCTTTTATGACCTTGTTACGAGTCCATTTTGATGCCCATCGCTTATACCCACCCATGTTCGCAGAAGGAAAAATTCGGTTTCGTATTTAACGAACCACGTACCAAATACAGGAGTCCTCACCGCGTGGGCGGTCGAGAGTAGGAGTCGATCAAAAGCACATTCCCTCGGATTGTTACCCTTCACCACGCGCCGCCTCATTGCAGCACAGCGTCATCTACGTAAAATTATCTGGCGCCGTTTTCGTACCGACGCACATACTCATAAAACCCTCCTTTGCATTGGAAAGGCGCAGCCGTCATTTCGGTTTTGGGCATTTATATATACCATCATACTCCGGTTTCCATTCGCACCATTTCATGTACATTGCTAGACATTGGGCGACCCTCAGGCGCGAGACCGGTTCGATTCATCTTTTCTTTCTCGTCATTTATTCGTACGGTATCGTCATCGCGCTATCGATCGGTTGTTGAATTTCTATACGCATAAACACTTTGCATGATACCACAGGAGCCGCCCCGGGGCGACAACGAACGTTTCATGTTGTTCTAATGAATATTATTTTTGAGCCGTGGCGCGCTCATGAAAGTTGGGAGGTAGAATTCTAGTTGTAATAAGATCAGCAATCTAGTCGGCCACTAAATAGGAGCGCGCAGAGAGAAGCACTGCGGTTTTTGTATCTATGCCCCGCGGCATTGTAGATATCTACGTCCATATATCTCTCTACTGATGGTGAGAGTACGCGTCGGTGGCCGAACGGGCCTTGCTACTCACCTACCTACAAAGAGCAAGCAGTTCTGGGAAGAAAAAAATCTAATTGTACAAATACAAATATAATAGCTATTCACTTGCTTAAACCCGTCGTCCATGCCATCTCTTGCAACGCACATCAAATTACCAGAGTAACGCCGCGATACTCTCATCTCGTGATGCTCGGGTAAGTCTAAGAGAAAGATCTTAATGTATGTATTTGCTACCTTGCGTATTCTTCTATATATTCGTATCCCATTTGTTCCTTAACGTGTGATTCCGCTATTGCCCGGAACCGGGACAGAAGGAAGCAAACAGACCACCAACTAGCTAACTACCTAACCAACCACCCACCTAACGATAAACCAGCAGAAGAATCCGTTCTGTATAGGCAACAGATAGGTTGGAATCAGCAGTCCATAGACTGGATAATCAAAGAGGGAGAGGTAGAAAGAACGTAGTGACAATGACGACAACAATGGCAATGTGTACGGTGGTGGTTGTGTACGTAAGCATGTGTGTATTATTCATTCATGAAACTCGAAAACTTGATTGATTTGTTAACCGCCTTATCTCATCGCATCTCATCGCGTCGTCCTCCTTCTTCAATCAACAGCGTACGTACAAGCGACGTGAGACACCCACCAGGCCCAGATCCGAACCCGTTTACCCCAAGGGGAAGAGGGCGAACAAATGCGTATCTCGGACCCGCCCCGTTCCTGGCCCTCCCCAGCCCAGTGGGAAGGAATGAGATAGATAGGCAGAGAGCCGCCGCCGTCAGTGCCTGCCACAGTAGATCACGTTGATTTACAAAAGAAAGAAATACATAACAAAGTTAAACACTCTGTGGTGTATGGGGTATGGGGAAAAAAGCCTTGCGGCGAGAATAACCGTCCGTGTCCGGAACGCCAACCAGCAGACCCTCCGTTCCGTACCCAGCGACAACAAACCCCCCATTTTAGTAAATAGGCCTCGACTCCTCCCACTTTTGATGTAGGTAGGACTTGTCGTCGGGCGAGACCTCCGCCTTGATATCCGGTCCGAAGGAGACACGTCCGCTCTTCCGCCGCCTGCTGCTGTCTCCGACGGTGGGGCCAATCCACTCCCAGGCCCTGCCGACTTCGCCGCTACGTCCCTCGCGCTGGCCAGTTCGTACATTACTGTTCTGCTCGACGACGGCCCTGACTCGCTGCCATATCTTCTCGCGCTGCGAGAGCGAATGTATCGATCTCAGGACGTCGTCGCGAAGGTTCGGGAGGAACAGCCACGGGTCGTCGATCTCCTCGTCCCCTACCTGCTTCTGGGTCGCCAGTCTCTCGAGGACAATATCGACCAAGGCCGGCACCTGCGCGGCAGCCTTTCGGTTGGAAATGAAACGGGCTCGCCCGTAGATGGCTGCAAATATTAACGCGATCAAAGCACTAATTTGGACACGATATCTTGCCAGCCCGAGCCGGATTGATCGCCGGACCGCGCAGGTGATGGGAATGCGAGCGAGAGAGGTGGACGTGAGGTAGGTGTTTGAAACGGCGCCGGAATCTGATACTCTGCGGCGGCGGGGGCTCTGGTTAGTTGAATTGTCAGAAACTTGTGTAATATGAATAGTTTGTGAGAAAGGAAAAGGGGGATATGTATAATGTGACATCAACGTTCACGAGATAGTATACTTACTCCTTAACTTCAACTTCCACTTCGTCCCTGGCTTTGACCTCACCAAGTGCCGACGCCCAGAGATCCTCGAACTCTCGGTTGTTCATCTTCTTACTTCTTTTCTTGTCGATGATACGCTTTAGTTCCTGCTCCTCGATCGCTGGTGTTTCAACCTTTGCGCCCTCCTCATTGATAGGAGTGGCACATTCATACTGCGCATTTCGTTCTCGCAACTCTTCAACTGCTCGATCCGCAACGGCTTGGACCCGTCGGACCTTCTCACCATCAGGCTCACAAGTAGGAGGCAGGGGAACAATGCCGCCCAGAGAAAACGGGTGGGGCTTGAGTAAATAATCCTGTTCGCAGCGAACGGAGAAGTCGGCGTAACAATAGGCATGAGGAGGGCAAGGCTCGCACTCGGGTTCTAGAGTATCTATGACTGATTGGGGGACAATGATATGTGTCGGGAGGATCGAATGCGCCCACTCGGGTACTTCGATTTCGTTGGGAATGGAACCATCACGTTGGCCAACACCGCAATAACCCACACCGATTTTTTCCTGCCGATACCAGCCAGCATAGATGCTCAGGAGCGTGATGAGTAGAACGGAAAGCGATGTACCCCAGCCAGTCTTACTAGGCTGGTGGGTTCGTCCGGGAGTGGTAATTGCTGTCTCGCCATTGGCTTCCTCAGTGGCCAATTCAAGCTGCTCTTCCGGTGTGAATTCTTCTCCAGGTTCGAGCACAGGCGGCTGAGGCATCTTGGGTCGTATTCGCTGAGCCCTGGGGGCTTCGAAGCTCTTGGGCACGGCGAACTGATCATCTAGAGGAATAGCAGGGTTATCCGTGCGGCGTCGTGTACCGCTACTGGTGCTTCGCGATTTATCCACACCGCCTGTCCTTCTCCGATTGCTCGGAGTGCTTTCCATAGCAGATGGGGAGCTACCACTTTGGAATGGATTGTCGCTTGTGAAGACGTCTGAAGTACGTCGGAAAAGACCTTCATCTGAATTCTCTGATTTGATCTTGGGCGCAGCGTCGGGCCGTCGAACTCTCCTCAACGTCGTGCTGCCGTCCATTTCGGGCGCGGTATCAGTATCTGAAGCCTGGACTGGGCGGCTTGATGCTCGAGACTTTCGCTTCGAAGGACTTGGCAGAGATGGTGGCATCGGTTGCTTGTAATCAGGCTCTTCAGACTTGATCCTTGAGGCTTTCCTAGGCGACCTTGACCTGCGAGTACTTGCAGCAGGTGGCGGCAGTTCTTCGTGCTCGTCAAAGGGATTGCTGCTTTGAGAGTCCGCATCAACGATGCCTTTGCTAGAGCGCTTAGCTCTTGCACGAGCAGCCAAAATTTTCTTTGACTGTGGTACAACTTCCTGGTTGAAGATATCGACCAGCTGGGCCTTCTTTGCGCTTGACGAATATGGGATGTTGTGATAGACGAGAATGGACCGCAGGCGAGGGATAGTTAAAGTTTTTGGGTCAAAGCCCGGGTCAAGGTAATCAAGGCTGTCTGAGTCGGACATCGTGACGAAGTAAGGAGCTGCAAGAGTTAAAGGGAGGTCGTATATCCTTACGAACACGAGGAGGTGAGAAATGCGCAAGGCGGACAAAGAAATGGCATTCAGGCCGAAGTTGAAGTTGTAAAGCACCTAGCAGACGCAACGAGTTGTTTCGTTTTGATGACGTCCAAGAGAAAACACGCGAGTGTTCGGGACGAGTATGCGCAACCTCAACTCAGAGCGCACTTGGTAACTTGACCGTAGCGCTGCCGGCAGCAGATTTGACAGTAATTAGAAAGGTTGAGAAATATCAGGTACCGTGATAAAGCTTGGTGGGGAATTATGTTGTTGAAGGAGTTGAACAGGTGGACACTCCGGTTGCAGAGGCAACAGGCTGCTTACTTAGGTGACGCAGTGATATGCACGGACCATTCCCATTTCCTAGATAACATTGCCCCACTATTGGATTAGGTCGTGTTGTTAGGGATGCATCTCGGCCAATCACTGACATCTATTTGAAAGGATTTTCTATCTCCCTATCAGCCACGAGGAATTAGAGTTTATCAGCACCTAAGGTGGCGGTGGCAGTGACTGTGGCAAGCGCATATAAACCTCCGCCTGCCTGCTGCCAGCCTGCCAGCCTACTTGCTTGTACATGTACATGTATGATAGCGCAACGAGTCTGATACATGTACATATTTCAAGTATAATACTGACGTCATGCTAGGAATCAGAATGTTACATGTACAAAACTGCTTTTTCTTAGTCACCATCACTTAATATTGAGAATACATGCGAGGTTTCAGCCAAGGGCGGCTTCCTCATGTGCATGTCGAGACACGTCTCAAATCTCATAGTCTAGTACCTATATAATAGAAATACTTTTGTTTCTCCCATGAACTCCCTAGATTATATGCACTACAATCAATGTATACCAAATGCTGCATTATACCATCGCCAGCCAGGTATGAATTCATTTCGAGACTTCCATAAGACATGGGGTTCAGGTCTACCAACTCATATAAGACCTGAGGATAACCCGATGAAGCATCGTAGTAAGGCGTAATATGTACCCGTTACTAGAAACCTTTCTCATATTAAGTCCTTGTTCTTCATGTGTGTGTGTGTGTGTGTGTGTGTGTGTGTGTGTGTGTGTGTGTCAAGGCCCACAACTTGCGTTGTAGGTACCAATACACATTGTTGCCATAGCTTAAACAGACAGGCCCCATGTTAGGTCACGTCTGGGGCCGTTGGGGTTTTTCTTGGTATGAAGCTTGCCACAAGGCCATCAGGCATCTTAGATGCTCGATTATTTCATCATTCCTATAGTCCTGTGGCATTCAGTGAGGGGTTATTGGGACGTAACAAGCCAACGCGACAAAGACAAGGCTCATCTCTTGCCAAAACTTGGCCTTGATAACTCGCAGTCATGAGCCTTGTCACAGCCTTTCTTATTATTGTCAACTCGCTGCTTTCTCGCCAAGCCTCTTTTCAGCTGCCTCCGCTCTCTGATTTGCTGTGGCAACTTGCTGTTGTAGCTGCTTGATATACTCGATGGCCGATTCGACAGTTCTGGCTTTGCTGGCCTGTGCATTGGATTGCTTGCCGTCTTTCTTCTCCCCACTATCGCCATCGCCGTCACTCAATTCCTTGACCACATTCTTCGGTAGTAACGTTGCAATCTCCTGTAGTGCCGTATTGATACGATTTCGACGACCTTGCTCTGCAATCTTATGTGACGTGCGTTTCGAGGTCAAATTGGTAGACAATTCGCTTGGGTACGACACACCGGGTACCTTGTTCCCTTCTAAAATATTTTGATAATTCGACTTCGAAGCTAATAGCCTCGATGCGGTATCTTCCGCGGACATCCCTGGTGTTCCTGGAAGCAATGGCTTGATATTTGGCGATATTCTGGGCCGCAGAGCTGGCGAAACGGAGCTGACACTAGTCCTCTTCTTGCCACCTCTTGGACCGATGAGAGGAGTCTTCCTAGGGTTTGGGGTGGTCGATTTCGGGGTAATCTGAGGGCTCTGGCTTGCCGATGCCGGCACCGATGCCGCTGTCGAACATGAAGGTTCGGGGAGGACTGGAGATGGTAGCGTTTGAAATGTGGCTGTCTTCGCCGTCTCTACTTCGGAAGACGGCGCTGGCTGCTGCGTGTTGAGCGGGGGAAGATCCGGCTTGGAGAAGCTGATGGGCTCAGGAAGCTCAAGGCTATCGATATGTTCCGAACCGATCTGCTCAGGGTTATTTGGATCATCCAACTTGCTCTTCGGTGAAAACTTAAGGAGTGAAGCAGGAGTCGCAGGCGATGGTTTCCCTTGAAGAGATGCTGGCAATGGCAAAGGCATCGTGCTACTATCAGCCCGCGGCTGTATGTATGGAGACTGCCTGGCAGAACGAGGTGGTGGAAGTGGAGGCGGTGGCATCTCGGAAGATGCCTCGGGCGAGACCGAAGCATTTTCTGATCCTTCTGTCGAGGTTACTGAAAGCGACATACGCTTTGGCGGTGGTTCTGAGCCTTCCGCTGCAGACTCGGCTAATTCGCCTAGAGCCTCAGCATTCATGACGGGAGTTGAAGCAGTCTTCTTCTTCTGAGGTTTTGATATTGGAGATTGCCGGATGTTTGATTTCCTCGTCTTTGCCGCATTGCTTTTGCGAACCTTCCTCGATAAATTTGATGTGCTGGCTGACGCCGGAGGAAGCTCAATATCCATCTCAGCTGGTGAGTTTGTGGTTTGGCCCGAGTGTCTTTGGTCGAACATCGACACGGAATCATTCTGGGCATGTAATGCCGGAGAAGTCAAAGGAGTGAAATAGGCCCCTGGGACGGTAAACTGACTGTCAGCCGAGAAGTGTGAATCTAGTGGCGTCACCGCAGGAGATACCAGCGGAGTGAAGGCCATCTACCGGATGGTCAGTCAAAGACATCCAGAAAAAGAGCGGCGCAACACACCTCTTGTTGGTCCTTCAGAGGCTGATAGCCGTCAAACATGCCGGAAGAATGTGCTTGGTTGTGCTGAGCGAAGAATTGGGTCGCAGCTTGCATGTCAATGCTTTGTGGTGTCGGAGGCACAATGCTTCCGTGCTGTTGAGCAAAAAATTGAAAGCGCTGCTGGTGTTCTTCAAGCTGCCTTTGCTGCTGTTGTAATCTCTGATGCTGTAGGAATTCGATTTGCGCATCTATTTCCGAAATCGAGACTGCGTCATTGGAAGTATTGTGCGGCGACATCATCTGTGACGGTATTGTTGGATGATTTGGAGCAGTCGTCATCGACGAGATCTGATTTCGGACACCCATGTCGGCGGTCGAAGGGATTGGTGATATGTTAGAATTGGTCATCGGAGTGTCCATCGTGTCGTGATGTGCTTGGTGCATCATCGAGGCTGGATTTGTGGCGTTGAAGCCTTGGAAGTCGAAGTGTAGCGCATCCTCCATGTTTGACATACCCCCCATATCTATGAAGTGGAATTCATCTTCACCATTTGAGGACACCGTCTGATCCCGTCCGTTCCAAGCACCTGGATCCATCATGGCCGTATCCGGGTTTAACGACTGTTGAATCGTCGGCATAAAAATTCGATACTTGCTAAGGACCTGCACTTCGCAAGATCGTAACGCCTCGTAGCGAACCAGACGTTCCGGGCCTGTTATTGTGACAAGGTCTGCTCGTTCAAACGGCTGCGGACGAGGCGGCGGTCGCGCAAATCTTCAACGTAACATGATTGAAGAGCAAAAGCGGCACGGGTTCAAGATATGTAGACAATTAGGCAGATTCACAGTCTACCGGTACAGTCGCAGCAAGTGGCACAACAAGTCGTGTAATTCGAAATGGCTTTCGTCGAAGCGTGCTGGCGTGTCGCAGTCGGAGTGTAACGGATTCTAAGTCCAGGTGACTTTTACATGTAGGGAAAGACGAGGGTTATGCGACAGATGGTGGGGGATAGGATTGCAGTATTTTAACTGGTCAGCCACAATTACAGGTAGTATGTACATGTAGTATGCACGGATATCGCTACCAAAATTCTTGTCCATAGGTACCTACCTAATTTTACTATGTTTGAGGTACTCGCAGTACACGTAATTACTGTAGGTACCTACCTAGGTACCTATCCACTAACCGATGTGGTGCCTACATGTACGCATAGGGTTCGGCTTCGCGCTGAGCAGGTGGTAATAGCTTTGATGGCCTCAGTGTATGCCCAGGTGTATACCTGGTAGTATGCACATACAGCAGGTTAGAACTGGTCAGTGACTCGCAGAGGCGCCCTGTTAGGGCCTGAAACTTTTTTTCGGTATACATACCTAGGTAGGTAGTATTCTCGTACATACGAATACTACATACCTTACATACTGACAAGTTTAACAGCAGTCTCGTAGGTAGGGAATGGAGTTTACAATCCCTCACTTTGGTTAGAATCGACAAGGCCACTCTCTCTTTCACTACATACCAAGTTCTTGACCTTTACAATGATCACCAGAAGACGTCACGGGTCGCGTAAGACGGGAAGAGGTGTCTCACGTCTTCCTCCTTGTACACTACTACTACGTATGTCTGTACACATTTAGCCTGACTCGAGATTCCAAGGTTGATCCTGAACCGACTTAAAGGGTTCAGTGTGTAGTGTGCATAGTACCACATATATGACAAACTACTTCTAGGCTTTTCAAAGTCTCCCCGTCCGGCGGCTTGGCTGACAGTAGACAAAAGAATCGGCTTCACTCGGTTGAACTACCTCCCTAGCATACGGCTAGTATCCGTATATATGTCGTACCGGAAACACTTCTCCGTAGCCCCGGGTCGGCTTGTTTCGACACGATAGATACGGATGTTCTGAAATAAGTGTACTGTAGATATCTGAACAGATATCCGCAACATTTTATTTTCATATCCGCAAAACAAGATCAGGTATAAATAAACGAGGCTTGAAGGCTTCTTGGGGTCAGGCAGGTGACCTGTCGACTACATATATACATACCTATATACACAGTACCTAAGCTACATGTAAGGTACCTATCCTTGACCGGCTAGCCCAACCATGTGCAACGGCGTGGAGGGGTTCGTGGCGCTTAACCATCCGTAAATGGCAGGAAGCAAAAAAGGGCTTATGGGATGCTGGAATTGATAAGTACTTATCTACGCCGTACTGTACATATGTAAATTGCTAGACTGGTGAGTACTACCCCTCTTTGTCGGCTTGCCTCTTTAGACATCCCTAACCTACATAAGTGTCTTGGTGAACTCCGGAGTGAGTCCATCTGACTGACACCTATCTTACGAGCACACATGCGTGAGGTGTTGGGGCCTTCTAGAGTGAACTGGAACTTGAAAGGTTCTCATTCACCCTGTAATTATCACCAACGTTGAACGGCGTGGCCTGGGCTATGCGGCCAAGGCAACTAAATTCCAAGGCACACCGTACCGAGGCATTTGCACGGTAGACCCAGAGCCTTGGGAATTACATAGGTTATATCTTTGATATAATTCGGATAAATAAATAAACGTGGGCGGTCGATTGTTGGATAACTGCATCGCGAGTCAATATGCGTGTATGTGATAAAAAGTACGTATTGTTCTATTGGATCTCGGCTTAGTTAGCCTCAATATAATTTTCTATGTGAACATCGACCCCTTAACTTGAACTACAGGCGGAACTTATTCACCATATGCCCTGAGACAAAATGGAATCAATAACAGATAAAGCGATTAAGCTGCGAGAGCAGATCCTGCAAGCAGAAAAAGAGCTTCAAGGTCTAAGGCGGCAACTAGACGAGGTTGAAGCATCAAGGCAAATTTCGGAGCCCGAAGTGTCGAGAGGAACACCGGCAGGGTGGAAATGGCCCCTGAGCGAGGATGAGTACGCTCGTTACGGTCGCCAGCTCATCTTGCCTACCGTCGGGATCAAGGGCCAGCTCCATCTCAAGTCTACCGCCGTGCTTATTGTTGGTGCCGGGGGTTTGGGATGCCCGGCGGCTGCATACCTAGCCGGTGCTGGTGTAGGCACAATAGGGGTCGTCGACGGCGATACCGTCGAGATCTCGAACCTACATCGTCAGATTGCGCACACTACCACTAGGGTTGGGATGATGAAGGTGGACAGCCTGGTAGAATACTGCCGAGGGCTCAATCCGGAGGTGAGGTACGTCTCTCATAGGGAGCACCTAATGCCGGAAAATGCCGAGGGTATCGTGTCCAAGTATGACATCGTGCTCGACTGCACCGATCACCCAACATCTCGGTATCTGATATCAGATATCTGCGTCTTGTTGCAGAAACCACTCGTTTCCGCATCTGCTTTACGGACAGACGGCCAGTTGATCGTACTGAACAACCCACCCGCACCGCAAGGTGCTGCGGATGGCGGTCCTTGCTATCGTTGCGTATTTCCGAAACCGCCTCCCGCGGATAGCGTAATGAGTTGCGGCGAAGGCGGCATTCTGGGGCCGACCGTAGGCGTCATGGGCGTGCTACAGGCTCTTGAAACTGTCAAACTAATTGTCGCCGGGATAGGGAAGGACGACGGCTCAATACTGAAGGAACCGCCCGCACCAAGCCTCCTGTTGTTCTCTGCTACTTCTCCTACACCGTTCAGAGCAATAAGAATGAGAAGCAGGAGAGCGAAGTGCTTTGCGTGTTCACCGGACTCAACCTTAACTCTGAAAGAGTTGGGATCGGGCTCAATGGATTATGTACAGTTCTGCGGCGTGACCACTCCCGTCAAGGTGCTGAAGCCCGAAGAGCGAATATCTGCTACAGAATACAATCAGGTATTGACGCAGAGACCTCGTAAGGAGCATCTGCTGCTGGATGTACGCGAAAGGGAACATTTCGAAATTGCTAGCATACCAGGCGCTCTCAACTTGCCCTTTTCAACCTTCCAGGCCCGTAGCAAATCTACCACTGATAGCGAGGGCTCGATACCAAGATATGTTCCAGAATCATTGCAGTCTGGCGCTGCAATATACGTCGTCTGTCGAGTAGGAAATGACTCGCAACTAGTGGCGCAGAGACTGAAACACATGGGATTGGATAGAAACGGGGAACGCTTTGTAGGCGACATTACAGGAGGCATGCGAGCTTGGAAAGAGGAAGTGGACAAGACAATGCCCTTCACATAGCACTTTACCTGTAGGGTTCAACCTGAAAAGGTCCGGTTTACAATGGGAAGCGGGGTTACATTTTGTATCCGTACCAATTCCAGGTGCTGTTTGTACATGTGAGTGAGAGGCTCTGAACGCCAGCCTGGTGATAGCCGGCAAAATTTACGGCCTAATAGATCATCACAAAGAAAGAGAAAAAAGAAAAGAAGAACATATATAAAACTCGTAAGCCCGTCAAGACACCAAAGTCGTATGTTTCTCTCCTTCCATTTTACCAAGTTCCAGCAATGCATTGAACCATTAGACGAAGCTTGTACGCTTCTTGTTAAATGCTCTTTGGTCCTTCAACCATTGCCTGTAACCTGCCACACTGGAGATCTTCTCGCCATAGAAATCAGGGACTACACAGTAGCAATGTCAGAATAATTAGGTTCATCTAGGTGAATCGTGTAAAATGTATTTATCGATGGCACTTACTAGTATTTCCGCTCAAGGAGCTAACACTCGGGTCTACTCGGTTCTTCCGGATGCGCGCAAAGAACTCCGACTCCTTGACGGCCATCGGCTGCTTGACACCTCGTTTGAATGCGTGGAACACTGCCGAACCCAGGATGGGCCCAGCCAACCATCCGAGCCCAGCGCAGCTCAAGGTGATGATGCCCAAGGAGAAGAACGGGTCCAAGGGCACCTTGGTCATCAACCAGTCCATCTCCATATTTACAAGGAGAACGGCGCCTGCCGCTCCACCGATGAGCATGGTGATGACGCTACTGGTCACCTGGAAGCGTCGTCGCGTTTTGCGCAAGGCGAAGAAGGTATTCCAATCTAGAGTCGGAGTGGAGGACCCTGGGGCGGTGGAGGCATAGCGGCGCACTGTGAAGAGGCATTGCGAGGGTATAGGTCTTCTGCCAACCGACTTCGTCTCGGTCGAGATCGACTTCGTTGTTCGTGATGCGCATTGGCGCGGCGCTAGAGATGCGAAGGAGGAAGATGGGCAGGTTGCCCCTCTGGAGAATACGGACTGGAGTTGGAGCCCTCGGGTGTTCAGGACGCTAAAGCGCGTCGTGGTTGTTGTTGTTGTGGGAGTCAGCATTGTGGCTTCATCTGACGCTGTTGTGAATGATAGGTATGACGGCGCATCGAAGGTGGAGGAGCGAAAATGATAGCTTCTCGAAGCTTTGCTTGACGTCGAAAAGTAAAGCTTGGGCCATTTACAGGCGCTTTATCTACTAACGCACGGATCATATTTTCATCCATGCAGCCATGTACCTAGGTACTGCCTCGTGTGGGGAAGTCACATGGCTACGAAATGTGATCTATCAGTCAGACTACTCTGAGAGGGTAGATAAGCTGACCTGTGGCTCCAAAAAAGAACCACTGAAACTCTACTGAAAAGGCCCGTGGTTAACGTTCACCTAACCGCTAGAAAGTTCAGTTAACTGCTGTTTTTAGGTACTAAAAATTATATGCATTTTATACTTAAATTTTAATACTTATTAGATATTTATAATAAACCAGCTTATATTATTATATTAATTTTTTTTAATTTTTTTAAAAGTTTTTTTTTTAATTAATATATTTTATATAATATTTATTTTACTTTTATTTAATAAATATATATATATATATATATATATATATATAATATATAATACGTGATATATAAGTGGTGAATTGGTATATATAAAAGAGATGGTTTATTAATTATAATTATAGCTATAGGGCTATAATTAAAATTATAAACCCTTATTTAATTTAATAACGCACGGGCCCCTTAAGGCTGCGTATTAATATAGCTAAAAATATAATATATATTTAAAATAATAATAATTACTAATAAAACTTTGTTTTTTTATTTACTATAGCTAAAATAACTTAATTAATAAGTTTAATTATTAAAGGCTTTTTAAAGCATCGGTAAAAATTTAATAGTTAGCTAATAAATGTATATATTTAACTTAAATAGCTTTTCTATAAACCTATAAGTTAGCTTATCTACCCTTTTAACTACTCTCGTTATAAATTACCTAAGTACGCTTAAGTACTTAAGTAGGCTAGTAGATTTATTCGCTAGATTATAGGAGATTATATGTCAGGTGACCTAGCCCCACATACCTAGGTCACCTAGAGGGGCACCTTGCCCCCGGCATCTCTTCCACCTCTCTTTTCCTCATTCATACACACACTAGTCACGCACTTAGCAGATAGCTTCGCCTAGAGGAATACAGGCCCTTAAGCCATTCTTTCTATACGCAGCCGTTGGCACCGCGTATCTAGTTCATTGTGTCCCGTTATATTATAACTACAACTCCTTCTACCACCAATTAATGAACTTTTCGATTGGTGCAACTCTTTATATAAGTAGAGCAGATGATAGATATAGAAATATAATCCGTACAATCTCAACGTTTACCTGCACCCCCCCGGGGACCTACACCCAACCAATTTATAGGAAACATTACTGTAAGAGGCTCCTTTGACTGTTTCAAAACGCATATTCTACTTTCTTGCTTGTCTGACAGCTCCAAGTGCTATCACGGCTTACAGCAGTCAGCAATCTGTACGGCAGTACGTGTGTTTGTAGAGCGTACGCAAGTAGTCAATGCCCCGGCAGCAACCTGGGTGCTTGAGCAAGCATCACCTACCTATCTAGAGAGATAAATAGCCACACTGACAATTCATACAAAAATAAGTCTCCCAGGCCTTGACAATCTTGCTGGGCTTTTCCTTTCTGTTCTCATATTTAGATCACAAATAATATAGGCATATGGCAGCTGAGCCTCCAAGCACCCCTTATAGGCCGTGTCATTTATACTGTTTATTTCGTCATACGTATTGTATTATACAAGCTTACATAGGTAGAACTAACTCAAACGGTCGTAACATCATCCATAGAATACATATTTCTCTAGAATAGACAGCCCTATACGTCCGGTCCTTCCATAGGGGTCTCACAAGGATAGGATTTTTCGTTTTGCGTAGACGTTATATGTGCCAACCAACCTACTACGCGCCGATCCTTTTTCCAGTAGTAATATTATAATTCGTCCACGTATAATAACCTTCCACGCCCTGAAGTTGACCCCGTTGTACAGGCATATTGAAAAAGCACCGAGGGATCGACTTGGAAGAAGACGCTATCGACTCGGTGTCGATTTGTCTGTTCTTGCCGAAGCGCTCGCAGTCGATACTGCTTTTGTAAATATCTGTCAGGTTGGCTCCGTACTTTCCGGTAAGAAGGTCGCTCTTTTTCTGGTCGACGTTTTTCGGCCAAGATCTCTTGCCACCTTTCACCACACCCTTGATTCCATCGAAGTGCCATTCGTCATGAGGCATCTTTTGCTTGGCTATGGTGGCGCATTGGTAGCCCCGCGACTGGCCTTCTATCCAACGTACGTTGGAGTCGCCCTTTGTCTTTGTGCCCTTTTTCCCCTTTTGGTACTCCATGCACAGGTCCTTGGTGGCGACATCATAGATCTGCACCCACCAGCCCTGCTGGGCGAGGTCGGCGATGGCTAGACTCTGTCTCTACAATGGCTATTAGCATCACCGTCTCGCAACTAACTTGATAGAATCGACATACCAGGTATTTCTTGCTCAGGTCGATCGCCGGTTTCATATTCGTACCGACATCGGCGATGAGGAATTTGCCCTCAGCAAAGAACTGCGTGACTTTAGATCGCCAACGCTTTGTCTCCGTCAAAGTCTTCGCAGGCAATTTCTTCGAGTCCCCTTTGCCTAGGACGTTTGCCAGTAAATCTTGGAGTACGCCTTCCACGTTGTCGAAATAATTGCCGATAATTTTCCCCAAATCCGGCGGGTCTCCCTTGGTTGGCTTCTGCGGCTGATGGTATTGAGCAGTCTCCAGCAAAGATCCGCTAATCAACAGAGGCCATCCGCCAACACCAACCGAAGTGATTTCTGCTACGGCGACTCCTAGAGTAAGTGCTGCCGCAATCTGAACTATAGCACCCCAAGTTAGTATTTAGAGTGTTCCGAAAGACGTGGGAGTATATCCTTACAAAAAACATTAGGGATAGACTGGTTTGGATCCGGTGTTACGTCGAAGTCTGTATTTATCTCTTGGATGCGTAGTCCATCGGAAATAGCACTGCTCTGCAAAAAATTGGTGTAAAGATTATCCACAGTGTGATGCCAGATGGTAACGGCCTTGAGGATCCAATAGAATTGACCCTTTCCCGATTTGACAAGGTCATCTGCTACTGTTAGTACTGGATTTCTAGATATATAGAGATATGAGATGGACAAGTAGCTGATACTTACAACATTTACCACCGGCTATTTCACAGTTGCCAGACCCTGTCAACGAGGTACAGTCCATACCCCCGCCCACATTAAGCGCAAAGGCTGACATTTTATCAAACCAGCCTTTTTCTCCACGGCTCTTGATGAAGTTGTCTAGTTGTCCACTGGCTCCTGTGCCCTCCCATATCTTCAAAGCTTCTTCTTTGGTGTTGAATTGTGGCGTGCAGACTGCTTTCGCATCCGAGAGTTTAATCGTTGGGACACTACGGGTGTCGTGGTATAAAGCTATAGATGTGTCCGGTGGCTGCGTGGGAGTAGTGGCAGCAACGGCGATCATAGCCGCCATCCCGGAGAGTAGGATTAACATGCTGGAAAGTTGTTATAGGCCGCAAGAGATGAAAGACCAGTCAGATGAAAGGGATACCGCCTTCTTGAAATAGGCTATATGACTAAGTGTATGTCTCCTTTGATGTTCATCATGTTCATGTGAGAACAGGACGTCCCGTGTGTTATATACCATTACGATCGTTAGAAGTTGTTCGTCATAACCTCGATGAGATAGTAGCCTCAGCTTATCACGCAATTCATCTCCTAAATGAAACTTGCCGTTCTCCCTATCTCTAAGGATGGCGGATGAGATTCAGTCTCCATGATATGTAAGACGGCATTTCCCTTGCTCGGTGACAAAAAGCCTAGGTGCTTAAGCCACGGTCTTAGCTACCATCTGCCTTAATTGTTTTAGTTTATTTCTATTTTCATTATTATCGTGGGGCAAATCGCATGGATCGGCATGAAGTTGTATGTATTAATCATTCGATTACAGATCCCCCTCTAATAGGCAGTGGTGCCTTGCGAAATGAAAACATTCTGTCAGCTACCGCGCTAGATGGTTAGAAGCCTCTGGCATAACTTTCGTGTAGAAAACACTAATATTGAATGGTTTAGAGTAGTGGAGAGTACCTTTCCGGGATGTTATCATTACCCATGTTACAAGACGTCTATTACAACGTACATACTATTTATCGGCCCGGTATGAAATGGATTGTGTAGGATTAAGCTTATTATCGCCTCATGTGGACATAGTATAAGATTGTATGGTAACATTAGGGGGAAATTGATGATGTATTGAAGACATATTAGAGATCTTCTATTCAGTTGCAGCTCTGCTGCGTAATGGATAAAAGATTATTGTTAATAGGGTGAGCACGCCTACAATAAGGCAGAGCTTGAGGGTTTGGCGGTATTACTAAATATTTATTCTATATATATGTACATAACTAAATCACTTAGTTAAAGCGATCATTATTTTAGATTATAAGATAAAATCTGTGTGTAAAGCTTATTAAAATAGCTTCGCTAATTTGGCCTGGCGTTTACCCCGTATGTGCTTATCACAGAGCCTCTTTAATTGGTTGCTAAATAGAAACAAGCCTTTATACTAAATCCTTTATCTGATCCAACACCACAGCAGTCCCCAAAGATCTTCAAGGTTGCGATATCGCAAGCTTCAAGTGACGCAATCGGAACTTGCCCCTACGGAAGATAGTTATTTTCCAAAGATATCTTCTATTCCTTCCAGGAAGATAACACCATTTGCACTATCATGAGTAGTCTTACTGGATGTTGAAATGATTCCCGTTATGAACACATCTAGTTCTACTTATTTCATAGATAGCAGATCGAAGGTTCTCTCGCATAATGTCGTCACCCCTCGAATACTCGTCGAACTGACCCGAAAGAAAGAACACTGATACGGAACGCAGATAGCCACTCTAAGATTCCCAATCCTGCTTCTTTCGGTATAACTTGGGGAAGGTATCTCATTATTTGTGTTGTGCTTATGCTCAGCCTTCCTTCCCTCCCTTGTTCTCTCAGATAACTCGCCAACATGGGCTATACGTTGGAAGTAATTTAGACTCTTGAAGGCATCCAAGCCGGTGGTAATAAGGATGAAGTGGAAAGAAATGTACCTATGCTGTCCTATCAGTGATGCGTGTGACAACAAAAGGGTCCACTAAAAGAGGTTCTCCGCTAATGGCGGGAAGAGAATTCTAGCCATATTGAATGTCCAAGCTTAGCAGGTAAGAGTTAAGGAATTTGAAGTTTGACCCGAGTTACTCTACTGCCTAAGTCTTGTATAGCAATTGAGTGGAGCCAGTTCTGATTATATACTACCTAGGTATTTGTCATCCTATTTATTGTGTGAACTCTGTTTTCAATAACCAGTCTAGTCAGCCAGATACTCCTTAACCTGAACTAATAATACAACTCTGCTGTCACCAACTTTAGTTTTTCTTTGAAAGAGAACAAAGCTTTAGGCTATACTCTCTACCTATACAGGGAATCTATAGCAGGAACATGTATTAACATCATCCCATTTCTTGGGTATACTAAATCGGATTTGTTTTGCTGGCTGCCGATCTCGAGAGTCAAGGCCGTTTCAATCTGATTTCCTCGGACATTCAATATGTGCTCTTCATTATGTAAGCTGCCTAAGCCTGTTTGTCACGCCATAATAGGGGTTTATTGTATACATTTCAAGACGGCTATATTCTTCATCACCGACAAAACTGCAAGAAGATCTCTTCCTATCTATGGGGCTATAGTCTATTATCGGAATGGCGGTCTGCCATTTTGTTGTCGGTGTTCTTCGTAGCATCTACCTACAGCATCTCAGTTCCTAAGAGAGTTGATAATAATGCCAGCGTCGTTATCAAGGTCATAGGATCGCCTACTCACTGTGTAACGTATTATTGCCTTCAACTATTTGCTCATTATCGTATACACGCTTACTTTCTTAGCTTCTGTGGCCTAAGTCTATGCGGCCGAGGTTTGGTTCCTCGGGACTCGCACACTGGTATGATAATAGCTATTCTGGCTAATTGGTTGTTTTACTATTGGTCTTGAGACCTTCACTCACCTGGCCTTTCTCAATATGTGATACCAAGTCTTCGTTATTTTCGGGGTGTCCAACAAATGAGATAGCCGAGGAGGGAACATGCACAAACTGGGAGAACTGGTTGGCAGAATGAGCATTGTCCTGTGTTCTCTATACACCTATACCTTATGTAACCATCCTATCTGCCGCTTCTGAAAAATAAGGGATGCTATTTACCGATAAGTTATAACGTCTTAGTTAGCTACTTGGTAACCATCGTTCACAGATAATAGAGGTTGATGCTTGTATGATGAAAATGCTGTATTCTATGTCACATGTGCACACTTAACTTGCATACTAAGATTACTTCTAGATATAAGTGCTATAGCAGCCATTTCACGGAAGAGGTGTATAGAGTTAATATGAGCTCTCATACTGTGGTAACTGTAAGAGAAGGTAGTGGTTCGTGCACATGTGTGTATTTAACCGACATAATCTTTACCTCTGTGTACGCGGGAGGGTAGATAACCTTACCTATGGAACCATAGAAAGTCCACATCGGCCTATCTCCGATTTCTCAAAAACTGAAGTTACTACCACAGTGGTTCCATAGGTCAGGTTATCTACCCTCCCTGTGTACGCATAAGGGATCTGTTAAGTTGTATCACATGCAGCCCTACCTATGTACATACATACTGTGGTGTGAGGAACTACCTAGGTACCTAATAATTGAGGTTGCAGTCCACACTTCCATG
This sequence comes from Xylariaceae sp. FL0662B, assembly GCA_022376535.1. Taxonomy (NCBI): domain Eukaryota; kingdom Fungi; phylum Ascomycota; class Sordariomycetes; order Xylariales; family Xylariaceae; species Xylariaceae sp. FL0662B. Next base: position 398,564 of record JAJJKD010000005.1, read on the forward strand.
CCGGAAAGGGTCCCACATCGGATCCAAAGAACCCCTGCACCGTGCTCCTATCTCTTCTCCCTTCACTTCAATCCTCCGGCCAAAGCCATCACGCCAGACCTCAACGCTCAACGCGCTAGCCTTACGACCTCCCCGTGAAGCCATAGTTCCTACACAGCATTATATGTATTCAACAAGCATGCATTCATGACAACTAATTGGGCCCTTTCCAGCATATTCATAAACCTTGTTCCTCCTTGGTGTCGGCCTCATCTAGCAGCCATCCTGTCTTCACCTTTCCGAGTCGCAAATACCTGCCATTGAGTTGTCACCGTCATCATGGACCAAGCCGACATACCCGCGCTCCTGTCGCGACTCGCCAGCGATGAAGATGCCGCCCGGAAAATGGCCGTATTCAAGTTACAATCCTCGATTAACGACCCTTCCTTCGCCGATGTCTTCATCTCTTCTGGCGGCCTGATCATTCTGCGACGCCTGATCATGAGTACTGGCGGCAATACCCTCGCATACTCATTGCAGAGTCTAAGCCGACTCCTGGAGGTTGATATGGGTTGGGATATTTTCGAAGGTCCAACGGCCGGTGATCTGGTGGAGCGTGTTGTCGAGCTCGTCGTCACAAACCCTCTGGTCAACATTCTTCGAGGTGCTATGTCCATACTTGTTGCACTAGTTAGCCATTCACAGTCCACCACCAACCAGGCAGTCCAGTCCACGGCACGCACACCTGGAACATTCGGGTTTCGCGCATTGAAACCCGCCGTGGCTGTATATCCTCAATTTTTTGAACTTGTCATCCAGCAATTACAGTCTGCCGACCACGCCCTTTGCGCCAACGCGCTCATGCTCATCAACGCACTCATACGGGATGCAGTATCGATCGATTCCCCTAATACTGAGACCAAGTCGAATGGCATAGGCGAGGAGTGGCCAAAATTTATTAAGAGGCTACAAGATCTAGGCTTAATCAAGGCCGTATACGACCTAATGCAGAGTTCGGCCTTACAAGATTTGGCACACCCGCTGTTGGAGTTTCAGTCCCTTACTAAGGTTCTGCTTCAGAGGTGGAGACAAGTGCGGGTCGATGTCGAAAGGCCAGAACATCGGAGGGCGTTGAAAGGCCTCCATCTTGCAAGCGCACCAAACAGAGATTACTTGAATGGAACGGGAAAGATCGAAGAGCTTCAAGAGTCTGGCAAGAAAGGCAGCAAAAGACATAACCCGGAGAAATGGAGACGATTGGGTTTCGAGACGGAAAGTCCAGCATCTGAGTTTGAAGATGCAGGATTCCTTGGATTGATGGACCTTGCGGACTTTGTGCGGAAGAATGAAGACGGATTTCAAAAGTTGCTCTTGGAGCAATCCACAAAACCATTACACGAACGTTGTCCTATCGCCCGGGCAAGCCTTTCAGTCACCCTCACTATTTACGAGCACTTCGACTGTGATAAATCGGAGATGGAAGATCTGAGGGGTTACCAATTGTCAGATGGGAAGCAACAGGACAAGCTCTTCCGTCCACTTCTGATGCAGTGGTCCAGATTGCATACTGCGGGTTTACATTCCTTTCTTAGGCTTTGGAAGACTACCGGTGCACAGCAAGATGATTTCGAAAAAGTGGCAGAACTGATTCGCATACTCATCGATCAGGTCGTTGGGAATGCTAGTCGGTCAAAAGATGTCGCGGAGGTTGAAGAGGATCTGGCCGAATTTGACTGTGGACGGTTACGCGACCTACAGATGGAACTTCTGGAGCTCTCATTCGACGACCAATGGGGACAACATCTCTACAAAGTACGGGAGAGCCTGAATCAAGAAGCTCTCACATTTGTCAAGGAGCAGCGGATTAGGTGTTTATTAAAAGGCTCATGGTTTTCCAAGCCAGCGCCGCGGAAAGATAGTCACGGAGACAGCCTCCAAAACCGCCGTGGTGCTGATGGTACATTATGGAGGTATGCTAAGCTGTCGCACAACCGACGATATCTTCATTATGCCGATTTCGCCTTACGAACCGGACCCGAACCAAACTTAGATATGCTCGGAGAGAAGGTGGATTTGCGTACTATTAGCTCTGTTGTTTCCAATGTATCTGCTCCGTCTCATAATTCGAAGAATGAGGCAAGCAACACGACAAAGATAACTATTTTCAGTTACGTCGACACCGACTCCTCTGATTCCTCATCCGAAGCGCGTAAGAGCGGCGACGGGAAGGAATACCCACTGCTTACATTACATCCTCTGAATCACAGCCTGGCATCGGAATGGCTCGATGGGTTGCTGATGCTACTTGATCAAGTCCCAATTACGGCAGAAACTAATAAGTTGGTCAAACTAGTTGGAGACTTTGGCCTAAAAATCAGGCTGCTGAATGTTCGGATGGAGGCCACCTACGCAGGGCCACCGGAAGGTGCGGGCGTAGTCCCGAGCAGAGAGGGACTCGACGACGACTATTGGTACGACATCTGATTCGATACTCTGTTGCGATCATGGCGACATTGAAATGTTCGGCAAAGTCTTGATTGTAACATCATGCCACCACCACCACCCCTAAAGAAATGGCGACACGCCATAAAATGTATATACATAACCAGCCCAGGTATGTGGTCAAGATCATCTACCGCGGCACTGACGCACTACGGCCGTTCAACGATTTGGCCGCAGAGGCTACGGCAGTGGGAAGAAGGAAGGGCGTGGCGTAATTCACCGTGAAAAGCATTGCTATCGTGAAGCATTCGGTTTTGTCAACGATACATGATTTGATTTGTATACGCTAATGAAATATACCCAGAAGTGAATCAAGGCGCATTTAGTTTGTACCGAGTACCCATTTCTATACCTTTGCTGCCCAGGATGGTAGCAGTGTTTCAATTTTAGTTTATAACGCCTGCCAATTATTCTAAAGTCAAATGCTATTTCAACGGTGTCCCGGTATCAATAGTGGTTAAACCTATGACAATCTATAGCTCATCTACTCAAGTTTTGGGTACCTAGGTAGTTTTCTAGATAAGGTTGAACTGAGGTTTATCGCGATCAACACCTGGTACATGAGTGTGGTGTACCTTGGTACCTTACGTAAGTTAGGTTCGACGCAGCTGTTAGGAAATGGTGATAGATATTGTATTGATACGTTGTAAGGTTCGCTAATATAAGATACGTGGGTAGTATGGATACGCTGTCAGTTAGCAACACCCAGGTATTACATACCAAGTACATACCTTAAAGGTATGGATACACATGGTGATGCGGATGTGCCCGGAGCAGATCCGCCCCATAACCTTACCTAAACTGACATACATAGCGGCTGCATACCTAGGTACGGAGTACCTCAGGATGTACCTCCTAACGTTGTTGCCCTGCCACAACCACCAATGCATCTTCTAAACCCCCAAGCCTCAGCCTCCCAGCCTCTCGGCTCCCATTCTGTACATATCACCATTTTACTTTACACACTTATCAATTGGCACGTTTCTTAATACCTTGCTTCGGGTCGTGAATATACTTGTGCCGCCCACTCAAACCATGCACTTTCTGGGACTTTGGCATCATCTATAGTCATCATGCAACCGTCCAATGCCGTCGACTCACCCACTAAGGTTCAGCTAAACGGTCTTTTCCGAAACTCAATTTGGCATTGTTAGTAAACCCTTCAAAGTCGTTTATCTCTTCGGATTGATATACAATACATGCCATACAGGGAGAAGAGAGTTAACTCAGCCGTCAACTAGGTAACTGCAGTCCCCGCCTCCCCGCCGTCCAATTTCAGGTTAAGAAAGATACGCCCAATCGTGGCCGGTCATTCTACACCTGTCAAAAGGAACGTGGCAAGGGCAACAAGTGCGATTTCTTCCTGTGGACTGAAGGTATGTATCTTTTGTCATGATCTCTTGACTCAAAACTACCCCCGAGTCCTTCACGCACAACATACACTAATTATGAATGTACTAGATGCTCGGGCACGGGAGATGGGGGCGGTTCTGAGCAATTCCCGTAGCGAAGCTGAGACTCCCAGTCGGAAGCCGAAAAGGCAGACAACTTTACACGAGAGTATTACTCCAAGTAAAGAAAAACGTCCTTGGTACGAGAAGACGCCAGTAACTAGTCTGGCCGATCTGAACCGCGGAATTTTCACTGGCTCTACTGCTACCGCTGAAAGCTCGACGATGAAGGCGAGCCCTTCGGGTGGACCGGTAGAGGAGCTGAATGACGACATCTCTTCTGACGAGGAAGATGAACTTGTTCACATAGCGGATGCAAACTCGCAGCCTAGGGCGAGCCCAGAGACCCCTTCTGCGGGGTCTAAGAGGAAGCAACCAGACGTAGAAGAGTATAGCGACTTTTCTTCGGGCGATGAAGAGGAGCTCGCGGCCATGGCTGATAGCACGGGTCAAAGCCTGGGATCACAGAGCAAGTACCGCAACGCGTTTGAAACATCCGCCGCCGACCGCACACATCTCGCAGATGACGGCATGCCGACGCCTCTCACCGGAAAGCCGGTTCGCCGGGTCCTGTTTGCGGACCCCGAAGTCAGAAATTCCAAACGGCAGCGTACGGATGAGAACATCGCTTCGCTGTCCCAAGTGACCACTGCTGTTTCGCCGTTTTCGACGCCTTCCTCCTCGCAAGGCGACGCCGCCACGCCGAGCAAAGCCTCGACAACTATCACTCAGGAGGTCATGGCCCTGCTTAAAGACCAAAAGGTCGACGAGCAGGTGCTACATAACATACGTGTCACCCTCGACAAGCACGCGGCGAAGGCTAGAGGCCTCGAGCGAGGACGCGATGCATCGCGCGACGCCGCTAAGAAGGCGGAGGGCCGCATCGCCGAGTTGCAGCAGCGGATTACAGACTTGGAAAATCAGAGGAAAATGGATGCAGAGGCGCGGAAGAAAATGAGGACGGATCTCATGAAGGTCTATTGCGACAACTAGGGGCTTGCTGGCCAAGCCATCATCTAGTATTAGGTTCGGGTGAGTGGTGGGCAAGCGCAGGATATCGCTTATCCCCATGCCAATAGTCTGCTAGTCTGGACGGGTGCGTTCCAACGCTTGCACTGCGTTGCATGGCGTACCCTATTTTCATTGTTCGGCCGAGTTGATATGGAAAAATAAGGATACCCTTTTTGGTTTTGTTTATAGGAAGTTGGGAGCGTTGTGATTGTAGTTTAGGTTAGGTTTAATAGTGTGTTGCAATCTAGCAATCGATCCACTCAGGATTTTACAATAGGAACTCGATATATCCTTGAATATATATATCGATAACCCCTAAGTTTATTTGCTTTTAATAATCTATTGATGAAATTCGCGTGGCCTATAAGAATATGTGTACCCTAAAAAGGCCTCGTTATTAAAGAGTTGAAATACCCTCCTGACGCCATACATACTCGTGAGACTGCTCTATAATACCCCGGAATGCGATATGACGCTTCTGGGAACAGTGTCTTTAGGCGTACTTCAACTCATATCACTATTCTAGCCAACTATTGCTAACTAGAGCAGTACATGATTCGTTCCTAGAACCCCTATATGTTCACTGTTGCGAAGTTAAGGTATACTGTATGAGTTGTTGCAAACAAGGGGATGTTGAAAATGGGACAATAGCTCCTAGTAGTGCATGCGTCCCTCCTACCCATATTCATCAAAATATTGCGCACATCATTACGTAGTTACTGCTCGTAACACACCTTCCCATGGCGTCCGATATCGCCATGATGGTGATCGTCGGGCTGACTCCGCTAGCCGAGGGAAACGCGCTCGCAAGGCAAACAAGCTTCTCAGAACCCTCGAGCAGGACTCACTTGGCGTGATTGTGCTTCTGGTTAGCTTCATCGACGCCTATTCAATCGTCCGTATGCTTACTAGAGTTTAGGAAGCTTGGCGCAGTGAAGAATTCCAGATCATGCTCATCCGACCGCTCTCGTAGTACGGAGTCAGGGGCTCGGAGGCTTGCCCAGCGCTCCAGTTCATGGTGACTCCTTTGCCGCCCCACCAACTCCCTACCGTGACCATTGTAGACCCTGTTACACTCTACACGCCATCTCCGCCTTGGAGTATAGATTCTGCGTTATTCGGTTCAACAGGAAGTTTGTTCGTTGGAACATAGTGTCCTTTATTGACGGCCAAGACACAATGCCCTGTTTCGACCAGAGCCTTTGCGACAACGCCCCCATCACAACCTGAACCAATAACTACAGCATCTGTACCAATGACTGTTGGTCCCGGGGACAACTCGAGATTGATAAAATTAACGTCAAAAGTTGTCCCGGTTCTGGTTACCAGATCATCCGCATTTTAGGGGGTCGGCAGCGGAAGGCTGGAAGAGGGGTCCATGACTAGATGAAACGATTGGTACTATGGGGGAAATCGCTCTTGAGTATTGATTTGCAAGTAGTGTAGATGAGGCATAACCAACATGGCCATGAAGTGCGTGGCCGACCTTGACTTTGCTTCAGGCTATATTCTTCCAGCTACCTTGCTCGAGTTGATATATGAATATATAATAGACTCTTTTCTTATCGTGTCTTAGTCCAACAGGTCTATAAAATACATTCGGTATTTATAATTAAAGGTGTATTAGATATTCAAAATGAAAATAACTTGTGGGTGGACTAATGCTATCCGTGTACTCCTTTTGGAGCGTGTTAATTGGTATTACATAATGTGACCGATTTACTACCTTATGAATTCTATATAATCTAGATGCGTAGCTATTCAGTTCTTGAACATGATATGATGTTGACCAACAAATAGGGGCACACATTGTTGTTGTTCCATGTTTGCCCCTTTTTCCTGTTATTGGACCTCTTGGATTCCCCAAGCTTCTGCTCTCTTCTATGTCCCAGTTTTCATTCCATGTGATTATTTTATCGACAGTGCCGTCGAATATTACTTCATAATTAATATCCTTAGGTTATATTGGCTATTTTCCACATTCTAAATGGTCCTGCCCTTGTCTCCCTGGCCGATATAATTCCTAATTTCAACGATCTGCCGAATGGAAAGCACCTAACCCACTCTGCTGTCACTATATGCTTCGTCGTAGCTTTGATTGCCGTCCTGGTCGAAGCCACTCATTCGTTCATCCAAGACGACACTCTTTGGGCATTCTACTATTGCCATATCCTCGATAGACTTGATCCTGCCTTGCGTAAGGAGTCAGTTTGATGCAGGACTTGCAACCTAAGTATTTTATAGACCCGAAGCTTAGTCGGCGGGTGCTATCTACTTGCACCAAGACGTCAATACTAGCTGTATGTAGTAAAACGTAATAGTTGGTATTCTTCAGCTATTTACCCAAGCCTGTTCCGTATATCACAAATATCTGAGCCTATTTCTGAAAGTACAGTCGTAACAACCAAGGGCTGTCTTTGTATGAAAGACCCCCAGGTGTTTCTACTAGGAGATTCGTCTCTTTGCAACCTACTTGGAGTGAGATGAGGTGGTTAAGCTAAAAGGCAAGCCTGACTGATCCATTCTTACACCCATTCAATAAGGTGTGCAGCAGACCTATTTTTGAGTCACATATCATCACATGAATAAAGAAGGAATCGGATGATGTTAGAGTAAGGTGACTAAGAGATCTACTGACGTGAAAATCTAGTGAGTGAAGTTGTCACTAAAGGAAATATATTAGTCGAGCGATAGAACGATGTCTAGGTCTATACTAGTCATAAGGCAATCTTCATCTGTAGACATAATACGAAGGCATTCATGAGGTCTAACAGTCATGATTATAGTAGAGGTGCATTTTGCCACTTGTATATCATCGCTGAATCACTCGTAGCAATATTGATTTCTTCTTAGATGTAGGAAGGTAGGTTTTCAGACCAAAGTACTCATCCCTCGTCGATTCTTATCCCTCGTCGATTCTCACTGCCACGTCTTCTACCCTTTTTTCCTTGCGTATGACATCGTCTCAACCAAGACGACGTAACCTTGTTTAAATCCACTACAAAAGTTTATTCATTCTCGTTTTTCAACAACCATGGATTTCTCTTGTCCTGCCGATCCAAGCCAGCCCATCCCACTCCCGCCCCCCAACGACGCCATGACACACCCCGGTGAATTTCCCATGCTTCCTAGCATGCAAGCATATGCCGCACTGAATTCTTTACTGGCTGCGGCAGCAGTCATTTCGGTCGTCCTGCGAGTTGTTGGCCGAAAACTCACCAAGGCTGGCCTAGGATACGATGATGCCATGATCATGGCCGCTCTGGTAAGTAATGAATAGAGACCACATCACGACTAAAGGGGGTGCTTTGGAAGCGAGCTGACATTATCATCATAAATAAAGCCCCAAGGCATTGCCATGTTGGCTATGCAGATCGTTTGTACGTGTCCCCATGTGCCTACCACTGCTTATTCGCATGCTGGTTGGTCTTCGGTCTATCTGACTAGAGAGAGCAGTCTCCAAGATTGGAATAGGTTATCCCATCAAGGAGGTTTACGCCAACGGTGCCCTGATGCAAAAGGTATTGTATATATCTACCTACCACCACTACCTCCTACCTAGCTATATAAGTGCGTTCTTCGGTTTACTTACAAGACATGGATCGTAGCTCGTCGTAGCCATGGACGTGATCGGCGCCGCGTGCCTCGCGACGATCAAGCTCAGTGTGCTCTGGTTCTACCTGCGCGTATTCGACAATGCGCAGTTCCGCAAGGCCATCGCGGCCACGACCATCGTGGTCATTCTGTGGACGTCCGGCAACATCATGGAGCCGTTCCTGGTCTGCCGGCCGTTCGACTACACTTGGGATCCGACGATCCGCGGCGGCACCTGCGGCAGCAAGAAGGCCGTATCCATCTCCATCGGCATGTTCAGCGTCATTACCGACATCATCATCATCGCCCTGCCCATCCCGGCCATCTGGAAGCTCGGCATCGACCGCAAGCGCAAGTGGGCGGCTACTTCCTTGTTCCTCATCGGCCTGAGGTAGGTTATTATTACGTCCATGCACTTATATATATAGGTGTTGTCGTGTATACTACGTACAGCTATATTGACACTCTCACAGCGTCACCATTGCGGCCATCGTCCGCATCATCTACCTGATCAAGACGGACGTGAAGGACGACTTCACCAGCACGGGCGGCGCAGCGATCTTCCTGTCAGTCTTCGAGATCCAGCTGTCGATCCTGTGCGTGAGCCTGCCGATGATACGGCCCTTAGTCAAGAGATATCGCGGGCGCTGCAAGTTTACCTGGCTTAAGATGATGCGTGGCCGCATCTGGCGTCTCTCCAGTGCTAGATCGTCGCCAACTGCCAACAGAGATGTCGAGCTGGCCAATCTGGGCGCTGCAAGCAAGTAGCAGATCCGTCCTGCCCGCATCAATACGGCCTCGTCTCGCAAGAACGTCGTGCATGCTAGAGAAGTGCAACTTAGAAATGGGGGTACACTCTCGGGACCGGGATCATGATCATCTACGGCTTATGAAGTAAGCGTAACTACGCCCTTCTGTCATTGGACCGGATAGCACAGGCTTCATTGGGGGTAATAGTTGGACGAAGAATACACGTATATTGGTTTTCGGTACAGTAAGTAATTGGCATCGGTCGTCTGTACATGGGTATATCCTTCGATGGATTTTAGGAGTGCGAAGCATCAATCGATGATCTTACCGGTTGAGAAGGGGATTGTTCTTCTCTCGCTTGATGGTATCATCTCACATCAAAACCTCAAGCTAATGAGAGTTCACTCACATATTGGAGGTAGTCTGGCATAGCACAATGATATGTTATTGCCGAAGATGGAAGCTGTTATTGTGATTTACCTTTTTCTGTTCTGTCGTTGCTACATGTGCGTGTAAGACGGAGGTTTTCAGGGGAAAGAGATCTTCAGTTACACGGTACCTAATTAGAACAGTTCGTCTGGAGACTCCTGGACACATGATCTCTTCGATTCATCAACCTCGTAGTATACCACTAGCTTCCTTACTCCAGCGCTTCAGCGAGTGATTGAGAACAGAGACAATATCTCCCCAAGTTGACAGTTTCCTAGATTTCTTTCCTTTCCATCTCAGAACTCGATGACTAATGTGTCAGAAACATCGAACGCGCCATCTCCCCAGATACCAACAACGGCCATCATGAAGCCGATGCCTGATATCACGGTCTGCACCAGCTGATTCTGGACGAAGAATTCGACCTCGCTGCGGACTTCCTCGCCATTCACCTCATCATCCAGTTCCTCACCACTAGTGCTGGCAACGCCCTCCTCACTATGCGTGTCGCCAAGGACTTCGTAGCTGGCTTCCATCCCTCGGGCAACCTGCTTCTCCCTACGGGCCTGAGTTAACTCGGCCTTCCGCTGAGCGGCGGCAGACAGGCTCGAGACGGGAGCACCGAGGATCGACGGTGTCACATATTCGGCCAGCCGGGTTCCGAAGCAGAACAGCGAGGTGTAGAGCAGGTACGGGTGCCGGAAGCCTCGGGGAGATAGCGTGAAGGCGATTAGGAAGGCGGCCCCGGATACGCTGGATAGAGTGTTGAGATGCCTTGATGCCGTTGAGGCTAGGGATCGGAAGGCCCTGGCTGCGGATGAGGCAGAGGGCAGCTCGAGCAGCAACGGGGTTGTAAGATTTGAGAGTGTGTAGGAAGTGCCCTGTGTCATACAATACAGATTAGACAGTGATCGATACCCTAAGCTTTACCAAGTAGACGGAGCTGAGGCAAAAATTGCTTTCATGGTTGCCCATGGTCGGAGACTACATCGTGAACACCATCGTGGATGCCATCGTGAGCGCCGTGCGCGGGGTTTTCCTGGAGTCTGGAGGGGCAAAGGTGAAGATGGAGTTAGGTACTTACCGTCAAGAGACCGAGCGAGACCGTGCCTACAAACTTAAAGACAGACGCCTTTCTTGATGCCATCGTCTCTAGTGAAACAGAGGGATGAGTGCTATGATGCAGGACTCTAGATGCGATGCACAGTGATGGAAAGTCGCATGGAAGAATCGACGATGTTGTAAGTCCGTGGTGTGGTGACAGGGAAGGACATCCAATCTTGGCACTTGTTCAGTGCCCGTTGGGCGCCGGTTGGGGAATTGCAAATGCGATTTTAGATGTACGTAATTGGCCCAAGCTTTTGTACATACATAAATAAAATGTACCTATGTGTGTATGCACGTAATCTGTATGTGCTATGTACTTGTATCTCGATACACGTAAGTCATATAGTACCTAATAAGACAAGCCGGCAAAGCATCCGTGAACTGTCGGGTCCCAAGTACTTATTCAGCCTACATAGTACGTACCTGATGTTCCTACTAATGTACATGGAAGTTTGTCAGCTTAATAAGTGGGGGAAGGTTCTCATGTCTTACAGCCGAGGCATCCTGTGCCGTCAGCTACCCGTCTGGGGTACCTACCTAGCCTACATAGTATAACACTGTTAGGAAGGAGTTGCAAACACAGAATACATGTAGCTATCGTGGCACAGCAGCCGAATTTAGTTGATCCTATTTACTTAAATCCTTCCATTTGTCTGTCTTGCTAGTTGATTATTCTTTCCCCAGAATCCTGCTTCTTTTCACTTTAAATCATTCCGTAGCGTTAATAGTATGCCTGTTCCGACCTCTGAATATGTGAGCTCCGTCTGGAAGCAGGGCATTTTTGGTTGGTTCTTCCTTTAGAACTGGAGCGCCCAGATTGTGCAACTAACCGCTGCCAATGTAGATGGTCGCGTTGCTTTCGTAACCGGTGGTGCGGGTACCATTTGCAGCGCCCAGACTAGAGCCCTCGTCCACCTTGGAGCGAACGCATGTATTATCGGCCGCAACCAACAGAAAACAGAAGCAGCAGCCGCCGATATTGCTACGGCGCGAACCGGCGCGAAAGTCATCGGGATCGGCGGATGCGATGTAAGGGATGTACGTATTAACCTCCCGCCGATTCTTATTCCATATTAATATTTCAACAGCCAGAGAACTTGGTTCAAGCCGCCAAAAAATGTGTGGAGGAGCTTGGGGCTATTGACTTTGTCATGTAGGGATGCTTCATCCAGCTTCTCATAGAATGAGCTGACATGAACCTTTCCTAGAGCCGGAGCTGCCGGAAACTTCGTGGCACCCATTTCAGGCCTGACCGCCAAGGGCTTCAAGACGGTCATGGACATTGATGTCCTTGGAACTTATAACACAGTGAAAGCTACCATACCGTATCTCATCGAATCTGCCTCCAGGAATCCAAACCCAAGTCAGAACGGGCTGACAGGAGGAAGAATCATCTTTGTTTCTGCGACCTTTCACTACACTGGGATGCCAATGCAGGCTCATGTCATGGCTGCAAAGTCCGCCGTGGACTCCATCATGGCCTCCGTGGCTTTGGAATACGGACCTTACGGCGTGACTTCGAATGTTATTGCCCCAGGCGGGATTGAGGGGACGGAGGGAATGGAGAGACTTTCCAGCAATAAGATGGATCTCAAAACGGCCCAAGCCGGCATTCCGTTAGGACGACTTGGCATAGTCCGTGATATCGCAGACGCAACTGTATACCTCTTCAGTGATGCGGGCAATTATGTCAACGGACATGTTCTTACTGTGGACGGTGCCGAATGGAGAAACAAAATGATGGGTGTTGGACTGGATGCCGATATGAAATACCCCGACTTTTTACTGAAGGGCGAGTTCTCCAAGTTCGTAAAGAGTGGCAGAAAGGAGAAGCCGAAACTCTAATGGATAGGAGCTTAGTCAGACTTCCCTTAAGCAGACTTCAATCACCAGCGGGTTTCATCAAACCGCGAGCGGCCCTAACATAGTGATGATATGCCGCATACATGAAATGCGGGCTACAACATAGAGCAGCCTCCTATGCGTTCGGGAGATCATTCCAAGGAGAGTTGCTCTACAGACCTAAAATCTAGTGTAAAAAGTACCCCCTAATTAAAATCAAGTGCCAAACATAATCTTCAGACTAGCAATTAAATACTGATATGAGGATAAACCTATTTTCACGCTCATTTATGTATTAGTCTCGTCGCCTTTTACCCCGTGAAGTTGCTCTCGTTACCCTACCAGTATAAGCTCCTCTCCATGGTTAGCCAAGTTAACCCTGACCTCGTGTATAAGGGCGCTGCAAGCCCATAGGTAGCTTGCTCGCTAGAAGCGTACCTAGCTCACCGTGTCGTTGACAGAGATCTCTGGCTAGGACTCACAAAGGAGAGTTTGATGCCAAGTACCGGAACAGACACCTACAACCACCTCCTCTAAAGCACATAGATTAGGGTTGCGTGGATGGGCAAAGTTAATATGGCAAACTGTATCCTGGGCTCGACTCATTAATAATGTTTGTCGTCTTCCTAGTAGGTTATTGTCTAGGGGTATCTATTAAGGAAGTAGCGTATGTTATCAGGGGAACGGCAGACTCCTAGGAACGAGTGAGTGTTAAGACAGTCCTGTCTATATCCACGATGTATATATTGCTATTGACGATGAATCTTTCATATGAGAACCTATTAAGACTAGACGTATCTACGTATTATTTGTTGATGGCCCATACAATATTATATGTATTTGCGCTTGAGACACCTCAAGGCTTACGAGAGAGTCGTAGCTACTATCACAACCTACACATTGTTTATTCCAGCTACGAACCATCCAGGTATCACTTCCCTAGGTCTATCCAAGGACAGCCCCATAATTTCAAGTCATGTAAAGTCCTGAGATGAAGATAACAGAACCACTTCGCTCAGTAAATTTCAACATAGCAGGGTCTGTCCGTGGTAAGGCGATACGAGGTTCTTGATAGGCACAGCAAACAGTCACGAATCAAACGGGAGAAGAAACTTTGGTAAGATACATCGGGTATAAAACGAGTGACATTCGGTTAACTAGCACTACGTGGTATAGCTATCTAGGTAACCCCTGGTACGTGGTTCACTTACCTACCTAGAACAAAGAAATCCGCTCCGTTTCAAAACACCGTATAGACCTCAAGCCAGCTGATACACTCGTAACAAGCCTATCAGCGGCCTGGCCGCGGTGTTACCTGTTTCATACGGTCATATTCTTGCTCCTCAGGTCTCGTCATCCTCTGTCAAAGGCGCTTCATTGTCTTCTGCACTGGGGAAGGGGTTGTACTTATCGGTGTGTCCCTCCTGACGGGTCTTCGACCTCTGGATCCTGTCTTTCGCATTCTGCTTTTGCTTGATCTTCTCGCCAAGATCTTGGCTTATCGGCGCTGACTCTGTGTATAGCGCTGGGTTTGAGCTGGTGCCCTTTGGGCTCGGGTTGTTATGAGTATCTTTCATGATGGCTGCTTAATATTATTCTTCTGTTTCTTGTGTGTAACAAGTTATTCTTAGTCTGTAGATTCTAATGACGAAGTATTGGAGTTGGATATGAAGTGTTTGATAATGGTAGTGAGTAAGTAATGGCTTGTAATGCAGAGAAATAAATTTCATCCCAAGGCGAGTCTGGGCCCCCTTATATATTCTTATTAAACAACGTCCTTGTTTCATTTGCACAATAGCATGATCAGATGCGGCCTGGAACCTTCTATTGATGTGACACAATAAGGGTACAATTTGTGCATATAGTGTAGACATAACTCTGAAGATTTCTGTGTCGGCATTCAGCATAAGAAGAAACAATTAGACAGTTCTCTTTTCTTTGTTCTAGCTGAGCTATCCCTGCTGACTCTGGGCGTGTAACATGTTTGGACTGAAAGTGGTTGATCGTCAACATCGGAAGACGTATACATACAGTTAGTATTGATGCACTATTTGCACAGCATCGTTGATTAGTAATAACTCAGGCTGAGTGTAAACCAGCTTATACCCTTAGAAAAACTACTCGGGGTCTCTATTTACGCTTACAGCAGCTGTTTTATATAGTTTACGATATAATGTGACGGATGGCTCGTCTTGCATAGTAACAATTTAAACAATGACATATCCGTGAAATCTGGGTATAATACACCTGTGCTTACTCTGTAGAGGTTTTAAACCACCGAGTTATATGTGTAGTGGTATCAGAAATTCTCCCTCTTCGTTTTGCAACGTGCTGAAATTCGGTGTGTACTCCCGGCCGTGTCGATCCGCAAGTAGAAGCGGCAGTAGTCAGGCACAACAAAGAATAATCCCGGGTCGCTAGACGACATCCCCGGCCCTCGCCGGCGATAGGAAGGTTATTTGGAGCACGCAATGGCAAAGTTAATTCCGACTTAGTAATAGTTGAAGTCGACCACCGAGAGAAGAACGCGCTGCGAGCATTGTGCTTACTGACTCCCCGCTTATCAACCCCCTTTTGTCCTTTACATATATTAACTGGTGATGCCCATAATTATTTTGCCTCCGGAATGATGACCGTGCTTCCTTCAGTGTCCGCAGGATTGTCTTTATCCGTGTAATGCTTCTCCAGATCCTCGACTACTTGGCGGCCCTTGAAATTCGTCATGATGTTCTCGCCCCTAGCTCTCAATCTGTACGAGTACCAGCGCGGCAGGCCTCTCAGCCACTGCAACACCGTCCCAAAGGCCGGAGCGATAACGTGTCCGCCCCTCCCGGTGAGTATCTGCTTGCAAATAGCCTCCGCGACAGACTCGGGCTGAAGCGTGGGGACGAGGAACGGCGAACCGTTATGGTAGCCCGTAAACAGCGCCGTCGTGGTGTAGCCCTGGTTCACGACGATCGTCCGCACTTTCGGCGCGTGATACCGCGTTTTCAGCTCGGCTGCCAGACCCTCGTGGAAGGAGGCAGCCGCCGTTTTGGAAGCGGCGTAATCGACCATGTTGGGAACGGTCAGCCAAGAAGCATAGCTGGCCACTGTGACTACCATGCCGTGATTCTTCTTAATCATATACGGCAAGAACTCCTTCACCGTGCGATAGTGCGCGAAGAGGTTCACATCAAAGGTGAATTTGAGGTCCCTTTCGGTTGTCTCCAGGATCGTCTTACCTCGCGCCACGCCGGCATTGTTCACGAGGATTGTAGGCTCGCCGACTTGGGCCCGGATGTCTTTTGCTACTTTCGCTAAATTGGTGGAAGATGTAAGATCGCACTTGAAGTAGTATACGTTGCGGCCTACAAGGGTATGAGCAACACTGTGGGGTTACCTACTCGAGTATATAAGCATTACAACTCACCAGCTTCAAAAGTCATGGGCTGGATATCAAGAACCACGACCTTGAGCCCCTGTTCTGCGAGCAGTCTCACCACATGGCCTCCAATCCCGCCGGCGCCACCCGTCACAACAGCAATCTCATTCGGCCAGTCGTAAGTGTCTTTCTCCCAGTTGTTGACCACGCCGTCCGAACAATAGGCGCTGAGCCACTTTGCCAAGCCAACGTAGAACAGAGTCTTGACGCGGGAGAAGGCAAGCGGATGCAGTCTAGTTAGATCCTCGCCCTTCTTTGTGAACTTCGCGAGCAGAAGTAGGGGTAGGAGGATCAAAGGATTCAGAGCTGTGCGGCCCACGAGCTTGAGGAAAGGATCCGCAACTAAGCCCTCGCGGGGCAGGAAGCCTTTATGCATAGGCATGATTCCGTCCGGGCAGAAATTCCGAGGTATAATAAGCGGTAGGAATCGATAAACCTTGCTGTGACTATAAGACTTCGGCGTTGATGAGTTGTAGCACAAACAAGAGTAATAGGAATACAGAATATGAACCACCTTGCACGTAGTACCGAGGCTCAGTGCGGGGAGCTCGAAACACGCTACCTAAAGTAGGCATGGAACCGCTACAACGTTCATATGGAATTGAATTATCCTTATTAGTAAAGTAGAAATAACCTTGTTAAATTTTATGTATCACAATAGTATATGTAAACTACAGTCAAGCTTGTGTGATGGGATGTAATGTACTCCGTAGTACTGAAATGTTAGAGACGCCACGGTCAATCTGTAGAGTTTATAAATTTAAGTACATCATTAATAATAGTGTCTTGAATATATCCTTCAAATATTCTGGGTATGACATCTGTTGAGCAATAAATTCCTACAAGCAACAACTATTATATGTTGGGGTATCTTCATAAGATGAGCACGAATACGATAGCAAGTAAGGACATCCAACGCGCTGCGAATCTCCACTGGACGGCGCCAGCACCGCTCCCAAGACCATTAGCTGTATCTTCTCCCGTCTTGTCAGGCTGCTGAATGATAGTCGAGTCTCCTGGTGCGAAAAGAATGCCGACTTTGTTTGCTGCTTCGGCATCGATTTCCTCTGGTGTGAGCAATGGGTTGTTGACAGAGTCGCAAGTTGGGTTGGACCCCGTGAAGTCTATTTTGTTCGTAACTGAGATGGGAACGTCGAATATCGTATAATGGTTGTCCCCATTTAGTCGAAAGTTCTGACGGATGGATATCTACAGATAGATGAGTATCATGTCAGGACCTAGTTAGCGCCATCCATATATTTACTGACGTTGTAAGCCCCACGATCACTATCAGGGCTATCTGGCTGCCCATCGCCGATCAAGCATGTCGGCCAGCTCCATTTCACGTGTTTGACAGTACTTCCTGACTCGGTTTGCATAATGTCGCCTGGAGTGGCAATCGACTCTGTGCCGTTCGTTATCGTGAAATTTCTTCCTGTGTCATAACTGTAGAGGAAGATGGTGATGTTGTTGATTCGGCTGGGACTGTCGTCCTTGTACGGCGGAAGGTTTAGTTTGCCATTAGCACTTACGTCAAGGGCTACCTCGATAGTGTCTGCAGATATGATATATTAGGTCGTAACCTGATGTCCTGAGTATTATAAGGCAACCTACCTCCACCTAGAGGTGTGCCCGGCTGCGGTGCATCAAGAACGGCAAAACCAGGTGTAAATATCTGGCCTCCCGCGACAGTAAAATCAAGAGCCAGGACCCCGCAAATAGCCAATGAGAGAAAAGCGACGAGATGAATGAGATACCTCATGTTGATAGGTAGGTTCCGGTGTCCTGCCTCACTAAGGCGGGTCGTTGATGGTAGCAACGTAAATAGATCAGAATTTCCCAGTACCCTATTTCAAGCAAGCAAGAAGAAAGTATTTAGATAGAGAAAGAAGCTCGAGG
Organism: Xylariaceae sp. FL0662B; assembly: GCA_022376535.1. NCBI lineage: Eukaryota > Fungi > Ascomycota > Sordariomycetes > Xylariales > Xylariaceae > Xylariaceae sp. FL0662B. The sequence continues at coordinate 416,552 of JAJJKD010000005.1, forward strand.
AATTGAGCGTGAAAGGTAAAAGCGGCACGCAAGTATGGTTACCTTATACGTTGAGATGATAATGCCCATGTTATAGACAGACAACGGAACGATTCGGCAGACTCCTACAGGAGACATGCCTTCTTCGGTCCGTAGAACGCCAGGATGAGCAAACCCCGTCCCGGAAATCCCACCCCTACACAAATGGTCTTTTAGATAGACCAATAACCACAAGATCCCTTGGGATAGTAACTGTCTATAAGAAGAATCGTTGATTGTGTTTCAACCTTCATAATTTGTTGTCGTGATCGTTATCCAGCATTGGCTGCTGAGAAAACCCACATGATATCGTTAACAATACTTTTTATCGGATGACTAGTCTGTCAACTGAGGCGCAACAAGATCTTATTAGTTGTTTTAAGATGACGATGAAGCTTAAGCATGCACACGCGAGGTTTCATATTGAAATGCAACAGCACAGACCACAGGTTATGTCATGAGGTTAGGTAGTGTATATTCATGCCTAGTCTACATATGCAATTAAAGAGTGCATACATGCGAATATACGAATTGCCTCGTTAGGTAGGTACCTGTCAAATGAAGTAGGTGGGCGGGTCAGCTTGACAACATTCATAGCGAGACCCAGACTTCTACGCCTTTCAGTATGAACTAGGCAGTTGGCTTCGAAGGACTCTCTTCTATACACCACAGAATTATTGGATGTGGTAATCGAATCATATATAATAGTCATTCTGGTGATCAAGAGCCAATGCTTGGATCGAGATCAGCTAGGAGGTCTGCCTGAATTCATGCTTACCAAAGTTGAGGAGCAGCTCTGGGGTATATCAGGCGTTCCGCATTCCCGTGAACACCAATCAAGATCTTCCATGTGCCCATAATGAATGCATTACGTTGTCGATCGCGGCCGTTAGCAAACTGGGCTCGCAGCCATAGCCAAGCTTCACTCGCCTACTTTCAACAGAGACCATTTTCTGGCTCTAGCAAGACAAGCCGAGCATCTGCTCTGGGTAATCTGGGGGGCTTGAAAGATATCTTGAGAGTGTCTGAAGAAGTGGCTGATGCCTTAGCCACAAATAAACCAGTGGTTGCGCTCGAGTCGACCATCTACACCCACGGAGCTCTAGGCAACGACCTCGACTTGGAGGGAGTAGTTCGTCGTCATGGAGGTGTACCTGCCGTTGTTGGTATTCTGGGTGGTGTACCCACGGTTGGCCTTTCGCCCGAAGAAGTGACCCGCATGGTCGAGGGCTCCCCAAAGAAGGCATCTCGACGAGATATTGCCTATCTAGTTGGCATGGTACGTTTTAACCCTTGCACATATGCATGTGTCTACATTACGTCAACTTCCATTGGTTTGAAAAGCCATTCTAAATGTATCCTTTGCTTAGGGAACGATGGGTCATAAGATCCATGGAGGCACTACTATTGCTGGGACCATGATATTGGCAAGGCTTGCCGGGATTCGAGTCTTTGGAACTGGTGGCCTCGGTGGTGTACACCGCGGCGGCCACGAGTCGCTTGACATCTCCGCTGATCTCACCGAGCTTGGAAGAACGAGGATGGCCGTAATCAGCAGCGGGTGTAAAGGTTTTCTAGACATCCCTAGGACCTTGGAATACCTGGAAACCCAGGGCGTGCTGGTATCGACCTTTGCCGAAGGCCGAACTGGGAACATAGACTTCCCAGCCTTCTGGGCACGAGACAGTGGTGTCAAAAGCCCTTCCGTTGTCAACAGTGAAGAGCAAGCAGCGGCTATGATCCTAGCACAAGAAAACTTAGACATTGAGTCGGGACTGTTGTTCGCTAACCCGATTCCTGAGGAGTTTTCTATCTCTCGAACAGAGATGGATGCCATCATCGAGCAGGCTGTCCGTGAATCGACCGAGCAAGGCGCTCTCGGCAGCGAGAACACGCCCTTCATCTTGAACAGAATAAAGGAACTTACTAATGGTAGAAGTGTGCCTGCGAATAAGGCCCTGGTGCGGGCTAATGTAAAACGAGCTACTGAAATAGCCGTGGCGGTATCGCGACTTGTTTCAGGGGACCTAGTAGCAACTAATAGATCGTGAGCTCAATGCTCCTCTCGCTTATCATCTCTGAGCCTAACGTATCTGAACCAGGGTGAAGCGCCAGCCTGCCTCCGCCCCCTCCCAGACTAGGGGTATATCGTTCAACGAGACAACAAAAGAAGCTGAGGTAAGGTAGCTCATCCTGTGTCTAGTATATCTAGCATATAGCCACCCAGTGATCCTTAGCAGCATCCCAAACTTGACCCAACGGCAATTTTCTGATTGTTACTCCCGCATATTTGGGTTACAAGCTGACAATTGTAGATCACTTCTCAGGCTGACATTTTGGTCGCCGGCTCTGTCGCAGTAGATTTAAGCTGCGATTATTCCGGTGAAGATTCCCTACAAAACCCATCTCCTCATCTTCATACATCGAACCCGGCCCGTATTGGGCAATCGATTGGAGGTGTCGGTTATAACGTGGCACTTGCTGCCCACAAAGTGGCGCAAGATTCAAAAGTGCGGCTCTGTAGCATGATCGGTGACGATATGTGAGTCGTCGATGCCAGCTTTCACGGAACAGTTTCTAACTTATACAGAGCTGGCTCGACTATCTTGTCATCCTTGCGATCATGTGGGATGGATACCTCATGCGTGCGACAGTTAAGTCGTGAACATCACCCAAGTGGCCGAACTGCCCAGTACGTGGCTGTTAACGATGCCAACAAGAACCTGGTCCTTGGGATGGCAGACATGGGCATATTTATTGCTTACTCGTTTCCAGCATACTGGCGCTCTGCCGTAAAGGCGTCACAGCCGAAGTGGCTCGTAGTTGATGGGAATTGGGCAGACCGTGACATTCGGGCTTGGCTTCAGGCTGGCAAAGAAAATTATGCACAAGTCGCATTCGAGCCAGTTTCGAGGGAGAAGTCTGGCCGACTATTTTGTGTGGAAAAGGACCTTGATGGGTTAGGCGTCTTTCCGAGGGCTAGCGTCGACCTTGCGACGCCGAATCAATATGAACTGGCAGCGATGCACTCGGCAGCTGGAAATAATGAGTATTTTGACGACGGCGGCTGGTGGCCGGTCATCGATGCGTTTGGCATGAGAGGGGCCAGAGATCGCTTTGTCAAACTTACGTCCGCGAGCATGACGGATGCTGGTATTCCACAGCAAGCGATCCAACTCCTTCCATACATCCCCACGATTGTCACAAAGATAGGGCAGCACGGGGCTTTGCTGGCCATGATCCTAAGGAGAGACGATCCCCGACTGCGGGACCCAGCATCGGAAAAATTCATACTCTCCAGAACTCTCAACGACCACCCGGACGTGGGGGGCGTATATATGAGACTGTTCCCGTCAGTAGAAGAAGTCAAGGACATGGTGTCGGTGAATGGTGTGGGCGACACTTTTCTTGGCATACTGGTTGCTGGTCTCGCTCGGGGAGCCAAGGTTGAGGATCTCATCAATATCGCCCAAAAGGGGGCGGTGTTGACACTCGGCAGCTCTCAGTCAGTAAGTGAAGATCTGGGAATGCTGGAGAGCGAGTTGATAGCCACTACGTCTTTTTGAAACTTGAATACCTGTTTAACATGGCGTCGCCATTGCGAAGATACCTCACGGTATCCTGGAAAACTAAAATGGAGTTCAAAAGCCTAATCAATTATTGAAAGAGGTATAGACACTTCATCACGATGCCGTGGGATATCCGGGATAGGTTTGAAGTTGTTCTAACGACTGTATAAGCGCATGCATTCATAAGTACAAGTACAAGTACAAGTATCTAGGTCACCTTAGTACTGCTTAAGTAAATATGTACGAGGATATGATAAGGATCGCAAACCTTACCTAGTGGGGCAGCTGGGGTTTATCTGCAAGGCTACGCTCAGATGGAAAAAAAAGTTCCAAAGTTCCTGTTGTGACTGGAATTTCTGTCACACTCGAATCTCAACTCTCGATTAGAGCAGAGTGTTCCTCGCAATGCCTCCAACCCGTCCAATTAAGCCTGTAGATGGCGACGGCGAAGACGACGAAGTAATGTCGTCATCTGGGCAAGAAGAATCGGTCTATGCCAGCGATGAAGATGCTGTGGCACAAACGCGACAAGAACAGACGATAGACAAGGACTCAGACGAGGAGGAACTAGAACAACTTGTGCTTGGAGGCACGGCTAATTTTCGAGCCAATTTGTTCAAGGACGACTCCAGAAACGATGGGACAGGTCTTGGGCATCCCGGCGATGGCGATGAGAATGGACAGGAAACCGGTCTGGAGGACATGGACGATGCCCAACTTTTTGCCTTCGACGTCCGAGGTACGCGTAGCGACGACACACAGCTTGCCGCAGCACCTATACCGCAGGCGCCGCATGCTTCCGACAAAGATGCCCCCGCCTGGGAAGATAGCGACGACGAGCGCCTGACAATCTCACTAGCCACTGCCACCCAATTGCGAAAGCTCAGAATCAGCGAGGCAGAGGACGTTGTGAACGGAGTCGAGTATACTAGAAGACTACGACAACAATACCTACGGCTAAATCCCCTTCCAGATTGGGCAAAGGAGTCGAATGAACGGCCGGCAAAGCGCCGGCGGCGGTCTTCCGCCGCATCTGACAACTCGGACGTATCAAATGGTGCGACAAGTAGTGAAGATGAGGATGCTGAAGCATCCGCACTGCCATTGGACAAATTCTTACGTGATGCAAGTGCGCTAAGGGGCGAGAAAGCCCAAAGAACGAAGCGGCTTCGCCCAGAAGTCATCGACATTCAGAGATCTAGAGATATACCCGATGTACACAAAGAGGCCGTCACGTCTCTCGCTTTCCATCCGGAATACCCCGTTTTACTATCTTCCAGTACATCATCTATGCTATACCTACATCATATTGCACCCACCGCACACCCGACACCAAATCCTCTATTGACTTCTGCGCAAGTCAAGCAAGTGCCCGTTCGAAGGGCAGAATTCTTGTACCCTATCGGAGACAAAATATTCTTCGCTGGCAGGCGGCGATACATCCACTCTTGGGACATGGCGTCTGGAACGATACAGAAGACAAACAAAATACAGGGTCATCGTCTGGAACAGAAAACGTGGGAACGATTCAGGTTAAGTCCTTGTGGGCAATACATGGGATTAATTGCTACGACGCGGAAAGGAGGCGGTATCATTAATGTTTTGAATGTCAATACAATGCAGTGGATTGCAGCTGCCAGGCTTGACAGCAGAGGTGGTATTGCGGACTTTTCTTGGTGGAGCAATGGGCATGGCCTTACGATCCTCGGTAAAGCGGGTCAGGTTGGGGAGTGGAGTATGGCGTCGAGGCGGTTCCTAGGGGTATGGAATGACGAAGGCTCCAACGGCGGAACCGTGATAGCGCTTGGAGGCCGCAACGGCCCTGTCCTTCTCGGTGGCGATCGATGGGTTGCAATCGGGTCAAATAGCGGTGTCGTGAATGTCTACGATCGCCAATCTTTGATTTTGCCATCGGCCGACGACGAACCAGAGCTCCAGGAACGACCCGAGCCAAAGCGCAGTTTCATGCAGCTAACAACACCGATCACTGTTCTTACGTTTAGCCCAGATGGCCAGCTGCTAGCTTTCGGAAGCAAACACAAGACAGATGCATTCCGGCTGGCACATATGCCAAGCTGTACGGTCTACAGGAACTGGCCGACGCAACAGACACCTCTCGGTAGGATCTCGGATGTGGCGTTTGGGAGGAAAAGCGACCTGTTGGCTGTAGGGAACGACGCAGGGAAAATTAGATTATGGGAGATTCGGAGCTAGACAACTAAAGGGACATAGTAATCCATAAGCGATGTACACTCTCAAGCGAACCCCCCAAATACATAATGGCATGGTATGCCCTTTCTCATCTGCCTTGGCAGAAGTCCAACGCTTCTAAGAGAAGATGTGGGCAAGCAGGCGGCAAATCGGACTTCCATCCTGTATAAACTTCCTGGGATAAATCTTGCCGGTTATCCGGCTGTAGTTGGCTAGCTCATACTCGTTTTTGAAGCGGCGAGGCGGGCGGCCTGCTCCGTGACCAAGGGTTAGCAGCTGCTCAACCTGGCGGTTTCTGGAAGTCATCGGGAGCATATCGAGCGAACACAGGGTATACGACCCCCAACTTATGTTTCGGGAGTTGAACAGATTCGAGGAAATAAAAAAAATAAGGCTCCGGATACTGACCTGCTTTGACATCATCAAGGAAATCTCTTATGTTCACCCAAACTCCGCCAAGAGCCTCGATAAGGATCAGTATCGACGTAAGATAGAGATTCCGGGATGCAGAATACCTTCCGGCATTGGCTTTTGCTTCTAAATTCCTCACTGAATCCGAGATCGGCCACTGCGGTGTCTAGTCAGTTACTGCCATCTAGAAGAACGACTTGGGCGGATAATGAGTACAAGGCCTGTCTAATAAACCCCAGACTTCGGGACAGGCTTCAAGATATATAATTCGGATAAAGAGGTGTATAAGAAAAGCCCTTGAACTCAACGTACTCAGTCGCTGCCAATCTGACAGGTCTCCGGACCCAAAATATGTTCCCCAGTCTCTTACAATCTTCTCACTCTTCTTCTTTTTCGCCATACTCGACGGAGTTAATCCGGGGGCTGACTAGAAGTTCGGGGCTGGTTCTTTTTGTCGTCGTTGGTGCGCGATGGTTCAACTACACGGGATATAAGGAGTAAGCGTGTACAGGTAATAAATATGAGAGTTGAACTGGACTTATATCTCGCCTATCCCAAGACGGGCAGCCTTGCTTCCTCTGCAAACGAGAGAAACAGCCAGCCTCGGGTTGAAATGTCATATTCTTTGTTGGTCTGCCTCCTTCTTCCCGGTTGGCTCGGGCCGGCTCTTCCTACAAACGCGAATCTGCAGGTGTCCTCTCAAGACAGGCCAGTTGCGGCGCAACGTGTATGTACCATCCATCGTGACAGATGGGTGCGAGAGGTAGGTAGCATTCAGTTCATGCATGCTACACACCAAGAGAAGCTGCCTGACGCGATTAGGCTGTGCTGGCCGGGCGAGTCATCTACGTTTGATAAGGCTATGATATGTAGGTATGATATAAGGAAACATGGGCCAGCCTGGTCTGGTGGAATACCTTTATCGCATCTGAGACGGATTAGGAGTGATAGATATTTTGTTGTATATGATAAGTAATAGGATGTCCATCATAAAGGCGCTATGTGTGATATAATGACCGTGTTGAGTCGTATAAAGCCCCTTTCTGAACATGATATCAGTTCTTTGCTATCTTGTCCTTGTAATCCCTCTCTCCTTTCTTGGTTACCCTATTCCTGCTCCCATATTCTAATTAAATATATTAGTCTAAACTTCTACACTCGCTTTTCAGTCCCGGGCACTTCGTAACGAGTCACCGAATCAGTCGTGTTGACGGTCTATATGTATAAAAAAAATTATGTTTATTATGCCAACGTGTATAATGTAGTAAATTGCCTCATACGGTAGCGTACGTACCGACACAGCATAGTCGCAGTGGACCTTTACTCTGTATCCCATTGAAGTTAACCTCGATTTTAGCAATCTCTAGTGTAGAAATCAAAACGGAAAGAGCCTTTAAACTCCCATATATTTTCCACTTATGTAAACTATAGATAGACGCTACTGCGTACGGTAGGTAGGCTATATGTAATAATAACCAAGTCAAGGTCCAGGCCTTGAACTCAAGCAGCCCTCGCACATCCATATCACAAGATCGCGTGAGGTAGCATGACAATGACGCACTTCGAAAGGCTTAGGAAAAATCCACATAGCTACCCCGAACTTCGAAGTCCTGCAAGAGCGGGCGGCTAGCGATGTGACATACAGAGGTACTTGGGCATGACCCAAGGCGGTCGACACATTGGCCTACGAGTAAACACCAGCAGCAATCCATTCGGGTGCCAACCGCAGAGCCAACAGAACCTACATAGACGAGAGGTGTATACATACTACGCCATGTGAAGGAATGAAGAAGCGAGGCACCAATAGGAACACCCCACATTGCTGGATATGTTTGTATGTCTGCTATTGACTGATAAACTCAAGGAAAATAACGATGATTGGCAACGCAATCTGGGTTTCCTCTCTCTGTGTGCTGGGCTTCGCCATTCAGGCCTACAAGTACATTTTTTCTGGTGCTTATTTTTCTGTATTTCCCCCCTTCCAGTAGTACTGTTGGCCCCTATCCATTCCTCCCTCCCTCCTCCATGCTAGCTGAGTAACTCAAAAACGTCCTCTTTCTCGACGCTGTTGGGTATGTATCGCTACAGACCATCTCTCCCTCACCCGCTCCGCCGGTCCCTAAACTCACCCAGATCCGGCGAGCGCCCCAAACCATACCTACCTACAGTGTAAATGCTCAGTGAAATCAACCGCGAACTCCGTAGTTAACAAAGAAAGAAAAAAGGAGGAGTAAGAAAAGAAGAAGAGAGAAGAAAAACAAGGGCAAGATTAAAATATTTGTACAAATTTCGAACATAATGTCAAAGGTATAAACAACAATCACCAGTGACTTTTTCTCATGCTTCGCGGTAGATAGAACGTATTCAAACTGGGAGGTTCTAGGGCCGCTAGTCATCACCGCCGTAGCTCGAGGTAGGCGGCGTGCGCAACAGGGCGATCTGGAGGTTGATCTTGCTGAACCTCTGCTCGTGGAAGCCGACGTAGCCGGCGCTGCCGTGCGAGCTGCGCGGCCGCGTCTCCGGCGACGGCGGCACGTCCTCGAGGTCGCCGAAATCGTCAACGTCCTCCGGATCCGCCTCGCCGGGAAGCGGCTTCGGGCGGTCTTCCTCCTCGTCCTCCTCGTCCTCATCATCATCCCTAGCACTTTCGGGGGTGATGGTTCGTGGAGATGAGAAAGCGAAGTCTGACTTTGATTGCGCGAATCCTTGTGCGGTTGGGGACTCTTCGGGTTTGTCACCGGACGATGGCGGCTCGGCTTCCTCTTTTCCGTCCTGGGGGCTGATGTCAACCTTCTCCGGATGTGGTGTGGTCCCAGTGGCAGTCGCCGTTGCGGTATCGCCTAGCTTGTGTTCTGGTGCGGAGGCATCCTGTGACTTCTCCGCTTCTGCGGCGACGGGGGAAATCGATATGCCAAGGCCGCTTTGCGCATGCACGTTATCGTCTTGGTGGAGCGGCGATGGGACCGATCTTCGGGCAACCCGCCGTAAAGTCGGTGAGGGCATAGAGTCACTCTTAAATAGTCGCTTCCCTGTATCGCTTCCGAGGCTTTCGGCGTCGCTGTCGACGACTTTGTCCTTGGAAGTGTCCACTTCAGCATTGAATTTGCTGACTTTGGGGGTGATCAACAGACTGCTGTCCGGAGAAGGACCTTCGCCATGCACTAGACTAGGTGTCGGCGATTCATCTCGCTCTGGTCCCGGTTTTGGTTCTGGTTCATCTTTTGGCAGTACAACCGTTATTTGCTCTGTGCTCCCGAGCTCCGTAGTATCAAAGTAAATCAGATCGGACGGTTGCTCTGATCGTGAGTCATTAGTCGACTCATAACCCCCAGGCCGCAGGGTGCCCTCCTCGTTGGGACCCTCAGAACCGCCCGCCTTGGGTTCACCGAACTCGGTTAATCCTGAAACTAACGGGAATGCTCGAGCTCCGGTATCTGGACTGGTGATGGCGACGGACGGCTGCTGAACCGAACCTGGTTCCCCCTTATCTTCTCTCTCGTGTTCTTCCTCATGCCCTCTCTCGGTCTCTTGATCAGGCTGCTCGGCAGACACTCTCGCCGGCTCTTTCTGGGGCTCTTCGACGGGCTTATCAGTAGTCTCCTTGTGCTCTTCTACGGGTACATTCACAGTCTCTTCCACAGCCGCCTTGTCTTCAGCGACCGGAGAGCCTGGCTTTGAGGAGCTTGACACTCGTGCTCGTTCAGGACTATGCCGCGGGGTAGCGGGGGCGGGATTGAGTCCGTCTGGTTGGGTAACGGCATCTGGTACTTGGACAGGCTCACTTTGCTTCTCCACAGTGAGAGGTGCCACGCTAGCCGGCTCGGCTTCATCTTCTGCGTCGTCCAGTGTGCAAGTATCTTTGCAAATGGTCTCGATGTCTCGCACGATACGTTGGCGCAGCCGGTCTAGAACATATGCCTTGGGCCTTCCCGGCGATTTCAGCTTTTTGTGTTCTGCCGGCTGGAGAGGTTCGCGAGCCACGAACGTCTTGTCGAGAATAAAATGACCTCGCTTGTAGGCTGTCATCCGGACCGAAATCGCGTTCCCTTGCAGTATGCTCGCGACGCCAGCTTGTAGCCGATCTAATATGGCCTCGACATTTCTCTTCGAGTAAGGGGTCGCGGGATTCAGAGTGAAAACTAGCGGCTTGTCCAGTGACCAACTGCGGCCACGAAGCTCAATAATCCTGAACTCGAGATCGTTTATCCCGTTGATCTCGTCATCAGCTTCGTCTCGAATTCTCAACAATTCGGTCTCTACCTTGTTGACAAAGTCGAGGCAAGCTTGGGCTTGAGATTGGAAGAAGAGGTTACATTTACAGTTCACGACCCGTTCCATATAAGTAAACTGCGGACCGAGATTATTGACAAGGTGGAGTTGCAATTTCAGGCCATCCTCATCGTGCTGTCGACATATATTACACCCATCAGAAGTGACACATGAACGATGGTGGTCCTCGAACGTTTGTCTCTGGACCCTAAATAGTTCTTCCAGTATGTAAGCCGCCTTGAAGAATAATCTTTCAGCACCTATCGAGTTCAGAGGCGACGTCTGGGTGCTGTTGATCTCAACCGTTCTGTGCCACTCAGGGGGTTTTTGACCCTGATTCTGATTCGTCAAGGAAAATTTAAGTGTGTAACCGGGTATTGACTCGAAAGACTGTGACTTTTCAATGAAAAAGAAACGTGGCACGCAAGACAACGGCTGCACTCGGCCGGGCCGATGGTCGTACGTTTCTGGATCCTGAGACGGGTCGTCCCGTACCGGGCCATCTTTCCAGACAAACCCATCGTCATGGTGCCTGAGGAATAACCCTATGATGTAGTGAGTCGAAAGAATGATCTCTTTAGCAGCTTCCGCTGACAGGCGTTGTTTTTGGTAGGACTTGAAATTCCTAGATGCCCATACTTCGGACCATCCTCGGACAATATCGATCTGGATTTCGAATCTCAACGGCTTGTCTGCATCACTGCCGGCTGCGTAGTCCATAGCGGTCGAGTCCTTGCGGGTGATCAGCTCATGGCAACAGTGATCAATGCGGCGCAAGAGGCCCTGGCACAGCCTCTCGGTGGGCTGAAGCAATGGCGACGTCTCATAGGTGCGACTGTACGAGTAGTTCAAAGGCTCGTCGAAAGTGATCGTGGTCTGAACGGAAAGATTCGCCGATGACACGGGATTGTGTGAGGAGGGCGGTCTCTTCGCAACGATCGCGTTCGAGTCTCCGGGGACCGGAGGCGACTTCGACGAGGACACTGCATCATCTCCCTTGTGACGATGGCGGCTTTCCCTGTGGAAAAGCTTCATTTCGTCGACAAGACGATGGAACTTTCCGGACAAACGTCCGGACTTGGGTCGGTTGCCTTTTGGGTCGCCCCGCGCCATTCTAGAGGTCTGTCTCGACAAGGCTGCCAACGATTACACGAAGGGACATGCTGACCCGACGCAGAAGAAGAGAAGATGCGACGAGAGAATAACAAAACTCATAAATACTACGTATTATACGTATTGTTTACTACTAGTCACGCAAGCGGGCCCTATGGCCCGTTAGCTCTTTGGGGGGGGAGGTTGGCTGTCAGGCATGATGCAAAACATGCCACCCAACATCGATCGGTGCCCACTCGTCAGCCGTGGCACGATGGAGAGCTCTTTTCTGTGGGACATCCTTGTTTTTCGCGCTTCCTCATTAGATCGGACATTACAAGAATAGCTAGGAATAGCTAGCATCCTACCGGCAGGTCCAGGCACTAACCGGACGCAGTCGGGGCTTGTCGGGGCAGCGCACTGTCGGTACGTAACGCGCTTGTATTGGTAGGAAGCATGGTGAAATAAGCCAATCAACAAACATACGTTTAGGGGGAAAAAACGCTCCTTTGGGCGGCGGCCGCCGATTGGGCTTCTCCCAATATGACATCGAGCCGAAGCCGAGCAGGCGTTTGGACAACACAGTGGTCTGATCTCCACTGCCTGATGATTTGGACCAAGCGTTTATTATCGCCTCGGTTTCCTGTAAACGTGTTGCCTGTAGGTTCCGTCAGCTGCCGACTTACATTAACGTACATGAATGGTTCTTGAATGGTTCTTTGCCACTGCTATGAGCAAGGCAAGAAGAGGTTAGCTGGCTACAGTAGGCCAACGAGACGGATGATATAACCCTTTACACGTACGTATCGTTTTGAGCTTCTACGTATACGTATGTAGTAACGCTGGTGACTTACCTACCTATAGTACCTTGATTATAATATACGTAGTATAGATAGATACTCCAGCTGCCAGCTTTCAGCCGCACGGCAATATAGTACGGCTTCACTATTAATAATTATAATTATCTAGCCGACCATCCGTAGGTACGTAGTGTATAAATGTAATCCAAGATGCCCGCCCCGCGTGCCCGCCGTCTGTCTACCATGTAGTGTAGGTTACTTGTATCGGTCCCCACGTTATGTTAGGTGATGATTCCCCTCTTCCCCAACTTCCGGGTTCTCCCTCCTGTAGTGTAGTTACTAGGGTACATGTATAATACGTACTATAATACTTTCACATTAAGTACTCTACTAATAAGTAGGCAAATAGGATCTAATCCGACTTGGATTAATCATCACTCACCCTATTGGCGGATTGAGTGAAATATATGTCTACATGTGATACCTACACCAACTTATATACAGAGCTGAGTTGAGAGGCCTGGTGGATATACAGTCGTTAATAGTACAATTCTATCCAGAAGAACTCCATGCCATGATGCATGTCATGATGCATGTCATGATGCGTGCCCTGATGTTTATTTCTTTTTTCCTTTCCCCTTTCCCCAAAATGGTCACGTTAACGCCGCGAATTCGTAAATCATGATGCAGTCTGTTCTGCGTAGACTTCCAAGCCAGAGTCGTCCTCCTTGATGCGAACGCCGGCCGTATCGCCTGTCTTGATCTCTCCCCGGATGATCTTGTCGGCGAGACCATTGCTGATCTCGGTTGTAATGAGACGGTTCAATGGTCTTGCTCCAAACTTCGGATCATATCCACGCTGCGCCAGCCACTCTCTGACCTTGTCATCCACGTGGATAGTGATGCGTCGGTCATCGAGTCGCTCTTGCAACTCCCGTAGACGGATATCAACGATATCCCTTAAAGCTTCTAGAGAGAGACGATTGAAGACAATGAAAGAATCGATACGGTTGAGGAACTCGGGTGGATAGTTCTCGCCGACTACATCGAGAACAGCTTGTCGGACATTAGGACTGAGTGTACCATCAGGCGTTGGGTCGGCCCCAACCAAGATGTCGGCCCCCAAGTTGGACGTGAGCACGATGATGGTATTCCGGAAATCCACCTTGTGGCCTTGCGCGTCTGTCAGGTAGCCCTCATCAAGGACTTGTAAGAGCAAGGCCGAGATGTCACGATGCGCTTTCTCGAACTCGTCGAAGAGTAACACCGCGTATGGCTTCCGCCTTACCGCCTCTGTTAGCTGGCCAGCATCGTCGTAACCGACGTATCCGGAAGGAGCACCGATGAGTCTTGAGATCGTATGCTTTTCCTGGAACTCACTCATATCGAATCGAACAACCGCAGCTTCGGTCGAGAACAAGAAGCCGGCCAGCTTCTTGCACAGTTCAGTCTTTCCAACACCAGTAGGCCCAAGGAAGAAGAAGGATGCCAATGGGCGGTTGTCTCCGCTTAACCCAGCACGCTGCATACGCACGGCATCCGCGACAGCCTTGAGAGCCTCATCTTGCCCGCGGACTGATTCCCTGAGCGTATCCTCCATATGTATTAGTTTCTCGATGTGACCCGAAGTTAACTTGGAAACGGGAATTCCAGTGATTTTCGAAACGACAGTTGCGATATCATCAGCTCTGACGGAGTCATGGATCAAGGTCTCCGGACCTTGAGCATCGGGTCCTTGTTCACCCTCCTTGGGAAGTTTCTGTTCGAGGTTTGGAATGACGCCGAAGCGCAACTCAGAAGCACGAGCAAAGTTGCCTGATCTTTGGGCCTGGTCTAGCTCAATGCGGGCCTTATCCAGGTCTTCTTTAATTCTCTTGAGCGCATCGATCTCTCCTCGCTCCTTCTCCCATCTTTCGGTAAGAGCCTTGTCCTCCTCTTGCAATTTCTTGAGATCTGCTTCGAGCTTTTCCCGTCGTTCACGGCTTGATACGTCCTTCTCCTTGCGAAGGCTTTCCAATTCGATTTGGATGGTCATTATCTTCTGGTCGAGTCGCATTATGTCCTCGGGCTTGCTCTCTTGCTGTAACCGCAATGAGCTTGCGGCTTCATCCATCAAATCGATAGCTTTGTCGGGCAGGAAACGGTCGGTAAGGTAGCGATTTGAATACGTCGCAGCCGCCACAAGAGCTCCATCCGTAATTCTGACACCATGATGAACCTCATACTTGTCCTTGATGCCACGGAGTATACTGATTGTGTCCTCGACGCTGGGCTCGTTCACTAGAATTGGTTGAAACCGCCTAGCCAGTGCAACATCTTTCTCAATCAGCCGGTACTCAGCCAGCGTAGTCGCGCCACAGCACTGTAGCTCGCCTCTGGACAGGGCCGGCTTGAGTAGATTAGAGGCATCAATGGAGCCCTCGGCCTTTCCTAATCCAAGTAGGGTGTGTAGTTCATCAATGAACAATATAACATCGCCGTGCGCTTGTTCAACCTCTGTTAAAACCTTCTTCAACCGTTCTTCGAAGTCGCCGCGGAATTTAGCGCCCGCAATGAGCGACCCCAGGTCTAGTGCAATGACCCGTTTATGCTTGATGCTCTCGGGCACATCTCCTCTCACTATTCGTAGGGCCAGACCCTCTAGGATGGCTGTCTTCCCCGTTCCAGCGTTTCCAATCAAGACCGGGTTATTTTTCGTTCGTCGCGACAGGACTTGAATGGTGCGCTGGATCTCACTATCTCTTCCAATGACCGGGTCGAGTCTTCCATCTCTTGCGCGCTCGGTAAGATCAATTCCGTATTGTTCTAAAGCTGGCTTTTCTGGCTCACCACCCAGATTCATGCGATGAGTACCGCCGGCTGGATGTGGTCGGCCGTTTGCGTATGCGCGGCATGACGGGGCAGGTAGAGAAACACGGGATAGACTGTTCACTGTGGCTAGAACCGCAGCTCTCGATAATTGAGAAGGGTTCGGGTTCAGTCGTGCGAGTCTCCTCGAGGAGGCCTCTGCGACTCGTCGTGAAGATGTAAGAAGTTGCCTTCTAGGTAATAACATAGCGATAGTGGCTACGTGATATACAGTAGGATATAGAAATGACGGTTGAAAAGTCTAAGGTTGTAGAAAGAAAAAATTACTTCTATTGCTTTAATAGAAAAATATTTAAGCAAATGGAAGAAAATACTCGAACATCAGGTTAGATGGTTCTGGACTATCATCGCAAAAACTTCAGTATTGCCGTCGCTAAGGTACCTATTCGGCAGCTCTGGAGCTTTCTCGAAATGTCGAGTCGCCGTTAAGACTGGGTACCCTATCCTTGTATTTTGCAGGTATGTAGTCACCGGCCTGCGATAAGATAAGCAGCTGACCCGAGCTGCTACATGTACGCGGTAAGTATGTAATAATGATGAATGCCTGAATTTCCAGGCGGCAAGGAGCTGGCAGGAACCCCTCAATAGCGGGGTTAAATACCTAATCAGCTAGGTTACCTAATACCAGCGTGTACCAGCCCCCTTCTTCGGGCTGCTGTAGGGCCCAAGCACCATTGGAAGGGACCGATTATTAGGCTGCATCAGGAAAATTCAAATTCTTTGCAAATACAGATTCCGCTCATCAAAACCCCCCCCACCTACAATATTTTCCCATTCCCTCGCCAGATTCCATCTTTCTCTTTCCTTCCCCTCAAGATACCCAAGGTTCATTCTACAGATTCTCTTCTTTTTCTCTAATCTTCCACGTCAACATGGGTTTCGTCGATCTGCTCAGCGACGCCGGCTTGGCCCGTAGGTTGTCCCCGCCCACATTCAGCCGCTGGTCGGTCATATTTGTTTGACCATGACTAACTCGAGAATACAGTCCTCAACAGCTGGCTGACAACTCGATCATACATTACGAGGTGAGTAATCGATAATTGGATCAATGCTCGACGCGTCAATCGCGAGTGGAACGCCTCGATAGGCAAATCCCATGCGCCCTCAACCCCTCCCCCCCTTTTTAACGATGATGAGAAACATTGGTCCGTGTTTCTGAGCAGATTAAGACCCTGTCAGATGAGGACAAATACAATAGCACCCTGTGCACCTCTGATTTTACTAGCCACATTTCTGCCCGCCTTCTCATTTGATACCTAAGCGTCTGTGATGATTCTTGACTGATTAATCAACAGTTACTCTCCTTCCCAAGCCGATGTTGCCTGCTTCAAGGCCATTCAGTCTGCCCCCGACGCTTCCAAGTACCCTCACGCTGCCAGATGGTACAAGCACATCGCCTCTTTTGAGGATGAGTTCGCGACTCTACCCGGTGATGCTTCCAAGGCCTACACCACCTACGGACCTGATGAGACTGCTGCCACCCTGAACCCAGCCAAGGCACCGGCCGCTGAGGAGGACGATGACGTCGATCTGTTTGGCAGTGACGAGGAAGAAGATGCTGAAGCAGCACGAATCCGCGAGGAGCGTCTAGCTGCATACAAGGCAAAGAAGGAGGCCAAGCCTAAGCCTGCCGCTAAGTCTGTTGTTTCGATGGATGTCAAACCTTGGGGTAAGAATGAGCAATCTGCTGATTTTTGTAATCACGGTCAACTGACGAATCCTGTCTAGATGATGAGACCGACATGGCTGAGCTCGAAAAAGCTGTTCGGTCAATCGAGAAAGATGGTCTGGTCTGGGGTGCGTCTAAGTTGGTGCCCGTTGGTTTCGGTATCAAAAAGCTTCTGATCACCCTGGTCGTCGAGGACGAGAAGATCTCCCTTGTTGACCTTCAGGACGAAATCCAAGCCTTTGAGGATTACGTTCAATCCTCAGACATTGTAGGTGGTCATCATATTAGCGAAGAAACCCACCCAAACGCTAATCACACAAACAGGTCGCCATGCAAAAGCTGTAAACTGTCCCAGAAAGCGGAGGCGGCAGTGTTTCATTCAATACTCATTTCATAATGCACGACTTCAATGCCACGAAATATGGTTGATGATAATGAGGTTGGATGTCGGGATAGCATCGGGCGAATGTTTTCATGGGACGAGCTTTATAGAGGCCGCAGGGCTGTAACCAAACCAAAAAATGAGACGTCGTTATAAGAGCCTTCTCTCCCGGGTATCCTTCCATCCGTAATCGATGGCTAAGGTTAAATCTGTGCAACACTACAGAACCGCTAAGATAGGATGATGATAATAAAAGCCTAGGTCTGAAATCTTACGGCTTCGCGATACCTATGACGGTATGTAGTTCGTATGAACAAGTTCTTAGCCCGGACCTCGACACGTCATGTCGTTCGTTATTTCAACAAAAGGGTTGAGCCTTTTTGTGGCGGTTGATTTCGCTATCACAAATTGGGAAACTTTGTACAAGAAAGACGTAGAAATTGTTTTCAGATCAGCCTGCCCGTCCGCCCGTCCTGCCCACCGGGGCTCATATTGGGTATCTTCATATGGTTCCAGACACGTCCTCTTGTTATTTTTTAATGATATTTTACTATCTTTTTTCAATTTTTTTAAGCTTTTTTAAGCTTTGTCTTTTCTCTATGCCGACCGTAGCAGCGTGCATCCATCGATCCCGTGCCAGATTCCAATCCATGCCTTTTCTTAATGGTGGAAGAGCCGGATACTCTGCTCTACGAAGACGATACCGAGCTTCTCGGCGGTCTCATAGACAGCAGAGTCGTTCTGACTTCCGCCCGGCGCTGCAACGTACTTGGCACCGGATCGGCCTGCACGGTAAATGTTGTCGACAAAGGGGAACTGCTTGGTGTTAGTAGATCGGCTCGGGAATCGATATCCGAAAGGGGACTTACAAAGGCATCGCTGGAAACGGCGACTTCGCCTAGCTTGCTAAGCCAGTCGTTGCGTTCCTCTTCCGTGAAGGCCGGAGGCACCTCTTCGAAGACTGACTCAAACGCTTCTCGTTCAGGACCTGACTTGGGTAGCTCCCCGCTCACCAATAGGTCGATAGCATTGCTCTTGTCTGGTCGCTTCGTTCCCTTCTTCCACTTAATGCTCAAAACACGGGGGTGGAAGCGCAACCACCAGTTATCGGCCTTGTCACCCGCAAGACGGGTGCAGTGAATACGAGATTGCTGGCCGGCTCCGAGGCCAATGACTTGTCCGTCCTTAGCGTAGCAGACTGAGTTGCTCTGTGTATATTTAAGGGCAATGGTAGCGACAGTCAAGTCCCTAGCAGCAGCTTCCGGAAGCGTGAAATCTTTTGGCGTGACCGTTCGACGGAACGAGGCCGGTGAAATTACGATATCGTTCCGGTGCTGGGCGAGGTTAATACCATACACAGTTCGGACCTCGATGGGGTCAGGCTGGTACTCGGGATCCATCTGAAGCACAAGGTACTTGCCGCCCTTCTTCTTCTTAAGGATCTCCAAAGCCGCCGCCTCATACCCTGGGGCGATAACACCATCAGAGACTTCTTTGGAGATTATGCTAGCGGTGGGAACATCGACCACGTCGCTCAAGGCAATGATGTCTCCAAAGCTACTCATCCGGTCAGCCCCACGAGCACGAGCATAAGCTTGAGCAAGCCCCGAGCTCTCGATACCCTGAACGTCGTCAACGAAGTAAACCTTGCGTTCCTCGGCACTGAGGGGAACGCCAATGGCAGCACCAGCAGGAGAGACGTGCTTGAAACTAGCAGCGGCCGGTTTCCCAAGAGCTGCTTTCAGCTCCTTGACAAGAGGCCAGCTGTTCAAGGCATCCAGCAGGTTGATGTATCCGGGCGCGCCGCAAAGCACTTTGAAAGGCAAGTCGGTGGATTTAGTGTAAGCAGCAGCCGGTTTTTGATGGGGGTTAGCACCATAACGAAGCGGTATATATTGCTGACCGTCACCGGCATATCGCTCACGGAAGAAACTAGCGATATGAGAATCGTAATCGGCAGTGTGTTCAAAGGCCTTCAGAGCATATCTGTGGCGGCTTGTCTCCTTGACTTCCCCATTCTCGAGTTCCTTCAGGAACTCTGGATAGTCATTCGGATCACTGAGAATTGTGACACGGGCGTGATTCTTGGCGGCGGCCCGGATAAGAGTAACACCTCCGATATCAATCTCTTCGACAGCCTCAGGAACGGTGACATTGGGCTTAGAAATAGTATCTTTGAAGGGATATAAGTTGCAGATGACGTAGTCAACCTTGTCAATGCTCTGCTCAGCAAGATCTTTTTCATCGGCAGCGAGGTTGCGTGCTAGAATACCAGCATGGACGGCTGGATGCAGAGTCTTTACTCGGCCCGAAAGCATCTCGGGGGCTTTCGTAATAGCAGATATGTCCCTATTCCGGAATGAGCATTGAGCTACGAGCTGCAATCTCGGGATGGCTTACTCGACAGGAAAGCCAGACTCTCGTATCATCTTGGCCGTGCCACCAGACGCCAGGATACGCACATGTTGCTGTACAAGACCCTTGGCCAGGTCTAATAGGCCAGTCTTGTCGAAGACGGAGAGAATGGCGATTCTTTGAGACACTGACATCTCGACAGCTTATGCGCGACTTATACTAAATGGCGCTGCGGGGGAGTAGACAGAGAGGGAGGGAGAGATAGAATGTAAGGCTGATTGACAAGTTGGCAAGCCAAATCCTACGTTGATTAACCGTGGTATGATCCAAACTACTGAGGCCTCATAAGTAAAATGACCAGGTCAATCCGCCATAGGAGTTTTTTGCCTGGTTGCTAGCTTGTAATAGTAATTGTAGACTTCACAATTTGTATGTGCATATGTCAGAAATAAAATTTCGAATTTGTAGCGGATTAGGTAGGCGGGCAGGCGGGCAGGCGGGCAGGCGGGCAGGCGGGCAGGCGGGGTAGTTGTTTTCACCCCGCCAGTCCGCTCAGCCGCTATAGAGTTTCCAAGAACCCCGCCAAAGCGTCACACATGGGCCGTAGCCGAAAGCCCAATCAGCCCAATCAGCCCAATCAGCCCAACATTGTAGTGGGACAACGCGCTATACGTGGAACAGTCCAACGCGTTTTCTTCTCTGGCATTGATATTTACGCGCATCAAAGCACCATCTCTGCCTACCTCTACCTACCTGAGTACCTAGGTAGGGGGGTACTTCAAGGTTCTCGCCCTTCTCATATGCGATTTATTCCCTCCCCGGTGTGGTTATTTGTCCGAAAATCCTTGAAGCCCTCCAGCTTAGCATTGATATCTGACACTATACGTTTCAGCTTACGATGTATGGCGATCTAGGAAATAAACTTGTAAGCAGTCACCTATATTTAGAGAAATCTATCTGGTACCAATTCAACATGAACACAGGTTCAATATGCCAAAAGAACCCAGAATCTTGCGCATCTGCCACCGTACCAAACCGAAATAGTTCGCGCAGTCACAAGAGAGGTCCGCGATCTAGATAAAGATGTCGCCAACATATTGGAACCATTTCAAGGATCCTTCCACCCGAGCGATGACCAGGCCACAGCATGTACGCTGCTTGTGAACCACCTATCGATGCGAAGAAATAAACGCTGTTTGCTGGCATATCACAGGACACGGACGGATAGACTGGAAGAGCTGGTCTGGAAAGACTACGATGTCGTTGACCTTGCTGGACAGCAGGTTAGGGAGGGTGCGGGAGGCATCAACGGTGCACAGAACGTGGCACACGGCGATGGTGGCACGAGTAGCTTGAGTCCGCAAGAGGAGGACTACGTGCGGCAATATAGTGATCTGCTTGCTGCCTACAAGGGTCAATGGACGGATATCGACCTCACGGGCAGCCTCGAGCCTCCTCGAGACTTATTTATCGATGTGCGAGTACTCAAGGATGCAGGGGAAATCCAAACTGAATACGGGTAAGTCTGCTCCTGTGGTCGTCAGAACCAATCTGCTAATACGTTCTGTACAGGGCCATTACCCTGACCAAAAATAGCCAGTTCTATGTTAGACAGGGCGATGTCGAGCGCCTGATTGCCCAGGGCTATCTCCAGAAGTTAAGTTAAACGAGAAACTGCGAGAATCTCCATATGTGTTCAGTATGCATTCTCAGTAGGCATCCCACATGCTTAGCTGTCCATATAACTGGCGGTGTCCAATATTGGACACAGTATGTTCCTCGCCATTTCGCATTGGTAACAGTGGTTGAAACGGATCATGTGGATGTATCACGGCATAAAAACCACCTCGGTGGATGAGTTGCCTTCCAGAAAGCCAGCAACAGACACTTTCATCGAGTCAGGGTACACATGTGTGGCGCCACACCGTATTTGCCATTCTGACGACATCTATCGCAACAGAAGAAATAAAACAATGACCACACAACTGGTACGACGGTGCGCAGTGAAAGGTTCATCCGTTGACGATCCCGGCCGGCCTTGAAACCCATTTGGCACATCATATTTGGCAAGGTGCAGTTGATGGTCCTAGCAAGAGGACGGTGAGGCAGTTCGTGTTATGGAGAGCTGCTATAATCCGTACTCTCCACTGCTAAAACAATCCTCTGGATAGTAATTACCAAGACAAGCAACCAGACATAGAACTGCTGCCCTCACACAACTTATTTACATATAACGGGCACATCTGCATCATGCACCCATGCATCTCGGCCAAGCACATCCATGTAGTTCGCATGGCCTGGGACGTGTCAATGGCTAGAACAAAGCGACCGCCATGTATCCCCGTATGCAACCTGCACGTCGGTTGGAGGGTCAGGGTGGGGCCTACACCGAATGGGAGGCTCCAGGAAATATTGGACCTCACACCTGATGGCACAAAGTTTTGACCTTGCATATCGTCAGATTACGAGTAAACCGCGTGAATGAGGGTCGCAGGCCGTTCCGTGGGATGGAAGGGCGGACGAATACCGGCGCCTTAAAATACGTAACAGATTCAGGGGGTTGAAAATGATACCTCATGTTCTTGACGACGACCTTGTTGGCAATATCAGAAAAGCAAATCACTTACATGTAGCTCCGGGGCAATTGTTAGATCCGTAAAATATAAGATGAAATGTCTTGTCTACACAGAAATTGTTGTACCCGTTCTATCCATATTTTTGGTAAGTTTTGCAATGCTAGAGAAATGAAGAAGCATCTGAGATGGTCTATTGGCCTTTGAAGGCAGCATGGGATACATGAGAATTCTAAGACGATAATCGGAAAAGTGACGCATACCAGAAACTTCCAATTCACACTGTCTAATTCGACAGCTGCGAACAGCCATTGGGAAATTTTACACAGGTCTCCGCAGTCGGCAAGGATCTGTTACATCATGCACTTACGTAGTATGCGTATTTCCACAATTGGAGGTCCAGAATCTGAAAAGAGAGAGGCCTTCGCTAGCAAACTGCCTTTGCCCCATAACGGAAAGTTGTTTTAGTCGCCTGATTGGCGGCGTCAACTTCATGTCATCCATTGTTGTAATGGCGTCTCATCAACTGCATTTACACCGGCTAATCGATAACATTAGTTATGGTTTCACAACTTTTCTTAGGCCCTTCTTATACTTTCAGTAATGATTTTAAACATCCCAAGCTGAGAGTTGCGGTATATACAGTATATTGACGAGGCACAAACATGTCAGGGGCAGAGAGAAAATCTCCATCCAATCAAAGTTAGGACTGCTATTGTTGCCCTTGCTTGCCAACCAATCATGCTTCGAGGGTCTTACTCAAATCGGAGATAGTCTCGAGCGGGTCCCTATCACTATCAATTTTGGGTCTACATTCACGCGTCTTCTAGAGGTTCCTTATCAATCAATTACCTCACTAAGTTAGCGCAAAAGACAATATCAGGTACTGTACCTATTGTCGACTCATCTTCAATTGTTGCATCTACATCCCAAATCTTCCCGATCACCTTTTCTACTCACTCCTCGTACCACCTACAGCTAGGCGCTCTATACTTAGACTTGATTTTCGGTATTTTCAGTCACTCTGCCATTTCTTTCCCACTCGGGTAATTCAGATACTGGGGAAAACTTGCCACAACGAATAACTGATGGGCTATACTGTCACACACTGTGCTCGGCTTTCTATGGATTTACACATATAAATCCCACATAGAGTCAACGCTGCTTGACCGTAGGTCATGGCCGCTTCATCCTTCAGCTTTCTCTCCTGGAGGAGAAGATCTCCTTCCATTAGCTCTCGGCCAGATTCGCCAGAAGTGCCCGGTCACATATCCACTCCGAACCAGAGTTCGCGATATGTGCCGCCTGATACCCGGCCGCTCTCGTCTTCCCTGAATTCTTCTGGCTATCGAGAGCCCACTAGGTCTTTCATCCCAAGTTCTCTCAGAGACCATTCAGGTAGGCACCTATACACTTGTGTCATCATAAGTATATTTGACTAACACTCATCTTAGTCCCCATTGACAGTGCTAGTTTTGCTCGAAGTGTCCGCGAGGACACGGCAGAGCTTGCTTCGTATGTTCTATCTGACAAAAAGGATAAACGAAATTCCTCTTTCCTCAAACGAGCATCTTCTTCCTCGCCTCAACCCGGCCTCGAACCACCAAATTCTCATTATGCACCGATGCATCTTGGAGACCCGCAAACGTCAAGTGCTGTGACTGTTGACGAGGGTTCTAAGCCGTCTTCGATAGAGAGTAGCCTAGGGAACGGCCGTGACTTTGGACCTTCGGCGCTCGCAAACATGATTGAAAGCTCATCACCCCAGTCTGTTGTACTTGATTCGGTCCTAGGCAGTGACACTTCACACAATGAGCAACCGCCGTCAATGGCCATACCTCCTTTTAATGAGAGGTCTGCTGCTAGGTCTGGCGATATGGATACAACATCAGAAACGACTCCTTTATTAAGGTCAAAGCCACATAGACCCGAGTCTTCCACGGAGAGCAATGCGGAGCTTGGAGATGTCGAGAATCAGAAGCCAAGGATCACAACTCGAAAGTACCAATGGAAAAACCTAAGAGATGGTATCCAAAGCAGGATACATAAGACCACGGCTGCGGCGAATCCGAAGACTTGGGATAGAAGGATTATCTGGGAGAATGTCGTCCTGAATCCAGTTCGCAGCTTGCCAGCTGTGATACTTGGGCTCTTGCTTAACATATTGGACGCTCTATCGTACGGTACGTAATGATTGGAAAAGCTGTCTTCGTAGTTTTAACTAATGCAATTCCAGGAATGATTCTGTTCCCTCTAGGAAATCCGATATTCTCGAACCTTGGACCAGCAGGAATATCTATATTCTATGTCAGCACAATCATATCTCAACTGGTCTTCTCGTTCGGTAGTATATTTCGGGGTGGTCTTGGATCGGAATTGGTAAGTTTCGGGTGTTGAAATTCGTGGATGTTGGCTGATTATGCGCAGATCGAGGTCGTTCCCTTTTTCCACAGCATGGCAGCTACGATAACCTCGACAGTAGGGGAAGACAAACCCGACGCAGTCATCGCCACAACAATAGTATCCTTTGCAATTAGCTCTATGTTGACCGGCCTTGTTTTCTACCTCATCGGAAGATTCAAGCTGGGCTACATCGTCGGTTTCATTCCTCGCCATATACTAATCGGTTGTATCGGTGGGGTGGGTTGGTTCCTTATCGCAACGGGATTCGAAGTGTCAGCACGCCTGGAGGATTTTCGTTATGACCTTGACACCGGCCGCGCCTTAATTCGAACAGAAGTTCTCCCGCTTTGGCTCGTTCCTCTTGCTCTAGCGGTCGTCCTCTTTGGTCTCCAGAGGAAGATCACATCCCGGTATTTCGTGCCTATTTACATTCTATGCATACCTGTCGTCTTCTACTTCTTTGTATTCTCAATCGACAGCCTTGAACTGGAGAAGCTGAGGAAGGCCGGCTGGATGTTTTTGGCACCCGAGGCAGGCCAACCGTGGTGGTACTTCTGGACGCTCTATAGTAAGTATTAATACTGCCGCTCGAGGATGATTTGTTGCTGACTGAGATTCCCAGAGTTCAATCTGGTTCACTGGGGAGCAATTCTTGAAACCGTTGGGGCCATGTTTGCTCTCACATTCTTCAGCTTGCTGCACGTTCCTATAAATGTCCCTGCCCTGGCGCAGAATACTAGAGAAGACAACCTAGATTTGAACCACGAACTCAAACTTCATGGCTACTCAAATTTTCTCTCCGGTCTTGCTGGTAGTATCCAGAACTACCTAGTATTCGCAAATACGATATTCTTTATGAGATCAGGAGGTGATAGCCGCGTAGCAGGTTGTCTGCTCGCTGCTCTGACCTTTGTCGTCATGACGATTGGGCCTGTGATCATTGGATATATACCAGTCATGGTTGTTGGTACTTTGATATTTGTTCTTGGGATTGAACTACTATTGGACGCCCTTATTTCGCCAAGGCGGAAGCTGAAGCTGGCCGAATACCTAACGGTAAGCTATTCATCAAGAGCTACTATGGTGTTGTGACTGACTGGGTATTGTTACAGGTTGTGGTGATAGTCTTGACTATGGGGATCTATGACTTTGTCGTAGGTATCTTCGTAGGCATATTTCTTGCCTTTGTTGCCGCCATCTTCCATGCATCTCGAGTTTCTGCCATTCGAGCAACATTTACAGGAGCCCAGGTTGGGTCAATGGTGAGACGAAACCCATCACAGCATCACTACCTGCAAGAGGTTGGTGGGCAGACCTACACTATTAAATTATCGGGTTTCCTCTTCTTCGGTACTATTGTCGGTGTGAAGGAGAAGATCCGCTGTCTAATATCCGACGATGCCTTTGAAGAGCATCCCATCAGATTTTTGATAGTTGATCTGTGGCATGTTACTGGAATTGACTTTTCAGCAGCCGAAGGATTTAAGACAATCAATAGGCTTCTGAATAACAAAGGAGTCGTTCTCCTAATAAGTGGACAGGATGCTGACGGCAGCGTTGGCCGGGATTTAAGGGCCGTTGGGCTGGGATCCGATGGCATTGAGGTAAAGTTCATGCCTGATCTCAACTCAGCGTTGGAGAGTTGTGAGAATGAACAACTGAAAACGTTCTATGCTCGGCAAGAGGCCTTGAGAGTTTCTCGCCCGGCCCTATCGGAAGGCCTCGAAGTTCCTAACACTGGTCCAATTGCCCAGCCGTTGGATTTATTGTCCCAATCTCCGCGCAGGACTCACTTGCGCCAAGCGGCCCGGAATGTTCTGACTCAGCAGGAAATGCAACGGTCGACAAGATGGCAAAGCATCAGCGAGCCCCTGCGACTCATGCTCCAGGTCTTCCATGACGTGAGCGACAAGAACGAAGACTTCTGGTTTCGCGCAAAACCATACTTCATACGTAAGAAATACGCTCCAGGCACGGTGCTATTTCGTCGTGGCGAGCCGGCTAACGGCTTCTACCTCTTGGAAAGAGGCGAGCTTCGGGCTGATTATGAAACACCCCAAGGCGGTCTGTCTGAGCCAATTGTGCAAGGTACGACGTGTGGCGAGCTACCGTTTTTCTCCGAGACAAATCGCACTGCGACCGTTACTGTGATCAAGGACTGCATTGTCTGGATGATGGATATGGAGAACTGGGAAAGACTGCAGAGGGAAGAGGTCGACGTTGCACAGGAGTTACTAAGGGTCTCTCTCAAACTCACTACCGAGAGGATGAATGCTATGACGAACTACATGTCCGCGGTTGGGAACTGATTTGTCTGATATGCGAGCGCAAAAGGAGATATTTCCTAGGCCACTTAATGGGTAAGGGGTTCGGAAAATGGGACTGGAAAAGTTACGGACCAATACTTGTTTCGATATACTCGGCGTTGCGCAGCCAGATAGCGAGCGGCTTCATCTCGATATCCATTTGTGTTAGATCAGGAAACATGTCATTCAATTATTGCATGAAAATGTCTGGGTTTACCTATGGGCCATTTCATGCCCCGAGTAGATGTGTGAATTGAATGATGCTTCTGTTATGGTATTCATTGTAATAGGCTGGTAAACTTATGTTCGGCGTGGATAAACACATCGTTATTCTTGTATGTCCTGTGGATACTTACAATTCGGCAGCGGACCTATTCCGCGGTCGAATACTATGTATAACAAAGCAACTCTATAGCACCGAATTGAGCGCGCTCGAATGATAAAGCATCATTGTAACTGATTTCTCGAAGAGGAAGTAAATCTTGATTGAAAAATATGCTAATGAGTTCGGATTCATATGCACTTTACTGTTCCGCTCCTACTTTAGTGTATACCCTCTTCAGAGGCCGCCCCCTGACACCCCATCCGCTGGCGGCATAGGGCACGATGCGTATTAAAGGACCTGCTTGAATCCTCCCAAGATGAGCTTTCGGTTCACTTAAGTATAAACCATTGCCAAGTCGACTCGTAACGTGTGACGATCACTGCTCTCACCAATTCTTCTATCTCCCCCGTTTCACTTACTTTAGTAC
Organism: Xylariaceae sp. FL0662B; assembly: GCA_022376535.1. Classification (NCBI taxonomy): domain Eukaryota; kingdom Fungi; phylum Ascomycota; class Sordariomycetes; order Xylariales; family Xylariaceae; species Xylariaceae sp. FL0662B. The sequence continues at coordinate 444,230 of JAJJKD010000005.1, forward strand.
GGAATCTCAAACAAGCCTCCGGCCCTCTCCCTCCTGCAACCAGGAACTCGACGGCTCGCGCTCCTCGGGCGCCGCCGCCGACGCGGTGGTCTTGACGCTCTCCGCGGACGTCACGGACGCTAGGGGCGGAGCTCGGCGCCCTCGACATCGTTGTTCATAGCACCGGATTCCTACCCAAACCCGCCCCTTCCCCCCGGTGGTCCCGCCGGCTGGGGCTGATTTCGGGTCCTGGTGTGGCGCCCGGGGCCGTCCGTTGCCCCCGAGTCGTGTTCGGAGCAGAGACAATTTATTGGCTTTGGGCTTTCGTCTTCAGCTGGCCCACGTTGTTGTTGCTGTTATTAATGCAGTTTCCAGGCACGCGGCGAGCTTTCTCGCCGCCACCGAGGCCATAGAATATACCTCGGGACGAAGAACTCTAGTTTGTGCGTCGTTACCGCCTACCCGAATCGTGACGGAGACTGAGGGCGGGCAGAAGATGGCGAAGGAATCCGGCGCGGAGTGGCAGGGGGTGATAGTAAGTTGATTTCTCGTTACTTGACGGAAAACACCGATATCACCGCATATATGTGTGTATGGTGCAGCGGCCCCTGGAATTAACATTCGTACGCAAGTCAATCTCCACGCTCACTTCTTGGTCTAGGCCGCGAGCGACGAGGCAGCCTTCTTGAAGAACAAGTTTGTCTTTGCCGTATGGGACGTCGAGGAGTTGAGGGCGACAAAGAGGGATATTGCCAAATCGGCCGAGCTGCTCCTGGGACTCAAAGGCTTCCCTCGGAACACGTAGATGAAGTTGCCATATAGTCTTAGGAATCAGGAGCCAGTGCGATAGGCAAGGCAGAAACTTCAGAATGGTAGATCAAGGCTGAATAAGATGAATTTCACCCTTGTTGCACTGGATGCTTATTGGGACTATTTCTGGAAATTGGCGTAATGCTGTCTCCCGAGATGTGACCCGCATGGAAGCTGGCGGGCTGATGTGATAGTACAAGTCTCTTCTATTTCTGTTCATTATTATCACATAGCCGTACATGTAACATGTTCTGCTTCGTAACCATCCCCCCCTTTTGAAGTCCGCTGTCTTGCCAGCCCTTGATTACGCCCAGCTACCCAGAACCATAGCCATTTCAGACTTTTCCCGATGTAATTTCTTCATACCACCCGCTTCACCTCGAAAAATCTTCGCAGCCACCAGACCTGGAAGAGCGACTCGCCGATGACGACACCGATGACAAAGACGTTCCACCACTTGACTCGACTGTTTGTGCTCTCGGCGGTGTTACGGTGGGTACGTTCTCGGACGACGATGTACGACTGCTCGTCCTTGACCTGGTCAACCAGTTCGACGAGTTGTTTGACTGCAGCATTGTCAGCGAGCTTATTCGAAGCGATGTCGATGGGAAATGAGCGTCGCATACTCTCTTTTTCTAACGGATCCTGAGGCGCATCGGCCTCGGATACGTAGACGATACCGTGGACATTAAAGGAGACATCTTTGTTGTTGGATCCCCAGTGCTCGTTGCCGAAACAGTAGAGGAACTTCCCATTGTGCTTAGCAGTAAAAGAGTAGTCTCCGTTGGATACACTCTTCTGGAAGGTTTCGTACTGGCCCATCGGGTTCGTGATCTATAATAAATATTTAGTTAGGAAAAATGTAACCGGTTCGTTTGTTCGCAAGCGGAAGTAGTAGGGTAGTTGCCATACCCAAAAGTCGATGTCAAGGTTTCCGGCACTACCAAATTCCCGGTCGCCAACCTGGAAAGTGACCGTCATGACATCGTCCTTGTGCAGTTCCTCGTGGAAGCATTCGCGGCCGTGGGCAGGGAGTTGTATGTTGTGGCCGAGCACAGCTTGTAAGAAGCTGGTGGCCAGCAATAAGGCCGAGGCCGAGAAGAACATGTTGTTGACTGATAACAGCGACGGGGGCCCAACCGAGGCAAGGAGCGGTATTAGTGGTAAGAAGAGGACTTGAAGCTGAGTTGATGCCCTCAATTACAGCAATTGCCAATAGCTAACTCGAGGTGTGTACTTCGTACAAGCCCAAGCTAGGCTGGAGGCTCGAGTTGCATGTGGACACTTTGGCGACTGCCAGGGGTGGCTGTTACCTCTGTACAGTACTGTACTGTTAGGCAGTGTTCGGTTGAGGCTCGTGACGGTTTAGCGCATGTGGAGCTCTACTAGCGAATGATTCGCTACTTGGGGAGTACCTGATGGACCACTCCAACTGGAGATGCACGCTACCGATATGAAGTATGGAGTAGTATCGCGTAAGTACCGGACAGCACGCAGCAGTGGACACTGGCACGTTATCAAACAAGGTTGCTGTCTTCAGCACAGAGCACTTTAACTGCTGACTGCTACCTGATCCCTCCAGTGCCAATCTCCAGCCACATTGCAACTTTTAAACTTTTTGACCAAACCAAAACACACTCACTCACATACACATCCATCTCTACTCTTCACCGATCTCAACTACATCCCAACTGCATCCCCCCGTACTACTTACTACCCCTTTTGACCACGCATCACCGCGAGATCTCTCCTTCGCCGAGCAGGTCTCATTGTTGCAGAATAGTAAGTTGATCCATCCCCTGATTCCCCGGATTCCCTATCCCCTTATCCCCTTATCCTCTGTCGCCTCCAATAAAGAAATGGCCCGAGTCGTGTGTCATTCGTATCCTATTCTTTAGTCCCAGCCTGCCCGTTGTTTTCTTACCTGCCTTACCTCCGTACTGCTTCGGCCCACTCCGCGCCCACCTGTTCACTTTGCCTCTCCTGTTGCTGTAGCCTGGAGGACAAGACACGAGAGGTGAACGTGACAATCTTGGTTCTATCAAATCATCGCGTCGCCTTTACAAAATCAATCAATCTGTCCTTACTGTCATCCGGCCCCATAAATAATTATTGCCCCCCGACCATACCAATTACCTATTAGACCGTCGCAATACGCTCGGCCCCGTCTTGCCGCCTTTTCCTTCCCTGCAATACTGACGCTCTTCCTTTCTACCCAGATATCCGGGAAAATAAGTCGGCTCGTCTAGCGTGATACGATAATAATCTCTCATCAACGTCGCAATAATGGGTCTCACGTTCTCGAAGTTGTTTGACAAGCTATGGGGGAAGAAGGAGATGAGAATTTTGATGGTCGGTTTGGACGCTGCCGGAAAGACCACTATTCTCTACAAGCTCAAGCTTGGTGAAATCGTCACAACCATTCCTACCATCGGTATGCCTTCTCGCTAAGCCACTATATACCCCTATATCTAGTACTGACACGCATCGCGCAATTGCTAGGCTTCAACGTTGAGACGGTCGAGTACAAGAACATCCAATTCACCGTGTGGGATGTCGGTGGTCAGGACAAGATCCGGCCTCTGTGGCGACATTACTTCCAGAACACCCAGGGTATCATCTTTGTAGTCGACAGCAACGACAGGGACCGTATCGTTGAGGCTCGGGAGGAGTTGCAACGCATGTTGAACGAAGATGAACTCAGAGATGCCATTCTGCTCGTCTTCGCCAACAAGCAGGATCTGCCTGTAGGTTTCCCTTCTTAGCTTGGCCGTGTCTATTCACAGAGCTAACCATCTTCGCAGAACGCCATGAACGCTGCTGAGATTACCGATAAGCTTGGTCTACACAGCCTGAGACAGCGCGCCTGGGTACGCACCCGGTCCATTCACTTCTGCCACCTGTCCAGTACTGACATTGATGATAGTATATCCAATCTACCTGCGCTACTTCGGGTGATGGTCTGTATGAGGGTCTCGAGTGGCTCGCCACAAGCCTCCGAAAGGCGGGACACCAGTAAAGGAGTAGTCGGATTGTTTCACCGCCCGACTCGCGCCCCGGTTGTTCTGCCTCGGTCATGGGTCGGTTGTAACTCGCAAGTCATTTTCACGGAACAAATCGATATAGTCCATAAATTACGCATGATTCCAGTGCCCTCTATCTCTACTGGTGGCCCTCCAAGGTGAAGAGCTCGTCTATGATGGCGCGCAACACCGTGGTCTGCAGAAGCTTGATTTTGGAAGAAAAGGGGAGGGCGTACCTGGATGGAATACTGTATGAATTGATGTTATGGAACGTAACAGAGAACTTCCTGCATTTGCTCGGGTCAAAAGGGGTGAGCGGAGTCTCAGTAAGGCATCTTCCGTCGTGCTCTTCCCTCCTAATTAGACTTCTTCCCAACGAGACCGCCAGGACAGGAGGCTTGTTTGGAGTGCGTTTCTCATCAACTTTTTTTTTTATTCTTCTATGCTAGCACTACAAGGTAGATCGAGACTGAACTTCGTATTCTAGTGGCTGTGGCAACATGATTCCGTTAGAGTTTCTAAATCGTCCCATCTTTTCATTACCTGCGTGATAGCAAGGCGCCTAGATAAACCGTTATACTAAATCGAATTGTTAAACTAGTTACCCATCTACATACATATACGTACCAACCAGCCATACTCTATAAACAATTATCAAACGATATCTGTCTCAAGCATTTGGACTAAAATAGTGGTAATATTGTAGTCGTCGCGAGCCCAGAAACGGCTGTAATTGATAGGGACGCGCTTCAAAATAGGGTTGGTTAGCTGGTTCGGGACAACTGCCCCGCTTGAGGCCGCGATCGGCAACAGTTGTCGGGGATGATTCCAGTAAGTACATATGTACAAGTATAAGTATATTTTCTGTTTCAATCGCTAATAAATAAGCTAACGTAGTACAACAGCGAGCTCTCTCCTTTTCAAGCAGCTCTGCCGGAAATTGATTGATTGCGGAGGCTGAACGTACTAACTTTGCCTCTCAACGCCACCAATTGACCAAGAATGAAGCTCCCAAGGGCTATAGTCCGGGCCAGGAAGGGCGTCTCGGCCTTCCACACTTCCTCACCGCAATCTTCTTCACTCGCCCGGGCCGCTTCATTCTCAATCGTAACGAGCAGTTCTCCGGTAACGTCTGTACGAACCTCAGCTCGACGGTCTCTCCAATCCGACCATTCAATCCTCCTCCGCAGCCGTAGAAGCTATGCCTCGTCACCGAACAGCTCGTTGACGGCTCCGCCCAAGAAAACTCCCCTCTACGACCTCCACCTTGCCCACGGCGCCAAGATGGTGCCCTTCGGCGGTTTCTCCATGCCCGTCCAGTACTCAGACCAGAGCGTGAGCGCCTCTCACCACTTCACACGCACCCACGCCTCGCTCTTCGACGTCGGACACATGGTCCAGCACCGCTTCGAGCGGCCCGGCGCCACCGCCTTCCTACAACGCATCACGCCCGCCAGCCTGGAGAAGCTGCCGGCGCACCAGAGCACGCTGAGCGCCCTACTGTGGCCCGGCACCGGTGGCATCGTCGACGACACCATAATCACGAAGCTGGGGGACAACGTGTTCTACGTCGTCACCAATGCCGCCTGTGCGGACAAAGACCTGGCGTATCTGCACGAGGAGTTGACCAAGTGGGATAAAGAGGGCGGCCAAACGGTCTCCCACGACGTCCTCGCGGGCTGGGGCCTCGTGGCGCTGCAGGGCCCGCTGGCCGAGGAGATCCTGTCGCAAATCCTGGCCGCGCCCGCCGAGGCCAACCTGCGGGAGCTGTACTTCGGGCAGAGCCGCTACGTGAAGGTCAAGGTGCGCGGCGGCGAGGAGCTATCGAGGCCGGTGCTGGCCAGCCGCGGCGGGTACACGGGCGAGGACGGGTTCGAGATCTCGATCGCGCCCGAGGACACGGCGGCCGTCACCGAGGCCCTGCTCGCGGCCGGCGGCCCCGAGCGCCTGCGCCTGGCCGGCCTCGGCCCCCGCGACAGCCTGCGTCTCGAGGCCGGCATGTGCCTCTACGGCCACGACATTGACGACACCACGACCCCCGTCGAGGGCTCGCTGAGCTGGATCATCGGCAAGGACCGGCGGGACGCGGGCGCCGCCGGGTTCTACGGCGCCGACGTCATCCTCAAGCAGCTGACGCCTAAGAGCAAGGGCGGGGCGGGCGTCGAGCGGCGACGCGTCGGGCTCGTGGTCGAGGGAGCGCCCGCGCGCGATGGCGCCGAGATCGTCGACGCCGACAGCCACAAGATCGGAGTCGTCACCAGCGGGTGTCCCAGCCCGACCACGGGCAAGAACATCGCCATGGGGTACGTCAGGGACGGCCTGCACAAGGCCGGCACCGAGGTCGAGGTCGTCGTCCGCGGCCGCCGGCGCAAGGCCACCGTCGCCAAGATGCCGTTCGTCGCGACCAAGTACTGGAAGGGCACCGCGCCGGCGTAGTAGAAAAGATTAACTTGACTTAACTTACCGGCTCGGCATGCATATGTCTGTTTTTTTCTTTGTAGTTATAGGTAAATAAGAGAAAGGGGGAAAGGGGAGAGCTAAGTAAGAGATGTACCTACTCAACTGTATGTGTTTACGGAGAGACGAGAAAAAAATTGGTATCACGACTAGACGGGCAGACCGATAGAGAGAGGGGGGAAAAGCAATTTCAACATACATTTAACGGCGTCGGAGGGGGGCAGCATCAGATACCTTCAACCGAGATCTAGGGGGCGGGTTTCGTCTTATTTTATTTTTCCTTTCCCCCACAAAGCCTGCCGAATTGATATCAGGCACTTGCTTTACTTCTATGTTGAGAGGGCTTGCGTCTTTGTGCAATTACGAGCGTTTTCTGCTTCGTGACGGATAACTTGCTTGGGTTCAGGGGCGGATTTCTCCCATCACGGTGGGTTTTAGGTACCTAACCTAACCTAACCTAGGTGGTAGCTATTCCAGGTCTCGCGGGACAGGACAGGCCGTACGGCTTGGGTGTTGTTACTCATCTAGCAACCTAGCATCAGGAATCCATCAATTAAGATATATATGAAGCTTCAACAGATCGCGTACATCCACTATCGACTATGCTTTGCTGCTTTGGACAAGCGCTGATAATCAAGGAGTAGCGGTGTCACTGCATATCAGCTCGGCCGAAACAACTTGCGTATGGCGTTGTTGATGGTGCTTAATTCGACAGTGTGTCCGTAGGCGCTTCGAAGTAATTGTTTGCTTTGCTTCGGTACTATACGCGTGGGCTTAGATGGGATGTGGCTCAGGTGAGATTTTTTTAGAGTTGAACTCGTGGCTATTCTCACATAGAGTTTGAGTATCAGGGCCCTCTAGCTTTGACCCGTGGTGACTATGGAGCATCCGGCATATTCGAGATACCCGGCATGTATATATATGTGTGTGTGTGTGTGTGTGTGTGTCGCGAAAAAAGTAGTGTGCTGATATGGGAATACATAAAATGAGCCTAACCTACTATGACCCTTCAGGAGGTCCAAGAACTCGGTATATTGTCCTGTTCTCTCTCTCCATAAAGGGTTGGCTTACTAAACCTAACCTAAATGAGTCTTAAAATATTGCTACGCTCGACTAGAATGCCACATATATATATTTCAAGAATTTACATCCGGTCTCACCTGAGGTATTTCGACCTTTCTCCCGCTCTAGCTTCGCAAGTGAATCATTTGACAATATCGATTCTCTAACGCCCTCGCAGTTGTGTTATAGCCTACGTATATAAAGCCGCTAGGTTAGGTACTACGTAGCCCCTGATGATCGCCATTATGGCCGAGGACCTTCGTGCTCAAGCAGATTAAGATACCGATAGCTACACAGTTAACCAGGCCTCCTCCCATGGCTGATCGAAGTAGTGGCCTTAACTAGAAGGTTAAACAAAAAAATGCGTCGAGTTTTCCTCTTGATCTAAAGCCTACCTACCTACATACCCACAATGTAGTCAAGCTATCAAGATTACGATAAGCATGAATAGAACTCCTGGTAGAGAAAGCTTTGACAAATAATAGATCTCTCTCTCTCTCTCTCTCTCTCTCTCTCTCTCTCTCTCTCTCTCTTTGTCTTACTCACCATCCCAAAATATCTCTAGAACTCCAGACAGCAAAAACCTAGGCTTTCTTCATCTCCGACCAGAAGACTCATCTTGCGGCGTGAAGTCCATTCGGTTAGAAGCTTCCGGCCTCATGCATCCATCCACCTGTAGACACAGCCAGTTCTCATTACCCATAGCATGGGCCGTCTTGGGTACTTAGGGTAATTCTCTATCGACGAGTTCGGCCGAGAATCCATCCAGCCTTTCTCTATACTGTTTCCACATCCCTCGCCCAACCGACGAACTGGTATATTTCAGAAAGGAATAAAGAAAGGGGACGATAAGAAAGGGTAGGAAAAAGCCAGCGTAGGCGATCGGGTCGATGCTAACAAGAAACGTCACCAAGTCTCCGATCTAGCTATCACATACCGCACCCCTTAAAGAAAAAAAAAAAAAAAAAAAACCTGCCTAAGTTGCTCTGGGAACAAGATAGCCCATTCTACAAAACAGTTACTCTCGAGGCGGATTATTAGAATCTTGTCGACTGTCATTACAATCATGGTCTATTTTGGGTGTCGGGCAAAAATCGACACCGAATAGTTAATACACAATACATATCCCTGAGGGTGTGCTTTCCGGCACTTTAGACTACAATAATTTGCACAAGCCCCTCCTTCTCTCTTTCTCTCCCGTCTTGACCCAAGACATGATGGTGTTCGTGATAGATAGAGATGGCCCATCCCGGGCTTCGCTCCTAGAATATTATATACTAATCCGATGAACGTCTGGCCGTCGTCGTCGGTGTCAATAAGCTTAGTTAGAATCGTGGTAGCCTTCTTCCAAGTGTATGAAAATGAACCTTGCCCCAAGTATGTAATAATAATGAAATGGGCAATCCACCAACCAACCAACCATGCTCACGGACGGACTGCGCGAGGGGAATAGCAAATCAAAATGAACAAAGGGAAGCAATGATGTATGACCGTCGCTTGCTGCCCATTTAAATGCCTCATGTCCCTGAAACGCCTTTCCGTCGAGCTGTCCCGCCCTCCAACCTGTATATACCGTATCAGAAAATCCAGTCCTCTAGCATGGCGGCCTTCCTTCTTTTCTGGGTGAGAGTCTCCTGCGAGTCAGGCTCCTCTACGACCTGTTCCGGACTCTGCAACCAGTCGTATCCAGGCGTCCGCCACCACCCTCGAGGCTCTTGATATTTTCTGGGCGCGTAACTAAAGTTATCCTCTGCGCCCGCATCGCAGCGCTCCAGGCGTATGATTCCTCCTCGGAAGGCATCGCAGGACAGGGCAATCAGATCTTGTCCTCCATTAGCAAACGAGATGCCACCAAGCTCACCAAAAATATCACTTGTCTGCCTCGTATTGAACGTCTGAGCATCGATCGTATCGATGTAATCGGCCTCTTCCATGGCAACCAATATCCTCTTCCCTGAACCCAAGGGCGAAAAGCGTAGGCAGCGGGCGCCGGCAATTTCCGATCGTATTACAGCGATAGAAGTGCTCTGACCACTACTGTTCTTCCACTTGCGGGCGTCCCATATCCTGATGCTCTTATCCTGATTTCCAGTAGCGACGGTCCAACCGTCTGGTGCCCAATCGCATGCAAAGCCGTAATCCCGATGGCCCTCTAGCCTTTGTAGAATATCACCTCTCTCGGCGTCGGCGATGAGCACGTTCTGATGATCCCCAACTACCACACGAAGCCTCTTATCCGGACTTAACGCAGAACAGTTCAAGGCAAAGTCGTACATGGTTTCCGATATGATCCTGTTTGTAGAAAGATCCAACACTCGGAAGCCGTAGTCATTCGACGCAAATGCTGCCAATGGTACTGATGAAAATCGAGATGAGTGAATCTGCACGTGATTGGTGATGCCACTTATATTGTCAGTTAACCGTCCGTCCGCATATTCGATGTCTTCGGAATCCAAAGCACGGTAGCGATATCCTCCATAGAAGCCGCCAGCAATTAAGACGTCTTCTCCAGCAGTCAGGGTCGATATGTGAGCATCGCTCGGATTGTCAAAATGCATGGCCGTCTTCGTCCGTCCAGTGGTAGGATCGTGTTCCTTGATCGTGTTCTCACTTGGATAGAACGTCCGTGACCGTGACGCGCATCCCAAAATGTTGCGAAGCTGAAAATGTAGCAGGCGAACGTCACGCCTAATATCCATGCTCTGATACCGGAAGTAGTTTTCCACCGGGCGTAGCAACCTGTCGGGCTGAGATTCGTTCCACAAATCTGATTCTTGCCTGTTGACATAGTTGTGAAATGTAGCCATACGGCGGTTCCGCGCCGCGTTTCTCGTGATCCCGAGCGCTGTCCAGTTGATACCTTGAAAATCGTAGTTGTCGCCTTTGAGTTGGTTGTATTCGACTCTACGTGGACATTCACGGGCCATGCGCTCGAGTCCCCGTGAACAAGGGACGCGTCCGGCAGTCCTCAGGTGAGTATCTGTTTGACTCTGCCATATCCAGAGCTGCAGGAATTGCAAGACACTCGGGTTCTCAGGCCCCAGCGATACCGGATTTGGATTGGTCAGGGCCATGATATGAGCAGCGTTAAGTCCCGCATCCTCCGCATCTTGAAGATCTTGTAAGTCCTGCAACTGCTGGAGTACTTGTAGAGGTTGCATTGCCATTGCGTTGGCCGGAGCGGCGACAGGCGGTTCAATAGCATCTTGGGCAAGTAGTGGTGGCGTGTCATGTTGATTCTCGACAAAATCGTCCATGTCGACGTTGAAGTCTTCAAGACCGAGGAAACCAGCGCCGTCGCCTCCGTGGTCTTCTTCCCCGTCTTCGTCACCGTCCTCGGTGGCGTCGTAGGCGTCGTCGCTAGGTTGGTCGGGATGCGCATGGGATTGGGGCGCGTGTCCCGGCCAATGATGATAGTCGCTCATGGGAACGTCGAGGTCGGGGTCGGGATCGAGGCCAGCAGTGGGGGTTTCGGCGAAGTGGTCCGGGACGAGCGCATCATGGTCGGTAGCGGGACGATCTGGAGTAGTGAGGGTTGGAGATGGAGAGGCAGGCGGGGAATCTAGAGGGCGCATTGCGGGCCTCTTATCGAAACTGCAAATATCGACTCAAGCCGATCAGCCAGCCCACAGGCCCATTTGCTAGGACGAGTCTAACCGCCAGGTGCTTTTCTCGTAATGCTTATTGGTCCGACGAGCCAGGTATGAATGTATGAATGTATGTATTAGTTATGGTACATACATACGTATGTATACCAGTATGTATACGAGCATGTACGAAGTACGTATAATGTAGGTAAATAGCTATCAATTGATCTTTAACAAAACGCCAAGGTTTATGGCTGAAATGCCACAATGTAAGGCTTACGCAGGCGGCGTTGTAAAAGAAAAAGCAGAGGGACAAATTGAGGGGTCAAATGTCTAACTAATGATAAGTGCCATGTAATGTCGGATGATGGAGGTGCGACACTGTGTAGTAAATAGGAAGTGAGTGGAGTGGTGTGATAATGAGTCTCTTGAGAACTGGCTGACGGGAACGGAATATGTTAATGCGAAGTAAGGTAAAGAATCATAAGCAGTTACGTTGGTGGGTGATTCGGTGGTGCTGGTAATGGTGATGGTGATGGTGGTAAAGATGATGAAGATGATGATAGCGAGTGGGGAATTACATTAGGTACCTAGTTGGAGATGTGACTAGCTGCAGCAGATGTACATAGGTTCCTGTCCCGTTCAATACCGGTAAGTACATATGTACATACCTACTCCGTACCTAGTGACAACCAGTAAGTATGTAGATACCTAGGTATATACCTAATGGAGGTGCTTTTAGGGATTCCATATGTACTTAAGTAGGTATACTCCAAATAATACATGCATAGCGCCCAACCTACTTGGGAGCTACGCATATGTCACATACCTGCCTAATGTTAGGTAGGTACCTATTCACAACCTCAATACTGCGTGGAAACATGAATCACACCTGCATTAAGGTCTATCTACATATGCTGTTGACTCTGTCTCCATACCTAGGTAACTAGGTACCACATGTCACTCGTCTCATCAGCCATATGTTAAGTACCCAATGCTAATTTATTAATTACTTGGTTCCAACACCTCACATACCAAGGTTCGGATTGGATTGCACGAGGCAACCAGGCGACCAGGCAAGACAGTGCCGTCTCGATCACCACTCCACAAAGGGGCAAAATTTCCCGAGTCTCATTCCCTCGCCGCCTGGCCCGAGTCGGTGCCATGACTTAAAATGTGAATGCTCATTCGTCTGTCGTTGTGGGAAAATAAATGGCTTTGTCTTGTCACCTTGGCCCAAATATCGACTGTGACATGTCATTTTGATCCCGCCTGAACAGCCGCTGAACCGTTCGCCGAGTAGATCCATTTCCTCCATTATCATTATGTCGAGCTCTATGAAGTCTGTCTATCGGGTATGCACCGCTCAACAGATGATGACCAAGGCCTGACTTATCTTGTTGACTAAACGCCCACCGTTCTGTCGGTGCAGCCTACACCTTGTCCCGATAAACATCGACATAACATATGCTTTACTAGGACGGGCCCCATTTCACCGCCTCTCGGATAATCATGCCCCAAATGTTCGAGCCGAGCCGGTAGCTGCATACATATCACACACTAGGTACCAAGGATACGGTCCCGGGAATAGAAAAGCAAATAACGGCCCGGCTAGGCCCTCCCACACCCGATAGTGGGATGCGAGTACGTGTTATGCCATGTGCTCATAACTACTTATAAGTAATCTCGCGCGGGTCGCATGCTTGAAGAATGAGGTGTATTTGCGGGCATCGGGGGTGGGGGGGATGAGTCGTGAAAGCATGCTGGAAAAAACCAAATAGTGAGTGACACAGCATCGTCGTCTCTTCTTTCATCCCTTGTCCTTGTCATACATGGATGAATCCACGAGGCTGGGCTATCGGGTAGCTGCAGTACGTCTCACAGTCGAACTTCCCGCGGCGACAGCTAGCCGTCTGCAACACGCTTTTCTTCCTTTGCGAAAATGCCGGTGTGCCAATGGAATCACAACCCGAATAGGACGGCTCCCCTTGCCACGCCGGCCTAGGGAATCAGAGATGCAAGCCAGGCCAAGGCTCGTCTTTATAACCACGGCCCGCGGAGGCTTGTGGGACGAAATCATCTGTGCTGGCAATCTCCTGCAGTCATCTGGATCATGTGCCCCTGACCTTACCGCATTTGGTGGAACAGACATACATATGCGTACATACTTACCCCTGGTGACGAGCCGCTCTCCCCGGACTAAAGGAATCGATCGCTATGGAGGGTCACGCAAAATCCCACTCACCTAGTAGATCACATAATTCCAGCACATTGTACGTAAAATCTAGACAAAATTATCTGTCGTAGAGTTTCGTAGTTGATCCTTGATGTCACTTGATCACATTCCCGAGATAGCCAGATAGGTCCATGGTCCGTCTATATCCTGATGTTGATAAACTAACTTTATGCTCTGCTATTCCTACACTTCGACGCCTCGACGGATTCGGCTATAATAAGGCCAACATACTAAGGGAAATAATATATTACCACCGATTTCAGTGAAAAGGAGACTAGAGCGCCGTATACCATAATTCCGCTCAGTTCTACACATTGAACATTATATAGCCTGCTGCTGATATGTGCTTATCACATATACATTAGAAATATCACAGAAGAGATAGCCGGTTATTTTTCTCCTATCCCCTACTACACAGAAAACTGAGAAGACGAAGCAGTCTTCGAGTGGCGGCCTCCTGTGTATTGTCATAGTAAAGAAAATATGACACGAAAGGGGGATATTCTATCTTGTCCACCTATAATCAGCATTTCAGAGGATATGACGAGAGGCGTAATATACACTCACGAGCAATATCGAGTCATCCAGCCAGCCAGCCAGCCGGTCCATGAAACAATTACGAACTGTCTCAACGTGTGTACATTCAACAACCACAACGAAAAATGTACCCCAGACTCGAACGAGCCCAGACCACGGACTAGTGGCGAGAGGAGAGGCGTGCTGCGTATCAACATATATCCAATTCATCCCATCCCATCGCGTTTCATGTACCGGATACGTATCTAAATACCTATACAGCACATATACACATACATGACATGACCTAGCAAGCCACTCACTCACCAACGCCCCCGACATGGAACATACAGATACACACACATAGAAACAGAGAATTCGCGGCTCCTAGACGCGGCCAGACCCTGCCTGATCTACCTAATCTATCACCACACGAAGCTGCCTTAGCGTATCTCGTCCGCGCCTCACGGCGCCCAACTCTTGAACCGGCGTAATCCAGCCAGGCACAGATAGTGAAAAAAAAAAAAAGAAAAGGAGGAAAGTACGTATGTCTTCTAAACTCTTCATACGATCTGTCTGTGTATATGAGCCCTCGTGCCCCCTACGCCCCAACAAAATAGAGAGAAAAGAAAAAAAAATCGCCCCGTCGCCTGAGAACCGAATGCAGTGTGACAACAACCCGCGATCTCGTTGCACACATACACCCACACACCAAGACCTTGGGGGAATCGTGTATACATATATGTATGTACAACGGTTGGAGCCTGCCGTACACCTTCCCCACCCTCCCCCTTTCATTCCGTGGGCCAATCGCTGAAAACGGTGCCGTTTCGTCCTGCTACCCACCTATCCACCTATCCCGCTCCCCATATCTGCAGTGCCACGGTGCCTCTGCCCCGGAAGAAACGAGAAGTGCCGGCCGTACTGTATGTAGAACACCGTTGCTGTGCCGCCGCCGTACCGGTCATAATAAGAAGGTGGACGCGGGTTTGGCGAGTGCCACGATGACGGTTGCCACATTGTCTTGCGGTCCCCATGCACGAGAGACAACAAGGCAGGTTAGAGAGCTTGGGTGGAATAAGACAGCCTGGATGGCCTAGCGTACATTAAACGTTAACTATAACTATCGCTTTCTCTCTCTCATGTCGGATTAGTCACAGATCTAACGGCCTCTCGGCTGCTATATGTACAATGCGTAAACCCAAGTCCACAAGTCCAAGTGACGCCCGATCCGAATGCCGCCAACCTAGTTTTCTATACAGCGTAACCCTAAGGGGGAGGGAGTAAATGAGACCGGATTGAGAGAAGGCCGGAACAGTTCAACTTCAGTCATCTCTTGACGGTTCCGATCTCCTGGGGATTATATAAAGGCGCAACTCCTATCACACTGATTCTAATCTCGTCTCTCATGCATCGGAATAATACTGGTCATCATACGGATGATAAGTAGCCGAAACTGGGGGCCAATTACCACCAGCAACACTCTCCTTCGATGCCCAGAAGTTATCCTTGATCCGGCGTTCTCGCTCGAATTCCGCCCAACGTTTCATAGTAATCTTGCTACTATCAAACTCCCCTTCGTGTTCGTGACCAGACTTCTTTGTTTTCTCCCCCGCAGTCTTACGGGTGTCGCCCCATGAAAAGTCGTCAAACTTCCAAAAAGCATAACTTGGAAGGACAAAGTTCCAGATGGGTAGTGATATGAGGTAGATTAACATCCACACACAATACGACCAAGAGTGGGCAGTGACAATGACGAGGACAGCCGGCAGACCCAGGATCAAAGCCAAGAGAACGAGCGGAATGATCTGCGGTTCTGGTGATACGATCGAAATAATGACTGTGATCGTTATGTTAGAAATCGAAAAGTAACTCAAGATATCGCATAAACTCACCAACGTAAAATGTAAACGCAATGGCGGCAGGGAGCACCAAGGTGCCGATCAACTCGATGAAGATAACAAACTGCATACTGAAGCAGAATGTACCGCAGAGGTCCTTGACGAGGACTAGCTCCATCAAATTGTGAATGGTGGAATTTATCCACCTTCGTCTCTGAGAAAGTAGAACCATGAATTCGTCTGGGACAGTGGTTTTGCATACAGCCTGTGGCACAAAGACTTGCTTACGCTTGGGGAACGTTCGGAGCATGAGAGTAGACAAGAACCGATCTTCACCAAGAAGCAGGAGGTTCTTCTTGTGCAAAGTGTCGACCACATTCTCAGAATAGTGCTCGACGACATCCGGATTAGCCAGAATAGGGACCCAGTAGTTCTGCGCACCCTTGGGAGTCTTGATGCGGTACATACAGAAACAGCCTGGGAGACATGTAACACCACCGAAGACGGATTCGAAAGACTTGGACAAGTGATGAGAGACGAAATATTCGAACACCTGAATAGCAGTGACCCAGCTCTGTCTCTTGTTGGCGATTTTTGTCTCGCCACAGAGACCCATAATTTCAGGGTCGCGAACCATGGCACAGAGCATGTGAGTCAAACTGTCCGGGAAAACTTTGGTGTCGGCGTCGACCATGAGAACAGCCTCGTAGAAGTCGGGAGATATACCAGTAACCTTCCAGAGGCCGTTGAACATCTCGAATTCAAGTTCAGTCATTCGCTCGTCGAACATCACCTTCTGCAAGAACGACATTAGAATGATTTGACTGTCTCGTTTTCCTCGGTTACCAGGCTTGGCTTTGGCTGCTTCATCAGGTGTGCCGCATTTGACCACACACATCATTGGAACCCTTTGCTGTTTCTCTACTGGAATGGTGGATTCACGGCCATAGTCATAAAACCCTGCATATATCTTTGCCATGTTGTGCCGTTTCGATCCACTGGCAACGGCAACGTATGAAAAAGCCTCGACTTCCTCAGGAACAATAGTGAAGTCCGTCATCATGCTTATCACAAAGTCTGGTGTTGATAAGCTTTCACCCTTGCCTTTGATGATACCGTCGCAAATAACGAGGATCACCTTATGACTGTTTGGATAATCAGTCATAGCAATGGAATCTAACGTGGTTCGGAGGCCCATCTCTCCCTCAGAATAGGCCGTGACAAGGCAGATAGAGTGGATCAAAGGGAATCCAAAGGGTTGGTAATCCGACGGTGGTTGAGGCACAACAGCTTCATGGATGAATCCAGCAGGGCCATAACCGTCAATCGGGCTTGCTGTAGTGCCGTAAGGATCGGATCGAAGCATGGAAGATCTGCTGTCGTTGCCTTGCCTGTAAATGGAGCCGGGGTGCAGTAGAGGACCAGTTGAGGCTTGGCTCGCCATAGTTGTCGGCTGCGGCCTTCGAGAATTCCTATCAGCACCGTAGACTGCCGAGAATCGGGACGTCGTAGGGAGGAAAGTGCTGGCGCGTCTACTAGTCCTATCAGATGTGCCTATGCTACTGCTAATATCTCCAGGCATTCGTGGAGGCGCCCGGTAAATATCGTCACTCCAGTCTTCGATCAGTCGATTCCGTTTTTTCTTGTCTGCCGTCTGCGAGGTCCTAGAGGCAGCATATTTGCGGCTGAGGAACCATTGGAATACCAGGGCCAGTGCAAATCTTGCTAAAACCACGGAAAGAATCAGAATCAGGGACACATAGAGGACGACAGAAGACGCAATGCATCCGACAGTCTCCGTATCCACACTTCCGACCTTAATTATCTCCCCAAAGCATTCAGCGATCTGCTTATCTGCGGCATTTTGGAATGCTCGAGTGATATCACGACCACGGATTGCCTGGTTGGCCGCTGAGTTCCTGTCCCTCAACTCTGTAAATCGTCTGGGAATCTCAACCTGCGAAGAGTTGAACCAATTAAGCAGATCAAGGTCAAGGACGTTACCAGAGTAGACAACCAGATTACGCGACTTGTTCTTGACGTCGTCCCAAGTATAAAACACGTCGCCGGTCCCATGAAGCTGAAGATAGAATGTGTCTCTGGCCTTTTGAGTGGTATGGCATGCGTATCCAAGGTAGTACGGGATGGTCATGTTCGGTTTCGATGAGCCATCTTGCTTGAAAGTGTTACATGGGAAGTACCAGGCAAGACTGTCTGGATCGTCGGCATCATGGGGAACATCAGAGTTTTCCGCCAACGTAATGAGGCCTTTGCATTTTCCATTGACGTTCTGGAAAAGAAAGCTGCCATCCTGGCCACCATACTTAGTAGGCAGATCGTACAAAATGTTTGCGTACGTTCCATCCTGCCTGAGAGGGATGCCATCGGCTGGAGGATGACCTGATTTTGTCAGATCATAAGCAGTACCGTGGAAAATCATATAGCCACTGCCAACGTCATTGACATGAAGACGAACGCCAGGCTGGAAGCAAACAGTCTGCTGGAAGCCGAAAGTCAAGAACCCGACAAAGGCCATGATATAGAGAATAATGCTGATCAAGCCCATCTTTTCCCTCCAGGCCCGCCTCTGCGCTTTAGAGTTAAAGCCACAGCAATTTAAAATAAAGTCGGGACACCAGAAGGTGACGATTGCGCAGTAAACATTCCAAACACTTGGAGGACTAATTGTCTCTTTCGGTTTTCGACGTTTCGCTTCCCTGGTGGTCTTGGCGATTTTGTGACTACCCGAGTGTCGTCTCCGTTGAGAGCCCCTCGGTTTCGCCTTCTCGCCATCGCCGCTATGTTGCCGTCGGGGCGGAGAGTCATCTGAAATAGCACCGTGAGTTCGATCTCCGGATAATTCGGTCGTTCCCTCGATATCCCCGTAGATAGGATCGTTGCCTGTCGTCGACGGGAGCGTGTCCATATTGGCGGCATGTTTCCGGTAGTAATAGTTCGGGTGGTCCTTGTCAAAGTGTTGTCTCTCGGGTCGTATGAGGCTTCTCTTGCGCGAAGGCGTATTGGAGGGTACATTGGCCGTATCGTCTGCAGCAGAAAGATGTGATCTTTCTGTGACTCCGTTAGAATTTCGAATGGTTTCGGGGAAGGATTGTCCTGATCTCGCACGGTGATGAGAAGATGGACGGCGTCCAGATACAGGGTGGTATCCTCCAGTTTCGATGTCCGCTGGACGATTGCGTCTCGCCGGCGGTTGCCGGTATGAACTTCGGTGGTCGTGAGAGGAACCGACGGCCCCCGGTCTCTCAGGGAGCGACATTGTTCTAGAGAAGAGATTGGGTCAACAAGGTAGCAAACAAGAATGAAGCGACCATGTGCGATGAGTCGTATGAGGGATGGTGTTTCGAGAAGACGGGCGGATAGGCTTCTTGCAGGCTGCCCGTCGCCTTGACAAAACGCGATTTAATCAACAGGTCGCGGTCGTAACGACTACCTATAATTAAACATGACAGGGGTAAATCAAAGAGATGGGGCCTGAAAGGTCAGGCAATGAATGGATAGAACGAGCGAGGTGGACCAGAGGACAATGGACAACGATTGTTGTTTTCGTCGGAGACAAAAATACAAGAAGCAACAGGTACTTACGGGGTTGTTGTAGTGGGCAACCTGGCAACTGGAGGAGTTGTCCACCGTCCAAGCCTGCTGCAGGAAGACTCAAGAGGGAGGGAGGATCCCTGTTCGACGGGTCAAAATCAAAGATGCTTATTATTACTTCGGACAGACGCTAGACGCCTCCTATTGGGCCACAGCCCAGTCCGGAAATCGAAATTTCCCCCTTCGCTCAGAGACAGCGCCTCCTCAAAGGGAGGATAATAATATAATAATCGTCACCTAAGGGATGATGTCGTCAAGCCGCACTTAACGCTCGAAAAACCACAGGCTACAAAGTGTAGCAGATATAAACAATTCGGGTCAAAGATCAGATGTCGGGTAAGGAGGGACCAAGGGTGGTTAATGGAGAGGTAACACCTGCACCGCCATTGGAAAGCTTGTTATTAGGTATGTTAGGTAGCTGGGTAGGGGGGAAAGGGGGGGGGGGGGGGGGGGGTTGGTATGCGGTATGTACGCTTAAATTTAGAGTAGCCCGAATGGTGGCGGTCAGGTAATTACTTAGGTATGTAAAAATTCAAGATAGCGAACGTGAGAGACAGTTCAAACAGAATAAGCGAAGGCAAAGCACTCCGACAACTGAAAGTAGATGTCGGAATACTCATTAGCAATTGAGGACTACTCGTCAATGAATGAAAAATTAAGGGCTGGAGGGTGAGTGATGGCGGAGAGGCGACAGATGGAAGTGGTAATAAGCCGTAGTAAGTGTGTACCTATGTACTTAGTTTAGCATGTACAAAGTATATACCTCCCTAGATACATATCCCCGGCAAAGAAAGCCTTGGCCACCCCTAAGAATTCTACATACATGCATACATACATACTCCGTACGTACTACATGCATGGAAAGGGGGCTGGACCAACTTCCAAGCTAGCCTAGCTAACTAACACGATCATATTATCCAATTGACCCCCCGGCCACAAATAATGAAGACGATTTGACTGTCGTCTAGCAGCAATACTTGGTATTGAGTAGGGTGTCTGGTATGTTGTAGTATTCAGGTCTCAAGAAGCTACACGCATACATACATATGATTTAAAATAAATTCCGCCTGGACCGGGGATAAAATATATAGTACTTCTTAGCCCAGACATTGAAAACACGCTGCAATGAGGACAAGTCAATTCATTCAGCCATTCTAAAAAATCCCAAATTTCCAAGGTACCGTACCTTAATGTATACTTGAAGACGCTAGTTTAGCGTTTGCGTATGTTCAAGGTTCTTGCATGATCTGTAGATCCAATCCGGGGGGCATAGGCTTGGCCAGCGACCAGATGTACATGGTCGGAGAGTATCGATTAGAATATCATACAAAGTGCACACAAACACCACAGCTAAGCCAAACCATGGGCCGTGATACAACATGAAACATCGGGCAATTCTGCCAACTCTGTCAAACTATGCATTGTCAGTTGTCACGAAAGTCGAAGGGCTGTCATTGAAGCTCAATATATTGTTGTCATTCCACAAAAATACGTGGCGTTACCACGCCTCTCTCTAACATTTTCTCACTGTTTGGTACGGCCAACAAAAGCTGAGAGCAACAACACATCCCCCATACTCAGAAAGGGGCTTTGCTTCGTAACTCGTCAATCTCTTGTTTTTCCTCCGGCTGGATGAAAACACAGGTGTTGCATCTAAACGCTTCGGGGTTTCGTCTTAGTCCAAGGACAAGTTGATTGTTGTTGTCTTTCCTTCCTTTTGCTATGTTCCTGTCCTCCCTTCATTCTTAGCGATGGACTATACTTACCACAACTTTTTCTCCTCGACCAAGGTATTACCACTGAGGTCACCGTTAGGGCCGATTTTCGGCGCTAGAAATTCGTATGGCACGGCCTGGACCATGTATCTTACTTCTCCCTGGCGCTGAGTCGCATACTTTCTACAACCTATGCATCAGCATACTGAGGCTCGGTCACTATGTGCAGCGTTGCCCCAGAATAGTTTTTATAACCATGTCGATCTCCTGGAAAACCATGCTTAAACAAAATTTATCCAAGATGGGAGAAACGAAGGGGCGGCCAAACCGGTGTAGACGCCATATATGCTCGAGTTTGGGCGAAGGAGTAAGTGCACTTTTACGGACGTTGCGCATAGAGAGACGTGCTAGCCGTGGGTAATTCGGCGCCCAGAGATTAAGGGTAGACCAAATCCAACCTACCGAAGGTTCCCAGGATAAAGCCCCGCGGTCTGGAAAGCCGGGACCAGCCCGGGTGATCCATCTTATAGTGAACCGTAGGCGTCCTACCTTCGGACGGGTGGCCCTGCTTCGGGATTGAGCGCTATCTAGGAAGACTCTGAAGTAACCAATATTCAAGAGCTTCTGGAATCTAAGCATAGATATAATCGATACCGATAACATGCTATATGTTGGTTAGCTCTATGTTGACCAATGCTGATATCTCAATGGGCACTAGGAATTATTCGTTACCATTGCCAGTATGGTACTGACATTAGCCATGAGTGCCCGCTCCGATAATACCTAGTTACACCTAGTAAGGATAACTTTACGTTGACAGTTAACTGTGGATTGTCATGTATCTAAGCAAAAGATAGATCCATATAAAGTCGGAGGGCAGGAGGGAAACTCAGGCTACAACTAAGAGGACAAGATAACTGATACTTAAAAAAGACCGACAATGTCAAGGTCATAAGGTTAATTCATCTGTAGCTTATCGATGTCACAGTGTCAACCCACGAAACCTTACTCTTTACCGGCACTCCCATAGTAAACGTAATCTAAGCATTAAATTCTAGTATATCTTTATTTTATCTTAGAACGGTTTTTAAATCTAGATCTGTTCTTGTGAATTACCGTAGGGAATTGATTATCTATCTTATTAACGATTGTTCAGGAAAACGTGTCCCGTTGCCGACACAGAACTTTCGCACATGCCGGTCTTGTTCGTATGGCTATTTTCTCCCTTGTTGCAGGTTTGACGTTGGGGCGCAATCCTACTGTAACCTTTTTACGAAATGCCCATTCTGATCTGCAGCACTCCTGCCTCAATGTTCTCAAGTCTGTCGATTTTTTGTTTTGAAGGGAGCCTGGCGGATATAACACCAATCATACAATAATCTGGGATATTTCCAACTTTCCGAATACGTTGCACGGCATATCTTGGGTTGGCTTCGTGTACTTACTTATACGGGGCTACGGAGTTTCTTCTTCAGGTTCAGTTCTGACAGTCGGTGGTCGGCGTGCAGTGAATAGCTGTCATGTGCAATGTTTCAATACGAGAAGGCGCCGTTGCTAAAATAGGGTCCTGACTGGTGGACCCTGGCAGCATGTACCTGTCAAATGGGGATAACGCATGGTATGCACAACTTTAGGTACACTACTACCTCACAGCCCTCCTTCGGACACCGGCCTCCACGATCTCTGCATAACAATGAGAGGAAGCCTACTAGAAAAATGATGCGCCATAGGGATTAGCAAATACTTGTTACGTATTTCGACATGCAGCTAAATAGCTCAGATTCTAACCCAGGTAAGCTGGAACTAAACATTTACGGTAACATGAGTACTACACAGCACCTACTAGGTGGCTTGGCTGCTTGGTTCCTTGGTGATATGATACACTACATTACGAGGTGGTAGTGGCGTGACGTGCCGGACTACAAAGGTATATATTATAGAATGATATAAGTCCTGAAGAAGATATTAAAAAGTTGAGAAGCTATAGGCAGACACAAAAGAGCCCCGAGATCCAGTAACGACCTCAAGCCAACAGAATTTGAAATACCATTATTTTTTAACCGCGCGGCCGACTAGAAGTGATCGTCTAGCCTCGCTATGTTGAAGCTCGCAGTTATGTTATGGGCCTGAGCAAGCTCAGAATTCTAATATTACCATTACTTCTTTTGGTAAAGGATATGGTATCTCTGTCCGTGTTGTATCTACCATCTATTGACTAATAAGTAGGTAAACGAAGCCTTTCTCGATGACGCAATAAAGGGTTGCTTAAACTAGTATAGAACTGGCATCTCTCTTTCTTACATGACGGATGCCCGGGGTAAGAAGACTCTTCTCGAGTCTTAGTAACAGCGTACTCGTTAAGGAATTGGTGACCCCTAGGGATCAAATATTACACATAAATGTAAGACCAGGTAATTTTCAATACATGTCCGAGGCTTAGCAGAAGTCTTTAGAAATCGGGAGTCTGAACATGGCAGCATGGGACGACAGATTGCAAGGCCGGTAAACCACGAGGGGTGAGCCAAAGTCGTGGCGGATCCACCGGATCGCAGGGTGGTCATATTTGTGGTGATTCCTCGCGGTCGAAGCCTCGTCATGGAGGGCAGAACAGATAGGTTTGGGGACTAAGTCTCGAAGCCCTGTTGACGCCATACCATTTGAGGGTGGCGGCTGAGACCAATTCCTCTTATGGCGTCGTCTGGAACATCGTGGGCCGAGCCTAATAGCGCCTGGCTACTAGCTAGTGGTATTTGTAGGGTGTATATACATACATACGGTGTCTCTTCTGCTACGTGTAGTCTGCTTTCACAGCCAAATTAGTTAAAAACTAATAACAAGCTGAACAAACTTAAGTTAGGCAGGATAGCAACTGGGTCTCGATCCAAACGCCGCGGCGACTGGAATTTAACGAGATAGACTTCGTTATTCCCAGGCTGACGAGTGACTGGCTCCGGTTATGGCCAATAGGTATCACGTCAGAACTAGTCCTACTTGCGTCCGAAGTTCTGCTGGTTTCTTACGTAGTATTGTTGCTCAATGCTGTGCCTATATGTACGTATATGTATACTAGAAATTAGTAGATAGACGATGCCTAATCTTGGGTTACCAAGAACAGCGCAAGCTTCCATTCTGCCTACCTGCGCAATGTGTGGCGGCTGCATGCAGCATGCAGGACGTCTGGCTTGGATTTCGCGCTTCCGGGACGATCCTGTTGGTTCATCGTTTCCCAGAATTCATCATGTCCTCCCACACTCGGTTTACCATCCCTCAGAGGCATTGTAATCGTCTATTATATGAACCCGATCGGGTGTGTCGTCACCCCAATATTGCCGGCTACATCTACGACTTTTGATTATTTGGAGAAGAAACATGGAAGAACGATAAGAAAGCGAAGACGAAAAGTAAAGAAAACATTGCAGTGAAAACGAGCCTCATGCTAGACAGTCATCAAATTGATTAGTATGTTATAAGATCTGCTACCGCAGCTTCGTACTGTGATAGGAATGTATACAACACGGTGAGGATTCGGATTTATGAATACATAGTATTGCGTGATCGATTGGGTTGGCTACCCAAGTAAGCACGCCGTATGCAAATCATAAGCAGCACAATCGTAGCAAGCCAGGTCTGTTTCGTCATAGTAATATATTAGTTCTGCGCGAAGTATCCAACACGAGGGTACCTAACCTGCTCGCCAGCCATCCCGCAGTGGGCCTTGTGGTCTTCTGGCAGGTAGGTGGTCAGTACTGTAGCATGCCTAGGTACGCATTTACAGGTGGGCTGCTACAGTGTTGTGCAGAACCTTATTTATGTACTGCCTTATACAGAATGTACGACAACCCCCTAAGCGTTCGGTACCCAAGATGGAATTTACCTATGGGATGTTCATACATACTGCATACCTTACCTTAGGTACCTAGAGCTCTTGAGGTCCCTCAGCCCGGTGTCCACCAATTATGCAACGCACCTGCAACCTCCTCCAACCCCTTTGTTACCTAAGGTACCTAGGGTCCTCTAAAACCGAAATTCCCTTAAACTGTTAAGCATACCTGGCACACACACCCGTTCAAGATCCCTTTGTTTGGTCAATCTTGCAACGTCAGGTCACTACACTTACCTTCATGTAGGACCTCGTCGTTTTCTACCAACAGCCCATTCATTACCTCCCAGTCCTGGTAGCCTTCCTCAGCTTTACAGTTTCTCTCAGGGCACCGGCTTTCTTCTGCTGTCCTTACATTTTCCTTGTCTTATATTTGCATCAAAGATTATTAGACTTATTGTCTGAGATACCCCCGTCCCGGCGCATAGTTTTACACGCAGTCTTTGCCGTCGCCCTGTCGACTTTTCTATTTCGAAACTTCGAGTTGAGCTCTGTCACTCGGTCCCTCAGTCCCGCAGGCCCGCAGCCCCGGTCGACCGCCGCCCATTGTCCACCCGTGAGGTATATTTAGTCTTGTGTTTGTGGAACTGGATCAAAATACCCCCCCCCGGTACCATCTAATGTCATGGTGCTACCATCACAATAGGGAAGCGGTTGTTGCGAATTGCTGCTTTAGATTGGGAGCGGCCTCTAGGAACACTTGTTCGTCCCTCTCCCATACCTCCGTGGAGCAATGGCTGCGATGACGACCACCCCGTCTCCGCCCGCTGCTACCGTATCTCCTTCTAGACCCATTCATCGAAAGCCTCTGCCTCTGTCGAATATATCCGTGCAACATGAGCGTGCAGAGTCTCAAGGTCATAATGCCGAACGCGCCTTGTCAATCGCTAAAATAGATCAATCGCCGAAATTACGGGCCTCTCCTGTATCCCCTGTGAAAGTGAACTTCCAGCCTGAGAATTGGGCGCGACCATCAAACATTAGTATTGAGGGAAACCATCAGTACCAACCTTCAATGCCAACGAATGACCGGGAACGAGAACTCCCCCAATCTCCAGATGCGCCGCCACCCCCGCCTCATGGTCCTGCGTATAATGAATCTCAACACCAGGTGCAGACGTCTAGGCACAGCCCTGACAAACCGTCATCACCAACGTTGACCTCTGACCTTCCGCATCGAACCGGACAGGAGAAGAAAACCCGGGGCCCTACCGGCATCCAGATGAGCGGAACGGGATATGTGCCTACCGCATACCAGGATAGTCAAAGTGGTAGTGACGGTTCCTCGAACCATGATGCGAATCGTCACAGTCGTGAATCGGAGACGACGGCAAGTACACAGCAGCAGACTTCAATTGACTCTTCTGTTGAGACGAGCTCGAGTTCTGTATCTGGTGGCCTCAATGAAGGTTGCGAGAGTCAGGTCCCTTCGGATGAGGCATACCAAGAATCCATCGGTGAAAGCTCTACACCGGAGACCCAGACGGTACCGCAGTTACAATACCATCACCAGCCGTTTTTGCCGCGAGTTTCGAGCGTCCCCCTTCAAACGATTTCCAGGCACTCCTCAAAGTCTGATTTAGCGGAAGCTGGCATGGCTATCAACCGTCACTTAACCCCGAACTCTTATATGAGAAGAAGTTCATTGCCTCGGCCGCAATCATGTTATTCACTGTACTCAGAGTATGGTCCGCGCGGACGATCTCCCGGCGCGCATTCTCGCAAGTCACCAGAAACGAGACAAACATCTTACGCGGAGTTACTGAATGTCCCATACCCTCAGCCAGCGCCCGCGCCTATCAGCTTTGATAATTCGCATCTGCGTAATAATGTTGGAAGTAATGCTTCCCTATTAAGTGCTCAGAAGACACTGGAAATGTACAGACAGAACGTGAAGAAGACAAATGACTTCTCTATTCAATACTCATTTGCCGTCTTCTTGATCTCTACCGCGAAAGAGCAAGGCCTGAACCTAGATGAACCTTCCCCACGTGGAAAAGGCAATTCGAAGGGGAGTCCACGCAAAGACGGCCCGGAATCTTCGCCGGCTGATTTAGTCCGAGAGGCGAAAAGTATATTGACAAGGTTAGCCAATGGCGGCTATCCCTTTGCACAGTATTATCTGGCTGACGGGTACGCGTCGGGTTTGTTTAACAAAGGAAAAGAGGATTACAATGCAGCCTTTCCCCTCTTCATCTTGTCTGCGAAGCACGGTCATGCGGAGTCCGCTTATCGTGCTGGATTGTGTTACGAATTCGGATGGGGTTGTAGGAAAGATCCGGCCAAGGCAGTTCAGTTTTTGAGAACAGCTGCGTCTAAAAATCACCCTGGTGCCATGACGAGACTTGGAAAGGCTTGTTTATCGGGAGACCTAGGTGAGAACAGGTACAGAGAAGGCGTAAAATGGCTGAAACGTGCCACCGAGTCAGCCGACGCCATGTACAATGTCTCTCCATACCATCTTGGCACATTGTTCGAGACAGGTTATGGTGATGATATATTCAAGGATGAGAGCTACGCTGCCGAACTGTTCACCCAGGCAGCTGAACTTGGAAATGCTGAGGCAAGTTACCGCATGGGAGATGCCTACGAGCACGGCAAGCTGAACTGTCCGCGGGACCCGGCCCTGAGTGTTCATTTCTACACTGGCGCAGCAGAACGTGGCCATGCTGCAGCTATGATGGGACTCTGTGCTTGGTATATGGTTGGGGCCGACCCAATCCTCGAGAAGGACGAGGAAGAAGCCTACGAGTGGGCGCGTAGATCTGCAGAGCTTGGTAAGTCTGATCATCGTTATCGCTTTTCCGAGTAACTCTGTCTTGCTAATCAAGCCTTGCTGCATAGGCTTCGTCAAAGCCCAGTACGCGGTCGGCTACTTCACCGAGATGGGTATAGGCTGCCGCCGTGACATCCTAGAAGCTAATGTCTGGTACGTCAAGGCCGCCGAAGCCGGTGATGAGCGAGCAAAGCAAAGATTGGCTGCTATTCGAGCCGCTGTAAATGGTGGAACGCCTATGGAAGTAGCTCCTCCACGCAATGCGAAAATGAGAAAGAACCAGTCTAAAGACGACAAGGACTGTATGGTGATGTAATATGCTCTACTTACTGGAGCTTGGTCGAGCATACAAAATTTGTGAGTACTCAAGGCCGGAAATATTGTCTTCGATAACACGGGAGTCGTCTATCTTGGAAATTAAGGGGCACTCATGGTTATCATACCCTTTCCGTATAATCATCCCTCCAGAGTCTTGCTTGAGGGGCGTTGACCTCGAGGACAGGTCTTGGGCTGACGCGAATTCGATTGTGGGTAAGCGTCAACTGCCGGATATCGTGGCTAATGGGAGATGAGAGAAGAAACTGGGCTTACTCATGCACAACTGGAGTTTTCGTCTCATTGAGGGCATACAAGCGAAGCGGGCGGGTTCCTTTTCTGTCTGGCACAAGCTCTATAAAAAAAACCAACCATGGCATTCTTGCATATGCGTGCGAAGCAGGAGATGAAGACTCGGAACCGAAGATGCGTGGTGGTCATCCGAAGATATCTTTCATCTCCAAACTCGTGTCACGCCAGGCGTTTTAGTCTTCTGCCCTTCTCACCGACTTGTTGTTTACCCCCCTCTGCTAGTCATGGAGGATTGTGGATAAGAGATGATTGAATGGCCGGTAACCTAATTGTTTTTTTCTGGAAGAAGTCATGTACGGAGGCGACTGGGCGCGACTTGAAAAGAGACTTCATTCACACTTACATACACATGGGCGCATTGGCGGGACGTTTGTCTTTTGTGTTGTGCTGCTGCTGCTGTTGCCGCTGCCGTTGTATATAACGAGGGCGACTAATAATATTGATCACATTACAAGGACAAATTATCGAGGGGAATGGAGTCTCTTCTGGTATTTTTCTGTGATTCCTTTGTCTGTGAAGGAAGCCGTCTAGATTACGAGACTTAGAACCGTTGACCAACTACCCATATCGAATATTCGATATACTAATATAACATAGCACAGGAGCCGGCGCCGCATAGCTCTTTAATCGAGTATACTTATAAATGTTTATTTGAAGATCACATCGTCTAAATACTTAGCTATTACACTAAACCCCAGTTGCCCCCGTCCGATATGAGCTTACCAAGGACCTCAGCGTCGAAACGAGAATAAGCCGCACAAAGGTGATAAGCACTAACATAACCTACTAGGTCGTTAATACCTGTAGGGTTGATGATATATGTATAGCCCGATATGTACATACACACTGCTTCTAAAGAGTCAACTTGCAACTTAGGTAGGCTTGTATGCGAGAGCCCGTTATTAGAATAGCAACTGAAAGCAACGTACATATGTATTTGCTTATTTTACTATAGCGAGTAGAGAGAGAGGGCCGGTTCAGAATTTAGATCTAGTGTTACATATATTATGTATGTATGTATAACTTAAGGCTATAGCTGCAGACATCGTCACCATCACCAATACATCCGTTGGGTACCCATCTGGCAAGAAATGCCCCTTTAAGCTATACTTCATCCCGTACCTTCACCGTGGTAATTCAAGACTACTTCTTACCTGTCAGGATCTCAGTCATCATAGGGGCACATACAAGTCAAGTCACTAAAAAAAGACTGGCCACGACTTCTTCAAGGGAACGAGGGAACAACGCTTGCTTTCTAGCTGATGGACTGGAAAAAAAGAAAAAGTTTATATATATTACGCCATACACAGACAGACACACACACACACACGCATACACACGCCACGCCATGCAATGAGTCCATAAACGCCTTGTCATCTCTCGTGCATCTCGGAAGAAGAAAAAGAAGAAAACCATAGCCGCCGGGCCTTCTAGTTCTTGGGGCTCGTCATTCCATCCATATCTCTTGGGTGATTCAGGCTGTCCCCCCATCGTCCCGCCCCTTTGTCTTTCAAGCACCCTTTTTGGCCTCGACCTCTCCGCCCAGCTCGCCGGGCTTCTTGGGGTCCACCACGGCGGAGAACCTCTCGTCGCCCCATCGAGCCCCGATGGTGACCCAGACGTGCTTGCTGGGTCCGCTGTGCACCGTCTCGCGGCAGCCGGTCCACTGCTGCCGATGCTCGCGTGTCATATTGCTGTTTCCCAACCCGCCGTTCGCAACCCATTCCTTGACGATGTTCTTGATGAACTCGATCTTCTGGCGGAGGTTGTTCGCCACCGGGATGCCTTGCAGCATTGGGTTAATTTCCGGCCGCTTGCGTGTTACGTTGCGGGTTGGCCGGATGGCCGGCTTCGTGGCGAAATTAAGGAGCGTCTGCAGAGGGTACGATAGGACTGCTCGCTCGTCGAGTGCGGCCTCGTCAAGCTCGCCGGTTGCTGCCAGCTTCTCGGCCGCCTCTTGCGGAAGATGCCAGAAATGACACCAGGTTCCTGTGGCGTCGAGTACGATTTTCGTATGATCGGGGAAGTTGAATTGCAGGTGCCCATCGGCGAAGACCCAGCAGCCAACATCACCGATACGTTGATAGAAGGTAACCACGTCACTTGGAGGCATAGTCTGCTTGGTTGATGTCGGTACCTGCACAAGGCCCGTATCGTCCGTCGTGGCGTCTTGGTCCCGGCCGTATGCCATCATGTAGTTGGCAAACTTCTTCCATAGCACTAGATGTTCTCGCTTGCGGTAATCGTAGATATCACGACCCACTGGGATTTTGCCTGGTGTGCCGTCTGAATTTACACTAATTTTGAATTGTGAAGCATGGACGAAGACAGTAGACAATCCACCTTCGCCATTGTTCTCGTAAAATTGAATTGCCTGGCTCATGGGTATGATTTGATGGCGGTCAGGATAACCAGGGTCGTGTCGTCGTGTACAATGCTGCTCAGCTTCCCGGACTAAAATGCAACTCGGAGGCAACGTAACCGTTTTGTTACCCTTGGCACTGCCAGGTATGCTCTTGAGTACACAGCCGACACTTCCATCATTAAGGATATAACCCAAACCGAATTTGTTCGTGTAGTCTACCCATTTGACAACGATATGTGGTGGTGACGGTATAGAAGTCTTCCCTATGATTGCCATTGATCTCGAATTCAGAGCACGCTCGAGCTCACTCTGTAGGCGGCGAAGCCGGTCTAGCACGACCTCGGGCTGTGTATCGGGTACCACCATCTTGCGCTCTGAAGGACCGAACAAACTTGCCGTAGGTGCTCCCGTTGTAGCCGGCGCTGGTGCTTGTTCAGCTTTTGCCTTCTCAGGTAAGGTCTTCTTATCCTCTGGCTTCGGCAGAGGTGCTTGTGGCTTGGATGTTTCAGTCGGCCGGTCTGCAGTTTTTGTAGATGCTGAGACTGGCTTCGTTGCGAGGTTGTTCTCTGTAGAACTGTGAGGTAGCTCTCTCCTGGGACGTGAACGCATCGTACCGCTAGCACTAGGTGCGGGCATGTCCTCTAGTGTGCGAGAGCGCAGTATTGCCGCTGGCTTTTGTGGTCTGCTCTGAGCACGCTGCTGTGCTGCAAAGCTTTGAGGTGGTGCTCGCAATAGGCCTGTGGGAGCCGTTTGTGTTGCTGTAACCTCGTCCTCCTTCTTCACGACTGGCTGTGGAGGCGGTCTTGATGGTACCTGGGCAAGATTCTGTTCCCTGCTAACCTCTTCATAGGGCCGGTAGACGATGCCTTCCGCAAGCGGAATGATAGGGGTTAGACCGGCCTTTTCTTCTAGTGCAACTTCTCTCCATGTACTCTTATAGGCCGTCTGGGCAGTGTTCCATGGCCCGACCTCGCAGCTTATACACATTTCTTTCAAGTTGCGAAAGTTTTGCGAAGCCATCCGTGGCGTAAGGTTTACAGCATAGAATTGGCCTCCATCGGGTGGACAATCGCGCAACTTTGGTGTCATCTCTGCCGGAGTTGGGATATAGCCGGAGAGAAAGAAGTCATGCTGAACAATGGCGTCGGGATCTGGTCTTAGGTCTGCGTCTTGTAACATGGTGGCCACGATATCTTTTGCCTCCTGAGATATATACTTGTTTGAGCTTTCGGGTTTGGGCCATTCATAGTCTCGATTCCTAGCACGTCGATAGATTTCGTCTGTCGTCGAAGATTGAAACGGCGGTTTCGAGGTAAGCATCGCAAACCTGGATTCAATCTGTAAGCGTTCTTTCACTTTAAAATCATCTCAAAGCAGCTCACATGATAATTCCCAAGCTCCAGATATCAACCATATGGTCATGGCCCTTCTTCCCCTTTTCTAAGATTTCCGGCGCGATATAATTCGGCGTACCACACAATGTTGTTCGGCGAATGGTTTGCATGTCTTTACCAGTGACCAACAATGCCGCCAGTCCAAAATCACCGATCTTGGCGTTCATGTTCTTGTCAAGAAAGATATTGCCCATCTTGAGGTCTCGATGGATGACTCCCTTGGCGTGCATGTACTTGATGGCGCCAGCTATCTGCACCGAATAGAAGCGTACCTCAGGCTCCGTTAGCCCCTTTCTTCGTTTGACCATATCCATTAGTGAGCCATTGGGACAGAGCTCCAAAACAAGATAGGTGGAACAATCGAAGGCGAAGGCCCTGAGAAATTGGACAATATTGAGGTGCCTCATCTTGGAGTGGATTTGCAACTCGGTTTGGAACTATTAAAGGGATTAGTACGCATTCTCCGCCGTCTCTCTTCATGTTAGGACAGACCTTCTGTTCCATTTTAGACGGCATCTTGCTCTTGACGATCTTCAAGGCGTACTTCTTCCTGCTTCCGGGGAGCTGCCCCTCATAGCATACTGCAAAGCCGCCTTTGCCCAGCATCTTCCCAACCTGATACGTGGCGCCATCTCTGCGGTCCGAGCTCGGAGGTTCATATACTTGAGAAGGAGGTTGAGGAGGAAGCTCCTTTTCCTTCTGAGCTGTCTTGGAAGCCAGGGCTGCTTTAGCTCTGCCGGCGTCTGTTACTCGGTTTGGGAGCTGGGCATTGACATCCCTAGGCGACAAGGCGTCCGTATCGTTGACCTGTTTTGTTGCCACGACTCGGTCCGCCATCGGGATACTAGGCAGACGAGGTTTTTGGACAAGCGAGAAAAGGCGCGGCGAGGATTGAATAGAGTCTCGTTTTTTTACCACTGGAGTGCTTGGTTTCCTGACATGAGCATTAGTACTTTAATCGAGGCCATGGGATGTTGATCGTCTAATGTTCGTAACTACTTAGACAGAATGCTGCGCACTAGCTAGCAGCGCGAAATTGTAATATGCTGTCTGGACGAACGTCGAAATATAGAAGGTAGAGCATGAGACATGGAACATGGAACGCCAACAATCCGGCAATCGAGTTCTGGTGACAGCCATGGGATAGGAACACAAACAAAAACATCCAGGTGCAACTTACCAATTAGGGAGTTTACTGAAGGACAGCCGACCTGACTATCAAGCCAGATACTCGTAAGCGCAGTGCAAACCTTACGATCAAGCTCTTCGCAGCAAAAATATTAAGAGAGATAGAAAGAGTCTGCTTAATTACATGATCCACGGCGTGTAAGGGAGGTAGAGTGTGCAGTGGATGCCAATAAGTGCTCCATTCATTTACAGGAGATACTAAAGCTGCCGTTGGGGGAGCAACCACCAGCTGTGAAATAATATGGGGCTAATGCATCCCCGAAGCTACCTAGGGTTGGTAGCCTGTAGGTACCTTTATGTGGCAGTCTAGGTTAGTATGTACCACGGTAGGCAGCACCGCCGTCTACTATCGATAAGACAGACAGACTATTTTGTCATCATCCCGTCGTTTCCAGCCGACTTCAGCAGACAATCTAGCGCCTCTAGGCACCTTAATGCTGCCTCTAGCTCAGAAAAGGCTCAGAAAAATGGATGCTATTCATTAGCACCGTGTCAATGTCAACGACCGTCCCCGATGATCGCTCCCCTTCTACAGACATTTATCGCCCGCATCCCCGAAACGGAACATACCTAGAGAGGAACGAGACGAGATAATGCCTCTGCCCTTATTCAAGCTTGCCGCTTTATTCTTGAAGCATATTTCTAAATATGGCGCTGTATGGATACAATTCCAAACGGAAAGGATGGCGTAGCTCCTTGCATCGGTTACTAACGATAATGTTCAGAATCAGATCAGGGCGCAAGCCCACGACCATCCCAGGTTTCGTGACTTCGCTACTAGATACGGCCAGTCCATTCACCAGTTAAATATGCGCCTCTCGGTAGCGCTTCTTCGGAATGTCAATGCAGAGATCAGAGCAAAAGAGAGGGCCGAGGCGCCGGCGGTGAAGACAAAAGAGCAAACACAGAGGGACAAAGATATGCGTACCAAGCATGGTCGGACGGCCCAAGAGGTTCGAGAAGAGAGGATGCTGCCTATAATGAGCGTCTGGAAAAGGAGATTTAGACCGCTCCCTGAGACAAAGGCGGTCGAGCTTTTTGCCGACGTGGTTGGCGATGCCTTCATCCTGCTTGTAGCCACCGTCTTGGTCCTATATGAGTATCATAGGTCTGGCCAGAAGCCCGACGCCAACCTTGAGCAAATCAAGGAGCTTAACGCACGGTTCGAGGAGCTGGCGGAGGCTGAGAAGCGCCAGCAAAGTCGAGTGCTGATGATTGAGGAGGCCTTGAGGGAATTCGAAGACCCAAGAACGAAAAAGCCGCTACTATCGCTTCCACAAACAGCATCGTCCTCTATCTGATGATAGAGAAACATAACTATGAGATGGTGGGCGAGTCTCGTATTCTCTGCGACCATATGCGTGTCTGTATGCATGTTTATATAACGTCAAGGTTCCATGTACATTGCTTATATCCCATCATTTAGTCACACGGTTAGAGAGAAATGTATATTAGGGGCGAAGTACTTTACTCTCGGAAGGTTAGAAGCAAATCCGAGGGCTCATAAGCTCCCAATTTTTTTGTTTGCGCCACCGGTGTACGAACTCGGTACTGCAGCATCCAGATACCCATCAACTCTGGACTCGATTGGGCGATACCAGATGTCTATTGACCTCAATATGTGTGTATATCGTTATAATTACACTATTCCGACCGTCTCTCCTAGGGAGCTGGGTGGAACCTTAGACTGAACATTATGTAGGGATGAACTTCAGGAGAGGATTGCAAACCTTAGGTAGTCGAGACTCAGGGGGGGGGGGGGAAGTATGTTGGAACTACATGCTGACCTGTAACCGATATGCTCTTGCCGATTGAGATTATGTATATTGGGTAGGCGCCTGACAGCCTATATGAAGTAGGTAAGTTTCAACCATTGAAGTCGCTGCCCAAGCTAAGTAGGTAGGTTCGACTCACTTTTCTAAGTCGCCTCCTCCTAGGAGATAAGCTGCAATGCCTTCTTCGTCACTGCTATCATCCTATCCACTCGTCGCTTTTCGGTTTGGAACCTTAGGGGACCATTATATTCCCATTTCAGTTCCTCTGCCATTTAACGATTAGTATTACGCAGGAAAGAGTTGGCCATGTCAACTTTTCTAATTTGCTACTCCTTGCGTAAGCGCCCTGGTTGGGCCTCACTTACCGCGGCGCTTCTGCAGAGCAACAATGCCAGATGGAAAGGTACATCGACATCGTATTCTTTATCTTTGCTATGTTCATGTTTGAGAAGAGGATAGCACTAAGTTGCAAAGCAGAGGTCCAACTTGACACTCATGATGTTGCGATTCGTCTACCACCCTCGGGCGGCTCATCTAACAGGGTCTTTCGTGCCATCTTCTTATCGCCATCAGACGTTGGTTCAAAAGAAAGCCGGGATCGAATCGAGAGGTTGTGTCATTTGAACGGAGGGCAGGATGTTGCAGTTATGTTTCTATGCAAGCGAGAGGCAGGCCAGGAGAGTCCTATGGTAGCATTGATGACACTTCAGCTAGAGTGAGCAACACTTCCTCATTTCTTCTTGGATCCCGTGCCGCCTTATTGGCCTCAACAACTAACCGAGTAAGGCTTGTTGGTGAGTTTGAAATGCCTGTCATTCCAGTTGACTCGGTTGAAGCTACACCAACAATCCTCATGGCTTTTCATCGTCAAATCGGTGCTGGCGGTGGGCCTAAGAAAATGGCAAACCCAGCTCAAACACTTCTTCCTTACTGCTCTAATGACCAGCCACTGCCTGAACATACAATCAATGTCTTAACCGACATTACGCCTGGCGTTAGAGATATGGTAGACAACATGTCGACACCAGCTGGACGGGAAAAAATGGCAGAATACTTGGCACACGATGCAGAGAATGTCATTGCCTTCTGGAGAGAAGAATATCTTATCGATTGAGTTATGCAGCATATTGTACAATCTGCTCATTCAGTCAACACCACGGTTATATTTAGCCTGCGGCTGCGCCCTAGCCCACGTACAGCCGCCTGCTGTGCTGTCGTGATACCTAGACCCTTTGTCAACTGCACAGCAGAGGAATTCCGAATCCAATTCCAGTTGTGGCAGGCACTTCGCAATTTACAAGAATCATGAACTACCTATTTCAAACGACACTTATATACTAGCATCATAGCAGAATGCGAGTGACCTAAACAACCCTTTATACTTTATGATAATTCTTTCAGCAGCAGCCATCCAGTCCCCCCACAACATTGTCATTAGCTAAGAGCCGTATTAGGTAATTGATAGTTGCTGCTATTACGAATCATCCACGCTGGTCATGATAGGTACATAGCGAGATGACGATCGGGTAGTTGTTTGCGACGTTTCCACCATAATCTTCTCAATCAGGATGGAAAGGCCTCAAGAGCTATAAGACCGGAACTTAATGATCAGTGACCAAACCGCATGAGTTGCATCCTGAACGGTAGTCGCAGTGTGATGCGAATACTTGCCGGCATCTGGATAGCAGGTGGGCAGTGGAGAGCTCATTGGATAGTAACAATGCCATGCCGGAGGAAAGGGCCAATCTGGCAATCGGCCTCGTTCGAAGGCCATTCGAGAAGTGTGATGGCCTGACGGAATGTTGATGATTCGCATACAACGAGTGGAGAAATGCTGGGAAATCTATCTTATATCACATCCGATAATGCAATTCCTCTTTCTCTACGGTACGTACCAGTATAATGCAGTTGGGAATCTCACCAATCTGGCTTGTGCGGAATACGTGCATACAGAGGATACTGCATACATATTCGTCAACGACTCGAGGTGGATGGCGGTCAGAGCACCACCTACCACCATCTTGGTTGTCGTTGTCGTACTCGATGAATCAATTACACAGTACGCCAGGACCCGAACGCTAGAAAACAACCCGACGATGACAGCTGTCTCTTATTGGCTCAGAATTCCAACCGACGAGCCACACTACTGTATTCCCAGCCATTCGACAATGCTCGCACCATATCATGTGGCTTTTAGAGACGAGTCCAATTAGAAGCCTTCAATAGCCGCCGACAAGAATAAACTCAATTGCATCGACAACTGTCCGTGGCACACCGCATACATACTTACACGCATGGCACAAAATACCCGTAAATACCGTCTCGACTGTCAAGCTGACTGTCACCTGATAGCAACGCGGTGGAGAAACATCAACTATCACAGTTCGTCAAGACACTAACGGGCGTGATAATGAATGGAATACCACTTCATCAGATGTTGGCCTCGATATCCTCGGTCTCTTCTTTCCAGTTAACGCAAATGGCGATGTGGCTTCCAGCCCACGAACTACTACCGTCCAAGGGACTCTCAAACAGGATACCTGCTTCTTGCGAAGTCGCGGACGCTTCCGTGCGCCATAAATGCTTTAATGCCATATTCCTTGCTTTGGCTTGAAAATGAATGGCTGCGTTTCTGTAGAGTTACAGTATAAACCACCAAGTATCAGACCTCAAGCCTCGTTGAAGAGCTGGAATCCATCATCAATCTACCCAAAGTTGGGGGAAGTGCTTCTTTAAGTTCAGCGAGTAGCAACATATTCGGTGTTGTCGAGTTTCGTGGCCCCCTCACATGAACCCTGGCTCTAGCTGCACCCTGCACATCTCCAGGACACATCCTGTCTCTATTCGGTCTAGCGTCTTAATGATGCGGCATCCTTGCTGTGACTTGGGTCGATCTTATCTTACCACCGCCAAACTCGGTCTGCCTCAACTATCTCACCTGCGAAACCGTTGGATGTCTGGGACTGTATTCGGCACCCGGATGCCTAAATGGAGACGTCTCATGTTCTGAGTTAGAACTTCGCATGGAATGTCGCATTGCAATGCCTTCAGCACTTTGACCCCCCCAAATTAAGCTTATAAGGAATTAAGGGTTCAGAAAGGCATACCTAGTATGTATGTACTATGGGACTAGCATGGCAGCATGGCTGCTGGTGATACAAGGCGTGGCTGGTTGATGACGGGAGACTCCTTTGCAAAGCCGTAGTCTGCCGAGCCTGCCGGAGTGCTTGGACGACACTACATACAAGATGCTCAATACGCAGTCTTAAAGGCTACCTACAAAGCGGTAGTAGCCAAACATACCTACATTGACTGACATTCGAACCGTCCTCCGCGGCAGGCAATAAGCTAAGAATGAAGCATCTTTGGGGTCTGGCAGCCTGACAGTCTGGGTACCTGGCAACTCGGGATAGGGATACTACTTTATCAGGGGTCTCTATCCCTTTCCCCCCTGCGACGGGGTAGATAACCGGTGGGCCACCAGGAACCGTCCAGGATTAATCCTGCAGCACTGGCGGTCATGGCTTTTCTTATTGGCTGTGCTAAGACTTGTAGCCGCCCATGAAAGCCCAATCACCTCAGTCTTTCACAACCCGGCTATTTTCGAAAGCCGTTTTTACAACCGCAATCATCGGTATACCCAATACCCGTCGCTACAGTATGCTGAGTTGCCGCCATCCATGTACCCGCCTGCTTAGGCCAAGATACTTTGGGGTTATTAGAGGTCTTTTCTGTCCAATTGACGGGAAGTTCACATGCTGTGTGCATGTTGCTATGGTCGATATCGAGCAGACTCTAAACCGCTTTGGGTCGTATATCCATTCTGCACATCATGAGGCAAGACACAACCGCTGCGCTACGCCCTTGCCCTCGGACTACTACGCAGTGCGTAGAAGGTAGCCCAGAAGCCCCATTGCATTTGTGAAGAAGCATCCTGGTCCTGCAGGTATTGGCTCACTGAAGACGGCGGTCTCGGCCGCTGGCTCATGAGACTGTACATGTTTCCCTCATGACCCACCACCCCCCTCCGTTCTTAAACTATCGCATGCCGCCCGTGTCTGAAGAACTGCTCTTCCATACATGAAGAAACCCATAACACCTCCTCTAAGTATCAGCGGCCTGTTTGATCTTCGACCCTTCTTTTATGCGACGAAGCAGAGCCCCACAAGTCCGAGCGCAAGAAAGCTTCAACCCGTTGCTAAGTCGATCTTCTCGTGGAGTGTCGTGATAGAAACCGTAGAGAAATCGCCTCGAACGACGCCTTCTTGTCTCATATCACCAGAAATAAGGTTGTGGGCAGGCGGCCCCCTTAGGGAGTGTTTAAAGAATATTGTGCGGATAATATCAATGCCGCCCGGATGCCAGCCATCGTTATAGATCAGATCTCGAGAACGTGGATATCCAACGAAGCCCCAGCACCATCAGCCGATAAACGTCAGATACGCCATCCTGGTACAGATCAGTCAGTCTTGATACAAGCTCTCCCTCATCGGGAGCATAGCTCCCCCGGGATACGAGCCCGGGCCACTCGACTTCCAATATAGTCTCGGAGGCCCTGTTGATTGTGGACTTCAGTCCTTGGCCTTCATTCTTTTCTCGATTGCCAGCGCTGTGCACTTGTTGTTGTCGATAGCGTTCTTTAATATCGGCAATTCTTTTTTCTTCTTTTCTATACCAAGCGGGTCTGGCTACCTAGCACTTTCTTTTACTTCGATAATCGTTTGTATTATTCCGAAGGCGTAGACTTGTTCTCGTCATCAGTCCGCCTTTTGCTACCTTCTTTTCACCCGTGTGCGTCGATTTGAGATTACTTGGTGGGCCGAGCGCTTGGTTCGTTTGGGGATTAGGAAAAGAGAAAAGGAAAAGACAAAAGAAAGAGCGTTAGGGACTCGAGGCGAGAAAAAGAAGACAGTCTAGTTGGAACATCGAAGGAAGGAATTGCCAGAATGGGAAGACTTATCAAGAACCACTGGGCGAGGCTCATCACCCTGACGGCAGCAGCTTGTACGTGGTTATCTCCTGGTTTTAGATATTGGGCGAGGAAAGGATGTCTGGGAGGTCACTAACACCGGGGTATAGATCAAATCGCATCCGCCCTCGAGGCATTCTTCTGGCCCAAGATATTCTGGGATTTCCTCACGAAGACGTTAGATCCGGCCGTCAAACCGGTCCCCATATTACAGATCATCAACCTAATCATGGGAATATGGATTTTCGCTTGGGACTGGCCTTTGGGACTGTTTGCCGGGTCGTCGGTGCACCGCAGCATCGAGGCCCGCCTAGCCTCGTTCCCCCTAGCGTCTCTTGCTTCCGTTCTGCTGTACCAAGGCACCAACCCGGCTATCTACTATCTCGTGGCCATGGTCGTGTATTTCTGGGCCTACAGCGAAGGCGAGGTATGTGGACTATCTCCATGCTGGGAGGCGCGAACACAGCAAAATGACCCCATACACTAACATAATATTCAATAGGTCATCTGCGCCAAACCATGGACTCTACCGCAAAGAGGCCGTTCCGGTGGTTCCAAAGCGTAATGGGTAGCGGTACTACCTAATCCAAGCAGACGGGCACCGGGTTAATTGCACATATGTTAAAACCCGTCCCCCTTTCCCCCCGAATCACCACGCCGGCCGCATGGGGTCGGTGAAGGGTTTTTTATATATGCCAGTTGGGGAAGGGGGGATATAGACTTCGTATATAAGAAAAAAGCCTTCCTACATTTCACTTGCCAGAGAGAAATGGGAAAAAACAAAATCTAGTATATGTGCATACCTGATTTCCGTTGTTTATTTGTTTTTAACCCAAGCGATTTTCTGGATTTTTTTCCGTTTATTCTACTCTCTACCTACCTATCGGCTCTGGCATTTTCAGAAAGCCACTCGGCGTCGGTTTTGTTTTTGGTTGGCTGGTTTGTCGGCTGGTCTATCACGATATCACTTACACACACTTACACACCTTACGACGGCCATCCTCGCGGAGCACTTGCGATCTCGAGATTGTATGTATGTTCGTATGTATGTACATGCCATGGTAATGGATGGACATGAATACGTTGGATATTGGACGAACGAAGGCAGGAATGAAGGAAAGCAGCAAACCTACGACGGAGAAGAGGGGGCAAGGGAATACCAGCATCATCAAGGAGGCGGAGGAGGAACACATCACCTACAACCTACCTACGAACCGAACATCACGGAAGGGCACCAAGCGAGACGGGGAAAGGGGGGTTTAGTTAGTCTGCGTTTCATCTACAAGGCGCCTATCTAACCCTACCGATGTCCAAAGGCGTGTGTATAGCAGTAGCTAAACTACACTACATAGTCTAATAATGTCGATTATTCATGAGTAATGAAGAAGAGAAATTCGTAACAGCTAGGTGCTTCGATGAACAAATCAGCGTTCCCCTTTGAGCATCCGGTCTATTCGTGTGAAGGCGCCCATCGTCTCGCTATGTATTAGGTACATCTTGATATCCGAGCTAACATAGCGCGAAAGATCCAAACCGTCGATAATGGTAGCGAGGCTGAGTGTTCGTTACAAGGTCTTGGTCGAGTTTCAGGACCCGGTCGTGTTAGCAGCCATGATATTAGAATGTGGGTATCCGGACCAGGTTGCGAAACAACATACGGTAAGGATGAGGCTCAGAGTCGCCGAAAAAATATTATACTACTGTATATGAGAATAAATACCTCTCTCCAGGAAATCACGTGTACTACGTATAAAGACTAATCAATCAATGCTTCGAGTTCTGGAATGGGGTGAATTCCTAGCATCGCTAGATATGTCAACTCTGCAAATTCATCGAAAAAAGAACTTCGTCGTCAAGTGATGAAGTTGATCCATGAATATCGCCGGGAAGCCTGGTCCCCCAGATTCAACCACACATTAAATTGTGTATTCCCATTCCGATATCCCCTCACAAGTACCAAGCCTCGTCTGCAAGCAAATTACCTAGGACGAGCGACCAGCCGCACGGTTATTCTATCTCGTTCCTGGCTGGCCGGCGACGATGGAGCCCTGCTGCGAATCGTTCTTGGGTCCTTGACGCTCCGGGAACTGAAGTTGGGGGCAGTCGTTAGCATGTACTCAGGCATTGGATTCGTTCCAACAGAGCAGTCCTACCTGGGACTCTAGTACGCTTCCCTCCTCTAGAATCTTCTTGATCACCTCGTCATCTACGTGGGTGCCAAACTCGTTTTCGAGCGTTGCCTTGGAGGCACCGTCGTATTGGCCTTGATTTCCCTGCCTGTGTTGAAGATGTTACATTAGCCGCCAAAGTACGACAGGATTGCATCAGAAGTTGTGTAGTATTGGGGGAACCACGTTGGCTAGGGGGCGTTTAGGTTGGTGCGAGTTCTCCCATTTTGGGGGCCATCCGCTGCAGAATTGATCGGTTCAGCTCGTAAGCGCCGAGGCGTGTACGACTTACGGGGCTGAGTTGCCTCACCATAGGCTGCTGCGCCAACGTCCCGAGTTTGTAACGACAGGGTTGACCGAGTTCGATTCCAAGATTTCAATATGATTGCAATTGGGGAAGGACTGAAGAGGGTGGGCGAATGGCTCAGGGTAGACTTACCTGTGTGTTACGAAGACCTTGAAGGTCGAAACGAAATGAGCCATGGGCGTCGACTTGTCAGATTGCCACTTCTTGTAGGTAGCAAGATCATCGACGAAGATGATGAAGTCCTCGTCCTTGCCCTTGTAGTGGACCTTAACTTGAACAGTCTCTCCCCTGGTCATGTTGGCGGCTGTGGTGGTGTTGGTCTGAGGATGTTACGACGTGTGTTTTGACGAGACGCTGCTTGCTGATACAGTCAGGCTGTGCTGTGCTTGCTATACCGAATACGAACGCAGTGGGAAAGGGGTGACGGGTTTGGGTTCGTATGTATATGTCTATGGGTGTATGGGTGCGTGTTGATGAGGATGTGTGACGATGCCTTGTAAAGATAATTTGGGATAGAAAGGAAGTCAGGTGCGCACCTTGGAGGCTTTTAGAGCTTTCAAATACCTTTCTTCTAAAGTGCAAGGTGTTGCTTCCCTGGCAAGCTGTTGGATTCCATCATGATGTAGTGGCATGTCTAAGACCAACTACGTCATCACACACAAACGATGGCCAAAGCACGCGACAGAATGCCCCTCCTGCCCCTCACCATCAACCAGCGGAATATACATAAGGTTACATATGCAATCTTACGTATCGGAACTACCTATGTACTATGTAACCTATATATTTCCCTGGTACATTAATTAGGAAACCCCTCTTATGTACCTATTTGGGCTTGTTTGTTGCTGTTCAGCTTTGTTCTCCTACTCTGTTTGTTCCTGCGTCAGCTGCCCGCCACAATGATTTACGTCACTGATGGAGCTAACAACAGGGGTCGTCCCAATCCAATGCCACTTTACCGAGTTACCTACCAGCCCTACCTACCAAGCAGCCAAGTAATCAACTTAATGCGCGGAGGAAGCTAGTAGCTAGATAGTTACTTTAGTACCTGGCTATTTATTTCTTTGTATTCCTAGCCGTGGAAAGGCAAAGAAACACTTCTCATCTAACATCAACGTTTATGTGTATTTAACTAGCTGGCCTAGCTGGGCGGGAGTAACCGATAGCGTGTAAATTCCTAGCCTCCTTTCCGAATATGAGCTTGAGAACTTGAGACGAGGAGTAAAAAACCACTACTGGGTATCGTCAAGATTATGAGCTTCATTCCATTGCGCCGAGCAATATGAAGCCTGGGAGTCTAAACTAATTACATCATCTAGTGAATATTCGTAGTTGTCCAAACCGCCACTCCAAAACTCTCAAACCAGACAATAGTCAACGGCGTCGTAAGGTATATAAATGTTGCTGTCCCAACGTCATGACAAAGAAAATAATAGACTGCAAACCCAGTCCAAACCGTCTATGTATACCCAACCTGTAATGCAATGCTTATTTATGTTGTCTCCTTTATCGAAAGAAGCTGCGAATACCAGAAGCCATCAACCCCCTGTTTATCGCGCTGACTCGCGACCATTTGCTTGTAGGTCTGGTGTTATGTAGTGTCTCCCGCGCCTGCTGCCTGCTTTGAGGCCCTTGGC
This sequence comes from Xylariaceae sp. FL0662B, assembly GCA_022376535.1. Taxonomy (NCBI): domain Eukaryota; kingdom Fungi; phylum Ascomycota; class Sordariomycetes; order Xylariales; family Xylariaceae; species Xylariaceae sp. FL0662B. The sequence continues at coordinate 488,154 of JAJJKD010000005.1, forward strand.
TTACATTTTCCTTGTCCGTATTTGAAGGTGATGACCTCGCTGTCGGTGGCGGGGTTTGTCGAATTTGGCGGATGCTGTTTGGCGATGTGTTTCGTAAGGCCGGTGTGCCAATTCCAGCATCTTCTCCTAGCCATGGATCAAGTTTCGAACGATCCAGTCTTCGGACTGTCCCCGACAGTGTGGCGGCGTCAACTGCAGAAGTGGGGCTGGTACTGCCTGCGCGCTCTACCTCGTCTCGAATCATCGGAAGCCTTCGCTTGGCATCGTCCTCTTCGGTTATATCGGGTCCAGACACTGACCGACCTGGTACATCGCAGTTGGTGCTGACTAGCGCGTCCACGAAGCTACTAACGTGAGGAAGCTCATCATCGTTCGACTTCATGACACCGGCACTTGTCGAGCGCTTTGAAAAAGAGTTCGTGATGCTCGCAACACTTAGCTTTCGCATCACTGTCGATGCTGAACTGCGAACTAGGTGCTCACTCCTTGACCGGGTCGTTATGCCGGGGAATGGCAAAAGATTCCGACTCCAAACGTCCGCCAGCAAAGCTTCAAGACGGGCTCGATCTCCTCGGGATGGTGCAAGGACCGGGATTCGAGAGTTTGTTGTTAAGAGTGACTGTGAACGGTTGATGGGTGACGCTGAGGTTGCCGACGAGGTATCTTTCATCACACTTGTATTCTTAACTATCACCTGGCATAGTGGTGATTTAGGGCCAACTGTGGTAGCTCTGTGGATGGAGAGTCGACGAGCAACCGTACCTGAGCAGGTTAGCGATACGATGGCGCCTTGGTTAGAAGTACCTTGCTCACCTGGCTTCCCAAAGACAGTTCCGAGGGTCTTGATGTTGAGAGAAATTGAGCTGTAGAATGCAGGTTCTGATGATTCATGTGATTCAATCAAATCACACCGTGAAAGACGACTGCGCCACTCCATTTCCTCCTTCGGGGAACAAGCCGTCATGATGATCTCGTAGAGTTGATGATCACATTCGAAGACAAGCTTCCAGGAGTAAGGAGCAGTGTGACATTGTAGCCCTGGCATCGGTGAGCATACCGAAATAATATCGCAATAACATCTAAAAATAGAAATGAAGCTTACCTCGACAATTATCGACTTCCTCAATTTTAATGTCACCCAAACTTATACAAGCTTGAATTGTATAGATATGATCCACCTTGCTAGCTGTGGCAAGGCACAGATAGTTCTTGTAAAGAAGAGTAACCATGTATTCACCGGCCACGCCGTCTCTGGTCTGCCAGCAGACATACAGAGCGCCGCAAAGCCGGACTTGTCCAAACGAACGAATTGTGGTTTTCGATGCCGCATCCAATCTCTAATAGACCGTTAGAATGCTCGAAGCAAATGCATAAGTTTTAGCCTACCTGATTTGGGAACACGAGTCGATCTTGAAGCAGCCAAGTCTGCTCCATTGTTGCCTTCATTCCAGGATCATCCGTTGCCCTATTGATTTCGGCAGTGGCCTCACGCAGCCGGACAAGAACATTCTCGATGCCAATATGAGAATTGGGACAATCGCAGACAGGAGTATACTTGAGAAGCTCAGCAAAGAGAAGTGGATATCTACAGATTCTCTGGATGGGCTTGGCGTCGTCAGCAAAATCCTACAAATAAGGCGGCTGGGTTGATACCTACTTTGACCAGGAGATCTCCAATAGTGAGGGACTTCTTCGAATGATCTATATGATAATTGACGGCACCCAATGAAGCAGCCAAAGCTTCTAACCCCTTTTGGTATGTCTCCCATTGAGGCAACGTTCTATGAGCAGACGCGACATCTTTAACCATCATTTCATATTTGGCACCATATTCCTCGTAGACGAAAAAACGATTCATCTGGGTCGGTGTTAATAACTCTTAAGTTCTTATTTTGAAGTTGCAGAACCGAAACCCATGAGTTGCGGGATGGAAGTACCACTTACTCTGTTACCGAAGATTTGAGCTACATCAGCCGCAATGCTTGGCTCAGCGATCACACTAGGGACATTCTGAAGCCAAGAGGTTCTTCTCTTGTTTTCCGGGACTGAGTCGAGGCTACGCCAGCGGTGATGTCTTTTAACCGGTGGTGGATTAGGCGTTACCGGGATACGGTCTGGTTGCGTATACTCGGAATCGGGCACGACTCGATGCAGCTCACCGAGAATTTCCTCATGCAACTCGACAATATCCGTCAGATTACGGTTGATAGAAGACCGAAGGCCCATGTGTGCCGTTGGCAAGGAAGCCAAGATGGTAACATAAACCTTATAGTAATCAGCGCGGGTAAAGCTTTCAAGCTGTTAGCATTACACACTTACGTTCATGAGAAACTTGATATCTCCGATGTAACTCTCTTCTGTGTTGATGAGTTCCTCGAGGATGCGTCGTCTTTGAAGAAGACGCTCGGTGACTCCCGGATCCGTGATAAATGTTTGTTCGAAGCCAACACTGTCTTCCGAGAACCGAGGAGCTGACATCGAGCCTCTGCTGCTGCGATCTGTCCTGCCGTGGAGCGAGGAGCGTGCAGTATGTCTTCTCGGCCGCGTGATCACACTATTGCTCGCAAGGCTCACACTCGCGCTTCTGACAGCGGCAACAAATCCGAACGAGGAGCCTGAAGAGGACTTCCTGTGGCCATCTGGTGGTGCACCATCGGTCCCGAAAGAGTATTCGGGAAAGGGTTCAAAGAGGCTGCCGGTGGCATGGATTCTTGAGCGATGTGCCCGTCTGTGTAAGGTCTTCATCCACTTATGAAATGGCCCAGCTTTTAGTGAATATGCTTCTTTCTTCCCGGACTTGTTGTCTCCATCATCGCCATCAGGTAAGAGTCTGGGCAAATCTGCTGAATGCGTTGATTTATCTTCGTTATCATTTAAAGTCAACCCAAGTGCAGCTATATTATCCAATGTCTTCCATGTTTCCTCCCCCTCGTCACGAAGCAAGCCACTATCGTCGAAGCTAATGCTGAGATCGGGATCGGTTCGATTTAACCTGAGAGCTGAAGGGGTCCAGCTCGTCTTGGCGGCAACATGTACGGAGCTACTTCGTGAACAAGGCCGGGGCGAGTCGTGTTTTAAGAGGGCGAGAGCCATGACGATGAATGGTGCCCAAGAAATGAGGACCAAGAAAATGAAGATGCAAAAAGTCGTTCCAAGACTCCAAAAGCAAAGACCAGGACTGGATTCAAAACATAATGATCAACAACGAGAGAAAGATGTAGATGAAGACGAGTCGAGGTGAAGGACACAAAGTCCTCACTAGGAGCACCCATCGACGTGCCCGGAAGTTGAGCCGCGCAGCATTCAAGACTATAACAGGTAAAGAGAAAGAACGAGCGAACGACTAGGTTAGGTGCTGTACAGGCTGGCTTCAAGCCTGATCGGAAAGCGAAAGCGGACAGCGGACAGCGGAAAGCGGAAAACAGGAACCAGAAAATAGAAAACAGTATATCGAAGGAGAGAACGGCTGCTGGGCAGCTCTTACCGTAGGAACGCCTCAAGGTTAGGTAAGTACCTAAACAAGATGTACATACATAGGGTCTTCATGGGTTGTTGGAGGCGTCTGCCAGTACCTACCTAAGGTAAGGTAGTCAATACCTAGGTAGTGTTGTTATGAGAATGTGACACAAGTCACGGAGGTCGTGGTGGCACCAATAGAGAGGCTGCGTCATCTCGCCAGCCCGTGGTAACGAGCGAGATTCCGATGTGCAAAATAACGATCCACATTTACATTTTCATACAGCGGTTTGTGCTGTCCAATCTGATCTATTGCTACTAATATGTACATATGTAGCAGAGCAATAGATCCATTCTTGGGTATGATATCATAAAGTAATGTTAAGGCTGATACATTATAATAAATTTGATATAATAATAAGAGCGAAACTGCGAGATTAGATCGACCTAACTTACATACATACGTACACTAGTAAGAGTTGATATTATGGAGCTGCTCATTCATGTCCCTTTTTGGACTCGTTAGTTTCCGTTGCTCTAAACCCGATCTCATTCCCGTGGGTAGAGTCCGCGGGCGGGAAGTGGGAACCTTAGTGACCGAAAATGTTTCAAGCCACCCAGCCACCTGAAACCAATGGAACTCTGAAGCCACGCAGCACCAGCCACTATCCACCAGCCACATGCAACTACTTAGGTAGGTTAGCCGATGCCACATTGGATGGATCCATTCGCTTAATTCTGTCTCTTCTCCACACCACAAAGCCGATTGTGCCAAAATCTCAAACTAGTCCGACCTCAATTGGTGAAATTTCGCTTTCTCTTTCTCTCCCTCCTCTTCCACCCGCGAAGTTAACTAACGACAACCTCCCATCTAGCAGCACAATTCCCCCTATCACCGGCAAAGATGGCGAAGGAAGCACCTGCCCGTAACGGGCTCACCATCGGTATCAACCGCGGCTATGTAAGATGAAACCCGAACGGAACCACCACCAACAGCCTTTTTTGAAAAAAAAAAAAAAAAAAAACCCGTCTCACCTCGTGGAGGATCTCTGCTATTGCAAACTTCTGTTTCTCTTGTATACTGCAGATGATGGACGCTGGGCTGACACTCTGGGGTGTTTCCGGAATTTATAGAAAACCACTGCTCGCGTCGTCAAGCCCCGTGTGTCTCGGACCAAGGGCCACCTGAGCAAGCGTACCGCCTTCGTTCGTGACATCGTCAAGGAAGTTGCCGGGTGAGTTACCACCGCTGCCTATTCGTTTTCTCCTTGTAGTCGGGGTTAGGGATTGGACTTTTTGATTAGGACGGTTATGCTCTAGAAATCCTAACCCCATACGCAACCGACGAGGACCAAGGCCTTAATGAAATAACGGACTCTTGCTAACATCGGTGCTTTATTAGCCTCGCCCCCTACGAGCGCCGAGTCATTGAACTGCTGCGCAACAGCAAGGACAAGAGAGCCCGAAAGCTAGCCAAGCGGAGGGTATGGCGTGTATATATTCTTTCCCTTGATACACACGACTGACGCGTATCACAGCTCGGTACCTTCGGCCGTGCCAAGAAGAAGGTCGACGAACTCCAGGGCGTCATTGCCGAAGCTCGCAGAACTGGCCAACATTAAACGAACCGTCTCAAGAGTCTGGGTAATGAATGAATGGCGCGGGAAAAAGTAAACACCACAACTGGCATGGTCTGGCGTCGTCTTTCGGGCATTGGTTTCACGAGAGGATATCGTTTCAGATAGATAGCTACGCTAGCTACTGAGATACCAAATGACACGAACGGGAATTTCATGACATGCCATCTCCTCTCGTTAGGCGGACCGCCAACCACTACTATTTACTGCCTATACACAATGCGTGCCGGTGAAAGTCCATCTGATGCAACCTGAACTCCGATCCATGCCGTAATGGTATTCTCTTAAAGTGTATAATAAATAGTCCATCGCTCACCACCCATAATCACCGTAAGATATTTGCACCCATCACTTCTTCCCAAACCCCTTCAGCCACTTTGGTTTCTTAAATCCCGAGCCGTCCCCGTCGGCCCTTGGTTTGGGCGCCGGAGCCGGCGCCGCAGGACGAGCCTGGTCCTCGACTTCGACCTCTGGCACATCGGGGACGACGACTTCCGTGGCCTTCCCCGCGGCGCTGACCTTCAAGAAAGGCTGCTTGCGTATGTCGTTCGGCACTTCGTCCGCCCACATGAAGTTGACCAACGTATTGGCACTCAGGCGGTACCCCGAGATCAGCCTGCCCGACGGACCGCTGTCGTCCCTGATGACGGTCTTGCCCGGCGGCAGGACCAGCTTGAAGGGTGCCCTCTCGTTCGCCATCAGGCGTCTGATCTCGGCGTAGAGCGTTGCCCCGGTGTCTTCTGGCCCGAACGGCCATTCTGCGGAGAAGTTGTCCGGGAACCGGACCTTGATCTTGACTGACTTGACGGCTGCTACCTTTGCCGCCTCTGCGGCGGCTTTTTCTTCGAGCTCCTGGTCCGATGCAAGGCGTTTGTTCTCGCCTGCTGCCTTTAGCAGCCGCTGATGGGCCTGCGCGTGGTCGATCCGTGGTGCGAAAGCCTCGTCTCCATCTGCTCGCAATGCGGCAGCGGGAGTCCCGGATGTTGGTGCCGAGAAGATGGTGACGGGGCGATGGTCAGAGGGTGCAGGTTCATCGACGTCCATAGCGTCGGTTGAAGGTGCTTGCGTTGTGGTGGGGGGAACTTCACCGTCTACTTGAGTACTGCTCGATTCCTCCGCCTCTGCTGCGGGCGTTTTTGTCGGGGGTGAATCATTAGATGGTGCGACTATGTCGTTTTTCTTTTCAGTCTCGGAAGCAGATTCCCGGGCTTTTGTCTCTTCCTCCTCTGTCTTGAAGAACTGGCTGATTTCGCTCATAGCATCCACCAAGGTCTTGTCAGTCTTCTGGAAAGACAGTCGCATCAGGACACCCCCGGAATTGTATCCAAGTTGTGATAGCGTTTTCTGGAAATCGATGAATGTGGAGAGCGTTCTGTTCTCAATAACCACAACCGGAGTTTCATAATACAGTTGTCCACTGCCCGCTGCTGCGCCATTACTTGTTTGCGCTATGCCTCTCGCTGTGATATTCAAATTCTTCCCCACGGTTGAATTACCACTCTCGAATTGACGCAATATTTTCCATATCGTGAAGTCGCTAGGTAGTTTTTCTGTAACCCGGCCAGCTGGTGGGAATAGACCTGACTCGGGAGCCGGGAGCTGTAAGGCGACATTGATCGGGGTGGGCGTATTCGAGCGGACAACAAGTTCAAGCTTCGCACCCGGTACTAACCCCGAGGTTCGCCATGTCTGGGACAGATCCAGTTGCTTCTGTTTGTACTTCAATAGGAATTTGCTCGATGGAACCTTGAGCTTCTCGCAAGCTTGGTCAAGTATATCAGTTAGATATGTGCCTGGGTTAACCTTAACAGTCACCTGTTTAAGGTCTGTTCCAACGACCTTGACATTGGTCGCCATGTCTATTTATCTAGGACAGAAGTAGAGCCGTGATGGTTGAGTAGTGGGACGGAAAGTATAATACGCGTGGTAGCCTACTCGGCCTATTCTCCTATTCAATCCTCCTAGCAATTATCCTCTAGGTTGGCTGTCGGAAAGAAAGGGTCTATGGGTATCAATAGATAATCGGCCGTCTTTGCAGCAGCAAAAAAAAGCAAGTAATTTGGGAACTCTTTTCTTATTCTTTGAGATTTCAATAACTGACTGGTAGTGATGTATCCGACAACGGTAGCCGGGGGGAATATGAAAGAATGGTTGAGAAGCTCGCGAAAGCACCACGAAGAGTAATTACATCAGCGTCGTTGAATGGCTCCATGCATACATGTATACATCAGGCACCAGGCAGCTAAGGTTCTTGCTGATGAATTGAGCACTGATGGAGGGGCAACATGTACCCACATAGGCACGGATTACAGCACAGTTTAGTAGCGGGTGGCCATAGCTCGCAACGTATGTATGTACATACATGTACATTCTACTGTACATAGTACATTCTACTATACATAGTACATTCTACCTACAGTACTTAGGTACAGTAAGTTAACCCCTGCAAGCCGCTAATTTCCCGAGCGGCCTAGGCTTTAGAGCTGCCGCGCCAGACATGTTTGCCTTGCCTTGTCTTGCCCAGCAAGCTACCACGACGACCTCAGCCTGGTCTACAAGATATCAAATCGAGCTTCACCCGGACGACAACACTACCAACAAACTCACCATTGCTCGATTATTCGGCCATTATAGACCCGACTAAACTTCGCCAGACCTTTCTTTATACTTCATACATCAGTCCGGCACCATGGTAAGTAACTACTCGAAGCATCTAAGCTCCGAATGAACAGCTACAGCTAATACGCCTCACCAACAGGCATCACCTTTCTCAATAAGTCCGACTTCCCCCGTCCCTCCCCCCTTCTTCCCCTCTCCGACCCCCGACACGTTCTTTCTCTGTCTGCTAACCCGACGACGACGTAGACGGCGGAGCCGCCGTGGCCATGGTGGGCAAGGAGTGCGTGGCCATAGCATGCGACCTGCGGCTGGGCCTGCAGTCGCTGACGGTGTCGAACAACTTCCCCAAGATCTTCCAGTACGGGGACGTGTTCCTGGGGCTGACGGGGCTGGCGACGGACGTGTCGACGGTGTCGGACCTGTTCCGCTACAAGGTCAACATGTACCGCCTGCGCGAGGAGCGCGCCATCGCCCCCGCCACCTTCGCCAACCTCGTCTCCTCCTCCCTCTACGAGAAGCGCTTCGGCCCCTACTTCGTCAGCCCCGTCGTCGCGGGGCTCGACCCCAAGACCAGCCGCCCCTTCATCTGCGGCTTCGACTCCATCGGCTGCATCGACTTCGCCAAGGACTTCATCGTCAGCGGCACCGCCACCGAGCAGCTCTTCGGCATGTGCGAGAGCTTGTGGGAGCCCGATCTGGTGCGTTTTGCCTATACATGCTTAATGCCATTCGTTATTCGGATGAGAATTAGCCCGGGTCATGCATGCTAATACGATGTGTTTTACTTCCAGGGGCCCGACGATCTCTTCGAGACTATCTCGCAGGCTCTGCTGAGTGCCGTGGACCGAGATGCGCTATCGGGATGGGGTGCGCACGTCTACATCATCGAGAAGGACAAGGTAACCAAGAGGTTACTAAAGGGACGACAAGATTAAGTGGTGACAGTGCGTGTTGCTCCGACTCTGCCCAAGAACTTGTCAGGGTGTTGCCACAAACGTCTCGGCGTGGCTCGTGGTCTGACGATGGTCATAGGATGGATGATCTTGCAGCCATTCCCTATAAGTAAAGTGTGCCTAGGATCTTTCGGTCAGGGGAAACCAGTTTGGGGCAACTAGGGAAATAGACTTAAGACGGCGAGCCGCTATGTACAACACAGGCAGTGTCCTTGAATGCTGACGAAAATCAAGACAGAAATTCTACCATGGCTAAACGTTCAGACACTCAAGGTGGTGCATTTTTGTCTAAGTGCTCCCGAACGAAGCCATGGGTTCGGGATGCACTACTATAATACATCTAATCTAGTCTTATCTAGAACCCAGATCTATGCCCTATCATGCTTCTTTCTTAGCCTCAGTAATATTGTCCGTCGTCGTCTGGATGAAATGCCGCCTCTCAATAAATTTGAGGACCTCATCTATGAAACTAAAACAATGTTAGTGTTCTGCCTATATATCAAAATTACTCGGCTCAACTTACATAACGGGTGCGCTAATTATAAGCACTGCTTTCCATTCTGTCCAGTTCAGAGGTAGGATGGAGAATAGGCTCTGAAGGAACGGTGTGTAAAGTAGTGCGAAGTGAAGAGCCATTGACAGCCCAATAGCGTAGACAAGCATCATGTTATCCCACAAAGGTAGGGTCAAGAGGGATTCGCTAGACGACAGAGCGTTCATGGCGTTGAACATCTCAATGACAACAAGAATGGAGAGTGACACGGTCGACGCTGCTTTGGACATGTCGTTCCCGAACATTTCACATCCGATGTCTCCGAATTCAGCCGAACACCTGTGGAAATGGGAGAGTTGATAGAAGCTGATACCAGGACCCTCTGGATTGTACATGAACCACCAGGCATACCCGGCGACGGTGGCAAGGCCGACATAAGTGCCGATGACCAGGTACCGGAAGAACAGCCAGCCGCCGATCAGCGCTTCATCGCGCTTCCGCGGCTGCCTTTTCATGATGTCGTGGTCTGGTGGGTTAAAGGACAGGGCTGTTGCAGGAAGACCATCAGTAACGAGGTTGACCCAGAGCAGTTGGACAGGAATGAGAGCCTCCGGCATGCCAAGCGCAGCAGTGAGGAAGATCGAGACAACCTCTCCGATATTCGAGGAGATGAGATACCGGATGAATTGTTGGGTATTGTTGTAAATGGAACGACCTTCCTCGATGGCGACCTCAATTGTTGCAAAGTTGTCGTCGGTGAGGACCATATCGGCAGCCAACTTGGAAACATCCGTTCCGGAGCCCATCGCGACACCAATATCGGCCTTCTTGAGTGCAGGCGCATCATTGACACCATCTCCAGTCATCGCCACAACTTCGCCAAGAGACTGAAGTAGATCGATAAGCTTTGACTTGTGGCTAGGTTCCACGCGAGAGAACAGGGAGGCCTGTTTTGCTGCCTGGAGCTGTTCGCTGGAACTCAGATTGTCGAACTCTCGTCCCGTGAAACTCTTGCCCTTGAGATCCTCGTACTTCCCGAAAATTCCGATTTGGCGGCAGATGCTTTCTGCTGTATTGCGATTGTCGCCAGTGATGACGATCACTCTGATCCCTGCATCCTTACACTGCTTGACAGCTCCTGAGACTTCCGGTCGGGGAGGATCTAGCATGCCAACAAGGCCTAACAGAGTGAGATTCTGTTCCAGTTGGGCGTACTGAGCTGTCGACTTGGCGGTTTGAAGCAGAGGGTCCGACTCAACATCATCGCGACTAGCAAGGGCGATGACCCGTAATCCACGATTTCCATACTCTACAACTTCCTTATTGAGGAGGTCATAAAGCTTACTGTTGATGGGAACTCGGTTGCCATTGGCACCCACGAGGGTATGTGTGCATCGTTCGAAGATAGACTCAGGGGCACCCTTAACAAGAAGCTTCTTTTTCTCGCCATTTTGAACGAGGACAGACATGCTTTTTCGGTCTCGAGAAAACTCGTAGGTAGCAAGCCGAGGAATTCTCGACTCATACCAGGTACTGGCATAATGTACGCAGTCATCGGGATTCGAGTCGGCTGGTGCACATGGGCCAAGCTTCTCAGCTAGGACCCTCAACGCACCTTCGGTAGGCTCTCCAACGTTAGAAAAGGCTCCGGTTCGGGCATCGTACATCAGTCTTGCGTCGTTACAAAGCGCAGCTACCTCATTCATCTGGCGAATCGTGCTTGAGCTCTGAACAAGGTCTCGGACAACCTTGCCATCGCGCGTGACATTCCCTTTTGGCGAAAACGTAGTGCCTTCAACATCGACCTCCTCCAGGTCGGTACCATCTTCACTGATATGAACCACCTTGTTCACACTCATTTGGTTTGTCGTGAGGGTGCCAGTCTTGTCCGAGCAAATAACGCTGCAACTTCCCAACGTCTCCACAGATGGCAGGCTGCGAACGACGGCATTCTTCACGGCCATCTTACGTGTTCCCAGCGCCAAACATGTCGTAATGACGACAGCAAGACCCTCGGGAATAGCCGCAACGCCAAGAGAAACGGCAATTTTCAAGTAGTAGATGGCGCCCTTTGTCCAGTTCCCATGACTTGGGTCGGTAAAGTTCGGGATGTTAATCAACCACACAAGAATACAGATGACGGTGATAACTTTCGCTAACGTGTCACCAAAGTCGTTCAACTTCTGCTTCAGAGGAGTCGGCTCGGAAATTTGAGCCGTGATACTCTCGTGTATGTCACCAATGGCAGTGTTTGATCCAGTCAGGACGACAATCGCCTTGGCACGACCGGTAACAACAGTGGTTCCAGAGAACAGCATGTTGGTCTGGTCCTGGAGCACCGCTTTCTCATCCTCGACAACGTTGGCATAATCCTTGCCAACACTTTCACTCTCTCCGGTTAAAACAGCCTGGTCCACGGCGAAGCTATTGCTCTCGATCGAAATGACTCTGCAGTCAGCGGGCACCCGATCACCAACGGACACCGAGATGATATCGCCGGGAACCAGCTCGTCAGCCTTGACGCGCGAGACATGTCCGTTGTTCCTGATGACACTAGCTACATTCGCCGAGTACTCCTGGAGTGCGGCAATGGCCTTCTCTGCACTGCTTTCCTGGGAAACACCAACAACAGCATTGAGAATAAGAATGGTCAGAATCTATTGGCCCAACGAGTTAGTACCTCTGCGATTCGGTGTTGTTGGGGAAAAGCCTTACAACTAAGGGATCGACAAACGCGGTCCAACTAGGTTCTTCCTCGAGCAGGGCTAGGATAAAAGAAACAGCTGCAGATCCTAAGAGTATTATGACCAGTTGATCTTTGAACTGCTCGAGTATAAGCTCCCATAAGGGCGTTGGAGGCTCTTCGGGAATAGCTACAGCAAGGATCTGTTAGTCCGCAGCTCGCATCCGACCTAAGCTCCGAAGTGCAACATACAGTTCTTCCCATGCTTGATCCTCGATTTAACCACTTGCTCGTCCGTAAGTCCAGCTTTAGGATCCACACCAAACTTGGCCAAGACCTCTCGTATAGGTCTTGCGAAGGCGTTTTCCATGACAGTCGAGGATAGATGGTGGTGGAGGAATACAACCGTCGGACAGCTCGAAGGTGTAATACGAAAGCAGTGGGATTCCTGGTGGCTGTCTCGCTGTTAACAAAGATATTAAAGGCAAGCAGAACAAGCTGTACACACGCACACGACGAGGGAGGGGTTGATATCGGTGTAAAAAAAAAAAAAGAAAACGCGGCTCTTCAAAGATGCCACATGTCTTTTTTATTCAAGACACTAACGTTATAGAGCAGCTACTATAGATGTACTTGCAAGTTGCCACAGAAATACGTAGAAGGAATGCCCGATAGAGATCTAAAAGCGGATGGTGGTAGGTACCTACTAAAGAATGAATTTATCCTACGTTAGAGTTTGACTAAGTAGAGTTGCCGACTCACCGGAGCAAAAAGACTGGTAAAGAGTGGCTTGGGTGGATCTCTGACCGCGGGAAGCACGGAGCAACGTGTTCTCTCAGCGATCTCAGCTTGCGATTTCCAGCGGTCTACTATGTAAGTAAACACTACTGTATATGTATGTAGCCCAGGCTGCAGGCGGCCGGACCACTGTGCACTGTGGGTTCCGATCCCCAACATCGAAATCCTTTAATCCTTGCACCTTTACTTCGTATGTTTTCAGGATTTTGCTTGATTGGCTAGACAGGTACATGTGTGTACATGGATACCTACTTACATGTCAGAAAGCTGGAAGATTCTACATAGGTACATATGTATGTTCCATAGATCCATTAGACACATCTCCACATGACCGCATATAACGGCAAGTAATGAGGTCTTGCAGTCTTGTTCCTACATATTGTATCTGACCATCTTGCGGATATCATTTTATAACAGTAACAGATTATACCTATCTCTCAGTCAAATGACGCTTTACATAATTCACACGGGATCAGGGAAGAAGAAAGAAGAAGAAGAAGAAGAAAAAACCCGGGGCAGATCGGTAGGCTTTTCGTTCTCATAATGGTGTCTATCAAAGGTGCTATCTAGAAGCTGCAAACGCAGCGATGCGTCAGAAACCAACGGCCGTAAAGGATTGTTGGGCTCAATCCAGAGCCTGCGCAACTGTTTGGCACCAGCTCCCAGGCGTAGTTCTGTATCTCTGCCCAAATCACTAAAGTATTATCGTGACCCATCATATCCATGTCAACCAGTTTTCTCTGTCAGGGCGGACGTGCCTCTTGCATGTGGAGATGAGCACCGACCAACCCATCCCATCCATGTGCAGCTTGTCCTGTCGTCAAAGTTCATTTACAAGTCGTCATCGTCGTCCTCGCCGGGCAGCGGCATAGCAGCAGCCTCGTCCATCTCCTTGCGGTACTGCTCAAGGAGCTTCTCGTCGACCTGGGCAGTAGGGGGGGCAAGAGCGGGCGCGGCAACGAATTCCTGACCGCATTAGACTAGTCAACAGATAATTGGAACCAAAGGGCACCTACCAGTGCGGGGTTGCCGACAAGCTTTCGGGCGAGCCACAGGAACGGCTTTTCAAAGTTGTAGTTCGACTTGGCGGAAATGTCGTAGTATTGAAGGTTCTTCTTTCGGTGAAAGGTGATAGTCTTGGCCTTGACCTTTCGCTCCTTCACATCGACTTTGTTGCCACACAGGACGATGGGGATGTTCTCGCAAACACGGACGAGATCACCTTGAGTAGAGATATTAGCAAGCGTACTAGAAGAATGGGAAATTCGAAGCTACCCACGGTGCCAGTTGGGAACATTCTTGTAAGTGATACGGGAGGTAACATCGAACATGATGATACCACACTGGCCATTGATGTAGTAGCCATCGCGGAGGCCACCAAACTTCTCCTGGCCAGCCGTATCCCAAACGTCAAAGGTGATGTTACCGAAGTTCTGAGAGAAAGTTGGAAAGTTAGAAGTTTTTCCCCAACGGATGCGAACGCGAACATAAACAGCGGGGCAGGGCCTGACGTACAGTTGTGAAGCCGAGGGGGTGAACTTCGACACCGAGAGTGGCCATGTACTTCTTCTCGAATTCACCAGTCAGATGGCGCTTGACAAAGGTAGTCTGGATATCATGGTCAGTCAAAGCCTGGTTATCAGGTGCTGGGCCCCAGGCGGGGCAAATTGCGCCATGCGCGATGCTGCTGGATGACAAGACAGACGGATAAAATGTTATGTAGGATTTCTTACCTTTCCGGTACCACCATCACCGACAAGGACGAGCTTGAAGGTAGGGACTTGTTGCTCAGCCATCGTGTCGAGTTGGTTGGGTTATTGCGAAGTAAACAGAGTACGAGGCAGACTAGGTAGGCCAGACGTCAGTGGGGGGATGTGCTTGACTATGTGGGTAGACGGTATGGAATTTTTTTGGGAAAAGCTCCTGGGCATAAAGATGAAGAGGGATGAAAAAATGGGGTCAGGAAAAGGCCAAAGCGTACCTGGATTTATCAAACTTGGTCGATTATTCACCGATTGTCGCCTTTTTTATTTTTTTCAAGAGTTTGGAAAGGCGGGATGTCGAGAGACCTAAAGCGCCAGAGGTTGGGTTCCTCAAAAATCGGGCACACGGTCGCTTGCGGGTAGGAGGGGCAACACGTGACACTGGTCTAGAGTGGAATGGCAGTTTATGTAATGGCTACCTAGGTACAAACAATGACGCACAACTGAGGTTGACCATGCAACCATGCAACCACGTAGTAACCATACATGTAGGCACACATCTGAAAATTGAGGCTTTCGCTGACTAAGGCTTTTATAAACATTCATAGACATGCTCCTAGTCTCAGTAGAGTATTAAACATTTCACAGGTTGCCATGGGTTCTTTCACCTTCAATCATATCTGTCTGAAATCAGTTTAGGCACATAATGGTAGAATAGTCAGTTACAGTGTTGAGCCCATAGACTGACCCGCAGGTCGTCTTTTCCCTTCGTTTTTCATACGCAAGGCCTACAATGCTCTCTTTGTTTTTCCCTACCTCCTTCATGCTTGTCACAGATTCATGTTTTGTCTGACGTTGGATGCTTTTTGAGTGTTGCAGGTTGCTTAGGGGTTTTAACGATGTCTGGATATCCCAGCTTTTGGCTCCAATCCGAGACACATAGAAATTGCTGACTTCCTTGCTGAAGTCTTACACGTTGATATTGACATTTTTCCTCTGGGCTAGAATTTCTACGATTTATTTGAATCCCCGACGTGCAACAGCTTACAAGGAGGAACAATGGCATACCATAGTAGTTTTCGATTCAGTTGACATCCTGGTACAAAAAGAAAAGTCGTCGGACTAATCCTATATCCCTTCTATTACATTCCTAGAAGCAGGGATCGAAACCTACGTATTCGTTTTTTGAAAGGGAGAAGTCCTTTCTGACTACACAAAGCCAAAGGTCTTGGCTGGGTCGGCTAATGTTGCTATGAGACGAACCTGCCACCACTTTCACCTTGCCTGGCGCTTCCTCAAGCATACTTAACCATCAAAAATTACTACTCTAATGCCAAATACTGAACCCTAGCAACTCAGAATGCCCCGAGATCCTGCCTTCTGAGAGTGCTGGGAAAATGCTAAGGAATATGGGACCATTATATCTCCGTACGGGGTTTACTTCCATGATTGCTATAAACTTCAGTGCAAATCTGCTGTCGAGGAGTCGGCGAGCGTCATCCCAACGCGGGGAGACGGATACTTAGACACCAGAGCTTCAAGACTGGACTAACGAGGGCTCGAAGATGCTGTGATGCTATTGATATCGTAAGTACACCATATATATCTAATGACATAATTGTTAGCGCAAACTATCAACCCTAACAGCCGGTGTTGGGAACACTCCGCTGATGTATTTCGAATGAGTCCTACACATCATGATCCTAAGCCATCCCTTTTTCGGTCGCCATTTGTAAAGTACCTCTCTATGGCTAGACCTAGCGTTTATTTCTACTGCGACAATCATACTTCCGATGACATGAGCGTCACTACTGAAACCCTGTGCACGTTTTTGCTAACACTCATTGAGAATAAATTTATCATAGTGAAAGTGTTGAAAGAACTATAAACCAAGCGCTTTGAAACGGCCTTCGTAGGCTGAAGCTAGATGGTATCTCAACCATAATTTATCGTGTCTACGTCGAGCGACAGCAAATATACCCCGTAATTGACTAAATCGACGAATATGACACTCAAAAAATTGGTTCTAAAGTTGCTGAAGAATCTTGCTGACGCTTCGGCTCGGATGATGTAATGATATCCAGTGGACCACACATTACTAAGAGAGATCGTATATTTGAGTGCAGCTCTCAGCTTGAAATAAGGGGCCACATATATATTAGATCGTCTATGGAGTACATGATATTCACAAGCGACGAGTCATCGTAACTGACCCTAGCCGATGTGAAAAAGGAGGTTATAGAACGGGTAGCAAAACATTGTCCTGAGACATACGTGCCCCAAGATCCCTTCCATATGTGACTAAACCAAAATAGCTTGAATCGTTGGAGGTAGGTTTCTCACATCTGCATCGCAGTGTACTCATCTCACTGGTCTTTTCCACTTAGCTAAGGTCAAGAAGGCGCTACACAAGCTCCTAAGGGACTCGATGGCTTCCACAAGGAATCTGTGGAGAGAATTAAGCTAGAGCTTCCAGGGAAGATATTCATTGCAATGAGAGCCTTGTCATGCGGTCGTCATGTAAGAGACAAATACTGGAAAAACATCGATGGTGTTGCCCTAACTGCTCCGGCGGTAGAACAGCTCTTCCCCGGCGGCGGGGGGAGGCTTCGAGGACGCGGCATACACTGTTGTCGAATTAAGAGTCGAAGTGTATCCAAGGATAAAAGAACTAGGTTGCTAAGTATGCCCACGCGAAGGTCGTCAGAGAGCTGTTGGCACATGTCAACCCACCCACGTTGATCGCGGGCGGGAGAACAGTCTTAGACCGGGCTTCAAGCCGTGGGCATATCTCGGTTGTCAAATTTGTTGCCCTCTAGGTAATGGCCGAGTCAATGTGGGATTCAGGTCGTTACACGGGGTCTTGTCTAGATATGAATCTGGAATCGAGCCCTGTCACAATTGCACAGATTGTCCTAGGATACCTAAAATGTATTTAAACACGAGAAACTAGACTAAGACACGGTTTCTGCAAAAACATATTTCTCTAAGCCTGGCCCTGACATAAGCTAGTTATGAGTGATGGCATAGCTGCCGAGACTAATAGGTATCTTTCTAACTTTAGGTCCACCACAATATGCGTGCTGATGGCTGGAAACTACCTTGGGTAGAATCTATCTTATGCATTAACGTATAATGGTTCTATGCCCCCTGGTCTTGACCACTATCCGCGAGTATTAAAGACTCAGGCTTGATTGATTCCTTAGGATCTATATGAGTTAGGCCTCAAGATACTGGGATAATCATGCGATTGTATGCTTTGGGAGATCAAATCGTAAAGTGTAGGCATTGGAGGTGGCTCATCCCCCTGGGCCCGCGGACCCTGCTACAGGGGGAGGATGTGGCAGCCAAGTAGACCTCTACCTCCCCAATTTCGTCGTGGCACCAAATAAAGTTGCAATTCTTGTCTTCGGTTCGGCTCGGATCGGCGAGATACCTTGACTAATATCCTTTGCTGTATGCAAGATTAGTCCCGAAAATCCAGGCTTGCGGAAGCGTGAAGGTGTTGCCAGCAACTCGAACCCTAGCACGATATTGTAACTTACCCCTTCGTTTCCTTGAACGCATTCTGCGACTTTCTTAAGGTCGTCGTGGTTGTTTCTATCCACGTATCCAAAGTTCCTAATCTCATCGCCGGGCTTTAACCCTGCCGAATCTGCCGGGCTGCCCGTAACGACATTGTTGACTTTTGCGAAGGCCTCCGACAAGGTTTCTGGGATCGAGTCGCCCATAATACTTGGTTGGTTGATCAACGCAGGCTCGGTGGCATCAATGTCTTGCAGGCTTGCAAAATGCTCGTGTAGATGCTTCTCGATGACATTCATGAGATCTTTGTAGTCGTTTTTTAGATGGATGATCCGCGCTCGTGTTGTACGTACTGTTCCAGATGGTCAGCCTGAGCTGTTCTGCAAGTATCATCGTTAGGATAGCTCTACTTTGTGCAACATCGATATCTGCTCGAGGAAATCCGTCGGGCGTGGTAAGAGGGGTTTCCATATTGACCCCACGCTGTGAATAGGATTAGACGCAGTGCCGGGATGAAAAAGACCAGTGGAAACAAACCGAGTCGAGAACACCGCCCAAGGCTTTCAGTTCAGCCTCCATATTGTCTTTCTTGATCTGAAGCTCGGTGAAGGAGAGCTGCTTCGCATTGCCGTTTGTCAAGGGCCGCGAAGAGGGTCCCGCGGGAATTGTAGGTGCGTGAATGTTGTCCATTTTTAAGGGAAGGCCCATTATAGTCACAAGTATATCAAGTCATCATACGCGTGGTAGTAAAGAGAAGAATCTTGGGTTTCCATACCCAGAGAGGCCTACCTGTAGCGTTGGGAAGACGATGTGCGCGGATCATACATACATGTACGTATGAAGTGGGTTTGGTGGGATAAAGCATTTACCTACCTAATATTAGTATTGCGGGGTCGAATATCTGACAGAGATCTACCTAAGTAAGTACCTATGTACCTCCCGCTTATTCGCCTCTATCTGGGTACATATTTCGCATACATATAATCCGTAATGTATGCATATTGATGTTTATGTACGGATATGCCAAATAGCCCCGATATCTACATACATGTATAAGGTTTCATATATCACGTACATACATCCATACCTGACCTTACTTGCAGTGCATGTAGTGTAGTTTGTTGCGGAATAGGTAAGCGAGAAATTAACTTGGGTGTGACCTATTATTTAAGTTGACACCACTTGGTCCATTCTACTGATATAATAAGTGTTCTCTTCACTATACTATTAACCACCTACTGCCTATCTCAAATCTGGGATGCTTTGCTGCCTTATTTGATGATTTAAGACTATAATTAGATGTGGTATAGGTGGTTATTTATACATAGCAGCGCATTGTTTGAATAGCAGAGCCACAACCCGTCGTTTCAGAGACACCTAGCATTCTATTTCTAGTTGTCACCGAGGTTTACTACGAGGAAAATTCCGTCGCTCTACTCCCGTCATTCTCAGACACGAGGGTATACAGAAGTCGTACACCCATCCGTATGAACTCTGGATCTGAATAGTTCTGTGTAGCATACGCGATTTCCCGGGAGTAAGCTATCATATATCGTATTCTCTTCGGGTGCCATATGTGTTGAGCCGGGTCTCGTATCATACAAAGACGGCTCTGTACATACATCATAATTCAATCGGGTAAGTCGAAAATGGTACTCGTTTTCTATCTGTATGCTGCGTGTGTGAAAGAGTGAGTAAGAAACAATCTGAACGGCGTCAAGTTAGCTCTGTAGCCCTGTCGCCTGTGGCGCCCGTATGCGGATCGAAGCAGGGCGTTTATGAGCTTGATGAGCTTGCATAAGGGGTATTGTGGGCTGAATTCCTCCTTTTAGCGAATCGGTCGTACAATTACATCGGGATCTGCAACATGGCAGCCGTATCGTCTGGTTGATGGGTAAGTCTTGGCAGGGGAAACAGCGGGTTTAGTAGCAGGGCTCGATTATCTTAGGTACATACGTACGGGTGAAAAGCAGGAATGGATCTCGTCCACGCGTAGTGTACATACTACATGTAGTATGTGCAGTATATATGTATTTGTAGTCTAAAGGGGCAAGAAGGGAGCGGGAAGGGACGGGGAACTACCTAGGTAGGTTGATGACCAGCATTCGATGTAGTTCGCTGGAAAAGATCAGATGAAACTAGGTAAGGTACCTACATAGTGCCTATTTTTCTGTACTTGTTCTGTGGACGTTAGATTAGGTAGGCAGGTAGATCGGCAAGGACTGGGACGGGATTACCTGCTTATAATAATTGGAAATCCTGCACTCTTATTTCAAACAACCTTCCTACCTACCTGCCCATCTTTCGAATTTTCAATCATTTCAGAGGTACCGTTTGAACTGTCTTTCACTTCCAATTCCCGTTCATACGACCTCCAACTTCACAGCACTCAAGCCACGCCTAATCCGACCTCGTTACGTGTTCGAAGATGTATGCCATTATCACCCTACTCAGCCTCCTAACCGGGACGGCAACCGCCAAGACACTGAAGTATGCTGTTCCCGCATCCATGGCAGCCGTAGCAAATAACTGTGTCTACCCGGCCGACTACGAGGTCGCCAACTTCACCACATACACCGACAAGGTCGACGGCTCCAAGAACACCACGTCGTTCCATTTCACCGACAGCGACACTGGCATCGACACGTCCTGCACCAGCAACTCAACCTCGAAGCCTAGCATCAACGGAACAAACAGATATCCCTGCGACAATCCAGCTGTTGCCTTCATCTATCAGACCACCGGAATGGCCGGCCTGACGATGATTGAGACTGCGTGTCCTGGAAAGTGAGTAAATCAACCATATATATATATATATATATCAACCTAGAATTATGGGATGATAGCTGACAGCAAGCACAGCTCATCCCAGTTTGAAGCTGCCGGACAGGTCAGTCCCAAACTGGATTGCACAGATTCTGATTCAGGATCGACCTGTGTCGCCGGGGAATCACCCATCACTGGGGATTTTACTAGTCTCGAGCCGGCACCTCGACCGCCACCTTCTCGTTAAGCATTGGTGAGAATAGCCGGAGGAGATGGAGGGCTCATGGAAAATGCCTACTTGCTATCGTCATCTATGGTGGGAAGGATGTGCGTAATAGACATGAATGCTGATGCTATGCTTGATCATTAATATTGCCATGAGGATGTGGCTTAGACACAGAGCAATCACCCATTCTTCGTTTGAAGTTAATCTAAGATTCCAACATCCGAGTTAGTGCGAGCTTAAATTACTTAGCTATCAATTTACCAAGCTACATACATACTTGCAAGGTTTGTAGCCTGATGCATCGAGCATGGTGGTGGCGTTGGAAGAATATCCAATTCAGTATCAGGCAACCCTGGTACTACCTAATGTATGTACGTGTACTATGGGCACAGTACTGAACTATTGCATGTACCCTGTACCCCGTACCCCGCGCTGTAGGTACATGTAATGCTCGCATCGGGCTTCTTGTTGCATGGTCGTTATTGTCCCAACATTCATGGTATGGAAAGCGCTTTCATCTTTACATCACACGACTAGGTTTAAGTAGGCTAGCATTCGGAGCATTGACGCGATGCTTCCATGGAATTTGCTGGCACTGCATCCACTGCATATGTATCCTTGGATCTCCTGAGCACCTCTATTCTACCTAATGAACGTACTTTGGCCCTCGTCAGGACTCCGTGGGCTATTCGTTAATATGATTGATTTCTTTATACTTTGACTCCAAGTGGTATTATTGACAGTATCGCGGGGCTGAGAGCACTGACGGTGCCTCCTCTGACGGCATGTTGTCTCTACGCCGAACATCTCTGCTATTGTCACGCCTGTTCACCGCCTTCGCATTTGCATCACCTCTGACAGGTCAACTACAAAACAACACCCACGATGGCATCTCGCTCGATTTCTTTGCATCTCTCGAGCGCCTCTCCCGTTTGGTTGACATAACGTATTGTGTCGGCACAACAGGCATCACCCAGCCTTTTTCGTGCGTCTCGCGATGCAAAGACTTCCCAACACTAGAACTCATCACCACGTGGAATACTGGAGCCCTGATGAGCGACAGCTGTGGCTACATTGCTGTAGACCACGGGGCCCGGCCATCGTCTCAATTAGATGAAGACGTGGATGGGGATCAAGGCTTGGACAAGGACAAGAAAAGCCAGAGGGCGATTATCGTTGCATTTCGAGGTACATACAGCATTACGAATACCATTGTTGATTTAAGCACGGTGCCTCAAGAATATGTCCCTTATCCCGCGCCAGATGATGGTAGGCCCGAGCCACCTAAGGAGCCAGAGCATAAGTGCCACAACTGTACCGTGCACATGGGTTTCTTAGCATCATGGCAGATAGCTAGAGAGGTTGTGCTGAAGGCGCTTAAGCCGTTGCATGAGGCATATCCCGACTATCCTATTTACCTCATCGGTCACAGTCTAGGCGGCGCCGTAGCTGCTCTTGCGGCTCTAGAGCTAAAGGTCATCTTTGGCTGGGATAACCTTATTGTGACGACGTTTGGGGAGCCCAGAGTCGGAAATGACGGATTCGTCAAATATCTCGATGCCGTCTTCGAGCTCAGCGAGGCCACGACGCCAGTCGAGGAATGGACCTACCGACGCATGACCCATGTGGATGACCCGGTGCCGTTGCTCCCACTTTCGGAATGGGGTTACATGTCTCATGCTGGCGAGATCTTTATCTCTAAACACGACCTACCTCCTGAGCCATCAGACATATTCCCATGCGTAGGAGACTACGATCCAAGATGCATTGCGGGCTCAACAGGGGAGCACCTGGAGATGGCTGTGCAAGCTATCACCGAGGAGCGTGCGGATTCAATCATGGCGGCACGGGGCAAGGAGTTATGGGATATTCCTAGCCGGTTTAAGTTATGGCAGCTGTTCTTCGCACATCGGGACTACTTCTGGAGGCTGGGCTTGTGCGTACCGGGTGGTGATCCCATTGACTGGGATAGGAACAGATATCCTAATTTCACCCCGAGTGATGAGCTATGAGTTGTACGGTGCTAATACCTTCATAATCACCATGTAAGAATGAATAGGGGAGTCTGAGTATGCTTATTTTTAACTGGAGATATTTGGTCGTTTCTTGGGGCAAAACCCAAACGAGTTGGATACGGATTTATACCAAAAAAGAACTACACCTAATAGTTTGTATTTACTATGGTATGTAAATTTTAATATCGAGCAGTGACTCCTAATGAAGGGGATGCCGGCATGCAATCCGGCAATCAATCATTAGTACCAGTCGGTAATGGGCCATGTTTGCGATAGTTGACAGTGTCACTACATCGTCGACTGGTAGTTTTTTGAAACGTTCTATATGTCCCCAGTATAGTAGAATTTATAATAATAGGCTAGGAAGATGATGAATAACATAATATCTCAACTGCCGTAAAGCAGCCTTTCCACAGATATCAAGGATAGTAGCCGATTAGAAAATGCATAAACGAGTATACATGTAGTATCACCTACATCCGCCTTAGCTACAAGTACTCAACCTAACATGGTTACATGAGCATATACTAGAATCTGGTGTGCTTATGGGTAGTTGCTGTTAGGCTAGGGGGTCGTAGGGCTGTGGATAGGGGGGCTGTTTTACAGCAATTAAGTAGATAGCCTCGATCATTGCAGGTGCACTTCGATAATATAGGACGGAGACACCTCAATGTGCAACAGGCCTACTGAAGCAATGGAACGGACTATTAGAAACCCCGATCTCTTGTCTGCGGGCTTCATGTACCTAATGGACCTCATACCTACTTAGGTAAGGTAGTAGATGATGTGCTATAGATGTACAACAGCGGGCGTTCGAGGACACAGAGGGATTTAACTGGCAATGAGACCCTATTCGGTCTCGATTGCGTTTACCTGCAGATTCGATTTTTTTCCGAAAAAAGGAGGACGCGTGACTGGAAGAAAAGGTGCCAGCTCATCTAGCACCGATAGCCTTGGGGAAGATGGTGGACAATGGACTGATGGGACAGACACGGACGAGATAAGACCCTGCATGGCAGTGGTGGGGTCCTCTCTGCCTTTTCACGAATCACTACTTATGACTGACACCGTACACAAGGCACGACAAAGCATTACAAGAACAAAAAAAGAGGCTACCTGATGTCACGGGGCAGAATAAGTGGGATGACGGCCAGGTTCGTGCCGACTGATACGATATCTCGATGTCGCTAAAGGTTGTCTCTGATCTCTGGATGAATCGCTGCTCTCTTATTCCACGGATAGGTTCACGCGAGAACGTCGTAAGCCCACGTGCGAATGGCCACCTGAGAGTTCTTGGCCGAGATGCTGACCTAACGGAGACCGTTCGCGGAGATATTCAATCGACACACTTCTTGTCATCTTCGCTGCCTTGGGTAGGACGAAGGATTGCTTGCGGTCGTCGAAAGCAAATGAAATCTATACAGAGTCTAGACAGTTCTAGGTTAAGCTTCCTATTCATGACTAAAAACGCTTAACTCGAAATCAGGTTGACATGGGCTGCGTAGCGCGTAGCCCCTAACTTCTAAGAGCCCAAGTTGAAGATCTACCTAAGGCAGATGATAGTGGGGGAAAAGAACAAAGTCATTGTTCGAATAGAATGTGCTTGGACTAGGAGAATGAAAGGAGAATACAAATTTATGTTCTGTGACCCATTATTATTATTACCAAGAGTACGTACATATCTTTCTGTGCTGAACATTGAAGTATCGATGTAACAAGCCGGCCCTGTGTGGAATTTTTTTTGGGGCCCTCATGATGTCAGTTTTGTTTTGTTGTCGTGACATGCTGAAATTGGAAGAGGGAGCGGCAAAGAGGAGGCGGGCGACTCGAGGCCGGCACGGTATGGACAGACCGCAATGAGGGGCAATGGATGATTGAATTTCTCATATGTTTGAGCCCAACATTGGCCTCAGGACCTGCTGTGGTGGAAGCCCAGACGCGCCTGAGGTGGGCAGAACAACATTCAATGATACATACATGCACGTAGGTAGCTAGTACATAAAATTGTACGCGTTGAGGCACACGTACATAAGTATCTTCTACATAAATTCCTCTAGTTCCCGCACAAGCCAACTTTGAACCACACATTACCTACCAGGCCAAGGCCAGTGCAGTGCAGCAGCATTCAAAGTTGGAGACTCCCAAGTGCACTCTGGATTCTCCTCCCGCACCCCAGACCTCATTTTGAACCTACACACTCGTCAACCGCTTGTACACTTCATTGATCTTGTAAACAAAAACCCGCCCTCCTTGTCCACCCGCGATACCTGCAAACAAAATATTTTCTTGCCGGCTCTCACCTTCTTCTCTTCTCTACTCTAATCACATTCCCATTCAGATTCCCATCAGAATAGCCCAACATGACTACTGAAGTAAGTTTTCATTATTCCTACTCCCTTTTCCTCTCGAGGTCTGCCTTGTCTCGGCCATGCTGCCGCTCGTCTCCGCTGCGCTCACCCACCACCGCATAACCTTGATTTAGCCTTCGGGCTATTGTTGTTCTTCTTTGCATGGGGATTTGCTAACATCTTACCTTGCTATGCAGCGTGAAAGGTTCGTGATATCGGCGCACGCCCACCGCCTCTTATCCGCTTACGACCTCGGTCCCCTCTTGTTGCAAATATACTGACTCGCCTTCCTCAATAGCAAGACTTTCTTGGCTCGTCTCTGCGAGCAGGCTGAGCGTTACGATGAGATGGTTACCTACATGAAGGAGGTTGCTAAGCTTGGTGGAGAGCTCACTGTTGATGAGCGCAACCTCCTGTCTGTGGCATACAAGAACGTGGTCGGAACCCGCCGTGCCTCCTGGAGAATCATCTCGTCGATCGAGCAGAAGGAAGAGTCCAAGGGCTCCGACAAGCATGTCTCCACCATCCGTGATTATCGCAACAAGATCGAGACCGAGCTCGAGAAGGTCTGCCAAGATGTTTTAGATGTCCTGGACCAGAGTCTCATTCCCAATGCCGCCTCTGGCGAGTCCAAGGTTTTCTACCACAAGATGTAAGCTACCTTGTCCTCACGATGCCCACTGCCTAATCTTGATTGGTAAAACTCTAACCATCTTCTTCCTGCAGGAAGGGTGACTACCATCGTTACCTCGCTGAGTTTGCCTCTGGCGAGAAGCGCAAGGTCGCAGCTACCGCTGCCCACGAGGCGTACAAGGTGGGTTTTGTGGAGGACGAGTTGAGTAGGATTTTGGCTGACCTGTCATTCCCTATCTAGAGTGCCACCGACGTTGCCCAGACCGAGCTGACCCCGACACATCCCATCCGCCTTGGTCTTGCCCTGAACTTCTCTGTTTTCTACTACGAGATTCTCAATTCACCTGACCGGGCTTGCCATCTTGCCAAGCAGGCTTTCGACGATGCCATTGCTGAGCTCGACTCGTTGTCCGAGGAGTCGTACCGTGACAGCACACTCATCATGCAGCTACTCCGTGACAACCTGACCCTGTGGACCTCGTCGGAGAGTGCTGAAGGCGAGGGAGCTGCCGCTCAAGAGGCTCCCAAGGAGGAGAAGCCGGCCGAGGAAGCGGAGAAGCCCAAGGAGGAGTCTGCCCCTGCCGCCGCCGCCGAGTCCTAAATGACTCTTTCGTTGATACCTTGTCTCAGCTGAATTTGCATGCTCCGTGGACTTTCTCAAGGGCCAGGGTTCCACCGACACCCAGCTGGCTAAGGATTTGTCGCATCGGTTTGGAGGGACGGTATTGGGAGTTGGTTTTTGCCGCAGGGCTGGAAAATGCAGGCAGGTTTTCTCTTGTCGCTTTTCCCTCAAGAATTCGTCAGTAAGGGCTACGTTATAGTATGACCTTCTACTTGACAATGCCATAAACATCTCCGCAGCTATGACTGTATTTCAAGTACCTTTGTGTGTACAGGGCAAAAAGGCTCGTTGATAGTCATGTGGTCATTTTCATTACATGTTAATTTTTCCTTGTGGTTTCTGAGATGAGACGTCGCACTTTTTCCTCTTTTGATCAGCACAGCACAGCACACTCCCCGGGATCGACCCCCGTGCCAACCTCTGCGCCTTTGTGTGCAAGATACTCGACAGGAACAGCTGCGGGTAGAACTACAATTGGGTCCGTGCCTTTTGGTTCACCAATAAGAGAGGAATGGCTTGCGTGGTTGGTGCTTGACAAGATTGACAAAAGGCCAAGGCTGGGCTTCTGCCATAGATGCTTGCTTGTTTGATACTCTATTTGTCGATTGTCGATCCATACTACTGTACCGGCTGTAGCCGACCCCCCTGAAAGTAAAGCAAATTTCACCATCAGTCAATAAGAGGCTTTTGTGATCGTGAATCTCTCATTATGCACGAGGCTGCGTTTGCGCTGCAGGCTGTAGTTCTAGTTTATTTCTCTTACCAAATATATGTGCTAATACTCTTGAGAGTATTGGTCAGGAGAGGCTTCAGACTGCAAGTAAGTTTAGCTGATTTAGGATAATCTAAATCAGGAGCGGGGTATATATATATATATATTGTGTCTGATTCTATGTATACCAGATATTCCATTTTAATAATTATGTTTAAACGGATTTGCCTTGCCTGCTCTTGTATCCTTTTGGATACAACATGCCTACTTTTTTACTTGTCTTATGAGATATGCATGGAATTTAGGATATTGGAGTACTTCGTACCTAAGTGGACTTATCAAGCTTGATACATTAAGTAGGTACCTAGGTCAAATTGTAGATAAGCCCTATCGGTGCATTAGGTAAGGTTTTCTCAGCCTCATCGGTAGTCGGCCCCTAGTACACCGATAATTGAATTGACATGTTTTTTTGGAAACCAATTTGCCAAGTCCCAACGTCACAAGCCAGCTTTTGTCAACGGCCAACCGTGCTTCACCCGTACTACTGTAGGTAGATATGTACGTCAGTTTTATAGATTGATTATTTGTATTCAGCCCATCCTTCATCATTCGTTATTCGTCATTCATCATTTTTTGACAACGTATAGGCCCTAGCATGTGCTTCTCCTCGAAGCGAACTGCATCGATCCGCTGCTATCCTGCTACTTCAGCATGGATCAGTACCCCTCGACCATTCGAAGTGCTCCCACGCCCTCGGCTGAGAAGTCAAGCCAACTGCTCATCCGCGACTATCCTCACCGTGCCATCGCAATTGCGACGCGAACCCACGCCTTGATTTTCCGATATAGTCCTACCACAAGTGAAGCCATTGCTGATGGCTCCCTCACCGGTGTATCGTCAGCACGACCCCGCGCTGCCGGGGATGGTCCCGTGTCGAAATGCATGGTCGAATTCTCTCCTATCTCAAGGCAGCTCCTTAGCGACTTCCGACCTCTGACGCCCCAGCCTATATATGGCACGCTGGGGCTCATTTCCATCAATCAGGATGTATTCTTGTGCGTTGTTACTCAGGCGTTGCGGGCAGCGTCATTACGACCCGGTGAGACGGTCGAGAAGATTGCGAGTGTCGACTTTTTCTGCCTGAATAGCGCGGAATACGACCATATCGTTTCGCTCAATACATATGACAACGATTTCTCCGACTCGGCTTCTACGTATGGCCAGAACCTTGGTAGAAGGGAGGGCGAGATCGAATACCCATACCAGGAGCTACAGAAGCTGTTGAGCAATGGCACTTTCTACTACAGTACCGACTTTGACCTAACAAACAGACTTCAAGACAGGTTCGTTCACTTTATTTGTGCTTGAGTTATCATGGAACTACATCATCCTAGTTCTCTCGAACGTACCCGGAATAGACATGTGCTAGGCTTGATGCAGAAACTGACGTTCCTTAGGCCGGTAGACTCGGATACATTCAATATAGACAATTTTGACGATTCATTTCTGTGGAATTCTTTCATGATTAATCCCCTGGTCAAGTTCCGGTCTCGTCTTTTGGCGCACGAGCGTGAGGCTCTTGATGCGTCTAGAATTCTGACGTCCGCCATTCGAGGATTCTGTTTAACTATGACAATACCGCAAGCCGCTGCGCCATTGAGAGATGCTAGATCTGGTCTTCCGTCTTTCCTTACTGTGGTATCTCGTTTGTCCTGTAAACGTGCTGGAACCCGTTTCAACAGTCGAGGTATCGATGATGATGGACACGTAGCTAATTTTGTCGAAACGGAAACCATTTACTGGAGCTCTGGCGTTCTCTTCTCTTACGCGCAGGTTCGCGGTTCGGTGCCGGTGTTCTGGGAGCAGACCGCCGGTCTCATTCCCGGCCAGCAAAAGATCACAGTCACTCGTTCGGCTGAAGGGACGCAGCCATCATTCAATAAGCATTTCGAAGACCTCGAGCATTCTTACGGCGCTGTACATATCGTCAATTTACTCAGCGCCACAAAGCCAGGCGAAGCAGAACTTACACAATTATTTCGCTACGGCGTTCAGCATTGCTCACTTAGCCGTCCCGGAGAGAAGTCATCTGACCATGCTTTATTGCGAGAGACGGAGTATGATTTTCATGCGGAAACTAAGGCGATGGGATATGAAGCTGCTCGGGAAATCCGGCGGTATATCGAGCATTCTGCAGAAGGGTTCGCATATTATCTCGCTGAGCAAACCGACGACATGATTGACCTTTCCAACGGGTCGAGTGGCCACCCCAGGATGGTGGTCGTACTTCAGCAGGAAGGGGTATTCCGAACGAATTGTCTCGACTGTTTAGACAGGACCAATCTCATACAAACTCTCATCTCGCAGATGGCTGTTGAGGCATTCCTGGGTCATCGCGGAGAACATGCTGCATCGGACTTCTGGGTGCGGCATTCCACGCTCTGGGCTGATAATGGCGATGCTCTTTCCAGAATCTATGCCGGTACCGGTGCTCTCAAGTCTTCCTTCACTAGACACGGTAAAATGTCCCTAGCTGGCGCTTTCGCGGATGCCCGAAAGAGCGCAACAAGGCTTTACATCAACAACTTCGCGGACAAAGCAAGACAAAACACAATCGACATGCTTTTAGGGAGACTGGTAGGTCAAAATCCCGTCCATCTTTTCGATCCGATAATCGATTATATTTCCGGCGAGCTCGCAAAACGTAGTTCGGAATACTCATCAGAGGAATCCATTACTATGTGAGTTGTTGAACCCCTTAGATATTCCAAGCGTTGAATTGCTGACTTGGTAAGATGGGTTGGTACGTTTAATTTAAACGGGCGTACTGATGGTATCGAGGAGGACCTGTCCCCATGGCTTTGCCCTCCGGAGCTTGGTTCCACACAGCCTGAAATCATGGCTGTTGGCTTCCAGGAGATTGTCGAGTTGAGCGCCCAGCAGATCATGAACAGCGACCCCAGAAGAAAGCAACAATGGGAGCGAGCCATTAAGAAGACTCTTAACACCCGTGCCAAACAGTTGGGAGGTGAGAAGTATGTCTTACTTCGAAGTGGACAACTAGTCGGCGCTGCTTTGTGCATCTTTGTGAAAGCGTCCTCGCTCCGAAAAATTAAGAATGTCGAAGGAAGCGTTAAGAAGACGGGCATGTCCGGCATAGCCGGAAATAAAGGCGCCGTTGCCATTAGGATGGAATACGCAAACACCCAACTGTGTTTTGTGACGGCCCATCTCGCTGCTGGGTTTTCCAACTACGATGAAAGAAATAAGGATTATGCTACTATACATCATGGACTGCGTTTCCAGAGGAATAGGGGCATCGATGACCATGGTATGAACGATAGTTTCCTAGTAGAATCGTTACTGACAGCCTGCAGATACCGTTATTTGGCTTGGTGATTTCAACTACCGCATTGGATTGACACATGAGAGAGCTATGGCCCTAGTTAAGAGACAGGATCTTGAGAAGTTGTATGAGAACGACCAGGTACATACATGACTGGAATCCTATGGAGCTAAACGATATATATTCTAACATAGTTCAGTTAAATCTTCAAATGGTTGGCGGCCTGGCTTTCCCATATTATTCAGAGGCGAGGATCACCTTTATGCCAACATACAAATTCGATATTGGCACTGATAGATACGATACCTCGTAAGTCGTTGTTTGAATCCCACCAACATGAGCTAACGCTTCGATAGTGAAAAGGCGCGAATACCTGCATGGACCGATCGTATCTTGCGCAAAGGCACAAACATAAGACAGCTGTCCTACAATTCTGCTCCTTTACGCTTTTCGGATCATCGCCCAGTCTTTGCAACATTCCAATGCACAGTTAGCATTGTGGACGAGGCACTGCGAGAGCAGATTAGCCGGGAACTATATGAACGTCGCAAGGCTGAAGTCGGTCGCGCAACGGCGAGCCTAGATAGTGAGTACTCAGACGACGATGAGGATCTGATTGGTTATGATCCAATTGAACCAGGCCTACCTCCTGCCAGTTCAGATAGGCAAAGATGGTGGCTCGAGAATGGCAAGATGGCAAAATCAGGAATCGGCCCACCAAGACTTACTAATGGTGATCGTGATAATTTAGAAATGATTATGAATCCGAGACGTCCCTCGAATCCGTTTAGCCCGGCCGAAGAAACGGACTGGGTCGCAGTGCCTAGAGCTGATTCGAGGCTGTCTTCGTTATCTAGCATTTCTACGTCACCATATGAACATGTCAATTACTCTACCCTCTTCTCAACGTCTGCGTCAAGCTCTGCGCCTCGGAAGCTACCGCCACCGTTCGATCCGGGAGCATTACCTACTAAGGCCGGTCGAATGAGCCTGGCCGATGAACAAACCGCTACGCAAAGCCATAGACACGATATTCCGCCGCCCCCGCCACCGAGAAGGCAAACGGCCACAGGTCTCGCCCAGTCCCCAGGACAATATACGGCGTCAAGTCCCAAACCTATTCCGCGATCTTCGAGACCCACACCAATGCCGCCACAGTCGAGGGCAGTTCCTTCGTCGTCCCAGGTGTCTAAGAAAACCAAGGCGCCTCCTCCAGTAGCCAAGAAGCCGGCCCATCTTATTTCTACATCACCAACAAACAGCGATTCCTTTCTCGAAACGAGCGGTGTCGGTCCATCCCTGGATCAAACCTCGAGAAAAGCTCTTCCGCGGAAAACGACAACAAATGTCTCCAATTTAACATCGAAACTCGAAGCTAGTAGGTCCGGCGCGTTGACTGGTGGGATGCTTAGAACGACGTCCCTCCCTCATCATGCAGATCAAGTAGAATCCAATGGCGCTAGTAGCCCCAGTTCCACGTCTTCGGGTCGAGTTAATACGCCTGGTCCGAGTATACATCGGAAGCCGGTCCAACCCATACGTCCAGAGCAACAGGCACCGCAGCCGCTCAAGCCGGCCAAGCCAACGCCAAGCCCGCCCGTAGACCTCCTCGGAGACGATGAGTCTACCACTATGAACGGGTGGGAAAGCTTAAAGCCAAGCTAGATAGGTATTATGCCTACATAAACAATTTTGCAGCGGAACGGGTGCCGGGCGTTAATGTCTATTGGCGTTCAAGGGTCATGATGGAGAAGTACTTGGTCACATTTGAGGCATATCCGAAGTGCCTAGAGTGGAAAAGGACAGCGAGGCGAGGAAAAATCAAAATAGACTAGGCTATCATCATATTTTATATTCGTAGATGATATACCGAAGCGAATACCAAAAGCGTTGTTGGGAAGCGAACCTATCTCGTGTTTGGTAGCCCATGTGCATCCAGGTATTTCTTTCGTGGATTATATTAGTACATGTAGGTGCTAGTGTACGTAAGTATATGAGGCATGACCAGAAGCTCACGAGTCAACATGATACCGAAGAATCTCCGTTTGAGGGATCTCCGTATTCGTGTTTTGACGTCATGGTCTACACCCTGCCTTTCGTACTGTGTGCAGCACCTGCAGTACATATAATTGTTACTTAGGTAGCTAGGATAGCTAGTTTATGTATGAAATAGGTAGGCAGCTAGCTGTACAGAGTGCTCCGGAAGTCACAAGTCTATTAATAGTCGGAGCCTGGTTTAGTAGCCTCGATACCTGGCGGTAAATACCCAGGTTTTCAACATCATTCTGAGAAAACATCTGTTGGGTTCAACATCAACATATTTCTTTCTTTCTTATTTCATGACTCGTTATCGCGGTTCGAGCTTTTGACAGCCAGCACGAGCCAATGGATGAGCTCCCACGGTGCCGGTCCACCATTGCGTCTCGAGAGCTGGTTGCTACTACTGTTACAACTATAATATTTAGTGGAATTCTCGGTTCCATGCAAAGTTAATAAACAAATCTGCGTGCGAAGAAAGGCGCATACAGTCTGTCAAAGGCAGGCAATATGTCTCAGCTGGACAGAGGCCCCAACTTCGACGCCCGCATCGACATCTGGCGGACCGAGGTCTCGTCCTCGCCGATTTTCTGCGTCTGCTCGGAACCCCCTGCTCCTCCCGCCGCCGAGAGCAGCGAAGAGACCGACACCGGCCGGGGGGGCTCAACATCCCAATTGGTACCCGGAACCGCGCCCGCGTCCGCGCCAAAATCAGACAACACCGCAGCAGGCGGCCTGGGCCTGCCGCGATCACTGAAGCAGCGACTGTCGACGCGTCATCGGCCACGGCTGCTTTTTAAGGCCAAGTCAGCCGCGGATGCTCCTCACACGCACAGGGTCTGCGCCGTGTGCCTCCTACCCGTCGAAGAGGACGTCTTGTTCGTCTCGTTTAGGGGCGATGGGTCGGCGAAGGTGCGCCTGTCCGAGGTAGCGCGCATGAGCGAGGTGCCGCTGTATAAGGGGCCGATGAAGGAGCGCCTCGTAAACACGCTATCTGGTATTTTCAAAGGCTCGAATCGTCTGCCGTCATCAGATGACGGTCCGGCGGTAGCGGCAGCGGCACCCGAGACTGAGACCGGAACCGGAATCGGAGCAGCAACGGGAACCGGAAAGGGCGCGGCAATCGAAAGCAAGCAGGCCGGAGAAGGAGAAGGAGAACCCCGCGGGGGCACGGCGAGTAAGTAACATCCCGAGTTCTTTTCCCCCTTTCTAGTATCATTTCCGCTCGCTTGAGAGTAATCGCACCCGAGACATGCATTAAATGAGCCAATCCCCTCCCTAAACAAGCAATTACTGACTCCTGTTGTTGTAGTGTATCACGCGCTGCGGGGCGGGGAGGGAGATGGCGGAGTTGATGACGATGAAGCGTCAGTTGCAACCCTCGGGGCGCTAAGTGATGGTGACGACGAGCGTAGGAAGCCCCAGCTAACGATTGATGAGACCGCAGCCCGTTTACGAAGGGCACAGAAGCTCCTCCGCAGCAAGCCGCACACCGGATGACTACGGCCGTACCACGAGAGATCGGCGGCGCTGCGAGCAGGACGAAGGGAGTTTTCGAGACAGGGATCGGGGAATACAGTATGTACTAGATCTGGGTCACTTACTCACTCACTCCTCTTGGGTTGGGAGAGGAGGACTGGGCTGGGCTGGGCTGGGCTGGGGTAACGTGAAAGACAACAAATAAATAATAGATGTATAGAGAAAGCGTTGGAGGTTTTACTCAAGATTCGGTGTTGGTGGCTTTTCGGCATTCTGTAGCTTAGATAGGAAATACCCATAGAGCGCGAACGGGTTTTGGCTTTCGACTTGGTTTAGTTCGAACATTTCGGGTTACTGAGGCCGTGGGTGAGTAGTCAAAAAGGAACCTCGTTGCCATGTAGAATTAACTTGAGGATGGATAGCCTTTAGGTTTTGTAAAGTACTCATGCCGATTGAAATTAGCCAGCGATCTGGGCGTTGACTATGTATACTAATCCTATGACTCTACACGCCTGAAGGTAGTTGAGTTGTTTCTTCATGTAAGTGGTACAGGGAGAGGTTGTTTTCTTATGTAGGTGGCGCAGATACAGCGCGATCACATAATCTATTTCATAACCTCGACGGTTCTCTATTCATCCTCCTCTATACAACCTTTTCTATTCTCCCAACTTGATGTATGGCTGTCTTGTAGCAACATATCAATGTTGGGGATAAGAGACATTTACAACAAAATACAGTAGTCCCTCGCGGTAGCACTTATAATGTAACAAGTTCGATCTAACCTGAAGCTTATAACATAGCAGCCGTTCAATTACAAGGTGTACACGGTCCAAGAACTTTGCAAGACAGGATGGAAGAGACGACATCTTAGAAGTGATACGGGAAGGATCGCAGCGTCTAGTCAGGCCTCAGATTTGATAATTGAGATCATTTCCATATGGATGGATATCCCTCTTCCTATCATTGAATTTGTTTGATGGTATATCATCACCGGCCTGCTGCCTCGAAAGGCTCCGTGTTTTCGAATAAGATAGAGTCAACCGGAATTAACAATGGCATTGCGAATTTCGCAAGCCTCGGTAACTCGAGTAAGTCGTGCATTGTTATTCGCTAGTATATGTATCTCGCACTTGCGATTGCCGATCAGAAGAATCTGATCAGATAAAGTGTAGTAGTAGTCGTTGCTGAAGATTTGGTATCCTGCTTTCCATATGTTGAAAAGCTCGATCCATGGTATTGACAATGAGAAATATCCAAGGTATATGTATTGTATTGAAGGAGTCGAGGACAGGCAGGAGGATGTTTGTCTGCAAACCAAAAATTTTGGGAAGACCCATCCGTCGGTAATCGATACGATAATTGACCACGAAGTGGCACGTGCGATGCTACAGTTTGACGGATTCAGGTTTCGTACAAACCTTGAAGTATTACGGTTAGATACGGATCCGTATAGCAGGCTTCTCTGCTGGTACAGCTCAGATAAGAAATAAATCTTAGATACTTTTGTACCTGTCGATCAAGAGCTAATATAATAAGTGTAGATACTTGATACTCTTTCTTCGGACTTTCATTTTGTTCAAAGTGAGTTAGGCGTTGTAACTTAAAAACGGGGCTTATTTACTGTATATATATATATATACCGTATTACCAGTGTTTACATACTATACACGTAGCGTATCTAATCGGTACAGTAAGTAATTTAAATCGGAACGCTTCGACCGCATGTGTTTCCCAGCCTCATTCATTGCTCTTCCCTGTCAACTAGTTTTCCCTTACGATCATCATTGTTCGGCGATCTCGAGGGCCCGTCACCATTCATAAGGTCACACTGCTGCATTCTTCATTCCGAAGCCTTATTAGTTAGATGAATTAGAGGCGTCTACAACTTCTTTATTACCGAGGCTTCGAGGGCACAAATCTTCCTACGACTGCAGTTCGGCGAATTCACGTGTCTTTTACCCTCCCAGCCTCGCCTGTTTCGCTGTCCGCCCCCTACCATCCCGTCGCCGCATCATCGAGGTCGTTGACGCGGTGCGCCATCGTCATGGCAGATTTTAACCACTTCGGTGTCTCGGACGAGGAAAATGCAGAAATTAAGAAATTGACAATGGAAGTGGTGCGTAGATCCGACCGTGCTGCATCCACAAAGAACCATCCTCTAGACGACATGATCTAACTGTATGTGAGAACAGGAGGCCGATACCGACAATTTTGAAAATTGGGAAAAGCTCGTTCGCGCTTGTGAAGCCCAGGAAGGGGGTCTTAATCGAAACTCCAGTCCCCAAGCGCTAGCGACGCTCCGCGATGTCTATGACCGATTTCTTCTCAAGTTCCCATTGCTCTTCGGTTACTGGAAGAAATATGCGGACCTCGAATTCAATATTTCCGGTCCTGAATCAGCTGAGATGGTAATGTGTACCCATCGCGATAGGTGGCTTCGTGACTGACTTGTCTTAGATCTACGAGCGCGGGTGCGCAAGCATCACCAACTGCGTAGATCTGTGGACGTCGTATTGCTCCTTTAAGATGGAGACTACCCACACGCCTCACCTGGTCAGAGAGTAAGTGAAACAGGAAGTTTTCTACCCCATAACTTTTACCACCAACAGACAAGATTGCGTATCGGCCCCCAGCACTTTACGAAGAGTCTATCCATGACTACTTGAGTCGTCGACGGTGAGAAATGCCAACGATATCCATGACATGTTGGATGCTTTCTCACAAAATCTGCCAGGCTATGGGTTCACACAAAGTCATATTTCTGACCTCCAGCATTCACGTCGTACTTCTATCCCTACGCCTAAGTCGGATTGATTTGGATTTGGGACAGTTGCTCGCACAATCTTTCCTTGCCTGTATTTGCCCTCCTATTCACCCTCGCTCCCTTGGCCCCCATTGTGACTGTCTTTGCTGACCATCCGTTTCAGACTCTTCGAACGAGCCGCAACCTGTGTTGGTCTTGATTTTCTTGCCCATCCCTTCTGGGACAAGTACATTGAGTATGAGGAGAGGCAAGAGGCACAAGACAAGATATTTGCCATTCTGCAGAGGGTTATACACATTCCGATGCACCAGTATGCTCGTTATTTTGAGCGGTTTCGTCAGCTCACGCATAGCCGTCCCATCAGAGAGCTAGTACCAGCCGACACGCTCGCACGTTTTCGAGCCGAGGTCGAGGCTGAGAGCGCCGTATATGGTGGAATGCCGCGAGCTGAGCTTGAGGTTGAGCGAGATGTACGTGCTAAGATCGACAGCATGTTCTACGAGGTCTTCCAAAGAACACAGGACGAGACGACTAAGCGATGGACGTATGAATCGGAGATGAAACGACCGTACTTCCACGTCACTGAGCTCGAGAACTCGCAGCTAATCAACTGGCGAAAGTATTTGGATTTTGAAGAGAGCCAAGGAGACTTCGCCAGGACCACATTCCTCTACGAGCGCTGCCTCGTTACCTGTGCGCTCTACGACGAGTTCTGGCTTCGGTATGCTAGGTGGATGTCAGGCCAACCCGGTAAGGAGGAGGAAGTTCGCCACATCTACATGAGAGCCGCCACCCTTTTTGTGCCGATTAGCAGACCAGGTATCCGGCTCCAGTTTGCCTACTTCGAAGAGTCATGTGGCCGTGTTGGTGTCGCTCGAGACATCCATGATGCTATTCTCATGCAGCTACCGGATTCTGTGGAGGTGATCGTATCCTGGGCAAACCTCGAAAGACGGCAAAGCGGATTGGACGCCGCTATCCAAGTCTACAAGGCACAGATTGATGCACCACATGTCAACATTTTCACCAAGGGAGTCTTGGTCACCCAATGGGCCTTCTTGCTGTGGAAGATCAAGGGTTCCGTGGAAGAGGCGAGGACTGTCTTCGCGAAAAACGTCCAGTGGTATGCCGATAGCCGCCATTTCTGGCAAAAATGGCTCGAGTTTGAGCTGGAGCAGCCGACGAACTCCGAGATTGAATCACAACATGCTGAGCGGATCAAACACATATTCGATGAACTGTTGGCTAAGAGTCGAATATCATCAGCAGCCAAGAAGGATTTATTTTTGACATACCTTACCTATCTTCAACAAAGGGGCGATGCAACCTCGATGAAGCAATTCCTCGCTATTGATCGCGAGATATATGGGTATGTTTTCCTCCTAGAGACATTGACTTCGGTGCGCTAATACCATGTACAGCCCTTCTTCATTGTCGACACTGGACAAGCCCTCGCTCAAAGAGAATGGGACACCAAGAGCGCCAATGGATGAAAGCACGAGAGCGAAAGCTGAGAGCAGATACTCTACGTATTACGAATACTATATGGAACCTGACTCCTCCAACGCACAAGGGACTGCATCCTTTCAATAGACGCTAGCAAGGTATACTAGGAAGAACTTGAACTCCGCTGTTACTCTCTGGTTAAATAATGCGCTGGTAGATCGGGACGTGGGGATGTACATGTATCATGTTCAAATTTCATTTGTCTTGGGAATTCGCTGCGAATAATCGGCGCACTTGTCGTCAACCCAGATGATTCTCATTAAAGCTTAGGGGGGGCTCACAGGACGTGTGGAAGGGTTGGCTGGGGGGTTTCTCGAGTCCTGGGTCGAGCACCGGGTCGCGGGCGGAGGTGGAAGAAGAGGATTGTCTGGGAGGTCCGCCTGATATACGATGAACAATAGAATATATCGAGTTACGCCGCAACGTCCCCCTTCACGCGCACCATTTGACCAACTTAACAGGTAATTTAACCAATTGCGGAGCCTAATATGTTGTAATATTCCCCCTCTCGGTTCGTGATTAGGAGTGACATAGAATTACAGTCATTTGTCCAACTAGCCAGGAACTTCGAAGCTCTATCGTGCCATCGCTGATGCCTGCCTATGTACGGAACGGGGAATGCCAGGACCGTCCGGATATCTTCCAACGGCTCAATCAGGCCCTGTCGCCGATCCCCGACCCGTCGCTTTGGGAATAACTCACTATATATCGCCTCAGCCCAGCAGCCCTAAGGGCATAGTATGATACTAGCTGGCGAAGCTCGCATGCACGTGCGGACGCGCCGCATGCTTAAGTAGGTACGTAGGCTGTGCGGACGAGCCCGCACCTACCTGCGCGGTCCACTATCATGCCACGGGTCCGCGGAGGTCGGTACTGGGTCTGCACAGGTAACCTAGGTAGAGTCGTATGTACATGTGTAAGGAATGACGTCCAGTCATCCCATCCGATTGATCCTGCCGAAAAGAAGATTTAGTTAGTCTATTGGCAAATGGCTAATTGGAATATAGCGGGAATGGCAACAAACCTCATCTTCAACTTTTTTTTGAATTTTTTTTTTTCTCTTTTCTTTTCTGTTCAGTTGATGTCGCCATCTCACATCAGCAAGGGACTGTTACCGAAAATATCCAGTTGATATCATAGGTAGGTACGGTACCTGCCTACCGGAGACTCTCCGAGGCGACGAAACGATCCACCATAGGTAGGGTCCACCCGGCTGGAGAAAAAAGAGGGTCGCCGACCACCAATAGAATCATCCAGATATACACTTAGTAAACTGTTGTACTCTTGAAGGCGTTGCGAGCAACTGACTCCTGTCCTGCCGTCATCCTCGACTTCCTGTATTTATTAGCCTGTTGGTATTTTTCCCACTTCGCTTGCCCAAGCAAACCTTACTCTCCTCGTCCACTTCCTACCTGTAACACAATATCGTTATCCACCACCCGTGTCACATCTCAGGTGAAAGGTAAGACATATCTATCCCTTCCTTCGCCGGATCTTGAAATGGACCGAGGCTGACTCGTTTGTGTTGCAGATGTCAACTGCGACAGTTTCCCGTCAGTTCGCCCGCGCTGCCCTGCGCACCAGCGCTCGAAACACCTTCGCGACATCTGCTCGGCAGGCCTTCCGTCAAAGTGGTCGTCGATACTATTCCTCCGAAACCCCCAAGTCCTCGAGCGTATCGCCCCTAGTCTGGCTGACCGGTGCTACCGTTGCCGGTGCTGCTGGCGGTTACTACTTCTACAAGCAAAGTGCCTCGGTCACTCCCAAGGTTATCGCACACACCAAGGAGAACTACCAGAAGGTATACGACGAGATTGCCAAGCGTCTCGAGGAGAACGACGAGTATGATGACGGCAGCTACGGCCCCGTCCTGCTCCGCCTCGCCTGGCACGCCAGCGGAACCTATGATAAAGAGACAAAGACTGGTGGTAGCAATGGCGCCACCATGCGATTTGCCCCTGAGTCCGACCATGGTGCCAACGCCGGTTTGAAGCATGCTCGCGATTTCCTTGAACCGGTGAAAGGTATGTATCGTATACTGCTTCTTGCACATGAAAGTCTCCGACATGTGGTCAATGATTGCTCTCGGCGATCGATTAGAGACGTTTGTGGAAGCCGTGCTAACGCCTAGCTCTTAGCCAAGTTCCCGTGGATCACCTATTCAGATCTCTGGATTCTTGGCGGTGTCTGCGCTGTCCAGGAGATGCTAGG
Organism: Xylariaceae sp. FL0662B; assembly: GCA_022376535.1. Taxonomy (NCBI): domain Eukaryota; kingdom Fungi; phylum Ascomycota; class Sordariomycetes; order Xylariales; family Xylariaceae; species Xylariaceae sp. FL0662B. The sequence goes on from JAJJKD010000005.1 coordinate 528,686, forward strand.
CCCTATCATCCCGTACCGACCTGGCCGTCAGGATGGAGATGCTGCCGCCTGTACCCCCGATGGACGTCTCCCTGACGGAGCTAAGGGGTCTGGCCATCTTCGGGATATTTTCTACCGAATGGGGTTCAACGACCAGGAGATTGTCGCTCTTTCCGGTGCCCATGCGCTCGGCCGATGCCACGCTGACCGAAGCGGCTTTGACGGACCTTGGACTTTCTCGCCCACCGTTCTGACCAATGACTACTACCGCCTGCTCTTGGAGGAGAAGTGGTCATTCCGCAAGTGGGACGGCCCAAAGCAGTACGAAGATAGTAACAAGTCCCTCATGATGCTGCCGAGCGACTACGCCCTCATCCAGGACAAAGCGCTTAAACCCTGGGTGGAGAAGTACGCCAAGGACAACGACGCTTTCTTCAAGGACTTCAGCAACGCCCTCCTGAAGCTGTTCGAACTCGGTGTGCCTTTCAAGGAAGGCACCGAAAGATGGGTCTTCAAGCGCACCGACGCTTGAAGCTGACGCAGGCCAGGAGCGGGCCTAAGAAGATGATACCCCACGATAGAGATGGGCCCGACGCGATTCAAACATCTGAGAAACGCACCTAAATTTAGGTGTAATTGACATTAATGATAACGGCGTCGGGATGGGGAGCCCGGTGGCTCAGGATATGATTTGAGGGAAAGCGAATACTTAAGTGAGACAGACAGGTTGTCTTGAAGAGCTATACGCCATGTTTCATTAATTGTGTAAGATTATTCAGGCAAAGCCTCGAGCTGTGTAAAATGAAACAAACCCCACGACGACTCGTCTCATTCCAGGTAGCCCCGCGCGCAGTCCTATGCTCTGAAATGCCGCTTAAATCAAAACGATTCAAGGACGGAGGGAAGGATGTCAGATTAAGAATGAGCACAGAATCTGGCGCTTGGCGTTAGGTGGGCAGGTGCGCAGGTTATGTATGCTTGATAGGTATTTATATATCTAGGTTATGTGCTGCATAGTAAGTTTACATCGATGACGGCCACATACATCAGGATTCCTACCCCCTGATCTGATCTGGGGTATGCCCCTGGGTTAGTTGCTTCCCCGCATCCTTTCGGAGTAGAGTTTTACTTACCACTCCCGCTTGATTGATTGGACGTACATAGATGCCCGGTTCAGCCGGTCTAGGTAGTTAAATCCTGATTTACAGGCATACTCATACGTATTATGCGCCGTGTCGTGTCGTCGGCTTGGGGTTTGCGCAAATTGGATGATGCAGTACTCGTAGTAGTGGGGATGGGATGGAAGGTTGTTTAGTTGGAGTATTGTGAAACTATCATCTATGTTTAGTAGTAAGTTACAAGTAAATTATATTGCGAAGCTGTTCAGTAACCTGGAAATATCATTAGGCTTGGACTCGTATATTATGTTTACTTTGTTTACTTTTGTGGAAAACTGACTGAGAACTGAGGTTGTGAATAACTTGCAGCCCTATCACCCCATATTCTCCATATTCTCAGTATAAGCTACGCATGCTGGCACGCTAGAGTTAGGTATTATGTGCTGCCCCGCATTTAGCGTCTGTGGTCCTGTAAGAGGTACGTACATAACCGTTACTTAACTTAGACCCTGGACCTGCGGAATTTGATTTATTCGAGCTTTCGACAAGTGATGATGGTGCTACACAGGATAAACCTTCAACCATTTCACAACGCCAATACCCTCAATCCCCTCTCATTGATTGAGGAAGTACCATAGGCAACGTGTTTCTGCTTTCTTTCTTTCTTTCTTTCTTTCTTCTTTGCTTTTTCTTTTCTTTTCTTTAAACAATGGCAACCCTACGCACTCCGGCCCTGCGCAACCTCCTCCGCCGTCAACTCCGTGCGCCAGCATATCAGCGACGCTGGGCCCAGGTCCACGACGTACGCTTCCTCGCCACAACACAGACCTCGCGCAACGTAACCGAGAAATACCGCGAGAAGCTCGACCGCAAGGCGCGCGAGGAGGGTCTGCGCGACATCGCCGAGCTCAAGGCCGCCTACCAGGATCGCATACAGGATCTGAAGAAGAAAGACAGCATCTCCATACCCGGCCTCGACGCCCTGCTCTCCGACGCCGAACCGACGCCGCCGCCACAGACACAAGCACAACCCCAGCCCACAAGCCCCGATGGACTGAACCATACGCCGCCGCCGCCCCCTTCGCCCCAGGTGCCGCCCTCCACCGGCAGCGGCAAGCCGACCATCAAGCCGCTGTCGGCGATCCTCGACCTGCCGAAGGCGCGCGAGCTGCCGACCAAGGAGCTCTCGGCGATCTGGCGGCTGCGGCACGCGGCATCGACGAACTCGCTGTGCGCGGTGATCCCGACGGCGACGTACGAAGCGGTCGAGGCGACGGCGCGGCGGCACCCGACGTTCGTGCTGCCGTTGCCGCGGACGGGTGCCGGAGGCGAGGCCGAGGGCGGGGCCGAGATCCACCTGCTGCAGTGGGTGTTCGAGCGGGAGTCGGCGACGGCGACGGTGCTGTTCACGCAGCTGGCCGAGTACAAGGCGCGCGGCGAGTGGGCGCAGCCCCACACCAGCGTCACGCACTACTGGGACCGGGAGCTGGCGGACCGCCAGGGCGTCGTGCTCATGGCCGGCGCCGTCCTCGAGGGCCGCGGCGCCTCCGTCCGCGACGCCCAGTGGCTCGTCTCCCTGCTGCAGCGCTTCTACGGCGACGAGGGCCGCGGCGGCGACAGGGCCAAGCGCGAGCTGCTTGAGGCGTTCGGGCGCGGCGACGGCGCCTTCACCGTCGAGCGCCTGCTGGAGGAGAGCGAGAAGGTGGGGTGAATACTGTAATGGAACCGTTGGGAATGAGGATCCGTCGAAGGGGTTTTTACCCTGGCTATAGAGAGAACTGTGCGTTCGAATACCCATGTATATGGTATGATGGAAGGAACAACATCAAATGAACTGCATGCATGCCTTGGAGGCTTATACACGGCGTACGGGGCGAACGAAATCTTCACATCGTATCGATTGGTTGGCAGATCTATCTCGTAGATAGGAAACGGGATCGGACGCATCATTGGTTGTACAATTGTTTGTATAGATTAAGTACATATTGGCCGATCGATAAAGGCGCCCGACAATAGATCTCTCTAATCTACATACCTGTCTATTATTCGCTTACTTGCACAATTCGGTTGATCTACGGGGCCTATGTTCCTCCTACGGCATCAGGGGATCCAAGTTCAACATGGAACACAACAATAATTTCTAATCCTGAGCCGGGAGGCGAGAGGGGGGGAAATGACCGCGATCTCGTCCTTACTCACAGCTTCGGCCCCGCGGCGCGGTGATCCTCCTGCCGCGCCCGGTCCTTGAGCACCCGCCGCAGCAGCTTGCCGCTGGCGTTCTTGGGGATCTCGTCGACGAAGCGCACGCCGCCGCGCAGGCGCTTGTGCTGCGCGACCTTGGCGTCGAGCCAGGAGGCGATCTCGGCCGCTTTCTTTTCCTTCTCCTTCTCGTCGCCGCGCGGCATGCCGCCGCCCCCACGCAGCACCACGTAGGCGCGCGGCACCTCGGTCTCGCGCTCCGGGTCGTGCGCCGGCACCACGCACGCGTCCGTGATCTCCGGGTGCCCGAGCAGCAGGCCCTCGAGCTCGGCGGGGGCGACTTGGAAGCCCTCTGTTGTGAGATATGTTAGTGATAATCTTTGTGGAGAGAAAAAAGGGGGGGGGCAGCATGATATGATATCAAGGTTTGAGGACGGCGAAGGGAGAGGGGGCCGTTCACGTACTGTACTTGATCAGCTCCTTAAGGCGGTCGGTGATGTAGAAGTTACCCTTGGCGTCGACGTAGGCGATGTCGCCGGTCTTGAAGAAGCCGTCGGGGCTGAAGGTATCGCGCCGTAGGTCGGGCCGGTTGAGGTAGCCGGGGAAGACGTTGGGGCCGCGGACCCAGAGCTCGCCCTCGGCGCCGGGGTCGGCCAGCTCGCGGCCGTCGTCGAGGCCGACGATCTTGGCCTCGACGTTGGGCAGCAGCTTGCCGCAGGAGCCGTTGTGGCGCGCCCAGTCGGCCACGACCGCCTTCGTCAGCGTCGGCGCCGTCTCCGAGAGCCCGTACCCCTGCATCACGGGGATCGTCAACCGCTGCCACACCTGCTCCACGAGGTCCCGCCCGAGCGGCGCCGCCCCCGAGTTCATCCACTTCACGCTCGAGAGGTCGTACTTGGACACCGCGGGATGCTTCGCGAGCGCGAGCACGACCGGCGGCGGGATGGATAGGAAGGTGATGCCGCGGTCCTGTATCACCTTGCAGGCCTTCTCCAGTTCGAATCTCGGGAGCACGACCACTTGCAGCCCCATGCGGATGCCTAGTAACGCGATGCAGGTGAGACCCTTCAAGCCCGCGTAAGTAACAACAAAGGCGTTCCGGCGGTAGGTAGGAGACGGGGGTTTCAACTCACATATACGTGAAAGAACGGGAGCACTGCCAGCTGCTTGTCGCCTTTCCCGTCCGGGCCACCCGAGTGGTACAGTCCGTTAAACCTATCCACAAACTCCAGCTGCGCCAGGTTGGCGACGATGTTGTAATGCGTCAGCATCACGCCCTTCGGAAACCCCGTGGTCCCGGAGCTATAGACGAGGAAAGCGATGTCCGTCCTTGGGTCGATCCGAGGCCGCGAGGACCCCCCCGGAAGACCGGCGTCGCGGATCTCGCTAAAATGCTTGAACTTGCCGCTGGGGTCCCTGCCGTCGCCGAGCAGGAGGACGCGGTCCTCGGGGAGCCCGATAGCCTTCACCGCTTTGAGCACGGTGGGCAGCAGCGGCAGTTGCGTGACGATGCCTTTCACCCCCGAGTCCTTCATCTGGAACTCCAGCTCCTCTACCGTATACGTCGGGTTGGCGGTCGAGCAGGCGCCACCGGCCCAGAGCACGCCGAAGAACACCGGGGCGTAGTCGACGTTGTTCGGCGAGAAGAAGCCGAGAGCGTCGCCGTGCTTGAAGCCCCATCGCGACTTGAGCCCCTTGCCGAATTCCAACGCCGCGCTCTTGGCCTGCGCCCACGTGTATGAACGGCCCGTGTCGGGATCGATATATATCTCTACAGAATATAGGTCAACCCCCAATTCATTCATGCACAGCTCGTTTTTCCGTTATCTACTTGGCCGAGGCAGCTCAACCGGCCAATTTTACTAGTTACCTACCTTTGTCATCCGGGAACGGCTTGTCTTCCCTCTCGAACAAATACGTCCATAAGTCCAAATTCGGAATCTCTATATCCTCATGGAGGGACTTCACTACCATGATGGCGACGTCGTAGCACTCACACCGCAACGTCCCTACTGGATTAACAGGGGGTGACGTTTGTCTGGTTTAAGCAAATATAGCGGGGATTCAAGAGCGAGCAAGGTTCAAGCAAGGGAGCGAGAAAAAAAACACAAATTAAATAAGGCAAATTGCCTATCCCAATTCTAAGTCCAATGACAAAGAAGAAGAACAGAAGGAATATAAGATGAAGAAGGCGGACGTGAACACATGGCCCTCGTGGAAATCTTACCTATCTACCTATCTCTTGCCTACCTATAGGCTATAGCCTTTGAAAGCCGAGCTCCTTGACCGTCGAAGCCGGTGGTGGGTGGACCAATCATCGACATCCCCCCCTTCCCCTTACTTACTAGACCGCAATAGAAAGAGAGGGCTTGGATCCTACCTCGGTATGTGCTTACCTACGTATTTGCAGAGAGGGTCCGACCTTACTTAGGTAGGTATTAAACCTAGGTTAAACGAGCATCATAAACCGCGCTTCGTCCACGGATGATCCGCCTAGTGGAGCGAACATTCTTCCGATTACCGTAAGTAGGTATGTCAGCAGAAGCTCGTGGTCTCCCGCCGCCAGAGGAACCAGTCGAATCGAATAGGTGATACCGCTTTTGATTGCCTCATGTATGCGGAAGAGCCTAGAAGCACGTTGGATACCCGGTTTCCAAGCGATCCTGAGAACCTATCCCTAGAAAAGATAAGCCTCGTAGATGGGCTGCGGGGAAAAGTTGGGGGGTCCGGCTGCCCGGACATTTCGCGGGCGGAAATACTTCCGATGACCCAGCTTGTAACAGCTGTATAGTCAAGACGATGGATGCTTGGCGGGACTGGCGGCGTGGGACTTGGTAAGAGAAAAGGAAACATAGGTAATCTGCGTAGTACGACTAGTGGTTTACTTGTATGCTTGAACGATATCGGGTTAAATCAATAAACTGTTTCAGTTGTTGAATATTATCTGGTGTAGACCACTTCAATTAACAGGGGAAAACCGCTTAAAATTGACTCTTTGAGTCTGAAGGCTGTTGACATACAATAGCAACTCGATACGCTGAATTTTGCACAAAGTTCATTTGTAGTGAAGTCAATTAGTTTGTATATTTTGAAATCAGACGTCTATATAATCCATGCTTATCCAAGGTAGACATCTTGTTAGCCCCCCGTTTCGGTAAATCGTGTATCGTGACCGACCCATCATATCTCAGGTATATACCGTATTATTATTAATCCTTACATATATACTTGTATCCAGAGGAATCCGCTCAAATCGCATCGACGAATAATTATGGTTGATTAATCAGTCGCTGCTGGACTCGGAGGTCTCACCACCCTCCTCCACGGCTCCTGGTGTCCACGCCGGCACGCTTTCGCAGCCTCTAGGCACCCTGCATTTGTCACGGACATTGCAAGTCTTCCACAGCACTTCCCGGGTTTCTTGGAAGACCTGGTCGACCGCGTCCATCGCCCATATCACGTCGAGATGCTCGTACTCCGGTATCACTTTGCTGTGCACTACTTTGACGTACGGCTCCCTGCCCCTTTCGAAACGTTGCAATAACTTTGCCCCGTCTACGAGATTGTCTTTCCCTGCCACCCACAACGCGAATGGACATATCTGCTCATTGTACCAAGCCGTGGACCCCTTGGGCCTTCTGTGGTGGTGCTCTCCGGAACCCTCCAAGGTGGCCGGGACGATGCGCTGGCTGTCCGTCTCGGCCAACGGACCATCGGTCCCGTCCTCTCTGTCCTCCCTACGCCATTGCTCCTTGGTGGCGAGGATGCATTTGTGCTTGGCGAAGCATTCCCGACCCAGCCACCAGCGCATCGACTCGGCGCTTACATAAACCGGAGCAAATTGGAACATCCGGTTTCTGAGAGCACGATCCCAGCGCGTGTCAGTCCAGTCGAAAAGAAACGCGAAGACCTCGTAGCCGAGCCACCCATAGATTCTTGGGTGCAATATCCGATGCATCGTCATCATCAGAGGTATGAACGCGTGGATGCCGAACATCACCCGGAAGAGCGCGGGCGAGATGATACGCATGAATTTGAAGTACATCTTGCCGATTAATGGGCCAGCGTAGGCCGCCGGTGCGAGAGCGCAGAAGACCGTCAGCTTCTCTCCCAACTCCGGCCGCTGTTCCTTGGCGAGGGCCACAAAAGTCTGCGTCGTACCTTGAGAATGGCAAATCAGTCCAATTTTCTCGAACCCGGTCTCAAACAGCACGCGTGATGTCAGTGCGGATAGGTCCAACACCCCCATTTGGCGAATATTCCAACACCACATTCGAGGATCTGAGTAATCTAGCAAGACGTGTTTTGGCCGGAACCCGCATCTGTTGTTTCCGAGCCATACATCGTATCCGGATTTGCAGAGGTAGAAGGCAAGTGAATCGTCGTCGTTGACGCAATAAGCCCCTGAACTTTGGAGTAATCCGTGTATCAGGAGGACGGGAAATCTCCGCTTCTGACTCGAGTCCTTTAATTGTTTCTTTTTCTCTCCCGTAAACAAATCTGGTCCTCGATAGGATCGCTCTTGGTCGCCCAATCTCGTGTATTCTCTGGGGTCATAAACGTGCCATAAATCAATGATAAATCCGTCCTCTGTTTGCACTTGAAATTCCTCAACGTCTAGGCCGACTCTACGGGCGTAATAGCCAACATCGCACACAATAGGGTCTGGTCCACCCTCGGTCGGGACATAGCCTTCGTCACCTAGCGAGTTCTCCTGATCAGTACCTCTAGCCTGGGATCGCTTCTTCTTCCATGACTTCTCCCGCTCTGTTCGCACATTTTTCCGTCGGATTTCTTCTTCGTAAAATGGTCTTTGAGAATCCGGCGAACGAAATGTCATAAGTAGCCAAGTCCTCTTACAGGCTGCTGGTATACGTGTGAATAGAGCGCCCAGAACAATCACACCTAGGAATGCCGTGCTGAGAAAGAAGGAGGATACTCTGAAGACGATGCACTGAAGATCGCGAAGTAGAGACGGCGGTCCGTAGAGAGGGAGGGGAGGGAATAGCGGGTTAGTATTTGACGGGGGCATCGTCTTGTGTAGCGAACCTTCGGCTGATTTTTGGAGTGCTTTGCCATTCGCATGAGAGGAAATATGCAGCGAATCGGATGCCTGTGGATTGTCGTTGGCATGATCAACCATGTCTCGAGGCACTTTGTCGTTCAATTCATCTTTGAGGGTGTTCAGTTTATGGGCTTCTCGTAGTGGTACAGCGGGGAGTCTGTTTCCATCAGCCGTGACGATAACCGGATCCTGCGGCGTGATAAATTGAGCCTCAACAGCAACTGAATCTGGATGCTCATCGTTATGGGTTGTGTGGTGAGAAAGCCTCTCTGCTTGTTGCGCAAATTCGACAGCCACGTGGGCAGCAGAAGAACCAGAAGAGGGATGGATCCCAGACCGGTGGTGGCCAGTAGTATGGCCCATGGTGACAGTCAATTTCAGAAAAACGCATTCATCTGGTTTGATGTAAGATGCTAAAGACTGTTTGAAGACGGTTGTACAAGAGAGTTTGCGAAAGAATGCGTAGCGTTGTGATATGTTTTTGAGTTTACCTTCAGTAACAGTAAACATTAAACATTGATCAGCAGAAAGGCAATTCTATGCTTGAAGTCAAATCTAGGTAATAATAATTAAATTACCAACGAATACAACGTCATAGATTTTTAGCCCAATTAACGGTCTTTGAAAGCGCCAAATCTTGTTTGTACGGCAATGAGGGTAGATGGGCATCAAGCTATGTACCAAAGATTCCTACGTCAAGGAAGTTGATGTGATAGGAGAGGGGATCAGTGCTTTATTCGACGCGTGAGGATCAGTTCTTATGATCATCCACAAGGATGTTGATGGGCTGATGGGTAGAGACAGAATATGTTAGCTCTCGGGTCTAATTTGGGGTCGAATTGCGATGCGCCCACCGTAAGCATCAGACGGTACGGAGCCAGATCTATGTAGATTTTCAGATGTTCCCTTTCAGATCTCTGACCATCAAATTGCCCGGTGATTGGCGCTTTCTTCCTTGATACCAGATAGGTTACCTGGGGTGTCTAGCATCTGGGTCCTGACTCCTGATAGGGTAGGTCGCAAGACCGAGTCACTCGACTCCTTTTCCAGCTAACTACCTTGGCAGCTTGGTCATTTGAGATGCGCTTGCAGTGAGCGTGGTACGTGATCACCAACAGCAACAGCTTGAGCCCTAGGACGGTCATCTCCTGCCAGGCATGTTATACTAGCGTAGATCAATGGCATCCGTCATGGCGAATCGCCCCTTAGGCCATGCCATAGTTAACTCTCCGTTATCAACAACAATCATACACGCCTTAGCATCTGTAGAAATTGTAGATATTTATAACAGCAGCTAAACGGCGCAATAGAAAAAAAAAAGGTATTATATACTTACGTACCTACTGTAGGTTACGCCACTTGGTTGTGTATCCAGTTTTGTGTTTATTTCACCGACATAATAATAAGAGGCTCGTACGAGATTCGGAAACTCGACCATTTAGCAAGCAGCAAGGTCTTGGGTCTTGCTTCCAAGCACTGAGGAGAGGAGGTATGTAATGCGGCATTACGTATGTGGCTTGTATGGCTTATGTGGCTTAAGTACGTACATACTTACAGTAGGTACATATCGATGGTGGCTGACTTTCAAATGTTTTGCTTGCGCTCCACCGTCTTATTGGTTATTATGGGGCCGTTGAAGCTAATGCCACTATGCAATGCCTCGGCCCAATCCATATGCAACGGTGAAGGGTGAACCGAAGCCATGCTGCGTAGTATTTGCATATCCTAACTGTGCTACGACGGGGAGACCGGAGCTGCTTGCTTCACCACCAAAGTGTTCACTAATAGGTATACCAATGGGACCTTTCGACCATTCCCTCTACCTGGCTATATACTACAGCTCCTAGAGCTCTTGACCTACTCGATGCGCGCCGGCTCGCGAGTTGCGGGGCCTTGATCGCCTGTTGATTTTGTCCGGCCACTCTGCCTCTCAAGCTCGACCCTGCCATAGGGTGAGCAACCGGGAGCGAAGCAGTGCGTCGCAATGGCTTCATCTCCGAGTCGCGATCCTATTCCACATCGAAAGCGGCGAAGAAGAAGAAGGCAAGACAAGCCGGCCATCTCGGCAAGATTGGTATTAGATGATCATGTGAAGGGAGATATTGGCATCTTGTCTGACGACCTGTTCGCTGATCTGTTTCCTCATCTACAAGACGGTAAGTGTCCTAGGAGACACTCATGCTTCCTACGCGTAGTCGCGATCCAGTCTGATGAATCTTGTTGTAACATAGAATCCGACCAAGTCGACAACAGTCAAGCTCCTGACACTCATCACGTTGCCATTGCCCCGTGGACGCCAAATTCGAGCCCCCAGCAGTCAGATTGGGCCATTGTCCCGGTCACCAAATCCACAGCCCTTGCTCATTCGACTGTCCAATTCTCGCCTTCCTCTCTAGCTCTGCAAAGCTTTGCCACATCCCTCCAACAGATCGCCCCGTCTAAACTCTCTGGCCATAGTAGAACTGGCATTGAAATACTAGTGTTGGATGTCACAGCCTTGTCTCTCGATACCGTTTTTGTCAACCTGGGGAGTGATCTTGTGAAGAGGTTGGAAAATGGAGAGGGCACGTTCTTCAGAGATCATCCCTCAGGCCAAGGAAAAGCACCCGCGCCGCCAGATATACCGGGAGATCGGCTTGTCGCCGCACTACGCACCGCTTTAGGGTCTTTAAAAGTCGTCCATACTGGAGACCTATTCCCGTTACCACTAGCGCCTCATCCCATCACACATATCCCTCCTACCCCTGGCAAGGTTATGCTTTGTGAACCTGTGGCGCAAGGTCTTCTAGTTCCGAGTACAAAGGTGATTTTGACCAGAGGCCATTCCCAATCGAAACAGGACCGAGGCTCCATCGCTTCACCGCACACTTTAAGTGCTCTTGACCAAGACGATGAAGATACTGCAAATGATCAATTCTACTCTGCTGCCGAAGAACGGGACAAGACGGATGCGCCAAACGATACAACGGATTTCGTTACGGAGACTGAAACAGAAGCCTCAGAAATTGAGAACGAAGACGAGCTGTCAGATGACTCGATGGACGAGATTATATCCCTTCAGGCCCCGACATTGCCAACTACGAATGCCAGCGGCATCCCCACTATGCAGCCAGGCACTCCAATGACGATTGGGCGTGGAAGGAAGACTAACGGCATCAGTACGCCTGGCTCGGTCTTTTCTAGCTTTACTGCGACTACTGCTCGCCCGGATCGTCCCAAGGGCCGCCTGTTCAAAGCACATGGCTTGATGAACACAATTCCACCTGAATTGCTCCATCCTAAGCCGCTAAGCGAGGATGACGAAGAATCACGTATATACGTTGACATCGCCTCTTTGACGAGAATAGGATGCTTCTCCGGGGACTGGGTGCGGGTCGAGGCTTCAGAGGAGCCTCCAACTAATGGCATCGGTCTCTTTGGTCTAGGCAGCTTGGGACAGTCTGAGATGGAAGAGCCGGTATGGCGGCCGGCCAAAGTGTATGGACTCCCAGAGGGTTACTCCCAGCGACCAATGACCAGGATTCCCAGCTCAAAACACGACAATAATAGCCGACGGTTGTCCTTTTTTGAATCTCAAATCCAAAGGCCCACGGGCCCTGGAGCACACATGTCCCCTATTCTGCTTGCTAATTTAGGAAGCGCGCCTTACGTACGCTTGTCCCCTTTAAAAAGACTAGCTTATCCACCTAGACCAGGTCAAGCTAAAATCACCGGATTGTCCCGCCCTCCATATGCTCGAGATGTCACGATTCAGCAAATACGGACACCCATCTCTTCCGAGAAGGCGCTCCAGACAGCTATTTTCGGTGGTCTTAAAGACTACTTTGCCCGAAGAGTCCGTATCGTCAAGTCCGGAGACCTTATCGGTATCCCAATTGACATTCAACTGGGGCGAACTCTGCAAGAAGTAACTACCACGGGCAATGGTCTTGGCCTTAACGACCTCATAGCCCTTGCAGCTTCGACGAAGTCTCCCACCGGGTCTACACCAAAATCTGATGGTGCTGCCTGGTTCAAGATTAGCCACATAGGACGACAAAAGTCGGAAGCAACTGACGGAGAGGACGATGAAGATATATGGGGAGGGGTTGCTTGTGTTGACAGCTCTTCAACCCAAATTGCCCAGTCTGGTAGCAGCCCAAGCACTCTTCCAGGCACAAAGGATAATAACTGGCCATACTATCTAGGCATTGAGGAGACGCCTCAACCTGCATCTAATCTCACTTCAATTACTCACCAACACGCGAAATTCACCTCGCCTTTAAGACGACGACTAAGAGAACTAATGGCTGCCGCTACGAGTAAGCGAGCTGTTCATCTCCAGATGCCACCAATCGCTGTCCTTCTCGTGTCGACGCAACGCAATATTGGGAAGGCTACTGTTGTCGCTAGCGCCTGCGCTGATCTTGGTTTGCATGCATTCACTATCGACGCTTATGACATTGTCAACGAGAGTGGAGCTGGTGGAAGCGATGTAAAAACAGAAGGCTTCCTGAAGGCTCGAGCGGATCGTGCTATGAGTTGCGGTGCCGAATGTTGTGCTCTTCTCATTCGACATGTCGAAGCACTCACGGCGGACAGGATGGTCACATCAATGAAGGAAATTCTGGGAGATGCTAGGGTACTAATTGCAACGACGACCGAGGTTGACAAGGTGCCAGACGGTATCAGGAGTCTCTTCACCCACGAGTTAGAGATGAGTGCTCCCGATGAGGGTGAACGTGAAGGCATTCTACGAAATATCGTAGAGAGTCGAGGGGTTTCTCTGGCGCCCGAAGTGGAACTGAGCGGTGTTGCTATCAAAACCGCAGCTTTGGTTGCTGGCGACCTTGTCGACGTTGTTGAGCGCGCGATAGTTGCTCGAGATTCGCGCCTCGAAGCCTTGGCAGCCAGAACCTCCAATAACGATTCGACCATAACGACTCGTGATATACAACTAGCGGGCGGATCATACGCAAGGTGCTTAACCAAGGTCGATTTCGATATCGCCGTGGATGCGGCACGAAAGAACTTTGCAGACGCTATTGGTGCACCGAAAATACCCAATGTCACCTGGGACGATGTCGGCGGCCTCAATAACGTTAAGGAAGCAGTCATGGAAACAATCCAGCTACCATTGGAAAGGCCGGAGTTGTTTGCCAAGGGGATGAAGAAACGGTCTGGCATCTTGTTTTATGGTCCGCCTGGTACCGGCAAAACGTTATTGGCAAAGGCGATCGCTACGGAGTATAGTTTGAATTTCTTTAGCGTCAAGGGTCCCGAGCTGCTGAATATGTACATCGGAGAATCCGAGGCAAATGTTCGCAGAGTCTTCCAAAGAGCTCGAGATGCAAGGCCCTGCGTGGTCTTCTTCGACGAACTTGACTCAGTCGCTCCAAAACGAGGTAACCAAGGAGACAGCGGCGGCGTTATGGATCGTATAGTTTCACAGCTCTTAGCAGAGCTTGACGGCATGTCTAGTGGCGATGATGGAAGCGGCGGCGTGTTCGTTATCGGTGCGACGAACCGGCCAGATTTACTTGATCAGGCATTGCTGCGTCCTGGTAGATTCGACAAGATGCTCTACCTGGGTGTCTCCGACACGCATGAGAAGCAGCTCAAGATCATAGAAGCCCTGACGAGGAAGTATGTTCCCTACTCTAAACCCTTTTGCCAATGTAACAACCATCGTATTAACCCTGACGCAGATTCACCCTCCACCCCTCCATCTCACTGCAGACTGTTGCCGAGCACCTACCGTTTACGTATACGGGCGCCGATTTCTACGCTCTGTGTAGCGATGCCATGCTCAAGGCCGTGACGCGACAGGCAGCTTCCGTAGACGCCAAAATCCGGACCTTGAACGCGGATCCAGAGACGAGGCACCACATTTCCACTGCCAACTTCTTCGACCACTACGCCACGCCCGAGGACATCGCCGTGATGGTCACGGAGCAGGATTTCCTCGACGCTCACAGGGAGCTGATTCCTAGCGTCAGCGCCGGCGAGCTGGCGCACTACGAAAAAGTGAGGGCCACCTTCGAGGGCAGCAGGGACAAGCAGCAGCAAAGCATCGAAACGCCCACGTCAGCGACATTTGATACTACTAGACCTCTGCCCAGGCCAGGTGGCAAGGGCAAGGGCAAAGCCGCAGCAGGAGGCAAGGGGAAGGGGAAAGCGGTGGCCACAGCCAGCGACGATGAGGAAGACGACGAAGACGAGTACGCAAGTTACGGCAGCAGCACCAATGGGCGGTCCAAGGGGAAGGGCAAAGCCGTCGCCAGATTCCAAGACGGAACCGCTAGTGACGACGACGGACTGTACTAAGGAAGACTAACGAGAAAAAAAGGGGGGAGGGGAGGTCTCGCTATCTTGCAAAAAATGAAGGGAATATAAATATCAATACATATATATTGAATTGATTCGGACGAGATATGCTAATTAATATCTCTCTCCATATCACACCATTACCCCCCACCAAACCTTAACGGCCGTGAATAGTAATAGGTAGCCGGCTGCTCTCCGTCTGTTTGGTATATCTAGTTAGCAATCGACTATTCATGCACGCCTTGTCCTACAAAAAACTACTGTAGATCCAGAAGAAGCCGCACGCTCCAAACTCATTTCTTAGCCTTGTTTTCGCTCTCATCTTCCGACTCCTCATCGTCGTCGTCATCCTCTTCATCTTCATCTTCATCTTCCTCCGATTCGTCCTCATCCTCGTCGTCATCTTCTTCCGACTCATCGTCGTCCTCCTCCGACTCGTCGTCCTCCTCCTCGCTGGAAGACGCCTCGGGCTTAGCCTGGGCCTTCTCGGCGGCGGAGGGGGCTGCTGCTGCTGCTACCTGCCCCGCCGGAGCGTCCGCAACCACCGACCCGAGGTTCGGCCTCGCCGCATCGTCGGCCTTCCACGTCCCGCTCGTCGGACTCTGCAGGACGGACCGCGCGCTCTCCTCGGAGGCCGCGCCCGCCCGCCACGACCCCGTCGTGGGCGACTGCAGGCTGGCCTGCCCGGCCGGCGCCTTGCCCGACGGCGACCCCAGCTTCAAGTTGCTCACACCCTTGCTCACCTGACCCACGGCCGGATCCGTGGATGTCTTCTTCGACTTAGAGTCCGAGGACGATTTCTTCGATCCGGAGCCCGCAGACGTTTTCTTCGGCTTAGGCTCGGTACGTGCTTTCTTTGGCTTGGGGTCCGCGGACGTTCTCTTCGGTTTAGGGTCCGAGGTTGTCGTCTTCTTCGCTTTGGTGCCGGTGGACGTCTTCTTCGAACCAGAGTCCTTGCTCGTCGTGGCTTTGGCAGCTTTGCCGCTGTCCGTCCCTTTATCCTTGTCCTTGTCCTTGCTATCCCCCTTCTTCCCGTACACCTTCTCCCGTAGGCTGTTCAGATGGACCTGCTTCGCCCTGTGTGCGGCTTCCTCCGCGATGCTGCGCACGGGCTCGGTGGTGCTCGCGGCTGCCCCGCCCGCCGTCGTAGAGGCTTTGGTAGGTTTCTTGGTCGTCGACGAGGCGCCGGCTGATTTCGTGTTCTGGGGCAGCGGAGGTGCTGCTGGCGGCGGCGGCGCGGGCGTGCTTGTGGATGATGGGGTTGCGGCCTTTGCGCCAGCCGGCACTGCTGGCTTGGACGGCTTAGGAGCAGGGGGAGGGGGTGCCTGGCTCTTGGGCGGTATCGTAAAGTCATCGTAGTAGATGGTCACATGTTGCTTGAGCTCGCCGTACTCGTTCCACTCCTCGATCTCTACTAGATCCTAGGTCCTATCTGTCAATCCAAACGCGTATATGATGTGATATAATGTAGGTAGTATACGGGAGAAAAAGGGACTTACACCAAGCACGACACCCATCTGCACTAGAGCGGGCATCCTGCGCACTCGTCCCGACTCAGCCTTGCCGGCACGTCGGCGCCATATCATACGTGCCTTGTCGTCTGTAGCGATGTCTACAGCTTTGAAGGGCACTTTGTTCGCCCGGAGGATGGTCTCGAGCCGCGAAGTAGCTGTGACGATGTGCGAGGACCCGGCTGTGAGGGAGGTGTAGATGTACAGGGCCGGATCAGTCGAGTAGGCGGCCTTGGGCTCCGAGGCCTTGGGCTCCGAGGCCTTGGACTCCGCCATTCTGCTTTGTTACTCGGGGATGCAGTGAGTGAGTGGGTCGACTCGAAAAAGAAATGAAATACGAGAGAGTGTGTTACTGTCGGTTGTCCGTCGAGGTATGTTGATAGGTTCAATGTTGTTAGGGAGTCGGCCGGAAGAATGTGAAGAGCGACCTGACACGCTCTGTTTCAAAGGGACACCATCCTGGCAGCCCTGGGTAGCTATGGTCTGATACCTGATGGATACATATGTACCTCCTAAGAAGGTAAGTATGGACATACCAAAAGGAGGTAGATGGTAGGTACATAGTAGCTGAGTCCCACTTGTTCGCGCCCAGCCAACTGGCAGGTGTACAGAAGTATGCAAACGTATGTACTATTATTATGTAGGTGCACAGCGGGTGCGGGGTTGTAATTCACAGGACCCCTCCTGTCATTACCTAATACTAACACACATACCGAGGTCGGTCCAAGATCGACTATCTAACCATCTACATGTACTATCAATTCATCAGTTCAGAGGTCCAAGGATACACAGGATGAAGCTTCAAACTCGATGTAACCCCCCTTCATATCACCTAGGTGTGTAAGCGAGTATTTCTCACGCAAATACAGGCGGAGATGGGCCTCAACATACCCAAGGGCGCAGTCCAGCTGACATCCAGCAGGCTATCGGGTAGCTAAATACTACATAATCACTATCAACGAAGGCCTCATATGCGCTAGGCGCTTGTCAGCGTTGCTATGTGACACAGCTTCAGCCTAGTCATCATGCTATGTCGCATTTCAGTGTAACCGTACTTAATATTGATAGGGCATTTGAGAGCAAGGGGTTCTACTACAGAGCACTCGTGATTGATTTTTTCCATCTCTAGTATGGATATGGATGTTTCCCTCCCGTTATAGGTAGGATGGACTTTAGGCTAGGATAGTCTTTGGTTCTTGGTAATGTACACAACTGTAGAATGCGAAACTAGTGAAAATCCATGGTATTTGTAAGTACGGCGACAACTCTCTATTAACTAGTCAGGCGGGAAAGACCAGTGGTTGTGTTAAAAGCGTAGGTATATAAACGGTATGGCCCAAAAGGAGAAGGGCAATTACCCCTGAATGGTGTAGGTAATTTGGCTGAGAAATAGGCCACCAGATGTTCCCTAGTTACATACATTCCTACGACTTCCCTAAATCTATTCTAATATGCCATACACCGCTCTTCATACACAATAGTCATGGGCATGAAGTCACTAGCAGATAGAGGAAGCTTGTACTTCATACTTACAAGCTCTCATAAGCTTATCTTTACTGAGGTTATTCGTAGTGGGCACTCCACCGCTGAGTGCGTTTCCATATACGTGGTAAGCCGTTTTGTTCTCTATTCCTACCTCCTCTCTTTTCTATCACTTTCCTCGAGACAACGTCGCTACGTCAGATACTAAGCCGTTGAATCAACTTTCGATGACTCAAAGCCCCTAAAGACCGCGACGCGACAATTTCGCTAGGGATAGGGGACTTGTTACAATCATGTGAACGGCGACAAAGACCCAATACCGACACAACGAATCTCCTCACTAGGTCAGATCCGTTCAAAGAAGCCCAGACAGTTTCGGCAACACCACGGCTTCCGCGCTATATCCGATAACGCGAGGCCAGCGGAGGGAATCGACCAGGCGTTGGCTTACCTCTTACATTCCGTTGAAGCGAGAAGATGGACCATTTCCTATTCGGTCGAACCGGCCGACATATATGATCAGTCTGTCGACGAAAATCCTGCAGAGCGGCCGTGTTGCAGCTTTACGGATATAAGATGCCCGAGATAGTAGCAATAACTACTTCCTGCATGTTTGATGACCACCAACAGCAGAATATACCAGATCAGAATGTCTCTCACACACAGAGTTCCGGTGTCTTCCGCGAGTCGGGCACAACATATCCACAGATGGCGTGTTCATCGGAGCAGAACGTCTTCGCGGATGGCAAATAGGACAACCCCGATAAGACTTTCTCCTAGGATTTGGGCGTATGTGAATTCCCGAGTTACTGGTCATCCGTTTCTCCTTGTTTCAAGCATCAGGTACTCCTTGTCGCCGATCTGCGTTTTATAGACCACTAACAGGAGGCCATGGGTGGCTCTAGACGTTACATTCGTGGCCTTCTGTGAGCTGTCCCTTAAAGGGGAGGGGAGCAGTCCACGAAAGACCTTGACACCATGCACAGGTAAGCACGTAGACAAGCACGAAAGGACCAAGGAATACCAACATCATTACTCACTACAAAGACTTCCTCAGACGTTGCTCCAGCAAGTAATCAGCACTCCTTGAATGTCGCCGCGTCCCTATCCCCGGAACCGAACAGGCTTACGTTTCCACTACAACAGCATATTCGAATGCTCAGCCCACAACCTCACTTAGATGATACCCGAAAAATATCGACGTCCGTCATATGGTTCTTCTCTAGTGTATATGTCTACCAAACGGCTCACACGTAGCTTCTGTTGTAATGTATAAGCTAGGAATACCAGAGGCACAGCATCGAGTCTGTATTAGCATTACGAACGGTCACATTTCTCCCGTTTCTCTAGTCCTATCACGATTATTCGTCATGATATTACGACTGTTTGTAACTCTAGACGGATATAAACTTTCAGTCTACTACGTGTTGTGTGAATCATCGGCTCCCCAAATACAATCACATATCATTATGTGCAATTCTAAAGATCCGTCTCGGCAACACTTGGCCGATTGAGGTTTCTAGACAACAATAATAGCTCTTAGAACCATCGAAATCCATTTCTTGGATCATGCTGATGCTAAAAGGATAAAGCCAGGGGAAACACATGAATAACTTGCTCACTGTCATCCTCCAAGGGTATTTGGTGTATGATGTGCAATCGGCAATTATGGCTAAAGATAACCTGGGTGGCATTAAGTAGAGTTCATCTGTATCGACGTATTCACTTGTTGGGTAAACTACATATTTGTTGACCCTGGTGGAGAGGTCCAGGATGGACGCTTGCTATTGACTATTGTCATGAAGTCCGGGACTCCATAGACACCTAATTGCTTCAGTGCTTAACCCATCATTGATCTCTATAGTGTAAGGCCCGTCACCGAAATCTGTAGGCTTCTCAAAATCCGTAGATTAGCTCCTCTGCTCTTGCTGGACAACGATGGAATAGAACGAGGTCAGAATAGGGTAGTTTGCTCCGGCATCTCGTATCAACACCAGAGCGGAAACATGATATAACCACATAGTATAGTCGACTCCACTTCTCGCTCACAGGGATTTATGGATCACGCCTGGACCTACCCCAGTCGACATACACATGAATGTCGTTGGGCGTTTTCGTGTAAGTCAGTCGGTTGTCCGCACACACCCTCCCTCAGTTGACTGCGGCTTGGGTCCACCAACCAAACCCGAGCGGCACGTATGTATGATACTGCCAACAGCAGCAGCAGCAGCTTACTCGGTGTGAGCCGTGCCATGTGTATGTATACTCATCCGAATACCGAGCACGCCGAATCGGTTTCTGCATGTTGGTTCTTTTTTCTCCGGGGTGGGTCACCCACCAACCCCCTGCACCCTTGCGCGCGCTGCTCGTGAACCCTGCTCGTGCCTCGTTAGGTTACACTGAGCGAAACTCGCGAGGCTACATAGTCCGATCAACTGCGGCCTTACGGAGCAGAGTGTCTTGTTCTTTTGCTGTTTACCCATGGAACGAGTATAACGGTCGTACATGCAGATGAGGACTAAAAATACATCCTACGACAAAGACAGTCCCTCTGAAGACTCAACACACCATCATCTATGCACAGGCTAGTTAGGTACTTACTACGAAGTGATCTGTAACTAGGATATCCAAGAGTTCGGTATGAAGGAGAGTTAGTCGTTCAGACAAGTCGCTTTTCTTCCCTCTCGACGTTGCCGTCTCTTGAATTCTATTCGACACTGCCCTTCCGCTAAATTCTCGAGGTGATGATAGAATCCGTCCCAATTATGAGCGATGCGACTCCCGTCCGGTAGTTGCAAACACCTAGACCAAGATTTGCGGTTAATTTCCTGCTCCATATTAACGTATGGAGAGCAAGTTTCGTTCTTGATTCATGTTTTTCCACCCTGGCCATCAGCCCTGTCACATATCGGGTTGGTACTTTGGTATGCTTGAAAATCATGGCGTAGTGATAGGCTGCGTAAGCAAGTCGTCGGTAGTCAGCCCTAGTCCGGGCAGTTTTTACTAATTTGTTCGTGTGTTTGTCATGGATGTACATACTTTCATATGTACATACGTAATGGGAGGTTTCCGCATCCATGAGTTCTCACACTCGACCCTCTAGAAAGCAGTTTGTGCATAGGTATAACCCAAGGGATGAGCAAACAACACAACAACGCCAAGTGAAGAGAACCAACCTCCTACGTAGGGAGGTCGAAATACCTAATTATGGCCTCTGTACGTACAAGGTAATACTTGTAGGGTATCGGAAGGAGGTAGCCGCACCGGAGGACCGGAGAAGTCCTTGAAACGAAGAGCGACGAGGACGACACGCCCGCTTACATCCACCATCACTCGCTTGCTTGTTTGGTTGCTTGCTACGCCGCTGCCAGTTGTGAACATTTCCAGTAACCGACCTATGATACACTCTGCTCAGATATCATCGGGATGCAACACTGACCAGGTTCCCGTGTCTGACAGCCATGGTTGCCAAGCCCATTCTCGTTGTCGGGATGCCAGGTAGTGAGCAAGGGCGACAAGTTTCCTTGTGGAGTGCGTGCTATGTGCATAGATGGGGGCGGGTCTGACATGGGAGTCATACCACGACATATTTCGTGCATGATACGCACGCCCTCGATGCGTTGTACATATGTGGGCTTTGCTCGGGTAGCTAGTCTGAACGTGTCGGCCCCGGCGCTCCGCAACTAAGTTAGGTAAGTATATACCCAGCCAAAAAGACCCCAAGCAGATGCTATCAGACGCACTCGCGGCCATGCTCGCCTTTGGACCGGATCTATCAACCTTCTCTGCGCGTTGTTGGCGGAAACTTTAGGAATCCATCTTCACCGTGGGGGTTAGGTAGATACCGTTAGGGTGGATGGGGGGTGTTATCGTCTTGCCAGCCATCCAGTAATAGCCTTACAGCAAACAGCCCTGACACGGCTGAATCCTGCTAGTTGGGGGGTTGACGTTTATACGGTTGGTTGGGTTACTTCGATGTTTCTAAACAGGTACTTCATCCGGTAATGCAGCGGCTCTAATGCACACGACCATAGCAGGTACCGTCCTGCTGGGTCGGATAAAGTCAAATGATAACGCCCATTCCAGCTTGTTGTTTCAATACGAGTTGCTCTTGCTCCTCGTAAGCATCATCGCGCACACCGATACTGAGGAGAGAACCAGACGACACTGAGGTCCGGATGATCAAGACTACACTATAGTATGGTTCAGCCCGGGTTTGGGACCTGATGATGCTTTACGGCGACTGGAAGGGGGCCGAAGAAACCTCCACTTACGCGGATCGCATGTGGTCTATCCTGGCTGTGATAACGACATGCGTCATGAGTTGCGGGACGAAGTGGGAACATGCTAAGACCTAATAAGAGGCAGCGGGTTCTGATCGGAACTATCCTTGAACAAAATGGTCAGACATATACGAAACTCATGGTCTATCGAGGGACTTGCCGTCACATAGGGCTCGTTGTGCGGGTTATATAAGGCCTTGAACCTCCTCGATGCGACACACAGCACACCTGTTTGCTTTCGCTTCATCGATCTTGACAGCCTTGATTTACAGGGACAGGAAATAATTGTTAGTAGCTCCCTTGAGATAAACAGATGCTATAAATCAGAAACTGACCCGACTTATTCTCCGGCCAGTCCCTTTTAGACACCGTGTCACAGAAGATCACAGGCAGTGTCGAAACTGGAGCGCCCTGACAAACTATCCTTCTGCACCATCTTGTAGCCGGTTATTGAGCAAGGCAAAGGCTATGGATACAAAGTTTCCGAAGCAGAGCGGCGGATTTACCGATCCAAGCCCGGAGTACGAGCCCGCATACCCCTATCATCACAACATCCGCGAGCCGTCATCATATCACATAACCGACTATCAAGATTTAGATGGAATAATCAGCTATTCCGAGTCAGACAAGGCATGCGCTCATGTTACATGGGGTTGCAAAAAAACAATCCATTCAGA
This sequence comes from Xylariaceae sp. FL0662B, assembly GCA_022376535.1. NCBI lineage: Eukaryota > Fungi > Ascomycota > Sordariomycetes > Xylariales > Xylariaceae > Xylariaceae sp. FL0662B. Next base: position 551,306 of record JAJJKD010000005.1, read on the forward strand.
ACACAAAGAACAAACCCTGTGTGATGCTTGCAAGTATAACCAATGTGGACACGTGCCCCCACCCCAACCCCAACCCCAACCCCCGATGTAAATGCGTTTCCGTGGGGAAGCAAGGCGGCATAAGGCTGTTGTTGGCGATCTCGGGTCGCTGTACTATATCGTCTGCTGAAATCCCCAACATGTCTGGGCTCCTTGGAAGGACGGGAATACCTCCATATAAGGGAGGTCGAGATCGTACAGGAGTCCTCTTATCTATAATTCATTCATTTACATATCAGCACCGATGAACATACCAACGGCTTTCTCGTTTGAATCTACTGCGAAGTGTGACGGAGCCAGCAAGGCTTGGGAGTTTGTCTAATATATACTGTATGTATCTAAGCCTTGTGAGAGACAGGGATTGTGGGAGGTTTCAACACGTTGCAATACGCCGTACATGGCCACGGGATAAGTGGGGACCCGGAGCCATGTGGTACCGGAGCATATCCCGGCATAATACCACCATTATTACACCCCTTCGTTATTTACAGTACGTAGATAAGTGGAAGAAGCTATGGCTATTTCTCCCGACACTTCCGCAGGGCATCGCACTTTGATTTTGTGCGACGTATATAACAATAGGTATCCCCTTGACGTATTATGGACTATAATTATATCGAGAAAAAGAAGATATATACTTAATGAAAAATACTTTGTTTTGCTAATATATTAAGTGACAGCGGAAGTACCTTAGCATTATTATATTACTAGATAGGATTAATACGTATATCTAAATAATAGAACAAACTGCATTCAGTATAAATATCCAATCGCTTTTATAAGAATACTGTACTTTACAAAGTCCCGATAAATCGGAGAGTGTCCATTAACCCAAGGGCCCTTATATAAATAGGACTTGGGATGGAACACGCGAAGGCATATAAGTACATAATAACCCGAGAGACATCGGAGATTATAATAAGTCGAATAACTTTACGAATCAGGACAGAAGAGACAAACAAGCTACTTCTTGGCTGCTTAGGATCTGACCCGTCGCACGTGGACAACTCCTAGTTTCAACCTAGTCACCGGAAGCTGTGTTCGCTATCCCTGAAGATGTATAGCTCCGGCCTCCCTCAGCCGCAAATACATGTGAACCTGGTTGGCTGGTGAAGCAACGAAACGGAATGCTCGACGAGTCTCAAAGGACGTAATAGTTCCTAGAGAAATGTCGTTTTAGTTATATATTACAATATCAGCTCAAGTCGTTACCATTGTACGGCTTATGGGGTTTAATTCATACGTCACGTAACAATTATTACCGACAAGACAAAAGCCATAAGCAATGCAAATGTATGCCATTGGTCGTGCCATTTCAGGATATATGTCGACATAATCCCTCCATCGAATTATACGACATCGAACCGTGTACACGCCTCCATATAGTCTAAATACCGCATACAAGTTCCTGCTCTGATTTAGACAGGCAAGGGGAGCCGTTGAAACCTCGGCATGCCAATGGCCGTGACAACTCCAATGAGCAAACCTGACTAGATTCCTCAACCCGCAATACCATGATTTCAATTACACCAAGCCGCCCTTCCCCGGAGAATAAATGGTATCACTAGAAACGAAATGAAAATTATTCGAAGGCGGATATTGCCGTTCTCGATCTGGAAGGGGTTCGCACAACGATATATTCGCGTGCAGCATGGAGTTTGGACTGAATCCGCCCACTAAATGAGGGCGAACTAGCTCATCCCCTAGGCCAGAAGAACGGCGCCCATTCCAAGAACACCCATCAGGAGACCAGACTGGACAGCCACCAAACCGGCACCGCCAGTTGGCACCGAGGTACTTGACGCAGATGGCGCCGAGGAAGCCGTAGTGGGCACGACAGGGTACGTGCTGAGACCGGAAGAGCTGGGGTAAGCGGTCGGGCCAGCAAAGGTAGTGGAGTTTGAAACCGGATACCAGGTGGAAGTTGTGTTTGGTAAAGCTGAGGAGCTAACAACGGGGTAGGCCGACGTCGTGTTCAAAGGTGCAGCTGAAGATGAGGTTGGCGCGATCGAGCTGGTCGGAGGGGTGTAGAGAGGGCAGGCCGTATTTGTCGGGTTGCACTTGGTAATGGTGACAGTTGCCGTGAGGTAGGATGTAGATGTGGTGGTAGATTGCGCAACAGCGGATAGGGCGCTGGCAGCCAAGACGAGTAGTGATGAAGCGAGCATCTTGAATGTAATGGTTGGAATTCCTTTCAAACGTCCAATAAAAATAACGGCACAACAGATATACTGGTTGGCCCCTTTTTCAAATATTGCCTATTCTTGTTTGTTTGAATAGCAATAGCAGATTTTTCCCCTGTTGAAACTCGTGATAGTGTCGGCCCGGCAGATGACTAATATCAAAGATGTTGTTCTAAACTGTAGATGAGGCTACTGTAGTCGTTCGCGAGAGAGTGACGGCAACTGCGTAAGGATGATATTCAAATGAGTGTGGTTTGCAAGATGCAAAGTGGGCAGTCACTAAAGTGAACGAAAGAGTGTGATGCTGAAAAGCCGTTGGAAAAGGGAGTGGGAAGGGGAAAAGAGCGCAGGACGGGATGTTGGCAGTAAGGGCTTTTTCATCCAGACATGGGGGATTCTCGCTTCTCGAAATGAAGAGAGATTGGCTTTGGCCGACTGGGGTTTGGGACAGGGTACATGGTGAGTGATTGGGACCCATCCGCCTTGACGTTGCTGTCGATTAATGCAGATCGGCGTCCTTTTTACCGGGAATAGACCAGGAACAGGCCAATGTCCTCATGGGATGGCAGGATGGCTCCATTAAAGTCGGTGAGAATTGAGGGCTGATACGATAACAGCCAAGGATCTAGCCACGCAAGGATCTAGCCACGCAACCATCTGCCACCTGCAGCAACCTACGTAGTAAATGCAAAAAAAACCAGAGGCGTGTCACCCATGCCCGTTTGCACGAATGCATGCATGTTTGCGTGTGCGTTGTTTGCTCTAACCTGACCACCAGTGGGAGGTGGACAAGTAGGTTGTGATGAAGTGAGAAGAAGAAAAAAAAACCATCAATTGGGTAGCCCTGAGCCAGACAAGCCATGCTAACTGGATTTGACAGTAAGGTGGATGGAAGGTTCCATTTCGCAGCTGTTCCTGCAGAAAGGAAGGTGAGCAGCAGGAGACTATCTGCGGGTACCTAGGTACATACATAACGTTACCTAGTTGCACGCTCATGGTGATTGGGTGATTCCCATTTTTAGAAATTATCCCGGCTCAGCCAAATTTTCGCTAGCCGCAATAAGCAGACATTGCCTGTCTTACATACGAGCCAATCGTCTTGGGTTTAGACGCCAATCATTTCCTGTTCCTGTTTTGGCGTCATGAAGATTCGACCCGTTCCCCAGCCTAACGTTGACCTTAAACTTTGGATCTCGCTCTGATCTTCTCTAATCTTTTCCTATCGTTTCCCAATAAAGTCCATGTCACACATATGATAGACAATTGATCGATTTGCAATCGAACTATCTACTCACCAATACTCACCAATCATAATACAAATACTTAAGTCTGCCCTTATTGGTAGGACTTGCAAGTCAATTTATTCAATAAACTGGAGTTCTCGACTCTTTTTCGTCCCCACTCAATCGTATGCCCCCCAGCTCACCACACTCGCTCTCAGGAAATGAGTCCCGCTCCCCTTTTCAATGCCAATGCGACCGTATCAATGTGATACAGCCATCAAGAAACAAAGTCAAAACTTGATGCACCCTAATGTCTGGCTACGACAACCCCTAATTCAATCTTAGCCCTGCCCTGCTCAACGTCTTGGAAACCGGCGCGAGAGAAAACTTTTGACTGCTTTGCTTATATCTGTTGGTATTCTGGCGTATCGTGTCTAGCCTTGCATCGAGGTGGCGTCTGTCTTTGATACGCGTAAAGGGTCGCAATAGTCTAGAGAGGGGTAAAAGACTTGAAATACCGGTCACATTGCCATGAAGAAGTATGAGGGCAATGTTGACACAGATTGTTCCGGGCAAACCATTTTGCCTCTTGGTTTCGCAATTCCGACATTGATGTTATTCCGTTTTGTGGAAGTCCCCAGGTACCGAGTGTCGTCACCGCCGCTTCTCGAGGATGAGTATGCGTCCCGGTCCGTTTGGCGAAGGAGTCGAGCGTATTTCCAAGCTTATTGAGCGTTCTATTTCACATTCAGGACTTTTTGCTCTATCTAGGAGTGTAAGACCAGATGCGATCAAAACGCCCGTGACCCTAGAGCCATGTTTCGGAAGTGGGATGCCCCCTAGGCCGCCCACTGAACGGTAAGAAGCTTACTATCTGGTGCCCGCTGTCCAGTGCTCGCTCCCCTTTGTACATTTCTGTGACCCCTCTCAGGTGCTTGAGGATTTCGTTAATCTCAACGCGCATCTACTTTGCCTACTGAAGTTCTTATTATAGTTCCTCCCAATTATATTCCGAGTGTTCCTGATGGTATTATTGTTATCATTGGCAATCCTTCGAGTCTTCTTTGCTTGGTGAACACTATACATAGCATCTTTCAAATCCTCGAGCTACTCACCTTTTCCCGGTGTTCCTAAGGCTTCCTAGGCTTTAGAACGGCGAGAAAGGACGAAGAAGAGGGAATATAACCAAGCAGAATATCAAGTTTGAATATCCATAATAGCGAAATATCTCGGGAATAGATAGAATAGGCGGCAGTTAATACTTCTCAGGGGATTCCGCGTCTTCTTTTCACACAGTTGAATACATTATATATTTCAAGATAACTGAAAGTGTTCTTCAAGGCGGCCACAGTAGTACGACTAATTCTGAACTTCCGAGAATCTGGACACATATTATGCAGCGCTGCATCGCGATTCGTTGCCAATATTGGAACCGTACAATAGCTCCACATGTACTTTAAGGGGTTCATGCGAATCTTGTGCACTATTACTTAACTCTAGGCCTAATCTTACAAGTACTTATTACTCTGTGTATTTGGGTAGTAGGATAATGTATCAGATAGAGGTCTTATTGCTACAAAATTGAAAATACGTATTTAAACAACTCTCAGGCGTGTCTGTCTAGTACTGAACTAGCGAGGCAGCAAGATCGCAAAAAGCTAATAAGTAGAGAAAGGAGAGAGGAAGAAAGAAAGGCCGAACTTTAACACATAGTTTTTTTCGTCTAAAGGAGTTGTCTAGGGAATCTCGGCTGCTTTATCTATAATCTAAGTCTAGGACGACCCAAGGCCTGGAGTTCACCCTAAGTTCACAATAAGATCTTTATCAACTTTTTTCGGCCGATATTAGGTGTCTACGGATTACTACTATGTTCCTTGACTTAGTAGAAGCCTGGAGACCGCCCCGCTTATGCTCCCGAATTCCAGATACAGTCAGCCGCACGCTTACTATGAACATGTCAAGTTGTTTTCTATGCTTTCAAATGGCGAAGGAGCGAGAAGGCAATGGGCAAGAAAATATGTATTGAATATATACAGTATAGAGAACCTTATTGCATCATGTCGATAGGCGTTTGAGACTACCACGAAATTCCGGATGTAGCATTCCTCCCTTTTTCTCAACTCCTAAGAACCCTTAGTGTTTTCTCAATGCGAAGAATATGGTAAGCAAATGGTAACGCCCATTTCCAGAACCAACGAGTATGGGGCACGTTCTCCAAGAACGCAGGCGAGATCCTAAAATTTCTCCCGAGGAACAATGCCTAGAAGAACGGTCCAGCCTCTTCTCGGCTTTGTGTCGCTGCTACCCTTCATGCGATGAACTTCTTGGCCACGGGCGCATCTCTCCTTGTCGTGTTCGCAGAAGCGTCCTCAGAGAACACCTTGACGAAGTTGATTAACCAATATGAGTTGACGAATGCTTCGGGGTTGTTGGCGACGTATTCTTGACAAGTCGACGCCTTGGCTGCACAGGTAGAATCGCTCTCGAACACCTTGCCAGCCCAGTCACCACACAGAGTGGTATCGAAGACGATTTGGTGCTCCTTGAAGTGGTCGTCGATATTGCAGTCAGGTCCCGAGAACGTCGCTGCTGGAGAACCCCAGGTGCTAGGATCGGGCTGCCCACTGGCAATATCGTCGGGGACTTTTGTGGTCCTCGGAAAGAAGAAGATGTTGATGGCTTGAGAAGTCCACTCGACCGCGTAGACACCACCGCCGATTTCATTGAATCCGTCAGCAAGTGTCTTGGTATCACCACTAGGCATTCCACACCCCTGTGTCCCAGTTCCTGGCGAATTGCAGTCGCCTTGAGAGAATGAACAGCCTGGGCCGGTGTGAAGAGTGTACGACGTGTTGGTAGCCAAATTAACTCCTTCGATGATATCGATCTCCTGCAACATCTAGAGTCAGTAATTGCTATTTTTGGGTGGTTGGGGAGCCTCTAAAACATGTTTCGGGAGCAATGTGTTCGCACAAATTCCCAATTTGGCAATATGTACTCGTGAGATGGTAACGGAAAAGGCAAAAAAGAACTCAGGAATTTACTCACACCATTATAAGGCCAATTCTGCCCGACTGTCCAGAAGGCCGGCCACGATCCACATTGAGCCGCCGGTTGGTGGGCAATGTCGGCCACAATTAGGCCCCGTGTGTACGTCTTCTTTGAGTTGACCCGTACGGAACCACGGCCTCCTGTAGGGTTCATGGTCGTAGAGTCTACCGCGAGATAGACGCCGTTGTTGGCAAAACCGGCGAGGGACGAGGTGTCGGCCTCGATAGCGGAATGGTACTTGACGAAACCATTGGTCGGGTCTGGCGAGTTGAAGAACTCAAAGCCGTTAAAGAAATTGGTCACATCGTAGGAGTCCTGAAGGGTATAAGCGGCTTGCGCTCCGACGGCGATGGATAGGAGCCCGCCGAGGCTCAGAAGATGTCGGTTGAAAATCATTCTGCAAAATAACTGAAATAGTAGAACTGAACGTTGTTGGGCGTATGTACCAAAAATAGGCGCCGAGGATCGAAGTGAAGTACCGGAGTAGGTTTGCGCCTGGCAAGTTTGTGCAAATGATGAAGAGGTATGAAGGAAGAACAAGAAAGAATTGCCGATTAGAGTGGTGATATTCGTGACTTTAAATGAACGACAACGAGTCTCGTCTTTTTGAAAGGAGTATTGTTCTGGAGTCCAGGTGACTGTGATTGTTCCAAGCAATGACAAGGCTGGGTGATTCTGTTGTTCGGTGGCCAAGATCAAGATAGAATAATGAATCGGCGAGACAAAGAAGTACCGAGGTACCTGTTGGTTGTGAAAGTTAGGTTAGGTAGTGAGTGAGTGACTCGAAGCTTGGGTATGTAGATATTCACTCAGCGTCGCATAAGGAGTGACGACTGCCAGAGTTGAATCACCAGAATAAAAGAGTCTCCTAACCGTGAATGTGGAAAATTGGGGGTGGAAGGGGGGATTAAGCCTCAGCAATGCTCATGACCGGAGCAGTGACGGCCTAATATAAAATACCAAGTTCCACAAGAAGGTTGGAGAGATAAAGGAGAAAGCCAACCTAAGGTCTACTCGCACCAAGAGAAGGGAACACACAAAATTTTTGATGTCTACAAAGACTACGACTTGGTAGTACTGTACCTACATGCGTGACAGGATCTATATATCCAGGGCTACATGTAAGAACTAGGCAAGCGGCCCAACAACACGACCTAGTGCATTGAAACACCATTTTTAGGTGATTAATATCACTGAATGACTGACAGGCCGATGGGACTAGCTGAGTGGGCTAATCTGTAGTGGAAGTGAACAACAGATCCTGTGAATGGCAGTGCGGAAGCATAGGTGGGGGTTTCTGGGTCATTGTCTTGGTGAATAACTATTCCATAACAAAATATGGTTGGCGGGAGGTTGTTTAACGTTGCATTGGCCGCAATTTACCTAACGGAAGATCTGAGCTGGGACGAAACATCGGCGTTGAATGGGTAGGCAAATTTGTGAGATAGTAAGGTGAATGAATGGATAGCGTGCTGACTGAGTGATGTTGAAACGGTGGGACAGGTGTTTCCTAGATGAGCAAGATCAAGCTTTCGCAGCCAATAGATGACATGCAGTAGATCCAAGCTGGGGGGAATCAGCGCTACATCTTGGCAACGGCCAGCCCCTTAGCCCCGCCTGGAACCCCTGGTCCTGCCACCAACGGGTCCCCACCATGGGGTCTACGCGCCATCTCGAGGCGCCTAAGCTGGAAAGGCACTGTTCATTGGTGAGGCATTGCTGTGTCTCGAAACATCATCGAAACACCCATCTATTTACAATACTGTTCTCATTCCGTTATATGGACCTTCTTTCATATTCAATTATTACTTAGCTCTACAATTATATTTATTTCATTCTTAGCATATTCTATGCTTATTTTATAAACAATCCCTTTATTAGACGTCAACTTATGGCCACTTATATATACTGAATAGTATGAAAGGGATTCCTATACTGATATACGGGTTTGTAATTTGAAGAAAGGCCAGCGCATGTAACCTGTCTGCTTGCTTATATGATATAGAGTAATATGCGGATTAAATCTACCACAATTCGCATCTAGGTAGCTATCCTTGATCACGTAACCAACCACCTACCTCGTCCTTAACAATCACCACAGAATTGTAATCGTTGCATGATCAAGTCCTGTACATATGTCGATTTTAGGAAATACCGATTCCTGTCTATTTGCCTATGGCTCCTCTTCTTGTAATACTTAAGACGAGTAGACCGACAATACAATGGCCAAACTCGTTTTCCAATGACAAGCTTAGTGTAAGTAAGTTATCGAGCTATCAAATAATATCACAAAGCCGCTTACGTAAGTGAATAGCTCCAGGGATCAACTGGGTTTGAATTGAGTGATATAAAGACTAAAAACCAGGTGGCACTTCATTGCGCCAGTGCCAATCCTACATTCTCGGGCCTGACTACTGCGCCAATAGATCGAAGCACTAACCGGGCTCATAACTGTGGCAAAAGCGACGCCACTGCTGCTAAACTAGCAACGACGGTATATGTTCACATTGCGATAAGTAATATGTATAGTGTAATGTATTTTGTTATAATCTAGTAATGAATGGCTCTGGCTTCTGGTTTGTCCAAGGATTACCAAACTGCCCCCGGGAACCGCCGGGAGACTAAGAGATATAGCGGGGCACAATAAACAGATACAGGGAGCTTCGAGCTGCGTGCATGAAGAGATGGCTATAAGGCCTCCATTACTCTATAGACGAGGCTACTGTGATGTGCAATATGTATGTGTGTATATGTGTGTTGATGAAGGAGGGAAAGCAGGAGCATAGTGCCCTAACCTAGAAGGGTGACCTAGCCGCCCAGCTGGTATGTGGGGTGAGGTTCCATCTGTGGGGATGGTCTGTGCCCAGAACCTTAAATTCTGGAATGCCTCAACCAGTTGTAAAGAGCTCTCCATCGTCCTCACAACCCACAACCTATACCACAGCTAGGCAACTGTAGCCTGGTTGGTGGTCTGTGCGCCGTAGGCGCACTATTTAACCCACTTGACTAGGATGTAATTCTTAGAGTACTACTTAACAATAACAACTCATGCCTTCTTCTACCACACAGCGTCTATACTGGATGCTTCTCGGAGTTGTACTGCGAGCTCTCCCTCTTACCCCTCTCGCAAACTGCTGGGTATCTTTCACTTCTTGGCCCTACTAACTTTTCCACATGCCAAATATTATGCCGAAGCTCCCTGAACCCTGAACCCCAAGGTCTACTTCGGACCGTTTAAGGTGGATAATCCACCAAGCAGGCGACCCCACGCAACCCCAGCTACTACACCTTGCCATCGCCGGCCATCGCAAGCGTGTCCCGTTGAAATCTCAACCGAGTACTCTCGGCAATGGTCACGAGTGGCAAGTCTATCGAACTTCCCTGTGTGTTTCCGGGAAGCAAGGAAGCAAGCTTCGTCAAGTTTCCCCGCAATATCCACAACATGCCATAAGCAAAGACGGTCGGCTGCCGAGCATCGGCCATACCACAACTTTCTATCAACTATGAGGTCGTCGATACGTATTCATCTCACGATGCTATCTACTATACGTAGGCATCGGGTGTGCTCACCCGATTCACCTGTCCATTGGGGGTTCTCAGTCTCCCCACAACTGATTTACTGTCGCACCCTGCGTGGGTACTAGTTCGAATCCAATCTTCTGATGGATATGAATATAAATAAAGCTCATGTCTCCCGGGAAGCCCCTTGGGTTCGGTCGACTGACGGGGTAATACAGATGAGTTTATAGTATAAGATCCACCAAGATGATGAAGCTCATCACTCCCTTGTTCCTACTCCTCACGGGGTTTAGTGCCGCTCAGACGACTGGCACGCCTCCTGCAAATGAGTCGGACTCACAGTTCTATGGCCAGAGCCCGCCGGTTTACCCATGCCCTGTTGCCAATGGTACTACCAGCCAAGCTTGGGCCGATGCCTTTTCTCGGGCAACGAAGCTTGTGTCCCAAATGACGGTGGAAGAGGTTGTCAATATGACGAATGGCTGGCCAGGTCAATGCATCGGTAACACGGGCGCTGTTCCGCGTCTCGGGGTGCCGCCCCTATGCCTAGCAGACGGTCCCAGCGGTGTCCGCGGACAGGAATTCGTCTCGGGGTTCCCTGCTGGCATTCACATGGGCGCCACATTCGATCGCTCACTGCAATACCAATACGGTCGAGCCCTCGGATACGAGTTCCGCGGAAAGGGTGTGAATGTCGCGCTTGGTCCCATGGCCGGGCCTCTCGGTCGAATTGCCGTCGGGAACCGCAACTGGGAAGGTGTTAGCAATGATCCGTACCTCGCCGACGCTGGCATAGCCGGTATCGTTAAAGGGATCCAGGACGCGGGAACTATTTCTTCCATCAAGCATTGGTTGCTCAACGAGCAGGACTACCGTCGAAACCCGAGCGAACTGGGCGAGTCATTAAGCTCCAATGTGGACGATCGCACACTACACGAGGTATACGCTTTCGCCTTTATGGGCGCTATCAGAGATGGTGCTAGTAGTGTCATGTGCTCGTACAACCGTGCGAATAACTCCTACGCCTGCCAGAACTCCAAGCTTCTAAACGGAATACTCAAGACCGAGCTCGGCTTTGAAGGCTTCGTAGTGAGTGACTGGGGTGCCGGCCATACCGGTATCGCTTCGGCGAACGCCGGCTTGGACTTGATTATGCCTGACGAGGGCTACTGGGGGCCCAAATTGGTAGAAGCGGTCAACAACGGGAGCGTGGCAAGGGAACGCGTGGACGATATGGCCACCCGAATTCTCGCTGCCTGGTACTATGCTGGACAAGATGAAGGTTTCCCCAAGGTCGCTATATATGATAACTTGGAGAAGCATGAGATTGTCGATGTCCAGAACGGCCATGGAAAAATTATTAGGGAAATGGGTGCGGCTGGCATTGTTCTAGTGAAGAACATTAACAATACGCTGCCGTTTCGAAAGCCAAGATATATTTCTGTTTTTGGCTATGAGTACGTATTTAACAGTTCATTTACCCCTATCTTCGTTAAGGATCGGCTTTCTTCTTCTTCTTCTTCTTCTTTCCTTTGGAATTCTCATCAAGTCCAAGCCCCCTAAAATCTGACTTAATAATTCTCCTCGGGTTACCTGGAAGAAAGCGTTAACTTCCGTATCTCTATATAGTGCCCAAGTCCCGGCATCCCCTTGGAAGGGCTATAATGTCTTCGGTGCCAACAATCCCATTGGGCTCGTTCCTCAGGACGACGTCACGGGCACCCATAAAATAGCGACCCTGAACGGCACTGTCGTGACAGCCGGTGCATCAGGTAGTACCACGCCGCCTTATGTCATCAGCCCCTTCCAGGCTTTGCAGTACCGGATCGTAGAGGATGAAGGCATGATTCGGTGGGACTTTCACAGTATCAATCCTACTCCATACTGGAATAGTGAGGCCTGCCTAGTATTCATCAATGCCTATCCAGATGAAGGCGGTTTCGATCGAATGGGCCTTAGAGATGACTTTAGTGATCAGTTAGTGGATAATGTTGCTTCAAACTGCAGCAATACCATTGTCGTTATCCACTCTCCCGGTACGTTCTACTGGTTAATTTTTCCTCTCCTCTGCGCCCTCTCATACTTTTATCACGAAATTTTCTCAAGAACCCCCTCCGTCTACGCATAGCGACTAATAACCTCCAGGAATCCGGCTCGTCGACCCGTGGGTAGACCACCCCAACATCTCCGCTATCCTCTTCGCTGGTATCCCGGGCCAGGAGAGCGGGAGGGCCCTGGTGGACGTGCTTTATGGGGATGTGAACCCTAGCGGACGGCTTCCTTACACTGTGGCACGCCAGGAGTCAGACTATGGGCACCTGCTGAACTATAGTACGGGCACAGGAAGCAGCTGGTTCCCACAGGACGATTTCGTAGAAGGGCTCTTTATCGACTACCGCGCCTTTGACAAGGATGAAATCCAGCCGCGGTACGAGTTCGGCTTCGGGCTTTCGTATACGAGCTTCGGTTACTCCGACCTCGCCCTCCACCCCTTCGGCAAGGTGTCCGTCGGGCTCCCGGACCCCAACGTCCGCATCGTCGCGGGCGGCCATCCCCAGCTCTGGGACACGCTGTACACGGCGACCTGCAAGATCGAGAACACGGGCGACGTCGCCGGATCGGAGGTCGCGCAGCTGTACCTGGGTATACCGGCCGAGGACACGCCGGTGCGCCAGCTGCGGGGGTTCGAGAAGGTGCCGCTGCAGTCGGGCGAGCGCAAAACAGTCACTTTTGCGCTGACGAGGAGAGACTTGAGTTTCTGGGATGTCGTCGCCCAGAACTGGAGAATTCCGGAGGGCGAGTTCAAGGTCTTTGTCGGCGCCAGCAGTCGGGACCTCAGGCTAAACGGGACATTTACCATCTGAAAGTATAATAATAACGCCAAAAGTAATGTATGCTAATGCTATAGTCATACCGCTGTTCCTATAGCGAATAGGATTGAGGACCGGAATGTGGGAGAGAGCGAGTGGTATATATGGGTTGGACAATGTGGACACTCCCCTCAACACCACAACTAGCTATATCTAACCACTTGACTTTTAAGTAACGTTTACATAGCCAATTCTAACAAATTTGACACAATAAAAAGTCCATTCATATGTTCTGCTGTTGAATTTTAGTCTATTCTATATACCGTCCTCTTCCCTGATATAATATAGCGATTTGTAATATTGTTTCGAGTATCTCGCGAGTTCTATCCACCACAACCTACCGAATTCAATGCATAACTGTAGGGGATTACCTAGCTGTTTGGAACCTAGAGGTTAAGTGCTACCTACAGTACTCGCAAGGCTGAAGACTGAACATCCATTACCTATGGATCTGCCCGAGGTATCATAGTAGGTGGAATATGAAAAAGGAAAAACTGTTTGAGGTATGGTTCTAATGCTCAGAAACAAGCAAATTTGGTACCGTGGGTTTCCACAGTCATGTATATAAGTTTGGACCAACAAACCTACATGTAGGTAAGAGTTGGGTTGACAAGAGAATGACACCATAAGTACGTTCGACGAGTTGCCCGCGATCCACGGTGCTCGCAAGATTCACTAACCAAAGAAGCAAAATTAGGAAGCCCCTGCTTGGAACGACTGGGTCTATGTCCTGGAGAAGTGGTTCATGTGGCTATTTTGAGCTGGGGGATTGCCTGTCTTTTGAGTTCGGATCGTTAGGTGTTATCATCCTGTGGTGTGTGGGGTGTCACATAGACGGAGCCTCACTTATAGCTATGTATGTATATAGCTCTCCTCAAACTACGTAGGTATAGCGAGAGATCAGACGTCGATATTTCTTTAAGATTACGGCACTCTAATAACACAGTCAATTATTGTTTTCTATAGCCATTGATCGCCATATTAGCTGTCTCGAATTCATCACCCTCTACCAAATGGGCCAAGCCTACCGGATCCCCAGGCCCAATCATGCTCTATCTAGGCTACGCCTACTATAGTTATGCATACGCCTGAAAAGACCTTCATATGTAGCTAAATCTAGGCCCGAAGTTGAACGGCCGTTGGCATATGTAGAAACGGCTGTCTTCATCGTCCATTATGATATCGTGGCTGACCGCCAGGAAATAAATCAGCCGGACGAAATAAGGCCCTCGACTTTCACCTCCTGTAGTTGATCGGCATGAGGCACGGGCTGGTCAACGCCGTGTGTGAGCTGCGGACTATGTTTCTCAAAGGGGGGCCGGGGGGGGGGGGGGGGGGCAAGACAATCCTGCGACTTACGCATGAGCGGACTTCGTCCCGGGCATAGCAGACCTTCTTGTGGATTATCCAGTCGAATGATTGACAAGAGGCATTGCACTGTAGTAGGTTGGGTCAGTGGTATGTTAATCTTTCGAGGTAGTCTAGCGGATGCCCGGAGATTCTAGAGAGCCTTTTTACTCTCAGATAGATATGTCCCATTAGGAGTTTTTAATGCTCTTGAACCAGGACCAAAAGAGGGAAGGTAATGAATGACTTCAGGTGCTACTCACGTAACGAGCCATCTTGCAGCGTCCGCAGCGAAGAAGGTTGGCTGGTTTGGCCCCGCAGTCAAGGCAGGTCTTGCTCAGGGTATCCGAGGTGGGATTCTCATCGGCGGAGTGTCTGCGTCGTAAGCGAGTTAGTCGTCAGCAGCGAACCAGCAAGAACCACCAATCGACGGTATACCATCCACTCATCCATCCACGCACGGAGAATCTGCAAATCTACTCACCCCAAGCCACTGTACCAGAACTCATCGCCGAGGTCGTAGTCCGTGACGCCGATGGCCCGGGCGGCCATGGTCTCGTCGAGGTCCTTGCTGCCGAGGCGCCACGGGGTTCCGTCGTTCTTGTACTCGGCGAGGGCGGTGACGAGCTGGAGCTGCTGCTCGAGGGTGGGGAGGAAGCGGCGGAGGACCTTGAGGGCGTCGAGGTGGCGCGTCTCGAATACGGCGCCGAGCTGCATGGCGAGCAGGCCGAGCACGACGGCGACGCGCGAGCGCGCGTGGTAACTCGTGGGTGGCCGGAAGTCCGCCGACAGGATCTTGTCGAACTTCTGGCTGAGCAGGCCGTCGTTGAGCTTCTGGACCGTGGCGGCCCGGTCGTCCGCGTCCGTGTCGCCCACGTCGCCCGCGCGGCTGAGATTGCACCCGAACATGGAGTCTAGGTCGTGTGCGATGTCGTAGTCGTCGTCCGACTGCAGCAGACCTCGGCCCCAGCAAACCATTTTGGCCCGTTCGAGTTGGTGGAAAGATGACGACTTTCTGGATGCGGTGATAGGTATGTTGTTGGCTGGGAAGGAGGTCAGGTGATTGATGTGGTGGTAAGTTAAGAGGTTGTAAAATTGAGTGTTGTTTGTTAAGCTACCTACTTGGGGAAATCGAGGTATGTGAGGCAGCCGCGGGTGATTGCCTTGATATACCAAATTTCCTTGACGATTGAAAGTCCTTAACAATCAAAGACAAACGCGTGGATGCGGCCTACCAACAATTACACCACCCACGGGCATCTATTTCTCCAAAAAGACTTGGGAGCCCCTACGTGTAGGCGCTATCAACTAAGTGCGAGAGTTACACCTAGAAACAGATCTTTAGAACTTTGGATATTCTATTGAGAGTATAAATATCTACACTATGTGAGAACTGAATCGTCGGAACAGATACAGGAACTGATCGGTTAAAAGGGGAAGCCGAAGCTCCATCATCATTGGGCCCATTCGTGTAGAGCTTGAAGTATAACATACATGAATTATACAGAACGCAATGAGCCATTAATATCTTTACTCATACTTCAGAACCCTCCTACGGCCATCTCGAATAGCCTGACTGGGCTATCTCCCTGAGCCATCGATGTGAGGGTTGAAAAGCATTAGTCGGCAGTCGTAATTGTCACCGGCAAAATCAGATTTAACGTGTCCTTCCTGGATATAATGCAAAATGGGGTATAATGTGTGGCAACAAAGCCACATGCTGTGGGGGAATTATTGTAAAGGGTAAAGGTGTCTTGGGCGAGCCATCGTCAAGAAGGTTCCATGAGAACGTTGAGCAGCCCAATCTAGGTCATCACGACCATACATATCTATGGCGTTAAGGCGTATCCGTTTTATACTGCAGCATCAAAAGTCAGCAATTGCTCTTTACTCTTAGTGGTAATGGGGGTTGGCTTGAGTGAGACCTGTTTCATGAGCTTGAACGCCTCCAATAAAGGTACCGAGGCAGTTTTGCGCTTTGAAAGAGGGATGAAATGGGTAATAGGTAGAACTGAGGTATACACACATTTTACTTTTTGCCCTGTCAACTTAAACCAGATAACAGCGACAAGGTCTTCCTTGAATCGTTCCCAAGGATTCCGGTTCAGGTAGTAGCTGAGCTCGCGGAAGTTGTACATCTCTCCCCAACAGTCGCGACCCCATTCGCAGCCTGCCATATTTACAACAAAGTCTCGATCGGCTGAGTTATAATGGATGCGGCTATCGTTGCCGTTATCGGAGCAAGCACCGGTTGGAAAGCTGTTGATGAATCGTTGTGGGATGAAAGCTGTATGGCTTCGAATCCACGGCTGACTTGTGTACAATTGCTCGAGCGCGTCTTGCTCCTTGTGTTCCCACTGCATATGTTTTTGCTCGTATGCTACCGGATCCCACCAAATGTCCAGAAGGCGGTCAGTCCAGTCACTTCGCCTGACGAAGAAAGAGCCTAGGTTAAAGCCCGAACAGTCCTGAGGAAGAACAAGGTTCACGGAATTAACATCGCCGTCTCCCACAGGGCTTAATGACTCGGCATCGAGGTAGTTGGCTTTGAGAGGATGAGAGATATTGAGGGGGTTATACTCGTTGATGTCGCGGTAGATGTGTTTTTCCAGGTCGTTGAATATATGGCGCTGGAGCGAGTACGAAGGCTCCATGATGAATGTATTGAGGTCCAGCCACCAGATCCTGCAAATATGTCAGCTCAATGAAACCTCACGGCACATTATTCGCAACTCACCACTCCGCTTTCGGATATTTCCTAAAACTGTTTCTGATACTATCCACCTTCTCCCAGCTCTCTCGCCATTCGTGTGCGTACCGTTTTTTCGTGCTCATGTCGACAATCTCGAGTTCGTAGCCCCATCTCGAGACATATTTTCGCTTGTTCCTGACGCTGTCTCTTTCTATGGCCCATTCCCGGGGACCCTTCCATTCCATTACGCCACCTCCGATGTTGGCTGCGAGAATGATGACAAATTTCTCTCCGCCTCCTAACCAGCTCGTTCTTCTCCAATAGTACCACAGGGCTGCAGGATGATTAGTAACCTAGACATCGCCGTTTAATCAAATTGGGAGGACTTACGGGTAATGTAGAACAAAATATAGCAGAGAATCAACACGATGGCTATGAGGGCACGGACTTTCCATTTCCTACCAATACGTGCCAGCATGGATCTAATCCTTCCTATTAAGGGGACATTCCATCTGCCTCGTCCAAGCTTCTCTTTCTCTGCATATCTGTAATCCGCGCTCACGTTAAAAGACGGCAGGCTACTAGAAATACGACGCATGTGACGGGTGAAGAAGCCTTGGTTTTGTGTTGAGAATGACGGGTAGCCGGTGACGCCTTGGCTTTTGAGTCTCGCAGATTCCCATGTTACGTTGCCACCGTTTGGACCTGCGAAGGACGACTTCGCGGGACTGGACCGACCGCTCGTGTTGATGTTGAGGCCCGGAGAGGACCACCCCCCGCCGGGCACGGGGGATGGGCTCCTGCTCAAGGACATGGGAATACCGGGGGTGCCTGTGGCGCAAAGATAGGTCAGCAACTACAATAACCAGGCGAGTTCACGAACATACCGGGTATAGGGCTTAGGGTGGGCTGCATGTACTGGGCCTTGTGGCCCATCTGGTGGCCCAGACGCAAAGGCGAGACGCGATGACCGCCTGCGTCGCTGGATGCAGAAGAGCGTCTCCGATGATGGCCAATGGTAGGACGGGTGCTGAAGGAAGAAGAGGCGACCTCGTCGTCGGGGCTTGCGGGCGCCACTTTCGGGGTTTCGTTGCTTTCCGATTCGGAAGGATGCAAGTCGAGTTGTCGAGTTCGCGACTAGGAGATTCTAGGATGTGGGAAGCACAAAGCGCCGGTTTGCCTCGCAGCTCTCGGTGTCAGGGAATTAGAGAGTTGGCTAAGGACTACCTAGAAGGCGACTGATGCGACAACCCAAAAACAAAGACGAAAGTCTCGTGTGAATGGGAGGGAGCACCGTGCAATTGAATTGGTGCGATTCAAAGTTGTGAGCTGAATAATTTGACGTAGTGTACTGGTCTGTGGTCTAGATAGGTAGGCGGATTGCTATCGAGCAGATAGATATGTGTCGTGAAGAAAATATTACTTCTCTGAGTAAGTAAGTATGCATGTGTGTTTGAGAGAACAACAGTGTTCAGATGCTACCTACACAGACCTCCAGCTGCTACCCTTAGGTACCTACCTACCTAATCGTTTGGCTGTATGTATGTATGTACATGTACTGCCCGTAATTGTTGCAGTCCGCCAGTGTCCCCCTCGTCTCTGCAGGGATCAGAGATAGCGCAATAGCCGTATCCAGTAGTCGCGTAATTTTTGTCTGCATCTATCATGTACGTAGTAAGTATGTAAGCCTAGCGCCCTAGGTATGATGTACAAGTACTTAGGTTAGATGTAATCATTACCTAGACACCGCCATGCACCTGTCATAATTACCTACCTACCAGCAACAGTGTTTTCAATGTTTAGGTGTCTAATCATCCCGACAAATTGTTTTTATGCGTGCGATGACGAGCTAGTATCAGGGTATCTAGGTACATTCGTGTAATACGCACTAAAGTATAGGGCCAAGTATAAATACGACCCAGGCTAGGACCTAGGCTAATGGATGAGAACCTTAACTCTCGATTGGTCAACCATCGTGTTGGGAAGTTCGGGTACCTAAGGCGTAACATATGTACTATAAGAAGCCCCAAGGCCTTTTAAAAATAAATACAGTGGTTGTATGTGGCGATTCATGAATACGTAGTAAGACTTATAGGTAACTCAATGCTAATTTGACACGCCAAGTCTTTGGTATGCAGGTATGGAGGACAGAGGCCTAGAGCCACATTTCCTTGAATCCTTCGCTAATAATGAGGTGCCATCCATGTGCATTCACTGTGAAAACTACATACGAAGCACATACATACATACTATGCAGTCTTTTATTTGATACAGATTGTCTCGTCTCTCTTGGAATCTAGATCTGACACTTGTAATCTGTAATCTGTACTACATCCGGCCTGGTAACTTGACTCGGCCCGGGTTGATTCAGATTTCTCAGGATTTGGTAATCTCCGGTTTTAAATGATGATACATTTCAATTGATCTTTTGTTTGGTTATCAATATCCAAGTAAGTACCAAGTAGATAGGCGACTTTCGAACTTCGATGCGAATAAGTGCTGTCGCCTGCATGTATAGAAGCGGCTGTTGTTCATTATATGTATACTGGTGTAAGTAGTACAATAAGACCCAGCTGCCTCTTTCCACTACACATAGGCTATCGGGATATAGTACCGAAGGTAGACTGGCATGGGCTTGTGTGTATTGTCAATTCGTAGAGTGCCTGATTATGAGCGTTGTAGCCCTCGTTGGAGCTATGTGACAGACTGTGGGCTATTGATGTACCTATGGTTCATTGTAAGTTTGAACACTTCAAACTTGTCGGCTTTCAGTCTAACTTTCTAAGTATGTACATACATAGTCATTGGCTTTGTGGCTTTAGTATCTCAGTTTCGGGGTTCGAGAACATACTTCAATTCGTTTACTTACTTAAGTATATATTCTTACCATTTGATATAAGCCGTTTCGTGACGTGAGAACGTCTACCACTGGCTATTATTCAGCTTACATACTTAGTTATTGGGATCTGCCGAGGTGCTCGATAACAACTTGAATATACCTATGTGATTAGCAATGATTGCCAAACTAGCACATTCTACTGTGATGGCGAGACATACCAGCTCAACAACTATCCTAGATAGACAGCCAATATTCTTATATTTCCTCGTGCAGAAGTTTACATACGCGATTTGCTATGTATACCTGTTGATATTCGGTGTGTCGGTGTCAGACGCACAATCATGAAAGCGATAATTATCTTGGTGTTTCTAGGTTAATGAGGATGGACATATCATAACGATCATCGCTTGTGAAACTAGACATATCTAGATCCGGTATCTGGTAAGCGATGATCGACTCAAGGATCGTCTAAATATATTGGAGGTTTTCGTTGATGTTGGCCAAAGAGCGTATCCCAAGAGACGACCAAGGGAGGATTAGATGGGTACTCCTGTCAGTTGGTGACGCTGCATACGTGAACTCCGAACCAATCGCACGACTACGACTACTATTGTTGCCTTGGCCTGTACATGTAGGTCTAGCTGCTGTCTCGACTCGTACTCTGGTAGGACTGGGTGCTTTCAGTGCTCCGAATTCTGTGCAATTTCAAATCTTGACTATATTTCGTTCGGTAGTAAATTAGGTCTAGACTCACACCATCAAGCTTAGAGCCGTTGAGGGTGCTCTATAAACGTCAACAGGGGAAGATATTTTGATCAAGAACTTATTCCATGAAGGCTTGGTGAAATCATCATTGACGATAGTAAGTAGCGTTCACTGTCTTTGGAACATGTGTTATTGTTACTCGTATCTACCTTGAATTGTAATCTAACTGAAACATACCGATATGTACCTACGCGGCTATGATTGGTACTGTACTATACGTACGAGTGAGTAGTGGCCGAAGGGAATTCATCGAACGCTGTCCGACTACCTAGGTGTGACAGACATGTATTCCACGAAAATAGCTGCTATTCCTACTCGTCAATATCATAACAACGAGATTTAGAGATAAGCTGCTCGCAGCGAGTGGGAAGAATAGAGTGGCAAAGAAGAAGCTAGTCTATTGACGTGGCACGCCATACATATAAGTATGTATGAATCGAGATAGGATAGGCCGGTGGGATTACTTCGGCAGCCACTGAAATGAAAATGCACGATGATGGGGACCACCACGTGAATAGATAGGTCTCTTTTCCGAATCCCCCGCTTGGACCTGGACTGGGCAGCTGAGAATTCAATAATGAATCTGTTTGAAAAAGTATCCGGGTTGATCTACCTAACCTACTACGTAGTATCTAGTAAAGCCCAACAGCCCAGCAGCCCAGCCACCTTGTTTTTGTTGCTGTAGGAGTATTCAGTTACATACATCCATTTATACATACGTACATACTTACTTACATACATTAATTTAACGTGGGGGCCTTTCTAGCCAAGATCGTCACTTGTTCTGCTCGTTAGTCGCAATCTAAACTAAACAAACAACATCCCATAATACTTGTCTTTTTTCCCCGATGGTATACAGCTCTGTTGTGCGCTCTAACGTCACTTGACAGACAGGCATATCTGAATGGACCCGGCTACCAGAAGAAGTCCACATTGTCAAGATGATGACGAGAGACCCTCGTCGCCGGTGGAGTCCCGAAAGCTCTCGCCGGCGGCGCAAAGAGCGCCGGGATTCTAGAGAGCAACTTCAGAATCAACAAATTTCAATGCCTATCCCGCAATACCAAGAACAATACGACCCGACCGACCCGCGATCCCGTGCCATTTCCATCTCTTCCACCTCCTCCTCCACCTCTTCATCCTTATTAAATATCTCCCGCCCGTCTAATAGATTCGGCTTTGGCACTTTCTTTTCGGGAAATGGCCGAAAACACCATCGTCGCGTCAAGAAGAAGAAGCGCTTCCTTCGGTTTGGGAACTCCTCCTCGTCTTCCGTAGGCTCGGATCTGGCCTACGGGAGGGGGTATATCGAGCGTCGTCGAAGTCGTGAATTTAGTCCTCCGAACAGACAGCCATCGCGTAGAAGCCGCAATGACCTAGAGCGGCCTCCGCCGCCACGGCGCGATAAGACTGACGAAGAGATCATTGAGCTGGGGAGGCAGTTCGCTGAGATTGCCCGGCGACAAAACACCGAGGAACTAAGAGCTGCTGGAAGAACTCGGCCCTCGAAGCTTGTCGGTGCGGCGGCCGCCATTAGTCAGTTCCATCGAACAAACAGCGGAAACTTAGACCGGGGGATTGGGGGTTCCAAGCCCCACCGTGATTCTTCCTCGGACGACTCAGATTGGGAGTCCGCCTCAGATGACGAAATATCCAGTGAGGAATTTGACTCGGGCCTTGCTTATGGTTCAGCACCTAGTCTGCCGGGCACTTCCAGCCGGCCCACGGATCCCAGAAGTCACACTCAAACTGTCCCTGAACCGAGTCATGACTTACCCCTTCATGGGAAGCCCTCCGTGGTTGATCCGAAACTTTTTGGTCCCGTGAATTCGCTCCGTGGCTATGTACAGACCCCTTGCGGCTTCGAGAAAGTCGATCGAACCACGACTATTGATTCGCAACGACGTTATGATCCGTCGATCGCCCCTAGTGACGCTGTGTCGGCCGAAGGACGCCCGTTACAGCAGCTGTACCCGATCCCGACCTCGGATCCGGCGCGCTTCGATGCCGGCCGAGGTTCTGTTGTTTCGGCACAGCAGGATACGCCGTCCCGGTCTCGTCCTGCGGCGGTGCCCATCCAACAGCCCAAGCCGATAGCGCCCGTCTCTTCAAAGGTCTTCGACTCGGTCGAAACCGACTCTAGTTACTCACGGCGGTCTTCGTCTGGGAAGGTTCTTGCTGAAGCGACCGCCGCCGGCGTCGCCGGTGCCGCAATAGGCGCTGCGCTGTCTTCCGACCGCAGCAAGGACGAACGCGAGAAGCGTAGGGGGCGTCGTGATCGTGATGTTGAGCTTCGTTCGAAGCACTCAGATACTAGCACACGTGATGAGATTGGCAGAGGGCGCGAGCGCCGTGAGACCCTACGAGATGACCACCATGAAAAACGTCGAGATAAGGAACATGAGGTAAATTTGGATTACGAGAGAGAAGCGCGATATCGGGAAGAGATAGCCTCTGAGGGAGTTCGCGTGTACGAAAAGGAGAGACGCCGCCGAGATAAACGCCGTGATGATATTTCTAACTTTACAGAGAATGACCGACGCAGGTATGATCGACGCAATAACGACAGGAAAGACGACAGGAAAGACGACAGGAAAGACGACCTAGTGAACGAGGGAAAGGTGAGCCGCAGCGATGAGAGCCATAGGGATGGGCTCCGCGAGGAGAAGATCGCCAGTCGTTCCGAATTGGACAACTACAAACGCGTACAAGACCCCGGACACCCATCTCAACAGGGTCCGATCGATCCATTTCAATTCCAGGTCGCTGACGATGCTTTCCAGACACCTAAGTATACAACGCCCAAGCGACCTCTGACACCAAATGTGGTAACTGTGGATCGCGAGCCTGATTTTTCTCGGCTGGAGCTGATGGGAGACGACATGCATCCACCGGAGCGAATGAGCCGGAAGGACTCATACGAGCGGGAGCTTCGTGACGCACGCGATGTATTCGAAGCTACTGAACACGCGACTGCCCCTGTCAGCGGAGCAGCGTTTGCTGCCGCGGCGGCTGCAGTAGCCGCCGAGGACCGCCGAGGGCGTAGCCGCGAGCGTGGTGGCGATTCCAGTTCTATGAATAGATCACGTCGCAGCGAGTCGCCGAAGCGTATAAAGGATGCTGTCCAGGAAGCAGCCGATCTGTACTATCGTGAGGCGGAACTCGCGCGAAGGATCAAGGAAGAGGAGTCACGATCTCGGAGCAGTTCTCCGGAGCGTTCGGTAGTGGATAAGTGGAAGCCAAGACATGAACGAAAGCCGCCGGTCATCGACATCGTGTCCCCACCCGAAATGGACAAAAAGAAGACGAAGAGCCCGTATGATGCCCCGAATGCCGATGTTCGCGTTGATAACGTTCTGGACAATCCTAGCGAGCTTTCTCGCTTTCAGATCCCTCAAGTTCATGGCCTCTCCACTGAGCTTCCTGTTTTTAGTGCACGGGATCCTTCTGCTGAGCGCGAGCGTCCAATGCTCAACGTTGTGCGGCCTACACCCATCCACACGCCGTCGTCAGAAAAGAGTCGAGCTGCAGACAAGCCTTCCGATCCGAAGAAGGAGGCTGATGTGGACATGTCTAAATCCGTTCCTGATGTAGCTATTGGGCCTCGAGGTGAAGTGGTCCCCGTGCCGCAGACGCCGACTTCCAAAGCCGTTACTTGGGGCGAGAATCAAACAAAACACTACGTAGTGGAAAGCCCTGAGAGGGGAAATGACCCCTATTCAGGAACTAGGATCGTGACTCCCGCTGAGACACCTAAACCACGAGCCGGCAAGAGGAGTGGCTGGGGGGCTATCGCAGCCGCGGTGGGTGTTCTCGGCGCTGGGGCTATGTCTTCGAGTGGATTGGACTCTGCCATAGATGCGGAGGCGACTGGCGCAAAACAGGCGTCAAGAGACCGGAGAAGGTTTGGGAAACGTAAACCTTCCGTTGAGATCGAGAATACGTACGATAAACCACCCACTCCAGGGCCGAAACCGTCTGTCCCAAAGCGTACCCAGACACCAGGAGCTTTCGACGAAGACCCGGGATTCACAGCCAATATAGCTGCTGGGCTGGAAGGTAGTGGGTTCGACCCCAACATCGTTATCGATGATGCGGATTTCCATAGACGAGACTCGCCACCGGGATCGAACGAGTCAGAGATATATCCATCGCCGTCCGCAGACCCTTTGATCGATGGCCGAAAACAGGGATTTGTTATCGGTGAAGTGCCCGAGACACCAGCAGATGACAATGAAATCTCGACGGACAGGTCGGAAATTCTGTCCAAGCTCAGCAAAAACGAAAGACAGAAATCGGAAAAGACTGCGAAGAGAGATAGTGCCGAGAAGCCTGAGATCATCATTGAGGAGCCACTCGCAGAAACTTCACGATCGAAACCTACAGACGATCGGGATGGGCCTTCAAGTAAATTGAGCAACAAGGAACATAAGAGACGCGAGAGAGCTACGAAAGCCCAAACTCAGGATAACGTCGTCACGGATGATGCGGTTTCAAGTGAGACAGAGCCTAAGGCAGTCGATGTTACTGCTGCCGATGAATGGGAAGACACTACCCCGAAGAAGTCAAAGAAACCAAAGAAACCCATTGTCGTCCAGGATGACTCCAGGGTACGCAACATCCTAGAGAATCTAAGGATATCAATCCCAGTCGACTCTTCCGAGGATCTGCATGATACTGAGAAGCCGGCGGACGATTGGGACCTCCCAGAAAAGAGTAAGGAAATATCCAAACGCGACTCTGGCGCGCATGACTTGCCTTCACAATCAGCGTCAGCGTCAGATAATGCTGGGAAAACCTCGAGGAATCTTGGAGAGCTAGATACCGGCCGTTTTCTCGATGACCGATGGGGCTTGCCTGAGACGAGTGAGACGTCTAAGCGTAGGTCTTGGGCTATCGATTCCCCTTTGAAATCGGCTTCAACGTTTGACGTTTCTACTATGGAAAGCTCCTATATAACAGCCATGGCTGACATGCCCTCCGCTCCTGAAGACGAATGGGACGCGCCGAAGAACAAGAAGATATCAAAGCGTGATTCAGGGGTTTACAGTTCAACGTCAGGGTCTGCTGCGACTTCAGAGTTATGGGAGCAGGGCCATAAAAGAGACACCGTTCCTGAAATCACATCTGTGCCTTATGATGCCTGGGGTACGCTCGAGAAGAGCAGGAAGAACAAGCGCGGCTCCATCACTGCTGACTCTCCCTCACGTATAGTCCCACCCAAGGAGCTCCCCGAAAGCCCGACGAAGCGTCGTACAACCAACGAAGTCCCATCTGTTACAACGGTTGAAAATATCGACGATAGGGATACGTCTAAGACGAAGAGATCGAAGCGTGACTCGGGCACTTACGAGTCACCCTCACGAGCGGGACCTAGTACCGAAGATATCGTGGAAAGTCCAGAGGAGATGACCGAGCCTTTCGGCGACTTTCGTAGTGAAAAGACAACCCCAACTAAAGAAGGGCGAGGCACACCAAAGAAGTCAAAAAAGAAGTCCAAACGGGATTCAACTGCACATGAAGATTCGCCATCGACGTCAGCGGCTCCGTCAGAAGTATCAACAGCAAGCTCAAAGAGGAGGTCGAAACAGGATGCCTACAATGGACCTCTATCAAGGGCAGCAACGATCTCCGAGTACGAACTTGAGGATTCAAGGAAGAAGAGCAAGAAGGAGAAGCGAAGAAGCGACCTTGGTGAATTGCCTGAAAACGACAAGACTCAGGATGGACGCAAACTCACTCATGAGAGAAGTGAATCATTCACATTTGTGGATCATGACATGGGCTCTGTGGTGTCTGATCCGACTCGCCACGATGATCATAAACCAAGTAGTAGCCGCGGTAGGAGTTTCACCCTTGACGATACTAAGTCAGTTGCATCTACCCCAAGCCGATCTGATCGGAAAGATCGCAAAAACTCGAAGTCGGAAAAGGAGAAGAGTAACAGCGGAAGCCCGGGCCTGTTTGACCGCTTCAAGTTTTCGATAGGGATGGGAGAGGTTAAGGAAGAACCACGCAAGCCTGAAGGGGAGAAGAATTCTTTTTTAGATAATGCCGACACCCTTGGCGCGGGTGTCGGCCTGGCGGACGCTGGTGTTGCCGTTGCATCCCAGGAGTCCCGCTCCAAAGCCACCGATGCCCCGTCGGAAAAGGAAGCCCGTACCATCCCCTCCACTCCTGAAAGACGATCATCACCATCGCGAGAGGCTGATTTGATCGATCCCGAAATTGTTCAACGGGAATTCCGACCTGCCATAGATCCCTATTATGGCGACCTTCTACCTTTACCTCCAAGCCCCACCGGGTCTCCTACTCCCGAACTTGGCGATGACTTTCCTCCTCTGCCGGATAGCCGTCCCGAGACACCTGAACACGAACGACATCATTGGCGTTGGACACCTACTCATGCTCGTCGTGGCAGCGCCGCCGAAACTCCTTTGAGCCATTCCCGTCGCCGTAGCTCTAACGTGACCCCCTTGCGACTGAAGACTCCGAGCCAGAGTGCTATTCCAATCCAGTTCCGCCTAGGACAAAAGGCCACTCCTGGGTCTCCGGCCATCTTACCATCGGGCTCACCGGTCACGGGAACGCCGGATTTTGGAAGCGCATCTAAGAGTCGCTCTCGCCCAATATCGTGGGAAAGCTCCAGGGAATTCAAACCCCTGTTCCTTGTTGAGAAGGCTTTACGATCGCCAGCTAGTACTACAAGTTCTTCACAACATGAGCTCCCACATAGCGGGACATTACAGGAACCACCACGCCTCGACCTTCAAGCCCGTGAAGATGGTTCACACGTGCTGAGCCACGAGCCCTCGGAGTCTCTTGAGTATGCCCAGCCGTTGCCCACGGAGTCGCTTGCTGCGTCGGTCAGCCCAAAAACTAGAGCGGCTGATGTTTCGGAATCAATACCTCGAACTGAAGTAGTCTCCCAGCCTTTCGACGATGCGCCCAGCCAACCACCTAATACAACACTGCACAATGAGGACATCGCTCTAGGTGACGCAAACAATTTGCCGCCTCTCTCTGAAAGCGTGGATTTGTCGGTGAAAGATGAACGGCAAGTCAACCCGGAGAAGGAGGCAGTGGCTGAACAACCTTCTGAGCCTTCTGCTCTACCTTCGGCTGACGATGCCGACCGGTCACCACCGACACCTGAACCGGTCCAGCCTTCGACGGAAGATCAAAAGTTGGATATCGACACGAGCCCTCTTCTTGCTCAGACTACAAACGTTGACGTCTCTGAGGATTTGCCAGCCCCTGTACTAGCCCAGCAGGGCAGCCATTCAAGCGGCAATAAAGAAATTGCCGCTGAAGATATTTCAACAGGCTCTGTTACAGCAGCGGCAGCTATCATCGCTACAGGAGAACTGGCCGCCGCCACGACGCTTGAAAACGAACAACCCAGCCAAGGAAATAGAGATGTTGATTCTCAACCGTTAGCAAGCAAAGAGGGCACCACCCCAGACGTCGTTCCCGTGGGCGACACGTCTCTAGCGGTCGAGACTCCGGATGTCCCCGAAAGCGTCATGAAGGATAATGCTGTCAACGAGCCTAGCGCTTTGCCACCGAAGAAGTCCAAGAAGAGCAAGAAGGGGCGAAAAGGAAAGTTGAGGAAGACTGAAGAAATTCCAGAAGCTTCAACAAGTGCCGAGATTCCCTCAGTCCAAGAGGAAGTTCTCCCTTCTAGCGACATTCCTGAAGAAGTCCCTCAAGAGGTCTTCGAGTTGGCCCCTGAGTCGATGCCCGAGTCGGCCCTTGAAGTGGTCCCAGAAGTTCCTGAGGTCGCTGAGAAAATTTCTGAGCAGATTCCAGAAGAGCTTCCTGAGCATATTCCCGAGGAGGTTCCTGAAGATCTTCCTGGGCAAGCCCCTGCACTGGTCCCTGAGCAGATTCCCGAGGTTCCCGAGGAAATTCCCAAGCACATCTCTGAAGAAGTTCCTGAGCTGGTCCCTGAGCAGCTACGTGGGGAGCTTCCTAACGAGCCTGCTGAGAAGAGTTCCGAGCAGGTCACTGAGCAGATTCCTAGAGAGCTTCCCGGGCAGATTCCTGGAGAATTCCCTGAGCAGGTTCCTGACCAGATTGTTGAGGAGCTTCCTAAAGAGCCCACTGAGCAGCTCCCCGACCACAGCATCGATCAACTCCTCGACGAGATCCCCGAAGATATTCTCGAGCAGATTCTGGGAGAGTTTCCTGAACCAAACGTCGAGCCGACACTTGAAGCAGAGCCCGAGGCACCTGAAGCTGAAGTAACTCCGACTTTCGAAGAAACACGACCTACCGCTGAGCTTGAACTAGGGTCTAAGCCAGATGAAGCTCTCGCGGAAGGAAAACCTGAGGCTAACAAAGAAGCCGCGCCCATAGCTGAGGTGGCTAAAGGACCGGAAGCAGAGCCTGGAGAAGAACCAGCACCTACAACCAAAGAGGAACTCGAGCCTGGTGCTGAGCCGGAGGTGGCTACGGAAACCGAACCGGAGCCCAAAGTCGAAGCTGCCAAGGAAGCTAAGCCTACGATAGGCCTTGGGGCCGGATCAGCTCTTGAATCGCCTCTCTCTCGGAGAGTTCGCGGTATGATGCCTTGGGGTTTGCGTTTCTTTTCTCCTCTCTACGGTGCCGCTGGATCTGCTGTAGAGCCTCCTACGGAGCCTGCTACCAAACCCGCTACGGAGCCCGCTACAGAACCTGCAGTAGAGCCTGCAGTAGAGCCTTCTACCAAGCCTGTTACAACACCTATTGGGGAGCCCACTACAGAACCTACAGTCGAGCCTTCTGTAGAACCTGCTACAGAGCCCGCAGTTGAACCTGCGGTTGAGCCTGCAGCTGAGGCATCAGTTGAGCCTCCTATAGAGCCTGCTTTAGAGCCTGCTATAGAGCCAGAGGCAGCTAAGGAAACCAAGTCAGAATCCGAGGTTGAAGCCGTCGAAGAAGTTAAGCCAGCAGTGGAGCCTGAGGTCGAACTTGCCATTGAGCCTGTTGCTGAATCTACTATAGAGCATGCTACAGAGCTTGCTACAGAATCTGCTGTTGAATCTGCGGTAGACACTGCAACCGAGCCCGCTATTGGGCCTGCTTCTGAGCCTGCTGCTGAGCCTCTAGTAGAGCCTGGCGCCGAACCTGTTGCAGAGCCCGAGGTTGAAGCCAAGCCTCCAGCGGAATCTGTAGATGAGCTTAAGATAGCCGAGACTATCACGGGAACAGAACTTGAGACTAGCAAGGAAGCTCACCCAGCAACAGAACCTGAGGCAGCCGATGTTGTCGTAGAGAACCCTGAAGTGGGACTTGAAGTTGTTCCTAACGAGGTCGAAGCGGGGGCGAAGGAAGGACCGCCGGCAGACACACCTGTATCGGATTTGCAGTCAGCGCCTCAGCCAATCCCTGAATTCGTCCCTGAACAGGTCTCCGAATCAATTCCCAGCTCTGAAGAGCATGTTTCTGAAGACATTCTTGGGAGAACTGTAGCTGAGGATCATATTTCTCAAGACAAACCTGTCCCTGAAGGACCGGTTCCTGAAAACGTTGCTGCTCCTACAGAAGAGCCTGTTCCTGCAGAAGAGCCTGTTCCTGCAGATATACCCGTCTCCGAAAGGCTAGTTTCTGAAGAACCGGTTTCTAGAGACGTGCCTAAAGATGATCTTGTTGCGGAGGCCTCTTTAGAAAAGGCGCCGGTCGATGATGTGCCAGCCAAAGCGGCAGCTGAAGAAGCAGTTCCTCTCGAAGAGGCTCAACTGGAAGAGCTCGTGGTCGAAGTGATACCAACAAATGAGCCGGTTCCAGCAGACGGTCCTGTTCCATCAGATGACACTGTTCCAACAAATGAGCCTGTTCCAGCGGATGAATCTGTTCTAGCAGAGCCTGTTCCTGAAGATGCCCCTAGTCCGAAAGACCGTGAAGAGTCCTTTCTCGAAGGACCTTCTGGAGAGATCATTAATAAAACGCAACCGGAACCTGAAGGTGCAAGTCTTGAACGCAAATTGAGCACGTCCGCCAAAAAGGGAAAGAAAAAGAAGAACCGTAAATCTCAAGTTGAGACACGACCTGATGAGCAATTAGTTACTACAGAGCCTGGAAGCATTAGCGTTGTTGAAACTCCGAAGCATCCTACTACCGACGACAATTCCCCTGCTGAGGTCGTCCCTACCTCTACTGAGGGAGAAGAACAGGGCGAGGCGCCTCAGTCATTTGGTCCGGTTCTCGAGCGCTCTACAAGTGTCTCTACGAAAGGAAAGCAGAAGGAAAGTAAAGGAGGATCGTTGTGGGAAGAAGAGCAAACAGAGTCTACTGCCCTTACCGCGGATTCTGTTCAGTCAACTGAAGGTTTGAGACAAGAAAAGAATGTAGAAAATCCTGAATTACCACCTTTTAAGCTTGACACTTCCATTGAGGGCCAACCAGAAATCATCATGCCCCAGGAGCCACTTAGTATTGGGTCTGGCTTGGTTGAAGAGCCCGCTTCTACTTCAAAGAAGCCGAAAAAGAAGAAGAAGGGAAAGAACGCTCAACCCCGGGAATCGGAGTCGGATCCCGCGCCTAAGATTGTGGACGAAGAGCTATCTACCCAGGAGCAACGAGATCTCCCTCCTTCTCAAGAAACATCGTCTATCCCAGCAGTGCTAGAAACTGATACGGTAGTGCAGGCTGGGGACTCGGAGCCCGTTGGCCCTCAGACAATATCACTAGGAAATGTCATTGATGTCAAGGAAAATGACGCTCAACCGAGTCTTTCTCAGCAAAACAAGTCGATTGCCGAAGAGTCATCTTCAGAAGAGGCTCCTAAGGACGCCAAAGCTAGCGGTGATGTTCTCCTATTATCTACTGAAAGCACTTCTCCGAGTGGACCTGATGCGAATCCCGTTGGGCCGACGGTAGCTGAACCAAAGACCGACACGGCTCTTCCATCTATAGTCACTTCTGATCCTGGACAAGGCGACAATTTAAGTTCAACTTTGGATCTAGCCTCACAAGAAGGCCAATTACCTGGAGACACGTTAGAAATTGGAGAGTCTGTTGGGCCCGAGGAACAAAACATTGCACAACTAGGCGATGACCCGCACGTGGCGTCCGCTGCAGCCAATATCAGTCTGCAAGACTCGGAAAATCAGGAACCCAGCGACTCAAAAGCCTTGAGGCACACCGCTGCGGGGGAACTATCGTCAAAACTTGACGTACTTGGCGGTGAACACGATACCGTGCGGGACCCTGCATCTACCGATCCACTTGAGGCTCCACTGGCCGGGGCCGCCTCGGAGAACTTTCAAGATGATTCAGCCCAATTGACAGAGGCGGTGGAAGAAACAAATACTCCGAACGTGGTGACTGACGAGATTTCTTCGACACCACCTGACAAGCCCCTCGTCGATGAGCCCCAGGAAATAATGCGTTGGCAAGAGGAAACTGGTATTGGTAAGAAGGAGAAGAGGAACAAGAAGAAGCGCCAGAGTACCCTTGAAACCTTGGATCGTGGGGCATCACTAGACTCCGTAGGAGCTATTGAGACTACTCAGGAGTCTCCCTTGACTAAGGATGCCCTGGAACCGCCAAAGGAGGTCCAAGCCATTGGTGATATTGCAGAGATACCCGCCCAGGAATTGGTGGAACCAATCGGCGAAGATTCATTGCCCCAGTCTGCTGAAGAAAAGGACGTATCTCGAGCATTGGAGCCTGAAGAGAAAGAAACACCCGAAACGACCGAAGTGATCGAAGCAATTGAAGATGAACACAAAGAAGTGGCTGAAGCGCAAGAAGCCGAGATCGCTGCAGAGGAAGCAGAACTGGCTGTACTTATGTCGAAAGGCATGAAGAAGCTGCCCAAAAAGGATCAAAAGAGACGTCGTGAACTTACAGAGAAAGCTAAAGCTCGTGCAGAGCAGAAAGCATCTGAGGAATCCGAAGCACAAGCGACAGCGGCGCCTGATAATGCCTCACTCGAAACTAAGGCAGATGTAGCGCGAGAAGTCGAAGCAGAAGCAACTGGTACTGACAAGAAATCCGAGGAAGACGAAAAGACTCACCAGGAGGTAAATGTGATAGGTCCAGATGTCGGATCCGAAGCGTCAAAGCCGGCGGAGCAGCCAACCGACCCTCAACTTGGTACAGACCCGGCGCAGATGGCTGTGTCAGACCCGACAGGAGGCAAGGTTGAACTTGAGGTTACTAGTTCTGGCAAGAAATCGAAAAAGAAGAACAAGAAGAAACAACAGAGCATTGATGCGGCTACAGTAGGTGATGAGGGTGAATCTTCTAAAATGACAGAAGAGCCCGTGATCACTACGGTTGATGTTGATGGCAAACAACCGACCGCGGATCAGCCAGTAACAGAGCCAGACTTCTCTGCCTCACTAAAATCTGATTTGGCAGCTGACGATCAACCGTACAACGAGGAACCTCCCCAGGCCGAGTCCACCCTCAGCGATGAAAAATCCAAAAAGGACAAGAAAAAGCGTGGGTCTACCCAGATTGAGTCTGTCACCAGTGAAACCCCCCAGGAAGTATTGCAACCCTCCGTTGAACACGAGGACCAAAATGCTCAAGTTCCCCCCTCCACTGGCCCCTCCATTGATGTAGACACGGCAAGCAGTGACTTACAGGTCGACCAGGCGGAGGACGTAAGTGACGCTATGCACTCAACATCCAAGAAGTCCGAGAAGAGCAAGAAGCGACAGACCCAAATACGCGACGACAACGAGGAAACTCCAATCTCTCCTGATGCGAGCGCAGAAGCCAGACCCGAGCCTAGTAGCCATTCTGAAGAGCATGTTGCACTCAAAGAGGATTTGGATTCACCATCCACTTCAGTTGCGGCGAAAACGTCCGAGAAAGTCGAGGAAAAAGAGCGCCAGAGTGTTCAGTTCGCCGAACCACTTGAGCGGAGCGTGACAGAATCTGCGATAGAGCCGACCGTTGAGACTTCTACGCCCGAAACGACACTCGATCTTGACCGAAAGTCTCCAGAGAACCCGCCGTCTTCTGTTTTGCTACCAAATACAAACGATCGCCCTGATGGTTCAACAACTAGTTTCGATAATCGATTAGATACAAACGATTTGGAACAGTCAGACCCTTCACAAATCCAGCCTCAGGATTCGTCCAGCCAAAGTACAGATCCCAAGGCAGAATCGGACGACTTCGCCGGTAAGGAAGGGATTCCACAGTCAGGACATGCTGGTGTTGATATGCTATCTGAAGAACCCCTCGCGCCAAAGGACTCTGCGGATTCCCACGTTATTGGGACCGAAAGCTACCATCAGGCTGAGATTTCGCCGAACTATGAGCCCGAGATCGCGCGACAGTCTCAGGCTGAGGTGGTATCAGATGAACAGTCAAATGTTGAGGAAGAGAAAAGCGCTCGGTCGGCTGAAGTTGAGAAGCTCACCGTTCTGAATGATTCACAGGTGGCATCAGTTCCCGTGAGTCAAGACACTATCTCGGCAGAAGAGGATAGTGCCGGGGATGTCTCTAAGCCACAGGATGAAGGCCAAGCATCTGTGGAGTCTTCAACAAACAACAAGCTAGAGACGGAACCGCAAGTCGATAAGTTAGCATCAGTCACACCTGCTGGTTCCGAAAATGAGCCGGTCAGTCACCAGCAAGATATCGCAGAGCCCGACACCATAGAGTCTGTGCAAGCTGAGGCCGTCCCTTCAAGTCAGGATGCGATCCCTACTGCTGATAATGAGGAATCGCCAGCAACCACGAAGAAGAGCAAGAAAGCAAAGAGGAAACAGAAGAATAAGGGACAGGATACACTCGAATCTGCCCCAGCAACAGCAATATCAACTGAGGATGCTAACGTCAATGCGCCAACGTCGGAAAGCGTCGAAGCCCCCTCAATAGTCCCGCAGGAGCCAACTGAGCCGCCTGCAAGGGATCTCTCTGATGCCCCAATGACAACTGAACCGGAGCAACTAACCCGTGAAGCGCGGGATGACGACGCCTCTAGTTCTGCGACCAAGAAGGGGAAGAAAGACAAGAAAAAGAAGAAGCGGGGTAGTCAAGTACAAGACTCCCAACTGTCTGTCTTGCCAGTGGTTGAGCCTGCTGAACAATCGCCTTCTCCCATCCATGATGACAGTCAGCTTCCGAGTGTCGATTCGTCCGCTCCCCCTCCCCCTCAAGAGCTTCCTCCTCAAGAGCCTCCTTCTCAAGAGCCTCCTTCTCAAGAGCCTCCTCAAGAGCCTTCTCTTCAAGAACCCCCCGGACCTGAGCCACAGCATTCTCCAGCTCAGGAAGATGTGTCCGGCCAATCTCCTTCGCCTGCACCTGAAGTGAGCGAGGCAATTGAAGAGCTAGCAAACCAACCGGGTTTAACAATGCAAGAAGAGCCCCAGACGCAACCGCCTCATTCCATGGATACATCCGCTAAGCCTCAAGATGCCGAAAAGCAGCCTAGTCAACTCGAAAAGCCAGACGAAACTGTTGCAGCGATTGAACAAGGCCCCGATACCGTCCCTGGCGGAGATACGCGTGACGAGATGACAAGACAGGTGGTTTTCGAACCTATTGAGACTGCGATACCGGAACAAGGGCCTGTTGCTGAGCAATCTTCGGTTACAGACGAACAGTCAAAGTTAGATGTTACGCGCAAATCCAAGAAAGACAAGAAGAAGAAGCGAGATAGCCAAGTCATCACCGAAGACACATCCGGTCAAAACGTCCCGGAATCTGTCATTAGCATAGAAACACCTACGGACGAAGCGAAAACTCTTGGAAACGACACTGTACCCAGTGACGACGTCTATAAGTCGACCCAGGAAGCCGAGCCTCCCATCGAAGTCAACAAGCCCGCTGAAAGCGCAGATCTTATATTAAGTCGTGATGCCGCTGAACCCATCCTAGACACTCAACCTGAGTCTAAAGTTGAAGACTCTACAGGACTTGCAACTACTCCTGGTGAACTTATTCTTGACCAGCAAACTACGCCAACGCAACAGACAAGCTCGTTAGATGATGAGCCACCTCAGAAAGAACCAGAGAACCAAGCTGAAGAGAGCCCAGCAGTCCCTCATGTGAGCGAGCAGGTCGAAAATGGAACTTCGACCCCTATGGAAAGCGCAAAGGATGACGAATCTAACGACCTCGTCTCAGCTAAGAAAAGCAAGAAAGGCAAGAAAAAGAAGCAGGCCAGTGTTTTGGATGATATTCACCAAAACCAGTCAGCCCAAGCATCTGTAGAAGCCGCAAATGCTTCTGAGCAAGCGGAAACCAGCATCTCAACTCCCCTCGAGAGCTCCAGAGATGAGAAAACCTCCGAATCTAAAGCGGGCAAGAAGAACAAGAAGGACAAGAAAAAGAAGAAGGCCAGCCAGTGGGATGAGGAGTTGCAACAAGACGAGCAGAGCAGAGCAGTTGTAGAGACTGCGACCAGCGCCAACTTGGACAAACCGATGGAAGCTGAAAGTCCCGCCCCTGAGATCTCTAAAGACGGGGATGCTGATAATCTTGCGCTGACCAAGGAAGATGAGACTGACGAGAAAAAGAAGGGAGCAAATCTCTTGGAGGATGAGCTAGTTCCACAACAAGAGTCAACTCAGGATGCTAGTGAGCTCGCGAGCGATCCAACTGTGGGTGAACATGTAGACACGGAGGCCTCAGCTATTCTAAAAGACTTAACTGGCGAGGAAGCAGTTGGTCCTACATCCGCCAAGAATAGCAAGGACAAGAAAAAGCGAGCGAGCACTCAGGAGCCTGACAACGCTATTGCACCTTCAACCGAACAAGAAGTACACGCTACTCCTCAGCCAGTAGAAGTATCAGAAGAGACCGGCGGTCTTGATACTACTCCCGTGAGCACGCAGCCCGTGGTTCTTGCCGAGGAAGACCTTTCAAGTGACCAGCCAGCCAACATTGGTGACGAGCCGGTCGTAAACACGCAGGGTAATGTCTCCCTTGTTGAGGAAGGTTTGTCAACCGAGCAGCCAGTCGAAATTGCCGATGAGCAGGTGGTGAGAGAACCTTCTCCTGTGACAACTGCTCGAACACTGGATTCGATTGATACGGAGGGCGTCACAACCGTCCCTGCTCCCAACGAGCCTACTGTTGTTGACACCTCTCAACGAGATGACACCCCTCGGCAAGATGATGCTACTCAGTTGCTGGAGAAGCAGGCTGAAGCAGTTCCTACTACTACCCCTTCTGAGGAGGGGAAGCAAGCTATGCCTATGACGGAAGAGCCCGTCCGGTTGGACGAACCGCTGGCACAGGAACCAGAGCCCGTACAAGAAAAAGAGCCGCCGGTCACATCTAATGAGCCTGAACCCGTGCCAACAAAGAAGTCCAAGAAAGACAAGAAGAAACGCGCCAGTCAGACCGACCAGGAGCCTGAAGTCGAAAGCGTGCCTCCAGTAGAAGAGCCTCAAACACAGTCGCTGCCGTCAGAGCGGCCTCTCCTGGAAGAACCTGTACAGAAACCTGAAGAGCTATCTAATCTAGAGGATCCTACGGTGGCATCCAAAGCTAGCGAAAATAAGGAAGACGCCATCCCTGAAATGGTTACAGGCAAGAAGTCGGAAGCTGAACCAGAGACTGCAACTCCACTAGAAGAATCCCAGGAACCACTACCAGTGCCCGAGCCACCTCGAGAATCTGAAGAGCATCGTGATATTCAGGTTGTTACCGAGGATGCCGAGACGATGGTCAAA
This sequence comes from Xylariaceae sp. FL0662B, assembly GCA_022376535.1. NCBI lineage: Eukaryota > Fungi > Ascomycota > Sordariomycetes > Xylariales > Xylariaceae > Xylariaceae sp. FL0662B. Next base: position 588,465 of record JAJJKD010000005.1, read on the forward strand.
GATGCCACGAACCTGGAAGAGGCCTCACCCAAGCTTTCCTCAGGCAAAAAGTCGAAGAAAAAGAAACAACGAGCAGGCCAAGCAGATTCGGGACTTGAGTCAGAAACTGCGACTCCGTCAGAACCTCTAGCACAACCACCAGTAGTCGAGGAGTCCCGCGTTGAGGAGCATGGGCAGCAGCTTGATAGTCAGCCGATTGTAGAAGAACCAGTCATATCTCAAGAGCCCATACAGTCTGAAGACATCTTCCCCGAAGCTGCCTCAAGCAAGAAATCCAAGAAAGAGAAACGGAAGGCAAAGAAATCGGCTGCATCTGTCAGCAAACCCGAACCTGGACTCGATCTCAATGCTGAGAACCGACAGGCAGCTGATGAAGCTGCACCTGTACCTGAGCAGCAGCTGCCAGAACCAGTTTCAGCTGCAGAGCCTGATGTCTCTGGATCTCCTCGCGCCAGTCCTCAGGTCGCTGATGCTAACCTCGAGCCCATGGATACTATCCCAAGGACGGAGGTTCTCCCTGAATCAAATGCGAGAGACCTTCAACCGGAGGATATACAACAACCACTGTTGTCAGCCGACACCTCCGATCTGCCTGCTCAAGATCATGATGTAGATCCATCTCCAAAGCCTGAACCAGAAAACGCTGACGACAGGGCCAAGCTGCCACAAGAGCCTTCGGCTGGCAATGAGCAAGACCCTATTATCTCTCAAGCCGAGAAGGCGGTGGAAGATGCACCTCCCGATAGCAATGATAGTGCCGTTGTTGAGATGCTGCCGGAGCCAGTTGATGAATTGCCCGGAGTTTCTACGAAGAAGTCAAAGAAATCTAAAAAGAAAGGCAAGAAAGTCCAAGGCCTGGATACTCCTGAAGTGGACTCCAAGATGATGACAACCACGGACTCTACGTCTTGGGATTGGTCGAATATTGAGCATCAGGATGAGATGACGACTAGCCAAGAACAGGCCACTTCGGAAGACCAACCGCAAGCCGTATCCAGTGACAAGTCACAATCTAGTGGCACATCGGAAGGAGTCTACAGTCAACAGCAAGAACAGCCAGCACCCATTCAACAACAGGTTGACCTTGATACAGCGGTGCCTCCAGAGTCAGAAGCTGAACCTTCAGCAAGCCCCCCTAAAAAGCCAAAGAAAGACAAGCTGAAGGGAAAAAAGGACACTCAGACCGAACCAGAGTCACCATCAGAAACCGAAAAGCCGGCGGATAAACCTACCAGTGTAAGCGACGATTTGCAGCAAAGCACCATTGCCCAGCCCGCAGTCCAGGAAACAAAGCCCGACTCAGAGCCTACTGCTACGAACGATAATGAGCGGCCTGAAATGACGTCTAAAAAATCAAGAAAATCTAAGAAACGTAGCAAGGCGTCAAGTTCAATGTCTTCCGAGGACGTTCAAAGTATCCCAGTGAACACTACCCCCGAGATTCCACAAGATGAACAAGCTCTCGAGCAGCCAAGTGCGGGAGAGATGTCAGAGGTGGCAGGACAGTCCTCCAAGGCTAAAGATGAGTGGGAGAGTGACGACTTCTTTAAACCAAAGGACCAGGGCGAGGAGGCTCAGCAAGTGGCCAGTACAAGTCACCTTCTCGAAAGCGGCAGCGTAGATCCCTCGGGGGACACGTTGCAGAGACCAGCCTCCCCTGCGAAAGATCAGGAACAGCCCACGGTTCCAGAACAAGAACTTGCTCGCAGAGCTGCGACAGATGTTCCAGAAATTATCAGACCGGAAGCAATCTCCTATCCGCGAACTCCTTCGCCTACTGCTCCGCATCCGATCAACGTTGATATATCGCCAGCTCAGTTAAGCAGCCATGTGGAACACGAGCGTCCATTCGATCAGTCAACACAACCAGGCAAGAAAGTCAGGACCCAGTTAGGCAATGAAGACAGCGCTATAGTCCTCGACCCTGTGACAGACTTTGCTTCTCCCAATCTACAGATCTCAGGTCACGAAGCTCGAGGATCAATCCCATCTACGGAGCCAGGTTTACTCTCACAGGCTAATCCAGAGAACCAAGTACCTGATTACCTTGCAAGTGGAGCCGAAGACAGCAATGCTGTTGCCGAAGACATTACGCCTGCCCGGGAGATTGCAGCTTCGTACCTTGAATCACAGCCATTTAAAACGGACGACACCCGACCCACTCTGGAAAGCAAGGGTCTAGAAGACGCTAGCGTTGTTGGTGCTGTCCCTGAGATCACGCCTCAGCGAGAGATTGCCGCGTCGTATTTCGAAGGCCACTCTCCAAGCCCAATGCGAGTCGATGACAGCGACAAGATAGACGGCAGCGCGCAGAAATCAGAAGAGCCTATATCAATAACCCCATCCAGGGACATTGCGGCCTCATATCTAGAGTCTCGTCCTAATGAGCCAGACTCTACAGCCATGGATATCGATCTCCCGCCAGCCCAGCATGAAAAGACCGGCAAACAAACCATCCCCGAAGACATTATTCCGCCGGCTGGCGATGTGGCAGAACCTCCCATCGAATCCCGCCCAGAGAAATCAAAGAAAAAGGAGTCTCAGAGCGTTGACTCGAAGGCTGCTGATGTTGACACCGTACCCACTTCTGCGGCTGAGGCTGGGGGAATATCACTCTTGACCGAAAGCTCGGCCAGTTCCAAGAAAGGCAAGGGCAAAAGGAAATCAAAATCTGCAGACAAGAGGCCGGTTGATACGGCGGATATACCTGGTGACGCTGCCCTCCAAGAAAGCTCGGAGAGCAAGCTATTGGAAGCCAGTGGGCGGTTAGACACTGATGCGGGTGAGTTCCGGACAGGTTCAAGCGCAGAGGAAAAGGGACAGCTTGAGACGTCATCTACGGAACCTGTGGAAAAGACGCCTTCGGATAGCCAACCTACCGATCAAGTATCGCACGACACAGTTACCAAAGACATGGATATCGAGAGCCCAGTGGCAGGTAGGGAGGTACAACAGGACCTTTCGCAACTTGGCCCTATTCGCCAGGATAGCCCAAAGTCAACAGAGCCGGCGACTTCTGAGATCATTCGAGATCTAGACGACCTAGACACATCAGAACAACCTGACGAGCATGATGGCGAATCGATTAAGTCCATGCCAGAAAGCGATAGCAGCACTACTGGAGGTGGCTTACTAGTCTCATCAAACATAATACCGCCAACTCCTGACTATTTAGGCCGTGCGTCACCTCGCAGCCTTCCGCCTGTAGAAGAAGAGACAAATGAAGATCTTGAACAGGAATTACGGGTTGCAGATACAGCAGAGGCGAATCGGGACAGTGGATTCATAGGGGGTTCACCGCACCCGATGAGACGGAGCTTAGTCAACGACAGCAGCCTACGTGACAGCGGCGTGCACCTACGAGACTGGCCTGAGGAGGCAGTAAAAAAAGACAACGACGCAACACCCCGTACTCCCAAACCCAATGAAGCACGTACTAAGAATACGAAAAAATCTTTATTGGGAGGAAGTGAGACGCCAAAACTGGACACACCGGTGGATCGACACACAGACAGTGACAGGGAGATGGACAAGGATGAAGACAAGGATAAGGACGCAGAACTGCAAGCCATGACAGATACAGATCCCAAGAAGGGTCGGTCTGCAGCTGCTTCAAAATATCAGGATGTCGGGCTTGGAGGGCGTACTGCACAACAGCAACAACCACAACAACCGGGACAGAGAAGAAGCGTGTCGGACAAGATAGGAGTCGTCGGGCGGGAGTCGAGCCCGGTAATAGAAGAAGCTCAGGGCAGGCGGTCCGCTTCTAACACGAGTATTTCGCGGCTGAGAACGCCGGAGCCACTAAAGTTCCGGCCTGAAAGTCCAGGCAGCTACAGCGTGCGATCGGGGCGGTCAGGCACCAACACCCCACCGCTGCTTAGGCGAGTGGATCGACGAATGAGCGGTGACCTGCGATCACTCAACTCCAACCCCAACCTCTCCACTACCAACGCCAGTCTTTCCAGGGAAAACCTCCTGGAGCGGAGATCCATCCAAAACACAACACCCACGCCCACACCCACACCCACGCCCGTAGCTAACGAAGGCCGTGTCCGCGCCAAGGACATGACCGACGTATATGTAAGTCATTCCCTCTACTCGGTCCGTCAATCAATGAATGGATCAATCGATCAATGAACCAACGAACCAATTAACCAATCAATCAATCAATCAATCGCTTGACCCAGTATGTATCTGGCTGACATCCCCCTACAGGATGGCTTCGGCGAGGGCCGCATGGGCTCTCCGAGATCACCGACGAGGCCTCATAGCATGCGGAGACGACAGAGCATGCAAGTCTTGGAACTCGAGGCTAAAATCGAGCAACTGATTGCCGAGAATCGCGCCTTGGCCGAGGCAAGAACCCGCGCCGAACGGACCCTAAACCAAAAAAGCACATCTGCCATAACTGAGCGCGACGCTGAAATCGAAAGCCTCAAGGCGTCGCTTGAATGGCTACGCAACGAAGTCACACGATTGACCGAGGTGAATGAGGGCCTCCATAGCGCCAACAATCTCCTCGCACTCCAACATAATGAGAAATATAACCGTCTCGAATCACAGCACGCGTCGGCTGCTCGGGAACTAGACGAGCACCGCACCGCCAGAGATCAACACGCCAAGATATTACGAGAGAAAGATGCCGAGATCTCTGAGCTTCGGGCACAGCTTGAGGCTACCAAGGAGCAGGTCACGGAGATGAAACGACAGATCCTGGCCACTAAGCCTCCGGATGCCGAGTTTCTTCGGCTCAAGGACGATGATCACTTCGATCACCGCTGCCAGCAGCTCTGCTCGCACGTTCATCAATGGGTCCTTCGCTTCTCCAAATTCTCTGATATGCGCGCTTGCCGATTGACGAGCGAAATCAACGATGAGAAGCTCATCGACAGACTAGATAACTCTGTCTTAGACGGATCCGATGTCGACGATTACCTCGGCGACCGAGTCAGACGTCGCGACATCTTCATGTCGATGACTATGAGCATGATCTGGGAGTTTGTTTTTACACGCTACCTTTTCGGTATGGACCGGGAACAACGGCAGAAGCTCAAATCCCTAGAGAAGCTTCTTTCCGAGGTTGGTCCACCGCAAGCCGTGCGCCAGTGGCGTGCCGTCACCTTGACGCTCCTATCCAAGCGGCCAGCCTTCGGCGACCAACGCAACCAGGACACCGAGGCGGTCGTACAGGCCATCTTTCAAACGCTATCTATGATCCTCCCGCCGCCTACCAATTTGGAGGCTCAAATTCAATCGCAGCTCCGTCGCGTCATGCGTGAAGCGGTTGATCTCTCGATCGAGATGCGCACGCAGCGAGCCGAGTACATGATGCTCCCACCGCTGCAGCCAGAGTACGACGCCAACGGCGAGTTGACGCAAACCGTCGCCTTCAACGCGTCTTTGATGAACGAGCGCTCGGGCGATGCGGTCACCAACGAAGAGTACCAGGCCCGGGGCGCCATCGTTCGCACCGTGCTTTTCCCGCTGGTCGTCAAGAAGGGCGACGACAATGGGGTTGGCGACGAAGAGATCGTGGTCTGTCCCGCCCAAGTACTCATAGCAAAGCCGAGACGTTCTACCATTCGCGGGGTAACACCTTCGTCGGATGCCGGCGGCGCCCCGCTTTCCAGAGGTGCCACCCCGTCTGTACCCGCGCAGAGTGTTGTCAGTTTACAGATGACAGATGCGCCCCCATCTGCACTTTCATAATGCGGAAGCCGGCATCGAGAGGGTGGCCTGGTGAAATTAAATCGGCAAGGCGTACAACAATAGAAAAAATGTAAGGGGGAGGGGCAAAGGGAGAAAGGGGGGGTAGGACAGGATGAAAAGAGGGAAGGATGAACATATTGGGTGATGATTTTCGGGCTTTTCCCTTCTTATCTTGCTCGAGCACATGGATGGGTGGGTTATGATGATACCTGGGACGGCGTTTTTGGGGCAACTGACATTTTGTTCCCTATGTGAACATTGTATAATTATCTCCGCTCATGGGAGTGCAAACGATTGTTAACGAGTCATGACCTGGGTCTCCTATATTTTAATCATGTATTTATTAGATTTGGATGCTCAATTTAATTTGACACCTTGCTGTCGCGGGCAATATATTTGCGCTCGACTGTCTCCTGTCCCCCCAGCTTAGGCCTTGCCTTTGTCTGCGACTTGCGTAGGAAAATCTAAGGTTCCACCTTTGATGTCCGTACTAATTAAAATAAAGGGTTTATGAAGTATTAGTTATATCTTCCCTCGCTTGATACTGTTTCTCGCCTCCCGATTGTGAACGATAGATAAATCGTACTCCCTCCTTGTAGGCTTTTCCCTGATAATTCAAGCTCACATATTAACAAGACGAGAGAGACCTACCAGATCTCTTCTCCTTTCTTGAGTTGTAAAATCGGGGACCTTGCGAGATGTGCTATGAGCTCTTAAACCAAAATAAACAGGGGCTTTATATACAGGTAAGCAGGCTGTAGTTATGTGTGTGAATAGGACACTGGTTCTGAGTCCTACATACTTACTCTACCTACGTATCCTAATGCGATGCCGACACTGACGTCTGCCTCAACCGGCTCTGCCGGCTCGCGGTACCAGATCCTCCTCCCCGAACTAAAGCCTACGTTTTGCGAAGCGCCCGTGAAAATCGCCAACTAGTTAGGACAGGTTGGGAGAACGGAACCGCTTAGGCTAGACGTTCCACACAGCGAAGACCAACGATCGATCATCCGTCCGCATCCATCCGTTGGAATCGAGGGCATCATACCAAGCGAACGAACGAACTAACGATAGCAGATTCAACCTAGCAAGGCAATTGAGAAGAAACCCACCACGTCCCTATCTATTATAACCGCAGGTAGTGCCACGACGGTAGTCCGGTTCCGCCCTGGAACCGGCTACGGGACTTTCTAACCAGGAAGTTCATTCTTGCAACGGGCCCCAAGTTGAGAAAGTAATTACACATGACCTATCCCAGAAGCGCCAGCCAGTGTGCCCTCTTCCCCCTCCCAGTAGTAGTGGTAGTAGTATCTTTCTTTAAAATAATATCATTATATGGTTGACGGATATACACACAGACACAACCCATCCCCTTTCGCGAATTGCTTCGACATCGTCTTTAGGACATAGTATAAGGAGAGGGAGAGAGAAAGGGGCGGGGGATGGAGGGAGAGAGAAGGGGGGGGATGAAGGAAGAGAGGGCGAGAGGGAGAGAGCAAGAAGAATAAAGAAAAAGCCCGCCCGGTAGACAAGAGATTAAAAGTTGAAAAGAGAGAAGGAATGGAGGGAATGGATGGGTGAGTGGATGAAAGAAGAAGAAAATTAAGTATTCCAATTCTGAACCCCAAAGCTCGCGTCGTGAAACCCCTGGATACTGAGTCCGCCCGTCTGCGGATCCTGCGGGAATAGAGCATTGACGGTGTCCTGGTCCCGTGGTCAGCACATATGTATATAGACTTCTTTTTCACGAACGTCGTTATTTGATAACGACGACGACGACGACCACGCTCGCCTACATACGTACCCAATCGATATTATCCATAATATTAGTCCCCTGCACCAACCCCGAAGACGATGCACCACCACCGCCACCACCGCCCTGCGCCGGCGGCGGCCCTGACCCAGGCCCAGGTCCTCCGACGCTGGAAGAAGCATCGCTGCTACCGGGGCTCCCGTGGTGGTTCGGCGGCAGGCTCCAGAGGGCCTGGCTGTCGGAGACGCCGGCGAACACCATCTGGGACCGCGGCGGAAGTAGCGGCGGTCGCGCCATCGCCGCCACGTGTTGCGCGGCCTGGAACGGCGGCGTATTGCCGCGCTCGATCTTGGGCACGCCGCCCTGCTGCTGCATCGCCTCGACCGCCGCCGCCGCCGCCGGCTGCTGGAACGGGTTCTGCTGCGCTGCCGCTGCCGTGGCCGACGACGACGACGCCGCCGGCCCCGTCCCTGCCAGCACGTTTTGTCCGGGCATGGCACGCGCGAGGCTCGTTGGGCCGCGCACTAGAGATACGGAGGTTTGGAGTTAGCAAGTGTGCTTGTCCTTCTTGCTTTTTGGATAATTTTGGAAAAGTGTTGGTAGGTAGGCCTGTGTTTCGGGGAGAGGAGGACCAATTCCTGCCCAATCCTCATCCGGGCGGGGAGCCCGGCTTAGTTGACTCCCCTAAGATTGACTAGAACAAAAAAGAAAAGAAAATGAAGGTATTCCCGAGTATACGTACTCTTGCGCATCCGCATGTACACAGCCGTCTTGTTCTGGATCTCGGACAGGACCTGGATGCCCTTGGCCTCGGGCGGGAGGCGGCGGTCCAGGCCGAAGACGTAGTCGAGGCAGGTCCAGATGCGGTCGGCCTCGCCGGCGTGGGGGCGGAAGTAGACCTCGGTGGCGAGCAGCAGGGCGATCTGGTACTGGAAGTAGGCGCCGAGGTACCAGGCCCAGTCGCGGAAGACGCTGTTGGTCTCGAGTTGGATGGCGAGCTCGACGATCATGACGCCCGACGTGATGAGCAGCTGGTTCAGCCGCGCCGGCATCGCGTTCACGGCGTTGGAGTGGTACGGGTGCAGGATCATGACGTGCAGCCGGTACATCAGCAGGTACATGACGCACTTGGCGTACCGCTGGATCGGCTGCGTCACGTCCAGCAAGTGGTCGTACTTCTCCGACATCCGCCGGCGGAAGTTCTCGATCTTGGTGAGCGCCGCCGTCAGCGTCAGCTTGTGGGTTTCGAGTCTCCGCCGATCCAGCCAGATGGCGCGCATCATCTCGTTGATCTCGAAGCGGATCAGGGCCAGCGTGTTGGTAGTCCAGACGTCTACCGACTCCGGCGGTGCGACCGCGTGGGTAAGCTCTTCCTCGTTGCAATTCAGGGGCAGTTTCGTGTCGTAATCGTCTCGTCTGATAACCGGTTTCGGTCCTTGAGCCTCGCAAGTCCGGATGTCCAGGAAGCAAAGCTGATGCCAGATCAAACGACGGACGTGCGTCTCCAAGGGAGTCAGGCCGTATGCCTCTCCGTCACGGTGTAAGCCCATGCACTCGGCCATCCGTACCGCAGCACCAACAAGCACAGAATGGGCTCTAGATACTTCTGCCCTACACAATGGAAGCTTCGTGGAATTAGTGTCGCCGGATTATCCGAGATGGTTCAACTCACCATGTACATAATGAACGCCTGCATTGTTTCCACCCTGGTAGTCCTGAGGAAATTTGCCTTACTCAAGGCGGTCTCTGTGCCCATCTTGAGACTGGCCACCCAGTTGTCTTTGGGATATACGCTTAATTCGCGAACTATGTCATTCTCGTCCATGCTGATTGCTCCGCTGAACATGGCTGCAAAGATGATGGCTTGTATCGAAGGTCTGGGCTCGAACCCCGCCGTTATCTCTTCCCAGAATGTTGCGTATATCGTTTCGAGCGATGGCCGGTGAGTGCAGGGCGCTATCGGATGGACGGCAACGAGGTACTGTTTGATCAGTCGGTCTGCGGCCGCCCTGAACGGTAAGAACTGAAGAATGGACGGTGACTCGCCAATCTGTCCGAAGAAGAAACCACTTGTTGGAACTATGTACTGGGCCCCGGGCCTTAGGAAGTCGGGTAAAGACGAGCCATTCATCCCATCCGATAAGTCGTCTGGCCCCGGGATCCGTCCCCCGTGTTGTGAGAGTTGGTCGGATGGCTGTTGATTGGCAGAAATTCCGGTGGATATCTAGAGTTACCTGTGAGAGACAATTCTCGCAACTGTTATGTGTAGTCCGTACCTCCTCAGATATTCTCGGTCTGGAAAGCCCACCTATCCTCTCAGTGATACGCATTTTTCCGATTTGGATCCCCAAATCTATCATGTCCTCTGTCCCATCGGCATCGTCATCATACGTTAAGTCCAAAGCCACAAGCGGGGTAGCCTCTAGATCTCGTTGCTCGTCGTCGTCGTTCCCGACCTCGTCGGCGAGGATACGCTGCTGCTGTGTGCTCTTAGACGATGTCGACTTCGCGACGTCCCGTTCGAGTTGTCGTTCTAAGGTTCCTTGTTTTTCTTTAATTTCTGCCAGTCGCATCTGGCTCGCCTCATCGAGCCGTGGGCCAATGTATAGGCATTCCCGGGCCGCCTTCACGCAGTTGGTACACGAGGGGCTTGTCTTGGAGCATTTGAGCTTTCTTCTTCGACATTCTAAACAGCTTTGATATACGAGGCACTAGAAACAAAACATCGGCTCCCAAGCACTGGCAACCGACATCCGTTCTTAGGATGCCCCGTATCTTGAAGTCAGCAACTATGTGCTTACTAACAGACAACAGGGGGGAAGTTGAAAGTTGAAAGTTGAAAACGCGACTAAGCATATCGCCAATCGCGCATATATATACGTGGTGGAATGAATCTTACCTATTGATCATGCGATTGCGTCGACGAATAGGTTTCGCCTGCCACGGGCTCCTCAAATGGTCCGCGGGGTCAAAGCCGGCCGCTTGGCCCGTATGATCCATCGTTGGCGGCTCTCGTCAGCTTGTGCCGCAATGCTGGAGGGTCCGGCGCTCTCGACGGCCTACGAAGACCCGCCGGCGCTGCTGCGGCGACAGTCCTGTGGATCTTCGCTCGTTCTCATAGGCCCATTTGGCCTAGGTCTTATGCCAGATCCCACCCCCAGCGCCCGGCGAACTGGTAATGGTCACAAGAGACCAATTTATTAGCAGGCCCAGGCTTTTCGGCTTTCGAGATGTGTTCGAGGTATTTCGTGGTGGGATACGGACGTAAAGTAGTGGTCTAGGTGTGGCGAGCGAGCTGCAAGCTTCCCGCTTTATAACAGCCAGAAGAATCTGGCCGGCGGCAGCACTCTTGGGTAATGAATTTGGGAAAACCCGGGCGAGTCTGCACGTTGAGATGCAGTAATACCTTGGACTCCCTTGCATGAACAATGGAAAGGGCCAGATGGTAATCCGCTGCTGCATGACGAAATCTGCATGAAAAGCCGTGGTGCAGAAATATCGTGACCCAAGGAACGATCACCGCCGCGGGCATGAAATGGGAGAGACGTGCGCGGCGAGACAGCGGGGGGTTCGTGACCAGTACACGTACAGGTAGGTACAGGAATGGCTTGCCCGGGGCACTGGCCGCGTTCGCCCAAGACAGCACTGAGTTACCTATCCCGGCCCATGGGTAGGGTACGGGTACACAAGCGTTCAAGGATAACCGTCGCGGGCATTAGCCTTTGTGGCTGTCCCATCAAGTGCTATCGGCTGCAGATACTTGCCCAAACTTTCTTGAAGCCTGCCAGGAGATCCAATCAACGTCGAAGCTCCAACCTCGCAAGCGATGGCCCCGGGTTCTGCCAGTCTGCCTTGGGAACGACGGTGGAATATCCCGTCCAAGAGGGCCCGAGAAGGAATAGAGGGAAAAGCCGTGGCGCGAAAGTTGACGCATCCGTATCGAATGTTGTGCCTCATCGAGATAAGGTCGCCGGGTCGCATCAGCATCGAAACAGCTGAGAGGCTGTTGGACCAAAAGGGTTCGATTACGCCCAGAGATCCGACTGTCGTGCAACGAGGCACAGTGAAAAG